>JAUNZO010001231.1:0-689127 GCA_031894775.1 Chloris gayana | reverse complement strand
AACACCGGACGAGGGCGACGCCGCCATCGCTACGGGCGCACCTCGCCGGAACTCACGTGCCTCGGTGCTACGGCTCGCTGCACGGCACGACGACGACACTAGGATGATCAGCATGTTGCCGCACACCTGCTAGACCCCTCCCCTAACACAAGCCACCAAGGTGGCGGTCGGACAAGCTCGCCGGAGCTAGGATCCACGACGGCGCAAGGGGTAAATCTTCAATGCTTCACAAGATCCCCAAACGAGCACACCAAAAGGAAGCCCAAGACCACACGAACGCGAAGCACCCGCTCCCGACCCCTCACGGTGGCCGGACGCCTGTCGACGGTGAGAACCGCAGCGGCGGCCAAGCGAGCTCGGGCAAATCCCACCAAAACTTGGCTCTTTTCCGAATTGAAGCATGCACGAGCAACTACGCGTGGCCACGAAGCTAACCAAACCCTTTGGGGAACACGAGCCGGCCTCAAGCTTTCACCTCGCCGGCGTCCATGGCGGGCCGACGGCGGATCTCGACGAGGCAAGGGAAGCCATGCTCAAATCGGTGGGGAAAAGGGGGGGGGGGATAGGACCGACAACTCACCGGCGAGGCTCGAGCAGCACCGGCTCGGATGGAGGGGCTTCAACGACGACGGGCGACAAGGTTTGGCGGCGGTGGACGGTGACGACGAGTCTTCGCGGTGACCACGGCGAGCCCGTTCCGAGACCGAGAGGGGTAACACCCACCGGATTAGAACGGGGAGCAAGGGTAAACAATGGGGAATTCAAAGCGCCGGACGAGCTTGACGGGAACTCACCGAAGACGACGAGCGACGGCGAGGAAGAACCCGGCCAAGAACTCCTTTGATCCCACTCGTCCTCTCTACTGCATCAAACACGACAAGATCAGCACCGGCCGACGCGGCGTCACACGTTGAACACGACGGTGGCACGGAACTCACCGGAGAGCAGCTTCTCCCATGGCGATGAAAAAACCTTGATCGGACGACGGCTAGGGTTTGGGAAGAACAGCGCCCTGGCGGCGCGGGGAGGTTCGAATGGGGGCGGCGGCTCTCGGGTGGCTTTGTAGTGCGGCGCGAGGGCGGGTAGGAGCCGGACGGCAGCAAGAGGTGTCGACGCGTGGTGCTTTTTCGGCGTCCGGGTCACGGGCGTGTGCTTTGCCGTGGTGGGGAGAAAAAGGTGGAGGACGAGCATTGCGTCGGGCTGGGCTGCATCCCGGGATTCACGGGATGGTCCGCTTCGTTGATGGGCTGGGGTAAAAGGGAAAAGGAACCGGGCCTTTGGCCGAAATGGAACCATGACGCCAAGAGCTCAAACTAAGATTTTTCCAATATAAAGCTGTCATATCTCATCCAAATTCAACTCCAATCTTAAACCAAATTTTATTAGTCAACAACGGTTTTTACAACCACGGTTTGGGTTACAAGGATTTCTATGTCTGTTACAACCAACGCCGGAGCAAGTTTGTCGTCATCAACCAAATGCCGGAGCTCGGCTGTATGGACCAATGCCTCGGGAGAGTCGCGCTTCACCTTCGTCGGCGGCTGGTCGCTCCGTGGAGCCCCGGTCGGCCGTGGACCCCAAAGGGAAGGGGAAGGCCTCGACGGCTGTCGGCATCGTCGGACTCGACCAACGACGATCGTCGGCGCGACATGAAGGCTGTGGCGTGCAAGCTGTTCAAGGCGGTGAGGAGGACGTCCGGACTCCTCGAGGAGTGAGACGACCCCAAGCTCGGAGGGCGCCGATTATACCGACATGCCGCCATGAAAGTGGCGTCGGCTGATGTAACGACCCTAAAAATTGTATCAATGAAGTTTGTAATAAATTGTGTGGAGTTTGGAAAAGATTTGAACAAAATTTGGAGAAGGTTTGAAATTAATCCGGATGAAAAATTCGCGAAGGAATTAATTCGAATCTCGGCGCCTTGGGCCGAAACTCCGCACGGCCCAACCTCTCCTTTTCCCTCGCGCCAGCCCAGCCGCGAGCTCGACCCGACCCGATCGCTACGGTCTTCTTCCTCCTCCACCTTTACAGCTCACCGCCCCGTGCGCGCGGCGTCCGCGAGGGTGCCACCTCGGACGCGCGTCGTCTTGCACCGCCAACCATACCTGCTCCCTCCATCTTTTCCCGGCTTCAAAACCCCCTCGCAGCACCGCCTCCCTTCCCATCCTCCCGCGCCGCCTCGGGCGCAACCCTAGCCGCTTCTCCCCGCGAGGTTCTGCCGGCACCGGAGTGGTGGAGTCCGCTAGGTGAGTCCCTTGCCTCCTTCGTGTTCGGCGCGTCAAGCTGCTTCTTCCGGTGCTCACCGTTCCGTCTCTCATGCTTCGGGGAAGACGAGCGGGCCGCGAAGAGTTCCCGTCCGTCGAGGAGATCACCGTCGTTTGCCGTCGTCCGTGCTTCCCCGGTGAGCACATGTTTCGTTCCTTGTTCCTCATCGATCACCTCGTCTTCGGTCTTGAGCGCGGCTGCGCGACCACGTCTCTCCCTTGTAGCCCCGAAACGCGGAGGAGCGTGATCACCACCGTCGTCCGCCATTGTTGCGCTCCGTCCAGTCTACGGTCTTCGCCGCCCTTCGTCGACGAGCTTGTAACAACTCACAGCAATAAAATGCATTTTATGGCATTCATGAGCATGTCATCACATTTCATTTATGAAATTATTAAGCATAGTGTGAAGAAATTGCACATAAAATATCAAATTAGCTAAAGAATAAAGGAAGTGTTAAAAAGAAATAAAGTGAGAAGAAAATTCAAGTTTAACATTTTCTATAGCTTAATTATCACAAATAAAGATTTTTGAAAATGTCCTGAAAAGATTTTGATTTATGAAAATATTTACAAGAAATAAACAAAGTCTCTTTTATTAATTTAGCTATGAATTTTTAACCCAAAAACGATTTGGAGTTTTACCCTGGACTTAATAGAAAGTATGCCTAAAATACTTTCACGAACACCCCTGAAAAATTTGGGAATTTTTGGAGCTCGGGAAGATCACTTTTTAATTTTGCGAAAGGAGAAGGGCCTTTTTGCAAAATGGCCAAGCCGAGCCCGGGCGCCGATCTCTTCTTCCTCTCTCCCCTCTCTCGCGTCTCACCACCGTCCGCGGCGCACCGACCCCAGCCACGCAGCTGCTGGCCGCCACGCAGCTGCTGGCCGGAACCGCCTCGGGGAGGGAGATAAAGACCCCGCCGGCTCTCATTTTTCTCCCTCTCCTTCTCATTCCGCCCCCGCCATAGCCGCCCCTCGCGAAGCACGGCCACCGAGGCCGCCCGGCCATTGTCCGTCCAAACCATCGATGCTAGGAGCTCCGCCGGGACCGTACGAAGCTTAACCAACCGGTCAATCAGCTTGAGCCCCCTTCACTCGTCGAGGCGCGCGCGTTCTTCTTCCTCGGGCTTCACCGTCGACCTTCCGCCGCCTCCGCAATTCACTAAGCCGTGGTGAGCCGTTGTTGCTCTTTTCTCTTCGTGACGATGCGTAACTCGATGCTCTATGTTCTCGGTACCTCATCCTTGCTTTTGTTCGACGAAAGCCGGGCAATCGCCGTTCTTCTCCAGTGTCCGGCCACCGCCATCTCCGCCACTCACGGTGAGCTCCCCTCTCCGACTGTGCTCATGTTCCTAGAGATCCCCGACGAGCTTGCTCTTAGTGCGTAGCAGCTCCCGAGCTTTTTCCCTAATTTTTGAGCTCTCGGGTGAGCTCCCCGTCATGCCGGACCGCCGCGAAGCTCGGTCCTCGCCGCCGGCGTGGCTAGGGCCGAGCTCATGCTAGTTTCTCTCCACCGAGTATTCGCCATGTTGTGTAGAGTATATAGGAGCTTCCGCGGCGAGCTTTGGAGCACTCCCGGCCGTCTCCGGCGACCGCGCCGCCGTTCCCCGGCCGCCGCGGTGGCGCCACACCGCGGGCCACACGCGCGCGGATCGCGTGCGGCCACGTGGGGATTTCTGCGGCCCACCCCGTGGCCCTCCGTGTGGCACGGAATTGAATTTAAATTTCTAAAATTCGTAGAAAATTCGTTAAAAATCGGAAAAATGCCAAACCAACTTTGTTAGACTCGGAAGAATGTGATCTATTTATTTGTAAAATAAAATATTTATTTTGAATAAATTTATTTTATATTTAGTAATTAATCACTTTCTTTGATTAGAGAAAGGCTATTATTTTATGTAAATAAAATGTTTAATTACGAAGAATAATTTTATTTAATAAAGGAGATACTGCAGACGAAATTAATGATGAAATTTATTTTCCAAATTTAAACTTAAACTGTACTATTTTATATGATCCCAATCTATTAACCTTTAATCACTTAAAGTAATTATTTATTTATTGCTTAATAAATCAGAATATTTTATTAATTATTAAACTTAAGTAATTAGTGAACTTAATTAAGTAATTAAGGAAACAGAACTAATTAATAATGACTTTGTTTAAACATTTATTAATCAACCTAATTAATTGTTAATTAGTGCTTAATGAACATACTTATCCCCGATTTATTCATTAACTAAGGTGATTAAACATTAATCATTAATTATTATTTATGGGACTTAATTAATGAATCCTTGCATACTTTCATCATGAGCATTCATGCATACATGATTGTGATTCGCGACGCATTGCTTGGTCGACTAGGTTCGAAGTGATCGAGGTTCCACCCGAGGCGAGTCGAGAGCGGGGATCTCGAAGTTGACCCAGC
Organism: Chloris gayana; assembly: GCA_031894775.1. Classification (NCBI taxonomy): domain Eukaryota; kingdom Viridiplantae; phylum Streptophyta; class Magnoliopsida; order Poales; family Poaceae; genus Chloris; species Chloris gayana. The sequence continues at coordinate 684,432 of JAUNZO010001231.1, read as the reverse complement.
CGCCGAGGACGCTAACTTCAAACGAGACTCAAGGCAAGCCCCGATGCATCCTACCTATGTTTTCAAATATTTTACTTTATCACATAGTACGGTTATGCTTGTGCATTAGGTGTTAGGGAATGGTTGACACCCTAGATGCATTATGGTAGGTTTCCGTTTGTTATTCCATACTTGGTACATGTAGCTCAATAGAGGCTAAGCTTAATTCATAGTGGCAACGGTAGATGGTTAGGGCACTTAAAGCATGGAGGCTTTAAGAGTTTTGTGTTGACACTAAAGATGATGAGAGTGTTAATAGAGAAAGGGCAAGACGGAGATGAGGTCTTGCAAGGTGGTAGCCCCGTCCGTGTCTGGTCAAGGACCGTACCGTTGTCGGCTTAGTTGAACAAGTTTGAACGTACTCGTACTACATGCTGGTATCATGGGCCCAGCAAGCTGATGTACCCTATCGCCCCGAGAGATGTAGCGTAGCCGACTCTCTTTTATTGGCCGTTAGTGAGAGGATAGTCTCACGGGAGGGAGATGGGTCGACCCCGAGGGAAGTCGTGGCTTCGCCATACTCCCGGGGAGTTGGAAATGGCTAGTCTGCTGTCGAGTGCTAGCGGGAAAGGTTGTCGTATATGATCGGTGTGATGCGTATACGTCGTGTAGTCGGGTTTTGCCAGCTGGTATAACATCGATTCGAATCGCTGTCCCTCGCGAGTAATGAGTACCGCTTGTTTAGCTCGTCACATCGTAGTAAATTATATGGAAGATGAAGATGAGAGATGGAAGGATTAAGATCTATTTTATCTTGATTGAGAACTTGGTTGAAATAGTGATAGGTTGCAAACACCAAGGCTAATGAACTTAACCCGAGCTAAAATACCGAAAGTAAGGACCCACCCTTAAATGCTGTTTTTCGCAAAGGAGTAAACCCCACAGCTAGAAAACCTTTGCATACTAGGCGTCGGCCTTAGCGTGCCATGTTGACTGGGTCGGTCTTGCCGAGTAGTAGAATACTCGGGGTTTGTTCGTTACCTTTCAGGGAACGAGTCGTACTTCCACGACTTGTATGGCAGCTTCCCCGAAGAGGAGCAATGTCCGGAGGGAGGTTCCCTTCGGTGGGAACGTATCCCCACGCCTTGAAGAGAGAGGACCGTGATGTACGAAAGGCTCGGTGCGTCACGTTGTTTCGTTGAAGTCTTTTGAGTTGTACAATAGAACAAGCTTCCGCTGAATACTCGTAGGATGTTAAACTTCAATAATGTTATATTCCGCTGCAAGAATGTTTGTATTTCAAAAACATGGTTGTATTATATCATGATGTATATATTCGGCTTGTATGAGTTGATGTTTCGTTGTAACTCGCTTCGTCGAGTGTCCCTCTCGTACCGATTCCTGGGTGTCCCGGAGGGGATGTCACTGAGCTTCCCCGCCCTTGCCAAGGCCGTCACGACCGAGCTGGTGAGTGACCGCACCCCCGCCATCCCTTTTCCCCTTGGATTAGAGCTTCCTCGAGTCGCACGACGAGATCCGCCTCCGCCGTGCCATGAGCGCCGGTGGAGAGCTCGTTGGAGTGGAGCTCATGTTCTTTTACCCGGCTCCGGTAGTCTCGCGGGGCAGTAGGGGTTATCGTGCGCGCGTTTAATTGAAGAAAGCTTGGAGCTTTGCTTGGTTTCACGGAGCACCGTTGAGCCGCCGCCGCGGATCTCGCCGCCGGCGATGCTCCGGTGGGTCTCCTAGCCCGGGGCTAAGCCCGTTAGTTCTGCACGAGCATGAGTTGCTTGTTGGTGCTGTCGGTTGTGGGATTTGGGGACCCGTGGGGTATTCCCCTTTCTCCCACGCCGTCGTGCCGTCTCCGACGAGCTTGCTCGCCGCCGGCGAGAGGGAGTTGGAGCTCGTGCGTGGTGCGGATTGGAGCTCGTGCGTGGTGCGGATTGGTGTGCTCTATTGAGCGCGCGGCGAGCTGCATCGCCAAGAAGGGGAGGTTCCGGCAACTCCCACGGCGGAAGCGAGGCGGCGCCGCCCACCTCCGGCGTCGTGACGTCGGGCCGACGTCAGTGTGGGGCCCACGATCTTGGATGGGTCCATGAGGTCTGGTTTGAAATCATGGATGGACCCGGTGTTCGTGGACCGAAGAGAGAGAGAGAGAGAGAAAGATAGTGGGGCCCGTGGACCCGGTCCACGGAACAGATGCTCGGATCGCGGAATATTCCGGCAAATATTCCGAGGGAATATTCGCTGGTTTTTCATTTTCTTGGATTTTCCCGAATTTCCATAATTCCTTTTTTTGGAAATTCATATCTTTTCCTGGAGTCTCGGTTGCGTTGGACTCGTAGCTACGTGCTGTACGCGTTAGTGTAGATTTTGATCTTGTTCTAGTACCGTATTTTCCGACGTTCGTTTCGTCCTTTTGTTTTTCCTATTGCCTCGATTTGTGTGCCTAACCCCGTTTCGCGATCTGTTTGTCGGAGGGTGCCGAGGAGTTCTGTCGGAGCCGCAGTTTGAGGAGTTTCCACCGGAGCAGCTGTTCGAGTACCCCGACCCGACCTGGGACCAGCATTTTCCGGGCAAGCCGCAATCCTTGACCACTCTTGTACCTATTTAGCAATTTGCATTAAATTGATCCATGCATGTGATCTCGTTACTTGCACTTGTAGTTTACCTATGTCATACTATGCTATCCTTGCTACTGTTTGCCATAGGTTGCTCTCTCATTCATTGCTCGCATGCTTAGTAATTGCTTAGTTGCTTAATTGAACCCCACATGATGATTATATATGTTTTTGTGTAAAATAAATTATAGGTGTTTCTTAGGTGTCGATTTTCTGTATTAGATATCCTGTAGGACTTTTGCGGGGCGAGTGTAGATGGTTAGGTGCCGGGAGACTTTTGGGAAGTCTCTATTTGGAGAGTGCCTATTGCGGGCACGGTTGTGTAGGAACCTTGGGCTATGGGGTTCCTGTTGTGGTGACACTCGTTGTTGAGACTTTTTTTTTTTTTGAGGAGAGGGATGGTGACTCGCCCGGCAGCTTGAGGACCGGTTCTTGTGCTTGCTTGCTCTTTGGTTTACTAGCATACCACATGACACGTATAGGCGAGCTGGATCGGGATACTTGGCGAGAGGACCGGGTGGCCCGCCGTGGTGTAGAGATTAGTGGTAGTGGGTTTTGGAGCGTTTGTGTCGACCCACGAGCAGAGGATATCCCACCCGGCCCGTGGTACGCCTTGTCACACCCTTCAGGACCTTCTTTTCCTATGTTGTGGTTAGAGGATCCCGGACTCGAGGGACGGCCGCCTACCGATCGATGCTTTATTGAATGATCTTGTGAGTGTTGTCTGTGCTTAGGCCACGACGGTAGTCCTATGTTGTAGTACCTCTTCATGTGGATATAGATGCTTACTCTCTGCAGAGATTTATAATCTATATGTATAGCCTAGCCCAAGGTATTGGGCACTACCTCCGAGCGACCCACTTGATTAGCATTTACTATTTCTCCCCTCCGATAGATGTTTTACTTCCGGCTTCGAGCTGTGGTTCTAGTGGAGGTGTGCTAGACATAAAATTTGACCCTTACAGGATTGTGTTGTTTCCTGCAAGGCCACTTATGAAATTTGACTAATAATAAAATATGATTCACATAGACTTGAGGAATAATTGCTTTAGGTGCTAGCCCTTGTCTATCCTTGAAATATCCAAGCATGCATACATTGTTGCTAGGTAGTTGCGGCTTGCTCGAGTACTTTATGTACTCACGGCTTTCCCACTTTATTTTTCAAACGATGTTGCGGAGGATCCCACGTAGTCCGCCGACGGAGCCGACGGTGTGGAGTGACGGTCTCGCCTACACTCGAGTTGCTTGTGGGTCTTGGTCATCATCGCCGATCTTCATGTGAGACGCTTCCGCTAGATTTCATCCTTGTTATCGCAATGGCCTGCGTGCCACGCTCTTGTATCCATGAGATTGAGATTTGAGTTTAATAATGTACTATTGGAGATTCTACTATCTTGCCTTGTTTTTAGTCCATCTTTATGGTTTTTCTATGCTAACTTGCGATGGATGTACGTGCCACACTCCCGGGAGTGACATAGAGGTACAAAGAGTTCGGGTTTCACTTGGGTGAAATCCGGGTCCTCACAGCTGAAGAAGTAAGGGAACTTTCCTGCTTTCCTGTCTGCGTCTTCGTCGACCCGGGCTTGTTTCCCGACTTTTTTGTTTCTTTTTTCTTTTTAGAGGGGGCCCGACCCTCCCCAAGATGACCCGGGGCTAGTGGAGTTCGCCACCCCCGCCTCGTGTTGACTCGGTTTCCGATGCCGAGTCCTAGGCGGCTACGCCGGCGGCGAGGCCGGGCATGGGACGCGCTGCCGGAGGTGGCGCCCGGTCGAGTCGAAGTTGCCGGCCGGCGGCGGCTCAGCCTCACAGGCCGGAGACCCGCTACTGCTGGCGGGTGGTATATTACTTAGCGGCTCCGGTGGCACGGCTTGGCGTGGTATGCGGCGACCATAGGACGAAGTGCATTTCGATGACCCTTGTGGCGTCGTGCTTCTTCAACGGGTGGATTTCTGCGTTGGCGCGCTCGACTTGTCCATTGCTTTGTGGGTGCGCCGTGGAGGCATAGCGGATGTGGGTTCCTATGCATGGCTGGTGAACTATGTGCGGTTGTTGGTGATGATGTGATTCGGTACACCGAACCGGGACACGATTCGCTTGATGAACTTGATGGCGGGGTTGTTGTCGATTTTTGTGACCGGCTCGGCCTCCGTCCACTTGCTGAATTTGTCGATGGTGACGTAGAGGTAGCGGTGACCTCTAGGTGCCGTCGGGAATGGTCGTACAAAGTCCAATCCCCATACTATGATTGGCCAGGATAACGGGATGGTTTGTAGTGATAATGACGGCCGGTGCATTTGCTTCACGTAGAAATGGCACGCATGGCAATGTTTGACCAGCTTGATTGCGTCCTCGAGGGTCGTCGGTCCATAATAACCCCGCCAAAAGGCTTTCCTAGCCGGCGTGCGTGAAGCTAGGTGGCTCCCACACTCGCCCTTGTGGATTGTAATGAGGATATTGTTACCCTCTTCCCTTGTGATGCATTTTAGGAGTACGCCGTTGGCACCTTTCCGGTAGAGTTGGCCGTTGACAAGGACACACCATTTCGCTTGTGTGGCGAGTCATTCGGCTTCGTATCATCATCGGAAGGTTGTTATCACGCAGGTAATCCAGGATCTCGTTGATCCGGGATTGACCACTCTCCATGTGACGTGGGGCGTGTTGGGGGCTTGTGCTTTTTCCTGGGTCCCGGCATTTAGTGGGTGGTGTGGGGGGGGGCGGTCTCGGTCGAGGACCCAGAGCCGAGGGTTTGTCAAGCTGCTCCAGGAAGGTTCCTGGTGGCGGTTCTCTCATGAGGAAGCAATTCCGGAGATGTCGTCGGAAATTGTGTTGTCCTTTCGCGGGATGTGACACGCCTGATGTGTCCAGCTTTTACCTATTTTTAATGGTCACACAAACAAAGAAAAACAGGGTGTGTGGAATAAAAAAGATATATGCTTAGTTCCTTAAACTAGACAGATCGCACATGGTTCTTGTCGATCCCCGGCAACGGCGCTAGAAAAAGCTTGTTGGTCGTTTATACGCACCCACTTATATACCGCAAGAGGATGATGTACATTGTTATTTTTGCTCTTAAAGTATTCGAAGGTTTATATTGAATCCACAAGGATCATCAAGAGTACACGATTAGTGTATATTATTTCATCTAAGAAATTAATCCTAGCATAAATCACATATTGCACATACAAAATAGCATGAAAAAGAGAGTTGGGTTTGTGCCAATCGGCGCATGCAGGTGCCAATCGACATGAAGGCTTCAAATCTCGGAGGGCTTAAAGAGAGATTTTATCTCGGAAAGCTTAAAGAAAATTTCTTAGGAGCATACACATCAACAAAAAAAGGAACACCTGAAGTTAGCCTATATACATATAGTGATTGACACTTTAAACAATTGGTGAACATCAAAGATAGTAAAAGAGTGCACACCTTTCGGATGGGTCTACAATTTATCTCTGCCGCAACCGATCGGATAGCACCTCTTACCTACTTAACTATATTAGCATGCACATCTAGCCCTGTCATGAGTACACTACACATCCAAGCATCATTAAGAAATTATGGGTCATATATGATCTATATAACTAACCTAATCAACACGATTAAGCAAGCATATAAATACTTAGTCATTTAATAAGCAATTGGAATAAGCATTTATAAGAACACTCAATCCAGACGAGAAAAAAATGCAACTAAAGATAGAATTAAGATAGATAACATAGATGTTGATAAATTGCACCGTTATTCATCACCGTCGGAAAGTGCCGACCGGCACGAAGGTCACGCCGACCGGTACTGCCTTGTTACAATGTTGACGACTCCTAAGATACATGTCTCTACTTCTCCTATCTCCGGTGTAGTGCAACCACGCAAGACGACTACCCAACTACACTACATTTCTCAATATGATGGCTCTTTAACTATAGCGGGCTTCCAGCGATGTGTAGTGGCTCCTTAGGGCTCCTAAGCTTATCCACATCATTCTCACGCCTACCTCCCCTTGGGCCGTCATAAGGTGGTTATATAGCCTCTAGACATGCCCGCCCTTGCTTGGCCACCAAGTTTAGCTCTTAGAGATTGAATCTAAGTCAGTTTTATATCTTCCATAAACAACGTCGATCAGCTAAAATCATAACTCCCGCTTATGAATTTCAAATGAGGCAAACTCGAACTCTATCTCGTAGCCGTCGAAAATATCTACAACTTTGGTATTATTTTTATCTTCAGATTCAGCCGCTTATGTTTGCAAAAGTACGATGAAGAATATATGTTCCGATTCGGATTCCTCTGCGCCGGTCTCATTACAGGGCACATATCTCATAGATCCGGAGTCCAAATAATGAAATACATATATGTTCCGGGAAGATATTGATAAAATCTACAACTTTGGTATTCAAAGATGTATGAATTGAACATGTCTTGAACCCCGAAATCGCGTGACAATGCAAGTATCGTCTCTGGACTTCGTGAATTAAACTTTACTTCCGCATAAATGTTCTAGAAATCCTTAAGCCTTGGCCCATGAACTTGGGCTTGTACATTGGGCTTCATGAACGTCTAGGGATATCTTGTAGGCACTATGGGTTAATGGAAAGTCATCCATGCATGATGAGTCGTGCCTGATATCGATACTTCTTATATTTGAGCCTTTTTGTCATCTTTTCAACTGATTCTGTAACATAGCACATGATACCACATGTGAAAATCGTAAATATTAAAGATAAAACACATGATTATCATGAGAATATGGTATAAAATTGGTGGTTTTTGAATGTAAATTGTGTACTTAGAAACCACCAATAAAAGGCCTAAAATCACCTGCCGACAAGCCATCACCATCAATGGTACACGGTACCTACAACATAAGATGCCAAACAACAAAGAGGGAATAGATGAGTTGCACGAAACAAGGGTCGGGAATCCAATCAAGCAGTACAGGAAGTGTGCGTACCACGCCGACGAAGGAAACAACGGCGGCGACCAATCGCACACCATCAACGCAGAAGAAACCTAGAATCGCCGACGAAGGAAACAACGGCGGCGACCAATCGCCGACACACCATCAACGCAGAAGAAACCTAGAATCAAAGAAGTCGAACAAACAAGACATGGCAACTGAGTAACAGAAAACAATGACCGTAGAAAAATCAAACCGGAAAAGATGAGGGGTACCAGGCAGCGGAGCAGCAATCATGGGGGTCACCGTATCCGATCACCACGAGACCTCTGCCGCCTTCCATGTGTGCCCGGACCCGAACGAGAAGGTAGATAGACATTCTACCAGATTTGAATCCGTTATGGACTGCAGGCCCGGTAGCAATAGAAAACCAGTCGGGTCGGTACCAATCAAAACACATGAACTTTGGCGTGATCCGAAGACTCGCATGTCGATTGAATGTTTTGACGCTTTCAGTCGATTCAATATATAGTAGAAATTCTGTTTAAATTATGTCGAATTTGGATTTGAACTTTTGTGTACATCTTTCCCGTGTTATCGTGTACATTTCTACCAAGCTACAGAAGTTTTCACATAGGTTTCGGAAACTTCTAAGTATATGTTTTTAGATGGTTTTTCACTATTGCATCAAATATATGGTTTGCACCGAACATTTTCTCTATTTACATTGTGTTAGTCAGGCCGAAATTGTCGTTGCCCATACATTCTTCACATGCAAAGTCATCGCCTAAACACTCTCCATGCGCGTAGCCGCCTTCACAGAAATACCCTCTACGCGAGCGCCATCGAGCCTACTCAATAACGCTAGCTAGTAGAAGCTATGCTCTTCCCGTCACAATCTCATCCTTCTATCCGATCTCGCTATTTCCATCGTGGCCTCACCTTTCCATGTCTCGTTACTCGTTATCCACTTCGACAAATTGCTTGTTATCCACGACAATGGTCTACGCTCCATTTGTTGCGCCTTTCGTACGTGAAATCATGTCACAACTACCTAGTGGGTAGACCGGCCCACGAGTAGCGGGTACAGTCTGTGATAGGGAGGCGAGACTGGATGGAGGGTGAGGCCGTAGATACAACATGCCAATACTAGATAGCATTGTCGGATAAGCTCGAGCAACATTCACAAAAAGATGAGTTGTCCGGCGGCGTGCGTCAAGAGTGGTTGGGTGATAGCGTTGTGCGTTGATAGCGGTCGGACGACAAGTGTTGTGAACCTAATTTACATAATATAAAGGGTAAATTAGATTGGTGCCATTGCAATTTTTGAGAGTTGGAGATATGCCATTGATCTTTTAACCGTTGGAAATATACCATTAAACTTTTAGAAATGTTGGAGATATACCATTGTATACGTTTGGGAGGGATCCGGACCCACCTGCGAGCATCTATATGAAATTATGGACGATTTTGCCCTGGCCTTATCCCCTTACGGAAGGCTGTCGTAGACTTACCTTACGGGTATACATTGATCGGAAGAATGATTTATCAAGGACATGGTGGCCTATGGAAGACATAAGACCGGTGGGGTGGGCCCACGAGTGGTGTCCGACCGGTATAGGATTCTAAAAGGTTCCGTAAGACCGGTATGGAAATCGAGGCGGACAACAAGACCGGATTAATCCTCAAGGAAAGTACAAGACCGACCGAGTAGGACTACGAAATTGATAAGGAAGCTTAGAGATAGAGTTTTTAAGTATGTAGATATTGTATCCAACTAGGATTCTACATGTAACCTTGCCTCCCCGGACATATAAGGCGGGGGCGGGGACCCCTAGAAGCACAAGTTCTCATAAGTTCTCACGAGTTAGAACAAGTTTCTACACTCGTGATCTTGCAATTAGCAATCCGCTAAAGGCAATACATAACATACGGGACGTAGGGTATTACTCTCGATTCGAGGGGCCTCAACCTCGTCTAAAATCGTGTGTTCCTGTGTGATCCGTGTGTTGCACCATCGAATTCCACGCTCGTGAGGGACCGGGTAGTACTAGTGCCGAGTTTAAGACTCGACATTTGGCGCGCCGGTAGGGGTCCCGGCGAGTTTCCAGCAAGTTCGATGGCTTCTACTTTCGACTTCGTCTTCGTTACAAGCTTCAAGATCCGCTCGGGTTTCTCGACTTCATTCGACGATGACGACCGGTGTCGCGGAGCGACGACCGGTGCTCGGACGATGATCGTCGCCGTGATGACGACGACGAGCGGTGTCGCGAGACAATGATCGCCACCGCGACGACGACGACCGGTGTCGCAGAGCGATGACCGGTGCAGGACGACCGTCGCCGCCGCGGCGACGACGACGAGCGGTGTCGCAGGACAATGATCGCCACCGCGACGACGACGACCGGTGTCGCAAAGCGATGACCGGTGCAGGACGACCGTCGCCGCCGCGACGACGACGACGAGCGGTGTCGCCGGACGACGATCGCCGCCACGACGACGACGACGAGTGGTGTCACGGGACGACGACCGCTACCTCGCATAACGACAAGCGGTGTCGTGGAGCGATGACCGATGCGGGATGACGACTACTCGCTGCGGCGACGACGGTGACCGGTGCGGTGATCGCCATCTTGTGACGACGAAGATCTATGCCGCTGAGCGATGCCGACGCCACGACGATAACTTTAACAGCTTTCATCGGTCGTCGACTTCAACTTCGAGCGCCGCTGCTGCTCGGACGCGGTCTTGAGCATTAGCGCGGCTGCTAATCTTCGATTTTGACCGATCGCGCCGTCTTCAACAGCTTTCATCGGTCGTCAAATTCGTCTTGAAGCGCCGCTGCTGCTCGGATGCGGTCTTGAGCATTAGCGCGGTCGCTAATCTTCGATTCGACCGGTCGCGCCGTCTTCAACAGCTTTCGTCGATCGTCTACTTCAACTTGGAGCGCCGCTGCTGCTCGGACGCGGTCTTGAGCATTAGCACGGCTGCTAATCTTCGACTTCGACCGGTTGCGCCGTCTTCAACAGCTTTCATCGGTCGTCTACTTCAACTTGGAGCGTCGCTGCTGCTCGAACGCGGTCTTGAGCATTAGCGCGGCTGCTAATCTTCGGTCTCGACCGGTCGCGCGGTCTTCAACAACTTCCATCGGTCGTCAAATTCATCTTGGATCGCCGCTGCTGCTCGGACGCGGTCTTGAGCATTAGCGCGGCTGCTAATCTTCGGTTTCGACCGGTCGCGCCGTCTTCAACGGTTTTCATCGGTCGTCTACTTCAACTTGGAGCGCCGCTGCTGCTCGGACGCGGTCTTGAGCATTAGCACGGCTGCTAATCTTCGATTTCGGCCGGTCGCGCGGTCTTCAACAGCTTCCATCGGTCGTCAAATTCATCTTGGATCGCCGCTGCTGCTCGGATGCGGTCTTGAGCATTAGCGCGGCTGCTAATCTTCGATTTCGACCGGTCGCGCCGTCTTCAACAGCTTTCATCGGTCGTCTACTTCAACTTGGAGCGCCGGCTGCTGCTCGGACGCGGTCTTGAGCATTAGCGCGGCTGCTAATCTTCGATTTCGACCGGTCGCGCCGTCTTCAACAGACTTCCATCGGTATTCAATTTCAATTTAGAGCGCCGCTGCTGCTCGGAAGCGGTCTTGAGCATTAGCGCGGTTGCTGATCTTCGGTTTTGACCGATTCCGTTGCCTTCAACCATCTACATCCGTCGACAACACGGAGGTGTTGTCTTGAGCTGAGCGTGATCTGTCAAACTACTTATCGATCGGCTACATCATCTTCGGCCGGGCTCGGGGCTACGCCCAATAAACCAGACTAAGTCGCTTTACACTTAAGTTTTTGTGTTTAAACTTATATAATGCGATCTTCATGATAGCTTTTTGATAATATGAAATATGTCAATCTTTGCCTATCTGCATGGTTTTATTTATCTTGGAATCTTAATTTTGAATTAATTTACCAAGTTATAGGCTGCTATTTGAGAGCGGTCGGTTAATAATTTGTGATCCTGTGTTCTAAGACCGGTCATTTTTTCTATACGGCACGATTTTGTTAAGTAGACCGCCGCTATGTGCTATACCTAATGCTGATTAGAGCCGGTGGTCATGTCATAGTTGGTTTGTGTTGAATTAACCATCGTTGCTTGGTTATAGACTTGATTGGTTGAATCGGGATGGTAAAATTTAAGTTTTCCGAAATTGGAGTGACCGGTTATTAAAGTTGAAATTACATTAGGCATATAATGATTAATCCGGACCGCTGCAGCTTTGCGCGAAAGGAGAAAATCTTATATGTTGAAGTAAGGAAAACATATAAATACAGGTCAAGAATCTGGAAATAATTTAAGATCTGCGAGTAAATAAAACATTGGAGTATTTATTTACATATGAGCATATTTATATACTTCTTTCATTATTTTTACGGATATAATGGACTAAGAATTAGGTTTCGGCACCACTTGATGTACCGGTGCTACCGAGTATAGGGTGCGGCGACGGAGGAGAAGTCTACGTGATTTGGATAATCACGGGGGCTCTTTTGCCAATTGTGATGACCGGTCCGAGTGTTCGACGCTCGATCCGTTAAGCATTTTTAGCCCAGAATATAAGATTTCTGGAGTGATTATACAAAAAACCGATCGGGTTGAAGACTACTGTCCGACTGATTGGTTAACATTGGTTCGCCTTAGGCCCCGGGTGTTAATCATTCGGCTGATAATAGGTGTGAAAAATTCGAGTTTATGTGTGAACTTTGGCGATCGCTTTGATCAGTCGAGAATTTGGATTTGAGCGATATTACGATAAGCGGAATATCGATTATGACCGATGCGAATCACCAGGAGTATGAGATTTGACACCGGTCCGGACCGGTCAAAAAGTATGTCCTCGGCGGAAGATGTTAAGAGTTATAGAGGAATGGTCTACGTGATTTGAATAATCACGGGGCTATTTTGCAAATGTTTGAGCGGTCCGAGGTATGGAGTGCCCGATCGCAATAACATTGGAACATCAAATTGGATTGTTTGAGGAAATTGAATAATGAGACTGGTTAGATCGAAGACAATTAGGTCTTGCCTAACTAAGTATTGTGAAATTGGATGCCTTAGGCCCCGGGTGTTAATCATTCGGCTGATTATAGGTCTTGGAGACTCGAGTCGATGTAAGATAATTGGGAAACTGGTCCGATCAACCAGAATTTTGATTCTTAGTGAAATTTCACTAAGCGGATTATGAGTTCATGCTGATTTAGGCGGTATGTTATGTGAAACTGGTGTGAATCTCCAGGAGATATGAAGCTACGACCGGTATGACCGGTCTGAAAATATGTTCTTGGCAGAAATTGCTGAAAGGAATGTGATTTGATGGAAAATAATAAAGCATAGTCTCTCAAGAAAGACTCTTGCATTATTTGCGATCCTCAAATGATACAAGAGTCGGGGGCTATACCTAATTAGGTGCACCCGACCGATGCACCGTGTTCAAGAGCGGTCTGCGAGAGATCTCGGAAAGTGGAAAATAATGGAATTTGAAAGAAACAATCTATAGCGATTGGATATTGAAGGAAATAACGAAGGATCAGCTAGTGAACTCTTGCATTATTTGAAAGAAGTTCAAATGATCCAAGAGTCGGGGCTATACCCAATTGGGTGCGCCTAGTCGGCGCACCGTCGAAAAGATAGGCTATGATTACCTAATTAGGTGATATAAAAGGTGAAAAACAATAATCAGCGCACTGGAAGGAAAATACTTTCGTTTTTACACACCTAATTAGGTGGTATGGAGGACAAAATACCAATTTTTTGACTTTTTGAAGCGTCTTGAAGAAAGAAGAAGTATTGCAGAAGATTGGAGTTCTTTTTAATTTAACATTGGAATCGGACCAACATGCGGAAGACTGGTCGGTCTTATTCAATGTCAAATCAAAAATTACTCGGGAGTCTATTGTCGTAGACTTACCTTACGGGTATACATTGATCGGAAGAATGATTTATCAAGGACATGGTGGCCTATGAAAGACATAAGACCGGTGAGGTGGGCCCACGAGTGGTGTCCGACCGGTATAGGATTCTAGAAGGTTCCGTAAGACCGGTATGGAAACAGAGGTGGACAACAAGACTGGATTAATCCTCAAGGAAAGTACAAGACCGACCGAGTAGGACTCGAAATTGATAAGGAAGCTTAGAGATAGAGTTTCTAAGTATGTAGATATTGTATCCAACTATGATTCTACATATAACCTTGCCTCCCGGACATATAAGGCGGGGCGGGGACCCCTAGAAGCACAAGTTCTCATAAGTTCTCACGAGTTAGGACAAGTTTCTACACTCGTGATCTTGCAATTAGCAATCCGCTAAAGGCAATACATAACATACGGGACGTAGGGTATTACTCTCGATTCGAGGGGCCCGAACCTGTCTAAAATCGTGTGTTCCTGTATGTTACGTGTGTTGCACCATCAAATTCCACGCTCGTGAGGGACCGGGTAGTACTAGTGCCGAGTTTAAGACTCGACACAAACGAACATACACACACTCGTATTTTACATTCGATTGATTCTAAACGCATGTTGCAAATGAACGTTCACACACATTGTGCATGTCCTGCTCTCCTTGGTGTAATATGCTTTGATATTAATGAAAAATTGCAAAAGCCACCGCATATGTCACTTTAAGTTTGAGTTTCTCACTTATAAGTCTTTTTTGTTGCAGATCCCACCACCCAATAGATTTTGTTGAAAAATCACCTCCTTTTGCATATGCTGAATCAATTTCATGTGTTGCCACAGATATAAACTCAAAACAACATATAAGTTAAATAAGTTTAACACTTTTTAAAGTTTTGAAATTATTATTTTCTTAAATTTTATTTTTTAATTATTTATAATCATCTTATTTAATAAAAAATTGTTCCAGATCTTAAACTCTAGAAAACACCGGCTAACCTCTAATTTACTTTATTTTTTTCATAATGTTCAAAAGTATGATAAGATTATAAGATTGATACGGATATCATCTACTACTCTAAATGAGTAAAAACAGGTAGAATCAATTAAACATGTGTGAATTGGGATGATTTTTACAACAAAAGGTACTAGGTGAGTGGTTGTTTGCAACAAAATAGCTTGTGGATGGGAATATCAAACTCTGTATGACTTGTGGGGCGGTTTTTACAATTATGCCTGAAATTCCCTTTTCAAAAAAAAAAAAAGAATTACAAGAGTTTCATGCAAATGGTATTTGGTTAAGAAAATCTTGTCTGAAAAACGGACACAACACCGAAATATACCACAGCTTGGCGTAAACAACCGTGGTGATGGAGGGCGTCAAATGGGTTCAGCCGCATAGGCAGGTCATCTTGAAGTTGAAGAAAGAGGACGGCAGGTGCCCTGTCCTCCTGATATAGTTGGCTTTCTCGGACGTCCGAGCCGCGCGCTCGTTGAGCTTAGCCTCTGCGGTCGCCCGCATCTCCTCTGCCATCCGCTGTGTGGCGGCCAGTCGATTGGCCAGCTTCTCCTGTGCCCGCGATTTCATTTGGTCAGCCTTCATCTGCAGAGTTTACGTTCCAACATATCATGGTGATGCCGAATGAGTGTTAACTTCAAAAGCTCTGTCCTCAATTCCAGCCGTCTCATGTTTTTCAATGTGATAAACAAAATCCAAGAGGAGGTCTATTTTTTAAGATGAGCCTTTTTTTAGATGGATTTTTTTGTGTTGAGCTGGGATTAACAGGAGGAACAGAAACATACAGATACAGTTTCCTGTAAAATTAATAACTTGCCTGCGCTTTCTTCATCTCCGTCTCCGCTTTTCTCTTCTCATGGTTCGCCCAGGCCTGTATCTTAACCTCTTCGCGTTTATACCTGAAATTACAAAAAGGGAAGAATTTGTGCCCAGTAAGTGACTGATCCGCACTTGCACGGGAAACAAATACAAGTCAAGACTACAATCATATACTTCCTCGGTTCTGAAATTATTGTCATTAGGA
Source organism: Chloris gayana (assembly GCA_031894775.1). Taxonomy (NCBI): domain Eukaryota; kingdom Viridiplantae; phylum Streptophyta; class Magnoliopsida; order Poales; family Poaceae; genus Chloris; species Chloris gayana. The sequence goes on along the minus strand of JAUNZO010001231.1, from coordinate 668,955 downwards.
CAACAACTTTATTTCATTTTTGAACTAAAGCTCTTTGTACAGAACAAATAGAGTACTATAGAGCAGAACCATCGAGACAAGCATTCACACCTCGCTGTGAACTTGGCCCGTTCCGCCTCATCCCAGGCAGCCGCGCGGGACTCCAGCGTGTTGGCGTCCGGCGCACGACTTACGGCCGCCGCACCGCCCTCGTCGCGGCGGCAACTCGTATTGGCCACCGGCTCGCTCGCATCCGCTACGGCGGCGGTGCCCACGCCCACGGACCCGTCAGGCCGTCTCCTCACCGGAGTGGAGGACCTCGACGATATGGGGCTGCGCGCGACGGGCGTGGAGGCACGCAGCGGCGTGGCGGTCCGTGACGGCTCCTTGCTGGCGATGGGCGTCATCTCCGTGCCCATGTCTCGCAGGCACACGGACCGGGTCACCGCCACGGGGGATCCCTGCATCACGCAGTCCATCTTCTTCGTCTCGCCGGCGTCGTTGCTGTCGTCCGGCGGCGGCGGCGGCGGGGCCACCATGCTGTACTCCAGCGCGCCGTCCACGCTGCTGCAGGACACGCGGCCGTTCTGCGAGGACGAGCTGAGGAGGCGCCAGTCGTCGGCGTTGGAGTTCCGGTGCTTCGCGTGGACCCCGCCGTCGGCGCTGCGCCCGGTTGACATGCCGCCGACAAGCCATTTCTGCGCGTCGTCCCACTTGGACGGCGTCGGCTTGGCCCGCGAAGCATGCTGATGAGTCTTGCGGTGAGGCCGCACGCCATTGGTGCCGTAGCTGTAGCACTCCTTGTCGTCCAGCGGCCGCATCGCAGATTAATTTACCTGAAGCTTGCACTTCAGATCCAGGATCCCTCTATAACATACTAGCTATAAATCAGAGCAAGATCTAGATGAAACAAGAAATTTCCCAAACAACTGATGAGAAGCGCAACATTGTTCATTACTAATGGGAAGGTAGAATCAATCTTTCCAGCATGAACTGAAACCTCTTTCCGTCATTCGTTCCCCAATTACAGAGGCTCTAACGGTAAATGTCAAATCTCTGTCACTGAAAGAGAGGTTGCAAAAAGGGACTTACAAAGCACTGGAAAAGCTGGTGCTGTGGAGATCCGCACCAACTAGCAGTCCAGATTCCACTGGGCTAGGTGATGATAGGAGGGAGGACGACGACCGATACTGCAATGAGCAAACTGACTGAATTACCTACTCAGGGTGTAGTTTCAGCTCCGTTCTCCGTGGGCTCTTTCTTGATTCCTCCGGCATTGGATGCATCAGCTGTATGCACATGGCTACCGCAGTCTACGAGACAGGAGTGGTGGCACCACTTGCAGAGTATAATAAACGCCGGCCCACTCTGTTGCCAATGACCAAACCTGCCTTCACTGCACATTACCGTGTCCTCTGTCCACATCGCGCGCCGTAGTCCGCATTCTAACTTTTTTTCTTTTTTTACAAGGGGAAAAGGTGGATTTTATTAAGACACGGAAGGGTTACAATCCGCTGCTAAAACCGCAACAACAAAGTCTGGTGCGGCTTTGAGCCATACCTTTGTGAACAACTCCAGACAAGCCTTATTTGCACATGACTAACTCTATTGTGAGCCCTATTACAATGAGTAATCTCCACCTCCCTCAGCTCAACAACGAAACCTCTTGTAGCAGACCTGCTAGCCGGGACCTATCCTCCATTCTTGAAGTGATCGCGGTACACACCGTCGAGCAATCGGATTCAAGCGTCACCGGTTGTGGTATCCACTGTAAAGCTAGATTTAGTCCTGACTTGCACGCAAGTAATTCTGCTTCTTCTGCATCTGCACAGTTGAACAAGACCTTTGCTAAAGCTAGCATCACTGTGTTCGCATCGTCTCTAGCAATCACACCAACTCCAGTGGCCCTGTATCATGGAAGAACGCACCATCGACATTAAGCTTGACACGGCCTGGTCTCAGGAGAGTCCACTTGGGTAACGGGCGGTGCTGCATGGTCAGGTCCTAGCCTTTACGCGGCGGTCCCTTTTACGGTATACTTTACCACCTTAAGTTGCAAGGTGGTAACAAAATAAATGTGGGCCATTGGATTACGGATCTGTCATCACTAAATCTGTTACCACTTGTTACCATCTTATTACTCGTAGGAGTTAAGGTGGTAACAATCAATTTGGACCGTTGGATCAGAAGGAATGAATGGCCGATATTAAAAGTAGTGTACCGTAAAAACGCTCTACGCGGCACACTTGCCTTACCATTCCTCATTGACACCTCCTAACTTTTTTTCTAATAAAAATTGATTGCATTATAGTTTAGGTTGTTCCCTGTCCTTCATTTTATCTATTTCGTGTATCATTTCTCCATTTTCATAGCATCACTAATGATCATGATGATCATTAGTCCTTCCCTAGCAGCTTTGTTCCTGGCTTATTATTAGAGAAGTTAATAACTATTGCTTTTTCACAACTAATGATCATGATGATCATGAGTTGGATTCACCGGTGTAGATTTAATTTCATTAATTAATAACTAATAAGATAATTTTTTTGCAGAAACTAAAGACAATTACTAAGGGTAATATCATCAGTCATCGGCTATTTATAGCTAAGTGTGGCCATGGCCCTTGATTTGGTCAGAGATACGTTTGTTTTTCTTTTTACTTTCCCTACTGTTAAACAATGAAACAGCCGGCATTATGCTATGAAAATGTCATTTGGTAGAGTCGACCTTGACTGAAACAGAGAATAACCAAAGGAAACCGCAATGGAAGACATGTCTATGCACACATTGCCATACCTGAATTAATTTCGGTCCTCCGTCATTGTCCAGTGTAGCACTTCTTCATCTTATCTACTGTGTACTCTCTCCATTTCCATAGCATGGCATTCTAGTAGAGGAGTTTTTAATCCAAAATAATGACTATTATTTTTCCTCAACTAATGACCATTAGTTGTAGGGTAGTTTAGTAATTGTATTAAAAAATTAAAAACTTTTTATTCATAGGAACTTTTATTGATTACACTAAAATTGACCAACTAAACAACAACAATAAATTAGATTTATTATAAATATATAGTCTAAAGCTGATAGCGGAAGGAATCTATGCCTCCTTAGCGATTTGGGCATCGTGGCCATCGTGCGCGCGTGACAAGCGTCTTTGTGTCATCGTGGCGCCCGCCCGCACGGGCCACGTCGTAATCTGCAGACTTTGATGATCTGCGTGGGCCGTGGGCCACATGGGCCTATACGGGAAGGCTGGAGCACCCCTACGCGGGCCGTCGGATGGTCACATCAGCCTTCCTCTTCCACAGATCCGGCGCCCACACTAAGACGTCGACGCCGCACGCATTTGGAGGCCGAGGCAGCCCAACGCGGTTGTCGGATGACCGCGTCGGCCTTCCTCTTCCCCGGATCCGACGCACACACCGGCACGTTGACGCCGCACGCAGTGGGGGAACGAGACGGGCAGCGAGGCGGAGAGGAATACCGGGAGGCCGGGGTAGCCCGACGTAGACTATTTAATCGGCGAATCGAGCTCGCGTTGGCGGTTCGCCGGCAGGGATAAGCGATTGGGCGATGCCACCGGGGGTGAGGTAGGAGCGACACCGCCGTGAAGAGAGCCGGGAGAGAGAGGTGACGCCGCCGGGTAGAGAGCCGCACGAGAGAAGGGCCGGCGCGGTGGGGCGGGGTAGGGCGGGGCACAGGGGCGCCGCTCGGGGGTCGGGGCGGTTAGGACTTCCTAACCCTAGCCGACCCTTATATACGGGTTGCGTCACCCTAATGGGCTAGGCCTTTGTTTCTAATTAATTTGCAGGCTCAATTAGTTTTTCCCCCTTAAAATACCTCTATCTATATGTAATTTTTGTGGTACAATTGCACAATACTTTAAATTCCTCGGTGTATGGAACTCTAAGAAAAAAACACATAAATATCCAAATCACCGAAAAATGAACGTAAATGATGTATTTAACCTTGCAATGGCATCTTCTTATTTTATTTCAGTTAATTGTAACTCATATTTATGAATTAATAAAATATAACATAAGCTACACTACAGGATCTTACTACCTGATCTTGAACGAAATTTTGATTCTCTCGTATTTCTACCCTTGGTTTCTTTGCTAATTTTGTAACATGCACTTTTTAAATTTACCCCCAAATTTATAAAAAAATGAGGGCGGCGGAGCGCGCTTGCCTATGTAGTTATAATAAAATCATATAGAAATGACTACCTTATTAATTATTAAGATTGTTATAATAAATATATTATTTTGATGATATTACCCTCATTAATAGCCATTAGTTGCTGCTTCCTGAATTAAATCTAGATCGTGGAATCCAACTAATGATTATCAATTGTGAAAAAATAATGATAATTATTTTGGAGAACAAAACTCTTCATATAGTAGCATACAAACCTGTCCATACTTATTATTTAGATCCATGCGTGATGTCACTTTTTTGTCTCCATAGAAAAATCTTGTAACTGCATTGAAATGAGAATTTGTACAAAAGGAAAACCAATATTGTGCCTATGAATTTGTCACAGGACAAGAGGGTGAAGACCTGCCAATGCAAGGTCTTCTGCATGCTACATGCATAGTCAGGAAATATTGACGTTTCAGATGTGGGAAATGAGCTAATAATTCTTGTCTGAATGTCCACAAATCAGAAAGTAGACATTTGAATGTATAAATGATCACTAGAAAAAGTGAGCATGCGTTGGAAATGAAAAAACGAAACATGGAACGGATCCAAAGCCAATCTTGTATACTATTATATTCCTCTTTAACCCAGATGGACATCATTTCGAACAGATTGACTGTTGGAAATGAAAAAACGAAACATGGAACGGATCCAAAGCCAATCTTGTATACTATTATATTCCTCTTTAACCCAGATGGACATCATTTCGAACAGATTGACTAACGGGTTGTGTTATCCGTATCCGGCAAAACTGGTCCTACACTCACGCTCCTATCCGGGTACCCCAGGCCTTACGCAGTAGTCGCGTGGACGTCATTACTCAAGCAGAAGCGAGTTTCAAACTTTTTTTTTGTCCAATACGCACAAGAGCTATGTATCATTGTATTAACAAGTAGTCGCCAAAATAACGAAGTTTACAGCGAGGGTGGCGCGTAATCACAACGCAGCTCCAAATAGTGAGAACACACTTCACGAATTAAAACCCCGAGTGAGTGCTAGGCTACAGGACTACTCATGAAGGAAATGACCGAGGTGTCGCACGCCGGCGGCTATCCAGAGGTCTGTGTCGTGCTTGAGCTGTGTTCCTAATTTCGGGCGCTTCGCTCCATCAAATGACTCACAGAAACCAGCATGAAGAGGAGTTGAACCCTTTCCTCCGTGGGCTCGATCGTGAAAGCAGCATGGCTTCCCAGCAGGCCTGTAGGGCAATTGGCTCTCCGAATGTGCAAGTGCAGTTTGCCCAGGAGAGGGCTTCCCACCAGATGACTATGGTGGGTGAACAGTTGATGAAGATGTGGTCCCGTGTTTGAAATTTCAATTCTTGACTACAGTACAGCTTATCACCCTTAAACGGATGGTCAGACAGAGCAAGTGAATCAAACCCGTAAGGACATGTTAAGAGCTTGTGTGCTCACCTATGGCAAGAATTGGGAATACATCTTTTCATCTGCGGAGTTCTACTACAAAGAACAATTATCAAGCAAGCATCAAGATGTCACCAAATGAGCTCTTGTATAGAAGGAAGTGCAAGACACCTCTCATGTGGTCATAAGTTGGTGAGCGCTCATTCTTTGGTCCAGATCTTGTCGGGAAGCTGAGGAGAAAGTTGAGCAAGTGAGTGAAGGCATTCAAGTTGCTCGGAGCGAGCAGAAGAGCTATGCTCGACAAGAGGAGAAGGCCTTCGAGTTCTATGTTGGTGATCATGTGTACATCAAGGTTTCTCCTCTTCGAGGTACGCACATGTTTCATGCGAGTGGCAAGTTGGCACCGAGGCATGTGGGACCTTTCCGTGTGGTGTAACATTAGAGATCTTGCTTACGGACTTACTTGTCGGCACATCTAGCTAGAGTGCATGATGTGTTCCACGTCTCTCAGCCCAAGAAGTGTTTGCGAGTGCTAAAAGAGCAAGTATCACCGGAGGTGTTGTATCTTCGAGGATAGCTTGGAGTATCCGGAGTATTTTGTCAAGATATTGGATGAGTTGGTTCTAAAACCAAAGATATTGGATGAGGCCTACAAGGAAACATGGACCAGGAAGATCAAGTTCTACAAGGTGCTTTGGAGCAACCACACAGAGTGTGAGGCCACTTGGGAGATCGAGGACAACCTAAGGAGAGACTTCTCATACTTGTTTGAGGATGAGGCTTGAAATCTTGAGGACGAGATTCTTGTAAGGAGGGGAAGGGGGTTGGGGGGTTGTGTGTACCTAATTGTTTGTAATTTGAATGAAATCGAGCTGGAACCAGCAATAATTAAAAGCAATTTTATTTGAATTTGGAGCACATGGGCTGTTTCTTTCCTTTCCTCGAGCAAATAGCAAGTCCCCTATCCTTCTACTCTTGGCCCAGCTAGCCCATAAGGCCCACGAACCCGCGTGAACAGTGCGTTTTCCCCACCTGCTCCCTCGATCGACCACCTGTTCCCGCTGCACGAACGCCAAGAAGTACGTTGCTGCCATCCAACGGGTCGCACTCCCATCCGTCGCGCCTACTAGTAGCCCCGGACGCCGCCGCACCCATCCGACCCCTTCTCATGCCGCTTAGCGGCCAAAAACCCTAGAAACCCTAGGTCGCGAGTCGCCCACCAAACCGCACCGCCGTCGGGGAAGAAGTCCAAGTCGGTGAGCTCCCTTATCACCTCTATTTTCTTCATTCGTTGCTCATGCTCGGGGTGCTAAAATTGTCCTGTTTCGTGCTAGGTAGAGGACGAGCGTGCCTTGGGAAAGTTTTTGCTGCTGTCGTCTTCGCCGCCATTCATCGTCGACGGTGAGACACCAACCTGCTCATCCTTTGTTTGTTGCTCTCCCTTTGCTCGCCCTCTCTCGCTCGTGTTGATTCCCTCAATGTTGGCCCCTAGCTGCACCGGAAGAAGCCAAGCGTGTTCACCGTCATCCGCCGCTCGATGCCGCCGTCAACCGTCGTCGAGCTGCTCATCCTCGATTTTGCCTCTTCGTCGTCACCGAGCCCCTTAGAAGCCTCACGGTGAGCTCGCACGCCTTTTCCCCCTTTCTCCCCTTTGATTAGTGCACGAATTGTGCCCTCCTGTCGTGATTCCACCGCCGCCACCATGGCCGCTAGCGAGGTCTGTGTTTGGAGCATGCTTAGGTTCAATTCGATGGTCGTAGAGCCTTGTGAAAGTTGCTTAGAGGGGGGGGGGGGAGGGGAGGGGGTGAATAGGCAATTTAGATAAAAACCTGAAAATCACAACACTTAAAACAAAAAGGTTAAATTCGCCCTCGACGGAACTTCCGCCGGGGTTGAGGGGGAAAACCTAGGGATCGACAAAGGAGATGGAATCTTATGATTCCACTTGAATGGAAACCTTCCTTAACCTCTTGAGAGTGTTGTACATGCAGGAATTCAATAGACACACAACACACGAGTAGATCGGGTGATAAACACCCAAATGAAAACAAACAAGCACACAACAAAAACGAGCAAGAGGGACACGAGGATTTTTCACCGAAGTTCGAACCCTCACAAAGAGGTTCCTACGTCTCGTTGAGGGGCTCATAAAGAGCCGGGTCTCTTTCAACCCTAATCCTCCCGAAGTGGCCACAAAGGTCAAACTTGGTTTTCTTCTTCTTCCTTCGATTCTTTTCCTTGCGGAGGCGAATCACAAACTTCACAAACTTCCCAAGACTCATCACAAGCTTGGGAGCTCTAGGGTAATACCTAGTCAATCTAGGAGAACGAATCTCCAAGAGTAACACGTGAAAACGAGATTAGTTGGTAGGGGAAGATGTGTTCTAGGTTGGGATGATGCTATCAAGCTTGGAATCAAGATGGGGACTCTCTCAAATGGCCTTGGATCTCAAAGGGAATAGAGGGAAGTGGGAGAGAGAGCTTGAACAAGATTTGTGAGTTCAAAAAGCACCAGCAACTTTGCTCACGAGGTTGGTCAAACCTATATATAGTGAGGGCTCACATAGAGCCGTTGCTAGGTCAATAATTGACTTGATGGCACTTCCGTCACCCTACAAAGTCAAAGGTAAAAAAATGCCAGGACGGAACTTCCGACGAGTTGGGACTTCCGTCGCAAACTCTCTGGAATTGACGGAACTTCCGTCGGACACGATGAAACTTCCGTCGGTTGAGATTTGAACCGGTGAGAGTTCCACAGACGGAACTTCCGTGCCAAACTCTCCGGAATTGACGGAACTTCCGTCCCGGTCGGAACTTCCATCTTAGGCGAGTGGAAAGTGAATTGGTTGACTTTTTTATCTTTGGTTTTTTAGTATTTGGGTTCCAAGATGTTTGAAGGTAGCTAGAACACATTCTTCCCTGCACGTAACATCGTTTCACCCCTCTTAATATTTTGGCACACCTATAGTCAAAAAGCTACAAATCTATACTTGATGCTTTTGCTTTTGAGTACTTTGATCAACTTTTGAATGAGGGGTGTACTTTCTCACATTTTGGGTATTGTTTCATTGATATCCTGCACATACACTCGATAACACATTAGAGTTTTTAATTCTTTGTCATTTATCACCAAAACCCACTGTGGGGCCTAGTTGCATCTTCACCTTGCGTTGTTGTTCTAGGGCTCATGCGCACGTTGTTGCAAAGAAAGGAGCATGTTTGAGTTTTGCTCCCAAGTTTTCCCCTTTGGCCGTCGCAAATCTGTCGTCGGTGATGCTCCGTCCATCCTTCCGTTATGCTCGTGCGCTCTTGAGCTATCGTTTGGTCCGTGGATTAGAGCATTTTCTGGTGGAGTGGGGTTTTGACCTGTTGCACCGCTGCCGGAATCAACTCCGACGAGCCCATGCCGGTCGTCCTTCGGTCGCTCTGTCTAGAAGGGGACCACCTGCGGGTGCGTGGAATTGAGGCGAAGTCCCCGGCGTGCTTACCCTTGGCCGCGGCGAGCTGTGGCACGAGGGTGACGGAATTCCGGCGAGGCACGCGGTGGAGGGGAGGCGGCGCCGCCCGTTTCCGGTGGGTTGGCATCGATAGTGGGACCCACCGCGTCGGATTGGTCCATGGTTGGATCCGATCAGCGTGAGCCCATGGCTGCTCTTTGAACTTGGATCTGGTCCACAGAACAGCCATAGACCGACCGAGAATATTCCCCGGATTTATCTTTTTCCATCTTTTCTGATTGTCCGATAAATCCTTTAATCTTCGAGAAAGTCATATCTAATCATTTGTGCATCGAAAAAATACGCGATCGGTTGCGTTAGGATCGTAGCGACGTTCTCCATGCTTTAGTTACGTTCTTGTTCATGTTCTAGTAGTAGAAATTTCTGTTCTTGCTATTTGTTACCTAATTACCTCGCTTTGCATGCCTTACTCGTACTCGCGTGTTCTATGTAATACTAAGGATCCCGAGGAGCAACAGTAGGAGGAGTACTCGCTGAGCAGCCGATTGAGTACCACGACCTCGGCTGGGACCCGCATTTCCAAGGCAAGTCACCTATTTTAGTACTTCCATAATATGAACCATGCATTCAATGGTTACTTGCTGCTTAGTATAATTCCTATGCCTTATCACGCTACCTTTGCCACTGTTACCCTAAGAGGCTCTACTCGTTGGTACCTTACTAGCATTGCTTAGTTGCTTAATTGAACACACACTTGAGATACATGTTTTTGTGTTAAATAACTCGTAGGTGCTTTTTAGGTGTTAAGTTTTGCTATCGAAACCCTATAGGTTGTTTTTCGGGGACGAGTGTAGGTGATTAGGTGCAGGGGGACTTTTGGGGAGTTCCCATTGGAAGAGTGCTCGTTACGGGCATAATTGTGTAGGGGCTTCTGGTTGATGGAGTCCATGTTGTTGGTGGTACTTGTGGTGACTTTGGTTGGTCGAGAGGGATTGGAGACTCACCCCGGTAGCACAATGACCGGCTCACAAGACATATGTCTTTAGGCTTTTACTTACACACCATGTGACCCGTCTAAGCGTTGTGCTTGGATCATGATACTTGCGGAGGACTGGTGGGTGTGCCGTAGTAACAGAGCTTGTGTCACCGGGTTTAGAGCGTTGTCTCGACCCATGAGTAGAGGATACCCACCTGCGGTGGTAGGCCTTTCACAGCCTTCATGACCCTTTGCCGTACTTTGGGGGGGGACTGGGTTCCCGGACTCGAGGGAGTGAGAGCCGCCAATTGATGCTTGTTGATTGATCTTGTGAGTGTTTTTATACTTAGGTTACGACGGTAGCCCTATGTTATAAGACCTCTTCACGTGGGTATATGTGTATAGACTCTGCAGAGTTATAATCTATACGTATAGTCGTGTCCCGAATATGGGCACTACCCGAGAGTATCCCGAGTGATTAGTTTACTACTTCTCCCCTCCGATAGGTGTTTTACTTCGACTTCGAGTTGTGGTTCCAGTGGAGGTGTGCTAGACTTAAAATTTGACCCTTGCAGAAATGTGTTGATTCCTCGTGAGACCACTTATAAAATTTGAATAATAATAAAACTTGACTCACATAGACTTCAGGATAATTGCTATAGCTGCATAGCCCTTGGCTTCTCCTTGAATATCTAAGCATGCATAACATTGTTGCTAGGTAGTGCGACTTGTTGAGTACTCTATGTATTCACGATTTTCCCACTTTGTTTTTCGGATGCGGTTGACCCAGCTGAACCCTTCGATGGAGCTGATGGAGAGGAGTGATGGTCTTGCCTACACTCAAGTGTCTATGGTGATGGTATCCCTTGCTTGAAGACTTCCTTTGTGATGATGTTGGTTCGACGCTTCTGCTAGTTTCTATTTCTATCATTGTTGACTTTCGAGCCACCTTCATGTATTCACACTTGGATGTTGGATGTTGCTAAGATAATGAGGATTGTTGGATGTTATTTCTTTCGTTCTTGTCTTTTCTTCTTGTATGGTGTTATGATTATCACTTGTGTTGGATGTACATGTCATCTCCTGGGAGTGACAAAGCGGTACAATGACATGGTTTTCACCTTTGGCGAAAATTGGGCCTGTCACATGAACAACTTAGAAGAACATACCAAAATCTACCTTCAGGACATCTGTTTTGTCAGTAAGGCCACTACTGCTCCAAAATATTGCTTTGTAGGTTTGGAATGGCCATACAAATATTTGGAACCAGCCATGGTGTCCGATCTAGAATAAACTTCATGAACAATTGAATTTAGACTACAATGGTAGTGCCATTCCTAACTTAATCTCTGACCTCTGGCATCCCAACACAAAACAATGGGACACAAATAAAATTGTGCAAATCTTTGGTGCTGATTCCTTGCAGGTAATAAAGCAAGTACCCATTATTAGTGATGACAGAGAAGATATACTTGTATGGAAATCTGCTACCTCAGGTAACTGCTCTTCCAAAGAAGCATACAAATATCTCTCTTCTCAAAATCAACCTACCATACCACAAAATGGAAGCAGAGAAATTTCAGACTTCACCCGACAGATCCTAAAATCAAATTGGAAGGAGAAATCCATTCCTCCAAAAATCAAAACATTTGCATAGAGAATACTCAGGCAGGATGTTATGGTCGGACAGACCTATAGGCGCCGCACGGCATGTGAGTAGTTAGTCGGTTGTTAGTTTGGATTGAAAGTTTGTTAGTCGTTTTGTCCGAAGAATCAGGAGTTTGTTAGCGAGTTAAGTTTGTTAGCAAGTTGATAGACTATGTGCCTATAAAGGCGATATGATAAGAATGAATAAAGGTTCAGCTGGAGATTGATATCAATCTCTCCCGCGCCTCTCCGTGTCTCACGCACTACTTCACCGGAGTCGCCGGCCGTCGGGACGGCGCCTCCTGTTCGTCGCCGGGGGTTCAAGCCTCGGCCAGCCGTCTCTCACTCATACGATCTACGCCGACACCTGGGCTCTAACAATCTGGTATCAGCTTTGCCAACCATGTCGCAGCCTCCACCTTCCACCACCGCCTCCGCCACCTTGGCCGTCACAACAGCCCGCCGCTTCCGCCACACCCCCTCCGCCCAACCTTCGCCAACCACCCAACCACCGTTGCCACATCCGGTTCCACTATTCCCCTACCAACTTCCGCCCTGGACTCCCTTACCGCGACAATCTACGGACTGCAGCGGCAGATGGGTCAATTTGCTACCGACTCACCGAGCTTGAAGGCCATGCCCCTGCCCAACCGGTTTCCTTGCCCTTCGGCATGCCGGAGCTTCGGAGGCATCCCAGCGACGCAGCCGTCCACGGCGGTTGTGGTGCACACCTCGGCCCCTCATTCCAATCCATTGCCCATCCACCAAATCGCCTTTCCCCACTCACCATCCCCTATCCCAAACTTCCCTGAACCCGCCGCTAGCCGCCATGGATCCCCCGCTGCCGAGGATGACGGCATTGGCGTTCCACGGTTCCATAAACCGTCCTTCCCGACCTATGATGGTCGTGAGGATCCGTTGGGATGGCTCGGCGGATGCGATCACTTCTTCCGGCGCAACGCACCGGAGAATCCGACAAAGTGTGGCTCGCTTCCTTCCACATGACGGGCGCAGCACAACAATGGTACTACATGCTCGAACGGGACGTCGGCACCGTCGACCGGCCGTACTTCAAGATGTTGTGTCGGCAGCGATTCGGTCCAGCGATCGGCGTCAACCGCCTCTCCGATTTGGCCCGATAGCCGTTCCCGGGGACGGTCGAGTCTTACCAGGAAGCCTTCTTGGCCCGCATGGCGGATGCCGGCGCATTGTCCCCGATCCAACAAGTGCAACTCTTCACGGGCGGCTTGCCGGATGCCATCCGCATCGAGGTCGAATTGCACTCGCCCCGGGAGCTGCAACGGGCCATGGCCTTGGCGCGCGCCTTCGAGCCGCGGTCCTCGGAGCGCGCCCAAACCGTTGTTCGCGCTCGTCAGCCCCGCCGCGCCGGTGCCGGGCGCGCCGCTCGCGGTCTCCAGCACGGCCACGCCTGCCCCAACTCGTCCGCTTCGCCGCCTCACGCCGGCCGAGATGGTGGATCGCCGTCGACAAGGGCTTTGCTTCAACTCGCGACGAGCGATACGTCCGAGGGCACAAGTGCGCTCGACTCTTCTTCCTCGAAGTGGCTGACCCGGAAGAGATTGATGACACGGCCCTAGCGCCGGTTCGAATCGAGGAGGAGACACCCTTGATCTCGTTGTACGCCATCACGGGCATTACCACGGCCGACACCATGCGCCTTATGCTGACCATCGGAGCTCACTCCTTCACGGCGCCGGTCGATTCCGGATCAACTCACAACTTCATCGGCACCACGGCGGCCCGTCGGGCAGGTCCGGTCTTTCACGACACTACCCGTTCTCAAGTGGTGGTGGCCAATGGTGATCGAGTGGCTTGCCATGGCCGCGCCCAAGACGTCGCTATCATAATCGACCACGAACACTTTGCCATTGATCGCTACGCCATACCCCTTGATCGCTACGACATCGTGCTTGGCGTCACTTGGTCGAAGTCGCCGGGGCCCATCCTCCGGGATTTTGAAGGCCTCCGCATGGCAATCCGGCGCCACGGCCGCCGCATCCTCTCGGCGCGACGTCGGGGCCCCGGTCCGGCCCTACCTCATGTCCACGCCATCAACACAGCGAGCCGGCGATCTACTACCTCGGCTCCTCGACGCCTTCTCCGACGTGTTCGCGGCGCCGATGGGGCTGCCACCGGCGCGGGACTGCGACCACCGCATCCACCTCCTTCCACAGGCGGCGCCAGCAGCAGTGCGGCCGTACCGTTACCCTCGGTTGCAAAAGGATGAGTTGGAGGCTCAATGCGCGGCCATGCTCGGAGCAAGGGATCATCCGGCCTAGCACATCACCGTTTTCAGCCCCAGTACTCTTGGTGCGAAAGTCGGATGGAACGTGGCGCTTTTGCGTGGACTATCGCGCGCTCAACGACATCATCGTCAAAGACAAGTTCCCCATCCCCGTAGTGGAGGAGCTTCCGGATGAGCTCCACGGCGCTTGCTTCTTCTCCAAGCTAGACCTTCGGGCGGGTTATCATCAAGTGCGGGTTCATCCCGACGATGTCACCAAGACGGCGTTCCGCACTCATCATGGGCATTTTGAGTTCCTTGTTATGCCTTTCGGCCTCACCAACGCGCCGGCAACGTTTCAGCGTCTTATGAACACGGTGCTGCGACCTTTTTGTGTAAGTGTGTTCTGGTCTTCTTTGACGACATTTTGGTCTATAGCTCTTCTTGGACGGAACATCTCGCAGTACCTTCGTGCGGTCATGGAGACCCTCCGCGCCAACCAGCTCCACATCAAGCGGTCTATGTGTGCCTTTGCGACGGGATCCGTGGCCTACCCGGCCACGTCATATCGGCCGACGGTGAAAGTGCATCTAGGACCCCAATTATGGTTTTGAGTGATTGACGTCAATACAATTAAAAAGGACTAATATTTCAAATGAGCTTGTGCGCAGTGCTTATACAAAATACAATTGAGAGCAAAGAAATACAAAAAGGAAGTGGCCATATTCACTCATATGTGCAAGATTTGAAAAATGGATCACTCATGCTCAAGATCAAGCTATGAAGTCTTTTATTTATGTCCTGAGTATAGGAAACACCGTACTATTAAGAGGGACACACAAGTGTGAGGTGTGAAAAATGAAAGTGCTCAAAACTCTTTCCAAAACACAAAACAACATATGGAGTCGGACATATCCGACTCACTCGGATTTTGGACTCGGACTCCGGAGAGCTAGCGAAAGAAAATACACATAGACTCGGACTTATCCGACTCGGTCGGACGGAGAGTCGGACTCCGAACCGTGACACACAATTGAAACCCTAGGAGTCGGACAGTCCGACTCCGTCGGACATATCCGACTCCCCAATACACTCGGACATATCCGAGTTATGTCGGATTTATCACTCGGACTCCGAGCCAAAACCACCTTTCGAAACCCTAGGAGTCGGACTTTGTCCGACTCACTCGGACTTTGTCCGAGTCGGATCCGAGCCAACGGCTCTTTTTGATGCCCCGGCTATAAAAGTGGACCTCGTCCACTTTTGGCCGGTTGGCACCTCTCACACTCTCAAAAACACTCCCAAACTTACTCAAGCTCTCCTCTTCTTCAAGTTTGATTCCCCACTCCAATCCTTGGTGGATTTGTGAGAAGATTGAGGAGAAAATCGTTGAGCTTCATCTTCATCTCAAGAGCACTTGATTCTTTCTCATCGCCGGTACTTGTTGTGTTTGTTACTCTTGGGGATTCATCCCCTAGACGGGTAGGCGTTACCCGGCGAGCTCCCAAGCTTGTGGTTGAGACTCGGGTCGTTTGTATTGCCCCTCCCTTCGTGGAGCTTTGTTTTAGTGAAATTTAAGCCGGCCTTTGTGGCGGCTTGACGAGGTTTAGGGTTGAGAGCAACCCGGTCCTTGGTGGACTCCTCAACGGAGACGTAGGCTTCTTGGTGGAGCTGAACTTCGGTGAAAAATCGTGTGTCTCTTTGTCTTCCCTCTTATTACTTGCAAATTGGTGTGCTAAAGACCTAGGGTGTTCTTGCTTAAATTCCTAGATCTACTTGCATAGGTGGCTTGCTTGCTTGTCGGCTTGTTGCTCTAGCTTTCTAGCATTACTAGTTGCTTGCTTGTTGTTTAATTTTCACGATTTGTCCATCTTGGCTGCCGATCCCCTTTCCACACGAGGGAGTCGGATTTGTCCTACTCTAGTCGGATATTGGCCCTTAGTCGGACATATCCTACTATAGTCGGACATTGAGTCGGACAAATCTTTCCTCGCGTATTTAATTTGTTAAATTAAGTGATTTTCAGGATTATCGCCTATTCACCCCCCTCTAGGCGACTTTCAAATGGTATCGGAGCAGGTATCTTCGTTGAAGCCTCACCGCTTGAAGATTAAAGATGGCAACCGAGAAAGATGCAACGGTTAGTGGTAGTGGTGAAGCACCACCTAAGGTAGCCGGTGAAAGGGGTCATGAGACCGCACCGGGAGATGCCGGAGATGGAAATGGAAAAGGGGTTGTCCAGGGTGGAGATGTACCTAGTGCTTTGCCGATAAGTTACAACAAAACGCCATACACCTATGGTGACGGAAGAGATGAACACATTGGACCCGGCTCCGGAAGACTACCGTATTTTGATGGTCAATACTTCGATCATTGGAAAACAAAGATGCTGCTACACTTGGACTCAATGCATCAAAATGTAAGAAATGTGACTCAACATGGTTTCTTGTGGGAATGTAGAAGCAAGCCAACCGCACAAGACTTGTTCAATGTAAGATGCAATGTGGCAGCTGCTAGTGCTCTTGTATCCGCACTTAGTCCCGCCGAGTATGAGAAGGTAACCGGATTGGAGGATGCCCATCAAATTTGGTTGAAGCTTGAGTTAGTTCATGAGGGCATTGATAGTGTGAAGGAGTCTAAGCTAGAAGGGCTTAGAGAAGAGTTTAACTACTTTGTCATGAGATCGGATGAAGGGCCAAGGGAAGCCCATGATAGAATGATGAGGATAGTAAACATGAGAAGAGCACTTGGAGACAAGGTGTTGGACTTGGATGTGAATAGAAGGCTGCTACAAGCCTTGCAAGCGTGGGACGCCAACATAGTATCCAACATAAGAGACACGAGATGACTTTAGATACTTCACGACCGATGAAGTGATTGGAAAGGTGCTTTCCCAAAAACAGCAAATTGACCAAGGGAATAGAATCAATGCTTTGCTTAGAGACAAAGAAAAAGGTAGTGGGAGCAAGAATGATTTGGCTCTCAACGCCGAACAAGAAAAGAAAAAGAAGGTGATTGAGGAGAGTGATAATGATAGTGATGATGAGATGGCTCTCTTTGGGAAAAGATTCAACAAGCTCATGTCAAAAAGAAGCTTTAAGAAGAATGATCAAGACAAGAGCAAATCAAGAAAAGCCAAAAACAAATGCTACATCTGTGGAGACAGAGGTCACTTCATGGCAGAGTGTCCGGAGAACTATAAGAATAAGCAAAACAAGAAGGGTGACAAGAAATACAAGAAGCATAGAAAGTACCGTCGGGGTGAAGCACACATTGGACAAGAATGGAACTCCGATGGATCATCTTCCTCCTCCGAGTCGGAATCCGATGAAGAAAAGGGAGGCATTGCATCACTAGCTATCGGGCTAACACCGACCAACTCCTCCTTGTTTGGAAGCTTGACCGATGATGAAGATGATACCGGACACAAGTGCATGATGGCCAAGGGCTCTAAGGTAAATGCTAATGGAAACTCTCAAATTCCTAACATGTTTGATTTGTTGGATATCATTGAGCAGGAAAAGGAGACCAATGAGAGGCAAGAGGAGCTTCTTGAGAAACAAGAGGAAATGCTTGTTCAAGAGAAGCAAAGGGTGCTTGAACTTGAGAAGCTCCTAGAAGTTGAGAGGAAGAAGAATGAGGACTTGGTAAAGTCTCTCAAAGTGGTTGAAAATGAAAGTGAGACACTTAAAGTCACAAATGTGTCACTTCAAGAGAAGTGTGATGACTTGCAAAAGGATCACAATTCTCTCAAAGTGCAATTTGAGGAAATTAAGTGTAACACACTTCCTCTCAATCTTCGTCTTGCCCCCATCTACCAATGAGTGTACTAGGTGCAACAAGATTGATGTTGAAGCTTGTAAAAGAAACATCAAGACCATTGGTGACTTGAAGAAACAAGTGCAAGAGCTTCAACAACAAGCACAAAAGAAGATGAAGGCCGTTGATGATGCCAAGGCCGAGTATGCAAGGGGAGCATACACCAATGTGAGACGGCCACATGTGAAGGATGGCATTGGGTACAAGCAAGGCGACAAACACAATGCAAGAATCAACAAGAACGGCACCGAATTCATCAAGTTCACCAAGGAGAGTGGACACCAAAAGAAGCAAGTCAAGACGGAGAAGCAAATCAAGAACACTAACAAATCTTCTCTTATTTATGATTTGCGTACAAATGTGCCTAACCCCTCTTGTGCTCTCTTTTATGATTTTAATGCGACCTATGTGCTAATGAAAAACAAGCATGGTCATGTCTATGCAAAATATGTTGGGCCACGCAACAAGACCCACAAATCTTGTGTGTGGGTGCCCAAGACACTTGTTACTAATGTGAGAGGACCCAAGCAAATTTGGGTACCTAAAAACAAAGCATAAATTGTTTTATAGGAATACTCCTCCGGTGGTTCATCATGGGTGGTAGATAGTGGATGCACCAATCATATGACCGGAGACAAGAAAATGTTCGAATCATTCGAGCCAAGCAAAGAAAGAAATGAGTACATCACTTTTGGAGACAACGGAAAAGGCTATGTGTTGGGTTATGGTAACATTCCTTTAACTTTTCCGCACTCACTTTCGAAAGTTATGCTTGTGGATAACGTTGACTTCAATTTGTTGTCTATCTCACAACTTTGTGGAATGGGCTACAATTGCTTTGTGGAAGGCCATTGGAAATGCTTCACATGGACCTCTTCGGTCCCATTGCCTACATTAGCATCGGCGGTAACAAATATGGACTTGTTATTGTTGATGATTATTCTCGCTTCACGTGGGTATTCTTTTTGTGTGATAAAAGTGAAGTAAAGGATGTACTCAAGACATTCTTAAAAAGAGCACAAAATGAATTTGAAGTGAAGATCAAGGCCATAAGGAGTGACAATGGTACCGAGTTCAAGAACACTCAAGTTGAAGAGTACCTTGATGAGGAGGGCATCAAGCATGAGTTTTCGGCACCTTACACACCTCAACAAAATGGGGTGGCCGAAAGAAAGAACCGCACACTTATAGAGATGGCAAGAACCATGCTTGATGAATACAAGACCTCCGATCGTTTTTGGGCCGAAAGAATCAACACCGCATGTCATGCCTCAAACCGATTGTATCTTCATCGACTCTTGAGGAAAACACCGTACGAGCTACTAACCGGTAAAAAGCCTAACATCTCGTACTTTCGAGTTTTTGGGAGCAAATGCTTCATGCTCAATAAGAAACCCAAAACCTCGAAGTTCTCCCCTAAGGTTGATGAAGGTTTCTTGCTTGGGTATGGTTCAAATTGTCACGCCTATCGTGTCTTTAACAAAACCACCGGTTGTGTTGAAGTTTCACGGGACGTGACGTTTGATGAATCTAACGGCTCTCAAGGGGAGCAAGTTGTTATTAACAATGCAGATATTGAGGCTCCTAGGCAAGCAATCAAGAGAATGGCACTTGGTGATGTGAGACCGCAAGAACCACAAAGTAATCAAGATCAACCTCCTCCCTCAAGTCAAGACCAACAATGCACTAATCATGATCAAGTCGATCAAGATCAAGAAGTTGGTAATGAAGATCATGCTCAAGCACAAGATGATGAACCCACATCGCATGATCAAGAGGTTGAATAAGACGGCGGTCAAACAAACTCACATCCACCACACCCAAGAGTGCACCAAAGCGTGCAACGTGATCACCCCGTGGAACAAATTCTTGGAAACATAGAAAAGGGGGTAATCACTCGTTCTCGTGTTTGCAATTTTTGTGAACATTACTCTTTTGTCTCTTCTTTGGAGCCATTTAGAGTAGAAGAAGCACTCGAGGACTCGGATTGGGTGATGGCCATGCAAGAAGAATTGAACAACTTCACAAGAAATGAAGTTTGGACATTAGAAGAAAGACCGAGAGGCAAGAATGTCGT
The DNA here is from genome assembly GCA_031894775.1 of Chloris gayana. Lineage (NCBI taxonomy): Eukaryota > Viridiplantae > Streptophyta > Magnoliopsida > Poales > Poaceae > Chloris > Chloris gayana. The sequence continues at coordinate 649,184 of JAUNZO010001231.1, read as the reverse complement.
GGGCACCAAGTGGGTGTTCCGTAATAAGCAAAATGAAGACGGTGTTGTAATAAGGAATAAAGCAAGATTGGTGGCAAAAGGATATTCACAAGTAGAAGGATTGGATTTTGATGAAACCTATGCCCCCGTGGCAAGGCTTGAATCAATAAGAATACTACTTGCCTTTGCCACTCACCACAACTTCAAGTTGTATCAAATGGACGTGAAGAGTGCTTTCCTCAACGGACCAATCAAGGAAGAAGTGTACGTGGAGCAACCACCGGGCTTTGAAGATCCCAAGTATCCTAACCACGTGTACAAACTCCATAAGGCGCTCTATGGGCTTAAACAAGCACCAAGAGCATGGTATGAATGCCTTAGGGATTTCCTTTTGAAAAAGGGTTTTGAAATGGGCAAGGCCGATGCAACCCTCTTCACTAAGCGTTTTGATTATGATATATTTGTGTGCCAAATTTATGTCGATGACATAATATTTGGTTCTACTAATCAAATGTTTTGTGACGATTTTAGCAAGATAATGACAAAGAGGTTCGAGATGTCTATGATGGGAGAGTTGACATTCTTTCTAGGATTTCAAGTCAAGCAACTCAAGGAGGGAACCTTCCTATGTCAAGCCAAGTACACTCAAGATATATTGAAGAAGTTTGACATGGACAAGGCAAAGCCCGCCAAGACACCCATGGCAACAAACGGCCATCTCGACCTCACCAAGAAAGACAAACCGGTTGATCAAAAGGTTTTTCGCTCTATGATCGGCTCTTTGCTTTATCTTTGTGCATCTAGGCCCGATATCATGCTTAGTGTGTGTATGTGTGCACGTTTTCAAGCCGCTCCTATGGAGTGCCACATGGTGGCCGTTAAAAGAATCTTGAGATATTTGGTACACACACCCAACCTAGGGCTTTAGTACCCCAAGGATTCAAAGTTCAACCTAATAGGCTATTCCGATGCGGATTATGCCGGGGACAAAGTGGATAGAAAAAGTACCTCCGGGACTTGTCAATTCTTGGGTAGGTCCCTAGTGTCATGGTCATCCAAGAAACAAAACTCCGTTGCTCTATCCACAGCCGAAGCGGAGTATGTGGCAGCCGGTAGTTGTTGTGCACAACTATTATGGATGCGACAAACTCTAAGGGACTACGGTTACAAGTTGAACCGCATTCCACTCCTATGTGACAACGAGAGTGCCATAAAGCTAGCATATAACCCCGTTGAGCATTCGCGCACAAAACATATAGACATTAGACATCACTTCTTGAGAGATCATTCTATCAAAGGGGATATTGAAGTGAGTCATGTGAGAACCGATGAACAATTAGCCGATATTTTTACCAAGCCACTAGATGAAAGCCGTTTCTGTTATTTAAGGAGTGAGCTAAATATCCTTGATTCTAGTAATGTGGCTTGAAGACTTGCATATCTGCTGTGAATTAGAGTAATTGTTTTTGAAAAATAAAATTCTTGAAAAATCTTGTGTGTTTTGTTCTTCGAAATCATTTGGTTCTTAATCTTTGGATCATACGGATTTGGATGTAATCATTGTCGGAGTGATTGATTGTAGCTGACTACATCCAATGAAGTTTTAGTACATGTCCTTGAGTTTAATTGAGATCAAGAGAGAAAAGAAGTGAAGGATCTTTCCGCTCCTGGAGCAAGACAGACTATTGCAGAGTCGGATGTATCCGACCCGGTCGGATTTATCCGACTGATCCTGAGGAGTCGGACATTGTCCGACGGAGTCGGATATATCCGACTCCACGGGATTTTTACCCCATAAGCCCGAATCCAACTTACCTCTTCACCCCAACTCCCTCATTCAAACACCCACATTCTCTCTCCTCACCCAACGGCGGCTCAAGGCTCCCCTCCGGCGATCTCCCTTCTCCACCGGCGTTTTGGAGAGCTTTGTGGGGGAAAGGTCTCTCCTACTCGGACTCTATCCGATTCCATTGTTGGCTTCAAGGTTTTTCCCCTAATCCCATCTTTTCACCTAGGGTTTAAAGTCAACTTCCATGGATTAGGAGTTCTAGTGTTTCCCCTGCCTAGTTGTTGCATAGATGTTGTTCCTAGGATGCTATAGATGCTCTAGACGCAATATGGCTAGGAATGTGCGGTAGATCTATACGGAATAGCGATTTTAGTGAAAACTCTGTTGCGATCGGACATGTCCGAGTGAGTCGGATATATCCGACTCCCTCGACTAGTCGGATTTTATCCGACCCGGTCGGACATATCCGACTCCAGCGAGAATTCTCACTAAAGTTTGAAATTGTGCATTATGTCTATCCAAACTTAAATATCTATGCTATTCATCTCATACCATTCCTTGTTTATCTCTTGTCGGCATGGGTCGTTCCTCCGCCAACCCCCATCCGGAAAAGAGGGCAAAGGTTGCCTGGAAAGAAAAGGAGCGAGAACCATCGGTCTTCCCATTGTTGAGGCAAGGGAGGAAGAGGAACCCACCGAGATCCGAAGGGAGATGAGGGATGTGGTGGTCCATCCCGGACTTGGCGAGCCATGATCGATTATGTCAAAGGGGCTGAGTCGGCGGCAACCGAGGCAAGAGAAGTGAACTGGTTTGACATGGAACGGGAGTCTCTTGACAACCGTTTTTGGTCTCATTTTCACACGGACTGGTACATGTGTGCTTATAGGAGCAAGGTCGAGCCCATAGTGCCCATGCAATACATAGATTGGGATTACATGTCAAGCGGCGCACATCTTTGTTTGATGAAGTTATTGCTATGTGTGAGTTTCACGGGCTCAAGGAGATCATGAGTTTCAAGTATGACTCGGAACCAAGAGATAGTATGTCGGCTTTACTCCACCGTGTACTTTGACAAGAACTCAAACAGGTTTTGGTGGATGACTGATGGAGAGAAGCTCTCTTGCACTTTCTCTAGGTTTACAAATATTCTTGGATTGAGGGACACTATGAACAGGGATCTTTGCTTGCATGATTCAGATTCTCTCAACCCCGAGCTCATGAGGTACATGTATGAGGATGAGGACATGTGCAAGCCACCTTTCGCTCACGGTCTCAAGCCTCTTTATGTGGTCTTGCACAGGATGCTTCGCCTCACTCTCTCTCCTAGAGGTGGAAATGCAGATCATGTTGCTTCATATGCCAAGGATCTGTTTCATATCTTGCCCACTCAAACGAAATTCAATGTGTGCCGACCAATGCTCCTAAGACTCCCTCTCGGGCTATACCTCCAGCTGCTCCCGCCTCTAGTAGTGCTGCTCCTCCCGGCTCCAGCCACGGCTCCTCGTCCGAGACAGGGCCCGTGGTCGTGGTCCTAGCACGAAAAGCAAGAGTGGACTATTCAAGATGCTTAAGGGTATTTTCGGCATGTGCCGACGGATTGATGCCAAGATGGACAGCCTCAAGCGGGATCATGATGTGATAAAGGCGAGGCGAGAAGATTATTCTTGATCATCTTCGAGATCACTACTCCTAGAGTTCCCTCTCCAGAGCCCGCACCTGCTCCTCCTCCAGCTTGAGTACCCTTGGGACTCATTCACCCCGGATGAGTCTCTCTACTTTGGCTACTTTCCACCACCACCTTTCTCTTCGAGTCCCGCCTTCACCACGGCTCCCACCGGCCCTAGCACCGGTACCTCCACTCACACTCGGTTTCACTATGAGGAAGATGAGCCCGTGGCAGCAGCTTCCGAGGAAGAAGAAGAGGAAGAAGAGGAGGAGGCTGAGGATCCCAAAGGCAAGGGCCTCGCTGTGGAAGAAGAAGAAGAAGAGGATGAGGACGACGATGATGACGAGGATTGGGGCGATGATGAGTAGGCTCCTCTCCTCCTTTTTGGTATTTTGATGCCAAAGGGGAGAAGTAAAATTCCTGTTTTTATTCTGTTTCCTTTGTGAGTAGAGCAAGTGAGAGTTGCTCTTGTATCTTGTTTTACTTATGGACATGTTGCTTCGTTTAAGTTGTAATCGTGGTGAACTATGTGGTGTGCTTTCTATTTGTAATAACTCGTTTTAATTATTCATGTGATAAATTATGCTCTATGGATGATGGATGGTGTAATGTTATTTGTGTAGTTTCTAGTTGCATTTGTGTGATTCACATGTCATATGCATTGTTGTCGCTTTTCTTATTGATATGACTTATGGATGAAATGCATGGAAATAGGGGGAGCTCTCTTGTTTTTTTCCTCTCAAAATGTGTTTTTGGTTTGGAATGACCAAAATTGAATTCAACTCATGCACACATTTAGGGGGAGCTCCCGTCTATTTGCTCTCTTGTTTCAGCGCTTCTTATACTTAATTGTGAATTTTAGTTGTATTGTCATCAATCACCAAAAAGGGGGAGATTGAAAGTGCATCTAGGCCCCCAATTATGGTTTTGAGTGATTGACGTCAATACAATTAAAAAGGACTAATATTTCAAATGAGCTTGTGCGCAGTGCTTATACAAAATACAATTGAGAGCAAAGAAATACAAAAAGGAAGTGGCCATATTCACTCATATGTGCAAGATTTGAAAAATGGATCACTCATGCTCAAGATCAAGCTATGAAGTCTTTTATCTATGTCCCGAGTATAGGAAACACTCGTACTATCAAGAGGGACACACAAGTGTGAGGTGTGAAAAATGAAAGTGCTCAAAACTCTTTCCAAAACACAAAACAACATATGGAGTCGGACATATCCGACTCACTCGGATTTTGGACTCGGACTCCGGAGAGCTAGCCAAAGAAAATACACATAGACTCGGACTTATCCGACTCGGTCGGACGAGAGTCGGACTCCGAACCGTGACACACAATTGAAACCCTAGGAGTCGGACAGTCCGACTCCGTCGGACATATCCGACTCCCCAATACACTCGGACATATCCGAGTTATGTCGGATTTATCACTCGGACTCCGGAGCCAAAACCACCTTTCGAAACCCTAGGAGTCGGACTTTGTCCGACTCACTCGGACTTTGTCCGAGTCGGATCCGAGCCAACGGCTCTTTTTGATGCCCCGGCCGGTTGGCACCTCCCACACTCTCAAAAACACTCCCAAACTCACTCAAGCTCTCCTCTTCTTCAAGTTTGATTCCCCACTCCAATCCTTGGTGGATTTGTGAGAAGATTGAGGAGAAAATCGTTGAGCTTCATCTTCATCTCAAGAGCACTTGATTCTTTCTCATCGCCGGTACTTGTTGTGTTTGTTACTCTTGGGAATTCATCCCCTAGACAGTTAGGCGTTACCCGGCGAGCTCCCAAGCTTGTGGTTGAGACTCGGGTCGTTTGTATTGCCCCTCCCTTCGTGGAGCTTTGTTTTAGTGAAATTTAAGCCGGCCTTTGTGGCGGCTTGACGAGGTTTAGGGTTGAGAGCAACCCGGTCCTTGGTGGACTCCTCAACGGAGACGTAGGCTTCTTGGTGGAGCTGTACTTCGGTGAAAAATCGTGTGTCTCTTTGTCTTCCCTCTTATTACTTGCAAATTGGTGTGCTAAAGACCTAGGGTGTTCTTGCTTAAATTCCTAGATCTACTTGCATAGGTGGCTTGCTTGCTTGTCCGCTTGTTGCTCTAGCTTTCTAGCATTACTAGTTGCTTGCTTGTTGTTTAATTTCCGCAGATTTATCCATCTTGGCTGCCGATCCCCTTTCCACACGAGGGACTCGGATTTGTCCTACTCTAGTCGGATATTGGCCCTTAGTCGGACATATCCTACTATAGTCGGACATTGAGTCGGACAAATCTTTCCTGCGTATTTAATTTGTTAAATTAAGTGATTTTCGGGATTATCGCCTATTCACCCCCCCCCTCTAGGCGACTTTCGGACGGCGTCGCCATGGACAGCGACAAGATCGCGGCGGTGGCCTCTTGGCCGCAACCGCGCTCGCCGCGCGGCCTCCGGGGGTTCCTCGGGCTGGCGGGTTACTACCGCCGGTTCATCAAGAACTTCGGCGTCATCGCGGCGCCACTCACCAAACTCCTCCGCAAGGAAGGGTTCCGGTGGACGGACGAGGCCGAGACAGCATTCGCATTGCTCAAAACCGCTCCGACGGCGGCGCCCTGCTGCATCTACCGGACTTCGCCAAGCCATTCATCGTTGATTGTGATGCGTCGGGTACGGGGTTTGGTGGCATCCTGCACCAAGGGGAGGGACCCTGGCCTTCTTCAGCCGCCCCTTCGCCGCACGCCATCTCAAAGTGGCGGCCTATGAACGCGAATTGGTCGGGTTGGTTCGGGCCATTCGACACCGGCGGCCATACCTCCGGGGCCGCAAGTTCGTCGTCCGCACCGATCATTACGCCCTCAAGTTCATGCTCGACCAAAGGTTATCTACCGTGCCTCAGCACCAATGGATCAGCAAGTTGTTCGGTTTTGACTTCACGGTGGAGTACCGCCCGGGACGCTTGAACACGGTGGCGGACGCCTTGTCCGGCGCGAGGAACTTCAACTCGCCATGATCTCGGCTCCGACGTTCAGCCTGTACGAGGATCTCCGCGCAGAGCTTGAGGCGGACCCAACTCTCCGTCAACGAGAGGGACTCCATCGGCGTGACGCGCGGGCCGGACTGGCGGGTTGAAGATGGACTTATACTGCATGGCTCTCGGCTCTTCGTGCCGTCGTCGTCGGCCTCGCTGTCCGCCGTCCTGCAATTGGCACACACGACGGGCCACGAGGGTATCCGGAAAACATTACAGCGCCTACGCAAAGATTTTGTCGTCGATCGGGATCGCTCCTTGGTGCGCGATTTTGTCCGTTCATGTGCTACTTGTCAGCGCAACAAAACACAAGTTCTCCACCCGGCAGGCTTGCTGCAACCGTTGGAGGTACCATCTCAAATATGGGCTGACATCTCCATGGATTTTATTGAGGGCTTACCCAAGGTGAACAGCAAGAGTGTGATTCTAACGGTGGTGGATCGCTTCTCAAAATATGCCCATTTCATCGCCCTGGGTCATCCTTACACGGCTGCGTCTATGGCACGGGCGTTCTTCGCGGATATTGTTCGGCTTCATGGCTTTCCGGCGTCGATCGTCGGTGATCGTGATCCGGTGTTTACAGGCCACGTCCGGCGAGACTTGTTCAAATTGGCAGGCGTCCAATTGCGCATGAGCACGGCCTTTCACCCACGGACGAGACGGGCAGTCGGAGGCCGTCAACAAATCCATCGCCATGTACCTGCGTTGCATCACCGGGGACCGCCCTCGCGCTTGGTTGGAATGGCTCCCATGGACGGAATATTGTTACAATACCTCCTTTCACTCTGCCCTCAAGACAACACCATTCCAGGTGGTATATGGCAGACCTCCCCCACCACCGGTGCCGTATGAAGCTGGCGCCGCCCGTACGCCGGTGGTTGATGAGCTGCTGCAGGATCGCGACGCCTTTCGGCTGATGTTCGGGACCGTCTTCTTCAAGCTCAGGCCTTCGCTAAACGCTACTACGACGCGCGTCATCGGCCATTGGAGTTTCAGCCAGGGGACTGGGTCCGGCTTCGTTTGTTACACCGACCGGCGCAGTCTCTTGTGCCGGCGCGCGTGGGAAGCTGGGGCCTCGATACGCAGGCTCTTTCAAGGTTCTGGAGCGGATTGGTGATGTTGCATACCGCCTGCAGTTGCCGGACGGCGCACGCATCCATGATGTCTTTCATGTGGGCATCCTTAAACCATTCCACGGTGCGCCTCCGACGACACCGCCGGTTCTACCTCCACTACAGCACGGTCGGGTTCTGCACCAACCGGAGCGTGTTCTTCGCTCTCAGCTTCGCCGCGGTTCATGGTTCGTGCTGGTGAAATGGGTGGGTCTTCCGGATGACGAGGCTACATGGGAACCGGTGGACTCCATGCGCGCGACGTATCCGGTGTTCCAGCTCAAGGACGAGCTGTTTCCCAAGGTAGGGAGAGATGTTATGGTCGGACAGACCTATAGGCGCCGCACGGCGTGTCAGTAGTTAGTTGGTTGTTAGTTTGGATTGAAAGTTTGTTAGTCGTTTTGTCCGGAGAATCAGGAGTTTGTTAGCGAGTTTAGTTTGTTAGCAAGTTGATAGACTATGTGCCTATAAAGGCGATATGATAAGAATGAATAAAGGTTCAGCTGGAGATTGATATCAATCTCTCCCGCGCCTCTCCGTGTCTCACGCACTACTTCACCGGAGTTGCCGGCCGTCAGGACGGCGCCTCCTGTTCGTGGCCGGGGGTTCAAGCCTCGGCCAGCCGTCTCTCACTCATACGATCTACGCCGACACCTGGGCTCTAACACAGGAACTCCTTATGTGGTCTAGAAGAAAATGATGCTCATCTCTTTTTTCAATTGCACCTTTCAAGAGCTGTTTGGTTTGCAGGTCCTTTAGCCATCAAAACAGACTCCCTTCCAGATAATCTTCCAGGAGTTCAAGCTCAACTAAACTACATTCTCAGAAACAGATTGGAAAAGGAAATGCTGGTACAAGTGTTGCTCACTTTATGGTACATTTGGAAAGCTAGAAATGACTTAAGATTCAATAACAAAGCATGGACTGTACAACAGGTAATACTGGTTTCAAAAGCTGAAACCAATTTCCACCTCCATATGACAAATGACACAACAGATCCAGAGATCTTAAACTCTATCTTTCAAGACGAACCTCACACTACAACTGAGCATGAAGACATTCATGGAAACAATGCCACAATTCAGCATCTTTCAATATGCTATTCTGATGCAGCTATGCCAACTAATACCTTAGCAAATTCTCCTGTCAGAGCTGGTTTTGGCTCCCATCTCACTTGCAGGTATCAAGGCGAACAAATCAATGTACAAGTGCAAGCAAAGGCAAGACCTGTAGCTTCAGTTCTAGATGCAGAGGCCCAAGCCATGAACCCATCCTCCAAGATTGTCAAAAGGCTGAACCTACATGACATTCTTATGACTTAGTCAATCAAATTCTAATTTCCACCCTTCAAAAAGGGGATCCAATTTCAAGCCCAGGTGACTGGAGAATCAGACCAACCAACGTTGAGACAGATGCAAACAAACCTACAAGACAGGAACTACAGCTACAAAAAATTCAGTAGGAATCAAAATTCAGTAGCTCATTGCTTAGCGAAAGCAGCTACTCAACACAATGAAAATGTCACTACCATCTTCAAATGTCTAGAGATCATGTAGCTCATTGCCCAATCTTGTCAAGATTGTCAAATGTAACTTGGGGATACTACACCCCAATTGCTGTAACTTGCAGCTAAATAATATATATTACCTTTGCCTTAAAAAAAACAAGGACTCAAGTTTCTTGGGTCTCAGCAGTGCTTAGCCTGATGCACATGTATGGAAGTCAGAGCAGAAAAGAATGAACATTTACTCACATTTTGCATTCTTGGTCCTTGAATATTCGAATTGCTTTACAGAAATACTTATCACTCACTCGTATGTGCCCTTTTTAGCTTAAGTACTGTTTCTGGAGCAGGTTCGCGCAGAAATCTAAATCAAATCGCACTTCTGGTGGATCACCGATACAGTCGAACACAGCATCCGCCATTGCAAAGTCCTCTTCCACGGTGTAGCTGAAAACATGTGTATCGGATTACCGAAAAGGTCTGAAACGTTGTAATCGATCAGCATACAACTATATGGCACGTGTTCATTCTTTAAGTAAAAGAACAAAAAAACAGAGGTAAACAAACAAGAATAAAATTGTCCGTTACAGTGTTTCCAGTAAGGAAAAAAATGTACCCGCTTTTCGTTATGATACACGTCATGCCGGCAGCTTTCGCCGCTGCAAGACCTATAGTACTGTCTTCAACAACCACACAGCTGTATACGGAAGAAGGATTACAGAAACATGTGATTGCATTAATAATTAAAACTGTGGAAAACATGCAAGCATTCAATAATAGAAACTTTAACCGTATATAGGATACATTAAAAATTCTTGCAGTATACGGACAAAAGAAATTTCATTATGTGCCCATGCACAGCTTTACCAAGCAAAGTTAATTACAAAAAAAACTGAAGTAATCTAGAAAAAGGTTGCCATTTTTGTTCATTTGCATGGATAGTGAGAAGAATACTTAGAAATTAGCATAAAACTGTGCCAAATATTATGTTTCAGTACCTAGATGGATCAACTCCAAGTGTAGTTGCTGCTAATGTGTATATAGCCTGTGAAAAACCAAAAGATAAAAATTAATTGATGAACCGGACCATTATACATAACAATTACACAACTCGAGTGGATGAATAAATCTTAGCAGACTGGAGTGTATTGCTCCTTAGCATGGTGTACCGAGCAGCACAGGGTCCCGTCAAAGGAGAAGGTAAAGGTAAACAAGGAAAAATAAATCAAGTCCTTGAAGATATCGAAACATATGGAGATCAACCTCATGAATGGGTTGAGATTGCTACCTCGCCTTCAATCAAACAGGTGGCTAGAGCAAAATGTAATGGTGTTTAGCGTTTATCAAACTCCAGAATTAACTTACTGGATCAGGTTTCTTGCGAGGAACCACATCTCCAGCAAATATAATAATCTTCTCTGCTCTATCAGGCCCCAGTAGGTATGACACAATTGCTGAAACCTGACACAAATACAAACAATTTGAGAGATACTCAGCTTTATAAGCCGTGACATAGATTTATAATTTCATCAGTCTCAATGTCATCAGAATGTAAATAAAGGGGTAAAACAGGTCTATAGTTTCTATAGTTTCGATTTTCTTTTTTTGACAAAATATAGTTTTGATTTGGTGAGGTTCTGTGGTCGGTCTCAGTGGTCAAACAATGACAGGTTGACAGCTAAGCAAATAGTGTTGCTAAGTCTACACTGGATGGCCAGGTGAAGCATATACTGAATTGTCAAAAATAGAGTCCAAAATACTAAATGACAGAATTCATTCATTTGACTACAGAAGGTAGGTTGAAGGCCTTCTTCCGGACGATATTCAGAAGTTAAAACAAAGAAAGGTGAAGGAGCTGGACCTAAGGTTATTATAGTAAACATTAAGTTCAATTTCAAATTTTTTTTCACCAGGAATGAGTGTTTTAATGCTGCTACTTCAACAATAAATCCTATTAACTGATCAAATGAATTTCTCATCATTTCAAATACATCCCCAGCTTCAAATTCTAGTGGCAACAAAGAATATCTATGTACATATCTTTCTCAATTTGTAAGAAAATCACCAGTGGAAGCACTTCAAGGTGGGAAAATACTGGTTTACTTACTGCTTTCTCGTTTGACGTACTGCATACTGCGACTTTAACTCCCTTTCCTAATGCCTCATCGATCAGCCTGTAAATTTGGATTGAATGAGGAAGTAATCATAATGCTCACTTGTATTTTCCTTCCATGAAGCAAGTTGATTCACATTTGCATCTCATTAGCATGTCCCTCTAATGGAAGTACCACGGACTACAACAAAAGAATGCAGAAGTGTCGAGTTCATGATTTCAGTGAAACCAAACAATAGTGCCACGTTTTTATCCTCTTCCTACTATACGTCCAAATCCGTAACTAAAGCCTTATATATTGTATTCCAAAAGTATATTCATTTTCTTACATTGTAACTTGCTGATATCTTTTGTTTTTTGCTTGTTAAAACTATATTGTCATGGGCCAGCCGCACCAGGCTGGGCCAATACCTGCCAGGAGGGCAACCAGCCTGGGCGCGCCGCCAGAGGAGGGCCAGCCAGGGAGGAGTCCAGCTGCCACTTTCCAAAGTGGCCAGGAGATAGTTTAGAAAGTTTAAATAAAAGGAGTAGATTAGTTTAGACAGTTGGGATTGTTTTGCAAAGATTAAATATAGTTTGAATAGGATTCTGTCTAGAGTTCACTTAGGAGTCAAGAAAGCCTGTCTATATAATGAGAGGAGATGTAATCAGATCTACTCAAGTAATAGAAGGGTTATTGTCCCCTATTCTCTCGCTCTTGCCATCTTGCTCCCTGCTACTACACCGCCCATGCCGCCAATCAGCCAAGCCCATCCCACATAACATATATATACAAACATGTAAATTGATTTTTTTTCTGAATAAACAATGAAAACTGTTTTACAAAACAGAAGTCAGATGTCTAAGTATATTGTCATTTTGCAGTTTACAAGAAACATCGACATTTTTTTATTATATTGTACAGCCATGAGGGGTGTCTCTGAATGTCTCAACTTACAGGTTCATCTAAACTACAGTTAAGTGCTAAAATCATCAAATTCTTGGAAATGCATAACCTTTGAACACCTGGACGAAGAGGAAGCAACTTCTTCTCAATTAGGGCCATGAATAGTTCTGTTTTCCTCTTGTGAAGAGAAGCAATAAACTCTTTTCTTTCGTCATCAATCTTTGGTGCCTTAGCTGGCCATCCTGTCTTGTTGAAGTAAGCTGTCATCCTGAATAAATATGTAAATTTTGAAAAGGCACAATATTGTTAACTTGGGATTGCACTAAATCTTGCAGGTGTTGAAAGAGGAAATAATTCCGTTTTCTGGCACCGTTGCTGCTATGAGGCAGCCACCACCAGGTGCGCGACGGCAGCAGCCGGTCTGGGCGCGCCGCCAGAGAAGGGCTGGGCAGGAGGGAGTCTAGCTGCCACTTTCCAATGTGAGTAGGATACATTATGGAAAGTTTAAGAATAGAAGGATAGATCAATATTAGGAAGTTCAGATTGTCTAGGAAAGATTTGATAGGAGTTTGATTAGGTTGCTCTCCTCTCCCTCTCCCTCTCTGCCGCCACCGTGCCCACGTCGCCGTCTACCCCTCCTTCACGCCTCTACCTCGCCAAGCCCACCCTTGCACATAGCAAATGCCAACCAATGTTCCTTCATTTAGTTTGGATATGTATATTTTCAACTTTGCGTTTGGGAACACTAAACTTTTCATTCCAAATATACATCAATAATCATATTATTAACCTCCACCGTTTCAGTAATATGTATGAATGAGACGGCAAGGTTAATATTAATCCTTTGCATATAGTGATGTCGCTCTAGCGGTTGCAAAGTTAAACAAATTTAATATGGATATCCAAGCATTTGAAAGATTAAACGTCTAAATTTAACCTGTTTTTATTTGAAAACATACAAATGATCTTAGTAGAATTTGCCACACCATTTCGTCAATTTTTGTACAAGAGATGGAAAATGGTCACAATTTTCTTAGCTACGCACTGAGAATTAAACAAAATACACTCAGATATTCTTATTGCAAGTCAATATAGAAGCTAAAAACAAAATTGAAACGTGAAAATTTCTATATATAATGTGATACCTGTTAAATGTGGCAGAAGAAGTTTACATTTGCATGTGATTTAAGAGCACAAGTTTATGAATTTCCCGAATAAAAAAATAGCATAAATGATCACAGAACAATATTTTTCAATAGAAATATTATATTATTATTTTGTTGCAATGTATCTCATAGCCAAAACATATTTTAAGTGACCACCTAGATAGGCAGTGGTGTCAAATACCATAGAAAATTGAAATGCTAGCTCCTTAGTTTCTGATTTTAAATCAATGTAATCTTTCATCTGTGATACTGATGAAGATAAATTTCTAAAGGTAAATGAATAATAAAAAATCGAGAGGGTAAAAGTTTGATGACCTTTCCTTTCCACCTCCTATCTTGAGCAATTCACCATATAGTTCAACGTCCCAGCTCACGCCTAATTCCTTCTGTAAATATCAAGATAACCTACTGATCAGTTCACAGTGAACATGAATCAACAATTTAGTTTCAAATAGCTATTGGTTCATTATGCATCAATTCGATTTTAAAACTAAGAAATCACCATTTAAAAATCTTACAAGATTACTTAGATGATTTCTACCTTTTCCCCTGAACATTGGGACGGGTCCATTTAGATCTAATAGACTATTATATATTGTTTTGCATATGACAGATGACTTTTGCTCGAGATATTTTAATGGTGATTAACTGCATATCAGCACATACGTAAGCTTTTACCTGGCAGCATAATTTGTAATCGACATTACGGTAAAGAGGAAGAGGATGCAATTGTCAACCTCCAAGCAGATGAGACATTCCAGCTCCTAAAAGTATTGGATTGGAATCGGGATTGCATTAGGAAACCAAAATGAGGAACGGGTCAACCCAAATCACCGAACCTCGGCGAATGTCTCGTTGAAGGAGATGCGGTGGCCGTCCTTCTCAGTATCCACCAGCACGCCGTCACAGTCGAACAGCAGCGCTGCCGGTAGCGCTGCGGCCGGTGGCCCCCAGCTCCGGCCGCCGATGTGCGGACTACAGCCGCTCGCCGCGCGCAGATGGAAGAAGGAGCTGGACTCCTTCCTACGCTTCTTGGAAGAATGCACTGCCTGGTGGTTGATCTTGGGACAGGGCGCGCGCCAGAGAAATTTCTTGCCCGCAGCAGCGTGGATGGCGCGGCGCTGGCGGCCGCCATGGAGACTTGGAGAGTCGACGATGGTTTCTTTGGGCGGGAAACAGTGGGTGCCCTGCGGATATCGCTCGCGCCCTTGTGGCTGCCGATGCGGAATGAGGATCTCAATGCCGAGGCTACCACACGTCTATTTGCTTCGTCTCCGCGAGAATTTTGCTTTCTTAACGACTCGCTTCCAGGACATCCTTATTGTTGGTATGTTGGTGGACTGATTTGATATTGGCGAATATGGATGTGGGCGGTGTTCATGGTTCTACTCCTTGTGCGCCTGCAAAAAGTTCTCCAAGATATTCCCACCGGATGATTGGGGGTGGTTTGCTCATGACAGGCATACAAGTGAAGTCACAAGGGGATCTAGTCTGTATGCCCGAAGTCACATGGACTTGCACAAAATAGTTTTCTTATAGCAATTGGCAGGCTGAGTGATGTATGAAATGAGAGCATTATCAAGAGCACCAACTTTGAAGCAACAAGAATATCAAGTGAAACGCACTCAACGGGTCCTTTCAGTTTTATGTCTTCTAAACATTATTTAATCATGCAGCGCTAAGGTGAAACATAATTTTATTAAGGAAGGCAAACATGAGGCACAAATCAATTTCATGCAAAATTCTAATATAGCCTCATGGAAACAAGTCATAGCATAGCATGTATGCAACACATGCAAGGAGGGATTATGAATTTGAGTAACTTTTAGTTTTCTATGAAAGGTCTTGTTAGATATGATATTCCTAGACACATGCTTATTGAAGGCAGAGGTTCCATTCAAACAATTCTACACAAGCGTTCAAAAACCAAGAAGCAACACATGCTTATTGAAGGCAGGGGTTCCATGCAAACAATTCTACACAAGCGTGCAAAAACCAAGAAGCAAACCCTCCCCCCCCCGCGTCAATAGCAGGCCCAAAAAGTATCAAACTCAATCATCCATACCTGTATGTTCGAGGGATTTACGTCGAAAGCTCGTGTGTGGGAGAAGGTCCTATTCCGAAGTTGGTTGTACGCTTGTTTTTCTCATGATTTTCTCAAGTCAAGACTTGAGTCATCACGAGAACGTCTTGATCCCATGGCTTGGCTTGTGAAATAACACTCTGCTTCATAGCTGCACACAACAAAGAGATTACATGGAAAACGGTCTTGATGGATGGGTTATTGGTTAAGAAAAATCAGAACATTATCAAATCGAATAAGGACACAAAAAGAAATGCGAGGCAACTCTCGAAATAAAAGAAAAACAAAATGAAAGAAAACCAAAAAAATAAAAAAGAAGAGGAAAATATTTTTGGGTGATTTTGGGGCAAGCTCTCATGAACACTTTGAAGATCAAAAGGGCAAAAACTTTGGAGCACTATGGGAGAGTGAAAAAGTGAGGACATGGGTAAAGGACCCAACTCGGAGCCATCTGAATATATTGATGAAGTTGTAATGATCAGATATGGCCATCTTGTTGTGGGCCAAAGTGGGGACCAACCAAGGGCTTGGTTGGGTCAGCCGACATGGTGGAGTCGGCTGACACCTCGTGGGTTCCATCGAGGTCTATCCTTGGTCCACAGACTCCCTTTGTCTCTTAAAATATTTTCATGTATGTTTCAACCAAAGAATTTTACCAGAAAAATATTTCCAAGAGGGTTCACCTAAAAATCAAATTTTTAGAGAGAATGCAAATTAGGCAAAAATAAATTTGATTTGCAAAGAAGGGAAATCTTTTTTAGGAACATGAGGACAAATAAAATGGAGAATCATATACCATAAAGGGACTTTGACCCAACGGATCAACAAGTCATGTACTAGATGCATAACTCGACCCTTCGGATCATCAAGTCAAGCAAACAACATAGAGAAAATTCTCCAAATTGCTCAAAAAGAAATTCCCCAAAACGTTTGTCTCAAATTGAATTTTTATTTTTGAAAAGAGTTTGAAAGATTCCAACATGCAAATGAGAAGAATCAAATATGCAGATCTTCCCCG
The DNA here is from genome assembly GCA_031894775.1 of Chloris gayana. Lineage (NCBI taxonomy): Eukaryota > Viridiplantae > Streptophyta > Magnoliopsida > Poales > Poaceae > Chloris > Chloris gayana. Next base: position 632,861 of record JAUNZO010001231.1, on the reverse strand, counting down.
AGAGAATTCAAATGGAAAATATTGTTGTTGAACTCAAGAGCAAAATCAAAAGGGAAGTCGAATGTAGCCTAGACCAAAAGTGGAGACAAATGTCCAGTGGCCACTACCTCCCAACTGTTATGAATGAACATAGAGGGGCATGGCTAGGAGTCCTCCCAAACATTTGCTCAAAAAGTATATTCCCAAGAAACTTTTGTCTTAATTTCAAATTTTTTTTTATTTTTCCTGGACAAAAAAGGCGTAGGAATAAATTCCTACATGCAAATATTTTTTATTCAAAAATGCAAGATTGCAAATGCAAATGTAAATATGAAATTTATTTTGGAAAATAAAATATGAGATAACTACCAATGTACCTTTTGTTGGTGTACTAAGCGACGAGGTACAAGCTCACTTAGCACACCGAATACAATGAACAAGTATGCGAAGTAGATGAACGGGATGGCGAGGTAACAACACTTGAATAAGCGAAGTTAACTCAAGATTACATGTGTCTTTACGGGTGACTTTCGGTCTTCTTTTATAGTCGTGGGGAACCACAACATTACATGACCATCCTACCCCTAGCCGAATGTCCACGGTACTACTAAGAGGCGGTAACTCCGGAGGGCAATCCGGACCATGTACACATCGTCACCGATCTACGGCTTAGCCGGCGCCGAGGTTGGAGAATGCCATGGGACGATGCTTGGCTCCGGCCCATGCTCTTCGCCTCGGCAGCCGACTTGGCGCGGGGGGACGGCCTTCGTCTTCGTCACCGGCCGATCACTTTACTTCGCGCCGCACGACCGGCTCCGACTCTCCGCACCATTGCCTTCACTGGCTCAACTGCACATTCATTCAGCTAGTTGGTGTTAGTGGTTAAGAAAAATAGAAACGACTTAAAACCCACTCAACAAGGTGGAGGGCCACGGTGCATGGGTGCTCGCACCGCACGAATCGAACTTGACGCTAGACCCCCAACGGTAGCCCCTCGAGGGATGAGTTCACTTCGCGAGCGAGATGAGTGAGGTTACTCAAAACTTTTCTATGGTGTGTGCGAGCGAGGCGAGGTGGGAAACGCCACTCACCATAGATGAAGTAGTGGTGTGTGTTTCGGCTCTCCGGTCGTGTCATTGATTGATGGCTAGGTTATTACTTCATAAAAAACATCAGGTGGTAAAGGTTGATTTCTTGCTGCTGCTTTGGCTAGTGCCTCCGCTTCTTCATTGTTCTTCCTTTTGACGTATTTGACGTCGAAACCCTTAAAAATATTTGTCCATACTTCTAACTGCGAGCAGGTACATCATGAGCACGCCGGATGTAAGGTGGATAGGAAGAGTACCTTCGGGACTGGCCAATTCTTGGGTAGGTCCCTTGTGTCATGGTCATCCAAGAAACAAAATTTCGTTGCCCTCTCCATCTGCCGAGCGCAGTATGTTGCAGCCGGTAGTTGTTGTGCACAATTACTATGGATGCGATAAACTCTAAAGGACTTTGGGTACACTTTGGCTAAAGTTCCCCTCCTATGTGACAATGAGAGTGCCATCATGATTGTATATAACCCTGTTGATCACAATAGGACCAAACATATTGACATCCGGCACCACTTCTTGAGAGATCACTCAATCAAGGGGGATATCGAGATTAGCTATGTAAGAACCGATAAACAACTAGTCGATATCTTCACAAGCCCTTAGATGAGAAATGGTTTTGTGAGCTTAGGAGTGAACTTAATATACTTGGATTTTTCTAATGTGGAATGAAATCTTCCGCATCTTTGTGAAACTTGTTTGTGGTTTTCTTGTGTTATAAAATGTTTGCAAAATGTTGATTGTTTTTGTATTGAAAGATTTGAAGTTGATCATATGATCATGTTGCCTATCTTGTGAATATTGTTTCACTTGGTTGTTTGATGGCTATTCACAAGAGAAAGCAACTCCAAGTTCCAACCTAGGCAATCCTCTTCAAATTTCATGGACTATCCATCATCCCGTTTTGCCTCAATTTTCTCTCGAACCCAATTAGGACGGTACTTCCGTCCTCGATGGAACTTCCGTGCAAAACTCTCTGGTTTTGATGGAACTTCCGTCAAGCGACGGAACTTCCGTTGTGTGCGGGTTCATAGGGGGCCGACCCCCTTCTTCCTTCTCCTTCCTCATTCTATTCCTCACCTTCTCTCTCCTCTCCAAACCCTAGCTTGGGGCAACCTTGGAGATCTTCGATTCCAACCAGGGAAAAGCTCAAGGAGTCCATGGGAAAGGTTCTCCACCCTACGGCACTTCCGTTCCCGACCATCTTCCATCGATTCCCGCACTCCATTTTTTTGGATTTGGTATGGATCTTGGGCTCAACTTTTCTTCGATTTGGTCAATGCTAGAAGCTTGTTGGTATCTCTTGAGTAGATTAGTTCCTAGGACTCTAAAATACTCGGTTGTTGTCGAGCTCTAGCTTCATGGTGGTAGGATTCATCTATTTGGCTAACTTCATGGACGAAGTTCTGCCGGGATGGAAGTTCCGTCACCGACGGAAGTTCCGTCTTGATAGAAATTTGTCCATCCGGTTATGCAAGTTGGTGAATCCCTCATACTCGTGTGACTTATTCCTTTTCGATCCACTTTGTTTCCAATGTCGGAGTATGGCTCGTACTAAGACCTCCGGCAAGAAGAATAGAGGGCCAGTCATTAGAGAGCCGAGAGGAAAATGTTGAGATTGAGAAGGAAGAGGAATCACCGGAAAGAGAGGAGGAACTCCCTCCTAGGTCCACTATGAAAAGAAAGCGTGTTGTAGGACGAGTCCCTCCACCGGACGTAAGGGACAAAGGAAAGGGACCTGCTAGTGGTCAACCCGGAGCAGCTAGTGACCTACCCGTGGGGGAGGTGATGTGATTTGTGGCTTGCAAGTGAGGGCACCCATGTACATAGGTGCCTATGGGAGAATTGATTAGAGGAAGCATCCTAATGTGCTTGATGAGCTTAGAAAGGACCCTCGCGAGTGTGAGAGAAAGAGAAGCTTCGACCCAAGGTCCCATGTGTGGGGGCAGCATGATTATTATCACACGTTTTTCATTGACATGAAGAAGAAATCTCACAGGCTGCACATGCATCGGTGGATAGATTGGAAGCATTTGGAGGACAAGAATGATGCCATATTTGATCAAGCCATTGATGTTTGCGGGGCATGTGGCTTTCGGGTATGACTAGAATGAAGGGGTGATATGCCAATTCTATGCTACACTATACATTGACAGATCTCGACACAAGGTGTTGTGGATGACTCGGGGACAGCAGTATGAGTGCAACTAGAGAGTCTTTGCCTCCTATTTTCATCTACCAGCTTCCGAGAGGAGATAGGACGGAGAGGACCTTACTAATGAGAATATCATTCCCGAGACAAAGTTGGCATTCATGTGTGAGGATGGGCCATGCATCTATGGTTAGACCAAAGATCTCTTGCCACACTACTTCTACCTCAACCGCATCCCGAGACAGGACTATTGTGTCCAAGGACGGCTACAATGATCAGATTGCTTCGTGGTCAAGGAATGTACTTGTCGGGTTTGCTCCGGATGCCACTCCCTTCTATGTGATGGGCTTTATCTTTGAGGAGATTAGTAGGCGCAGCGTGAACACACGGATGACACTGCCATATGCTCCATTCATCATGGCTATGATTGAGGGAGTGACACAGCCTTCGCTTTGAGAAGGAATGCAAGCACCGTCCCTTGCAGCTCAAGCTAAAGGGAGGATCTAGGAAGAAGCGCATCTCACCCCGAGCACCACCTCCTGTTGGTACATCTAGCAGTGCAGCTCCTCACCGTAGCAGCTCCCCCACTTCTCCTCTCATGGGAGCACTCAAGTCCATCTTCAATGTGTGCACTTCAAATGCTATGAAGGTGCACAAGAATGAGCAGCGCACCAAGAAGAATACTCGGCGGCTCACGACACTTATGAGGGTATAGGGCTTAGAGGTCTCTCCTGATGGATCCGAGGCCGAGGAGGAGGAGGCACCCCCGTGTATCAATGGAAGCCGGAGGATTATGCTCCATACCTTGGTGGTAATGGTGGACGTGATGATAATGATGATGGTGATAAGGAAGAAGACCTTGGTAGCCAAGAGGAGGAGGAAGAGGAGATCGCCTCCGATGATGAGTGAACTCGGTTTTTCTTGCTCTCCTTCCTTTCATTCCTTTTTGGTGCCTTGATGCCAAAGGGGGAGAGAGTGAGAAAAAGGGATCACTTTAGCTCTAATTTTTCTAGCGTTGGAACTCATGGAACTTTGTAATGTCCGAGACTCTGTGTGCCTTATTGTAATAGGGCCAGCTTTTTAATTCTCGACAAGCTATTTCTTATGGATGATGATCTTAATGTGGTGCTTGTTATTGCTTTAATGTATGTATCTCATCCTTGTTGCTTAAATTTGTGGCTTGCTTTATGTGCTGTGCCGCTTTTGCGCTTTACTTGTTTTTCTCTTACACACTCTTGCATATCTCTTGTGCACGTTTTGTAGGCACCCCACATGTACAAAATATAGGGGGAGCTCTCTCACATGTTTGTGTGACCCATGCATCTCTTTAGGCGGAGCTCCGCTATATTTTGTTTGTTTTTCTCTTTCGTTATTTGATATCCTTATCCCTTTTTTAATTGTTTGTCATCAATCACCAAAAAGAGGGAGATTGAAGATGCAACTGGGCCCCCTAGTGGGTTTTGGTGATAAATGACAAAGAATTAAAACTTCTAACGTGTTCTTAAGTATATGTGAAGGATATCAAAATAACAATATCCACAATGTGAGAAAGCACACCCCTAATTCAAAAGTTGATTGAGTACTCAAAAGCAAGAGCCACAAGAATATATTTGTAGCTTTTTGAGTATAGCTGTGCCAAACTATCAAGAGGGGTGAAACGATCTTACGTGAAGGGAAGAATGTGCTCTAGCTACCACAAGTCAGCTTGGAAACCAAAACATCCAAAATCCAAGTCCAAAAGCCAATCTATCTCGGATTCCACCCACTGGGACGGAAGTTCCGTCGGTTCCAGAGAGTTTGGAACGAAAGTCCCAACTCGAAAGAAAGTTCCCTCCTCGGGATTTGTGCTTCACACATTCTCTATCGACGGAAGTTCCGTCATGGCCGACGGAAGTTCCATCGGTTCCATAGAGTGGGACGGAAGTCCCAACTCAAACGGAAGTTCAGTCCTAGGGTATTTACTACCTTCATCTCCTAGGGGTGACGGAAGTTCTCACAAACGGAAGTTCCATCAAGCCCATACTTGATCTAGCAACGGCTCTTTTGAAGCCTCCACTATATAAAGCTTTCCCCAACCCGTGAGCAATGGTGTCTGGTGCTTTTTGAATTCGCAAATCTCACTCAAGCTCTCTCTCTCTCACACTTCTCTCCACTCTCTTTGAGATCCAAGGCCATTTGAGAGAGTCCCCATCTTGAATCCAAGTTTGAGAGCATCATCCCAACCTAGAGCACATCTTCCCTTAGCAAGCAATCTCGTTTTCACTTCTTACTCTTGGAGATTCGTTCTCCTAGATTGGCTAGGTGTCACCCTAGAGCTCCCAAGCTTGTGGTGAGCCTTGGGAAGTCTGTGAGATTTGCGGTTCGCCTCCGCAAGGAAAAGAATCAAAAGAATAAGAAGAAAATCAAGTTTGACCTTTGTGGCCACTTGGGGAGGATTAGGGTTGAGAGGGAACCGACTCTTTGTATGCTCCTCAACGGAGACGTAGGAACCTCTTTGTGAGGGGTCCGAACTTCGGTGAAAAATCCCCGTGTCTCTCTTGCGCTTTTGTGGTGTGCTTGTTTGTCTTCCCCTTTGGGCGTTTAATCCCCAATCTACTTGTGTGTGGTGTGTCTATTGAATTCCTGTAGGTACAACACTTCTAGGAGGTCAAGGAAGGTTTCAATTCAAGCCGAATCGTAAGATTCCTCTTCTTTCAAATTCCATTGTTCTTCTCACCATGACCCCGACGGAAGTTCCGTCGTGGTCAATTTGACCTTTTTGTTTTGAGTATTGTAATTTTTAGGTTTTTAGATACATTGCCTATTCACCCCTCGTCCCCTCAAGGCAACTTTCAACCGGGCCCTCGCCGAAGTAACCTAGGGTTGTCTAGTCCACAATGAAATCAACTAGCACTTGTGACTTCGCGGTGCTTCGCCTCTCAAAATCGATTACGTATTCTGATAATTCTATTGCCCACTCGCCTACTCCGCTTGACGCCTCCCTCGTTTCCGAAGATGTCGCTCGGAGGCTGATTTGTGAGGACCCTTATCCGATGAGCTTTGAAGTAGTGTCTCAATTTTCTTGCTGCCATTACTATTGCATAGAAAATCTTCTCCATTTCTGAGTAAAAAAGCTTTGAACCCACGAGTGCTTCGCTTACACAGTAAATTAGGGTCTGCTAGAAAAGCTCTTTCTCTTTTAAATTTTTACCGATGATGCTTTGAGTTTTTTTTTTTGCACTAAGGCTGCACCGACTGCGAAGTGATTGGCTGAGATGTAGAGGAGGAGTGCTTCTCCTTGCTCTAGGCTTGCCATCCTTATCGACATCGTCGAAGCTCTTTCAGCTCTTCGAATGCCTTCTGCTGCTCGTCACCCCACTCGAAGTTTCCGGATCCCTTGAGTATCTTGAAGAAGGGTAGGCTTTTCTCCGCCGATTTTGATATGAATATGTTGAGTGCTGCCATTCATTCTGTCATTTTTTTGCATATCTTTCTTGTTGCGAGGTGACTGCATGTTTATTATTACATTCACCTTATCTGTGTTTGCTTTGATACCTTCAAATTTACTAGGCATCCTTGTAATTTCCCTTTTTGCACGCCAAAAATGCATTTTTCTGGATTCAGCTTTAACTTCGCCGCTCCGAGTTTGGCGAAAAATTTTGCGAGGTCATCCGTGTGATCTTCTCTTTTGCAACTTGTGACTATCATGCCATGCACATAGGCATGGACGTTCCTGCTGATTTGTGATTCGAATAAATTTCTTGATATTCCGTAGAACATTGGTCTTGCGTTCTTGAGGCCCTCCGGCATTCTCACGAAGCAGGAAGTGCCAAACGGTGTAATGAAACTTGTTTTCTCTTCGTCCTCCTTTTTGACCCGGACCGATGGTACCCCGAGAAACAGTCAAGTAGTGATAGCATCTCACTTCCTGTTGTGGCGTCGACTACCTTGTCTATCCTTGACGAGTGGGAAATCGTCTTTAGGACACGGCTTGTTGAGGTCCGTGAAATCTATACACATTCTCTATTTTCTGCTTTTTTCTTCACCAAAACTACATTTGCTAACCATTTTTGGGTACTTGACTTCTCTTATTACTTGAGCATCGAGCACTCTTTGCACTTCGGCTATTGCGGCTTCCACTTTTTCTTCCGACATTTTTCTCAACTTCTGTTTCTTCGGCTTTGCGCTTGGGTCTATTTCCATCTTGTGTTCTATTACGCTTCTACTTACGCCTTCGAGGTCCCTGGAGGACCATGCGAAGACATCTTTGTATTTTAGCAAGAAACGAAGTAATCTTTTTTCTTTGTGTTGGGTTAGTCCCGCTCCTATAATGATCGATCGCCCAAGTACTCAGCTTGTCCAGCGAGTATTGATTTTGTTTCCTCATCCGACTGCACTGGTGTTGCTTCGTTATCCGCCTATTTTCTCTCGTGCTTCGTACTTTTTCTGTCTTGGACTTTACTTTCCTTTTATCTTCCTCATCAATATGCTCTTTTGAGAGTACTTTGACAGCGCGAGCGCTCGTCGCTTCGGGGTGAATGCCTTTTCTATGTTCCTCGCGAGCTGCTGGTCTCCTTTTACCGTAATGATTCCCACTTTTGTAGGCATTTTCATGCGGAGATATGAGATGTGGATCACTGCTTTGAATGTGTTGATTATGGCCCTCCCTAGTATTATGATGCAAGGGTAGCTTAGTTTGATGACTTGGAAGGTGATGAGCTATGTCCTTGAGTTGCTTGTGTTGCCGAAAGATACTAGTAACTTTATCTTTACGATTGGTTCTATTCTTTTGCTTCCAAAACCGTACGAGCCATGCTAGATGGCTATAGCTCTTCATCCCTACATCCCATTCTCAGCAATGTGCTGTAGAATATTATGTCCGTTTGACTGTCGTTGTCCACGAGCACTCTTCCGATTTGCCGCTTGTCAATGTTAGCTTCGATCATGAATGCGTCCGTGTGCGGGAAGCTTCCGAGAAGGTTGTCGGCATATGCGACCACTTCGATCGCTTTTCATTGCTCGGCATCCTTGATGGCTTTGACAGCCGAGAACGGGCACAAAGGTGCTTGAAATCATGTCGACGAACCTTTTATCTTGGTGTTCTTTGCTTCTTTTGCCTTTGTTGCTTTGCTTCATTACTGCCTACAAGCGCCTTACTTCGCTTGCCAACTCTTTGTGCTTACGCTTTTCTTCAATTAGCTGATGCGTCAGGCTTTGACTTGCTTTTGATATTGGGTCGCTTACTGCCGGCTTTTGGGCCCGAGGCTGGGGTAGCTTTGGCTCCTGACTTCGTCGCGAAGCTGGCTTCCGAGTTACTCCTGAGTATGTCGAAGTGATTCCTCGATGGTCCGGCTAGCAGCTCTTGAAGTGGCTGAGCTGCTGCTGCGGTTCTTGTAAATCTGGTCATCGTGAGCTTGGACTTCGAGCTCACGCACGGTGGGCGCCAATGTTGGTGTACTAAGTGCCGAGGTAAGGTTGCGCTTAGCACAACGAACACAAGATATAAAAATTTGCGAAGTATAGAGGGACAAGTGGCGAGATAACAGCTGTTGATAGCGAAGTTAACTCGGTGATTAATGTGTCTTTACAGATGACCATTGGTCTCCTTTTATAGTCATGGGGATCCACAACTTTACAAGACCGATTTGCCCTTTGTCAACCGCCTTTGGTAGAACTAGGAGGTGGCAACCCTAGGGACAATTTCGTCTTCCTGCCAATCTTGCGCGATTGGCGGCCTACCCGGTGCCAGGCTCGAGCGCACTCGCTCGCGCGAAGTCATGCCCGGGCCCTCCGGCTTTGCCCGAGCATCGATCCAACCGGCTTGGATGACTTCACCGCCGGACCACATCCCTCCTTGCGTCGAGCGGCCGACAGCGGCGCTTTGCGCCACCATTTCGCTTCTCCGCCGGGCTCCCTGTACTCTCACTAAGATTGGTGGGATTAGCGTTATGTGACAAACAAAGACTTGGGTATACCTTTCGAGGTGGGAAATAGTGGGAGAGAGGCGTGCACCAACACTAAGCTTGCGCAACACTCCTAGATAGTCAAGTAGGGTAAGACGCTCGAGCGATTAATGGATTGCCATCGACAACGATAAATCGGGGGTCTCTCGGAAAGGTGGGATGTTCTTATTCATCTAATGTTTGCAATTCATCTATGTAATTTATTCAATAAGATGCTATGTAATTAGACTCCTAGTATGATCTCAACTAGTAGATATTTGGTTACTCACATAAGCTTTTTAGCTAATCAAGTATGTGAAGTTAAGCTTTCAGATCACGCAGCGCGCCGATCGGCACGGACCCCGCCCCAATCGGCTCACCACAGATCCTGCATCGATCGACTCACCCAGAGCGTCGATCGGCGCGATAGCTAACAAACACCCTCACCTCAACAACCAAGAGTAGCTGGGTTAGATCTTTTACTGTTAATAATATCCCATTGGTCCTTGTGGATTCGATTAAACCTTAGAATACTCTAAGGAAAAAGTGCTACAATTGTACACCGTTATTTTACGGTATATAAGTGGATGCGTAATTACGACCAAGTGATGCTCTGGTGACGGCAAGGCGGGAGGGGGGAGGGGTAGTGGGAGGCGGCGACGGGTGGGCTAGGGTTCCGCCATGTTGCTCTTGGGTGGGCGACGCGGGGAGAGATTGGTTTTCTCCGATGGCCGGCAATTGTAAGCCTTGAATTAATCTTATGTGACAATAGAGTTCAAGATTAATTACCTGTCAGCGTTTCCATAGTAACCATGTGGAGGCAAATCACGATCATTGGTGCGGATTTGGTCTGCTCTTTCACGGACAACAATGATCCTGTGGTGAATGTCGGCAGCCGGACAGGGTCTTCAATCCGTGTAGTACTCATCATGGTCATTAGCGTTAGCAGTGTGGGATCGGCGACCACTATCTGTATGGATTCTCGCCGTCGACTGCAAGACGGACAGGTGACCACGTCGATTTGTTGTATGGCTGCCCAGCAGCTACGATGGATCATGTTCGTCTAAGGTACAGATCGGATTACAAAGAAGTTTATGAAGGGATATACTAAGGTTTAGACCATAGGGTATTTTAGTCTAATATTTTTGTAATGGCAGTGACGGGTAATTTTTCTTTTTATTTTTCTTTGATTAGCGTGTAAATTTCTAGGCCTTGAGAGTGAACGTGTTGGCTCGGTGGATGGATCATGATCGTAGATCGGATTACAAAGAAGTTTATGTAGGGATATACGAAGGCTTAGACCAAAGGGTATTTTAGTCTAATATTTTTGTAATGGCAGTGGTGGGCAATTTTTCATTTCTTTTTTCTCAGATTAAAGTATGAATTTTTAGGCCTTGAGAGCGAACGTGCTGACTCCGTTTTCTTGTTTAAATATATATATATATTATAATAGATAAATATATTGTATTTTCAATAATAAAGTATAGTGTCTACACAGCTGGCAGAGTTGTTGTAAATTTTTTAAATCCTGTAGCGACATTTACTAGTTATGAAAATTTATGACAAATATTCTTTCACGATGAAAAGAAGAAATCAGTTAAGTAAAAATGATCAACGATTGAATGCTCGATATACAGGTTGTTGTATGCACGGCGATTCCTCGTTTTGAAAAGCACTAGCTGATGATTAGTCTCCATTCGAACGAATAGTCAGCGCACATTGAAATATATGGAATTTGTACTCGGTATATGTGCAGAAGGTTACACTTATATAAATTGTAAGAATTGTGGGCTCCTGGCAACGGGAGCTTCAGCTGGATGCTATATCCGGATCCAGCTTGTCATTTTCCCGCCGTCCCGGGTCCCACGCGTGTCCTAGCCAGTCCAACAAATCGTGCGAAGTTCAGTTACAGCTACTATACCGTTGGCGCCTTCGATCCGGCAGCGCTCCGGCACCCTCGAAATGATCGAAGCCGTGACTTTGCTCCTGGCCGGTAGCCATCAGCAACGTGTGACCGTGCCTACTAAACACCATTCTCAGCGTCTCAGCGAACGTATTTTAACTCTGATCCGGAATTCATTAAAATTGCAACTGGGATATACCGGTGCCTCTCTCGTGTCTTGATGCTCAGTGCCGGTAGAACAAGTCAGCATGCCACATCCATATATAGACACGGATCTTCCTCTTGCTGTATGTCAGAAGATAGAATCCTCGTAGGTAGCACGAGGTAATGCTTGAGTGGTAACGAAGTGAGATTTTCTTTACCCAAAAGCTGGTGTTGCGTTACTTGCCGCGAGGTCAAGGACATGGCGCGCCGTGGCTGGTTACTCTATCTTGCAGTTACCTTGGTTGCCTGCTCTGCTCGTGCAGCCGTCGTGGAGCACACCTTCAATGTAACTCACTGGCTGCTCTATATAATGTCCCATCTCGTTCATCTTTGTTTTTATAATGCATTATATACTGTTCGTTCCTAGAGCATACAGTATTGTGTATGACTCGGATCCAGCGCATGACATTCTGCCGTGTCCAAGTTGCACAGCCATTAAGCCATCGTTACATCAGAACCGTAAACTGAATGTCTGAATCACTCTTCAGGTGGGCAACTTCTCCATAAGCCAGCTTTGCCAGCCGGCAACCATAATTACCGCCGTGAATCGCCGGCTGCCAGGTCCGACCATCCATGTCCACGAGGGCGACATGGTGATCGTCCACGTCAACAACAACTCGCCCTACAACATCACGGTCCACTGGTATTTACACTGCGCAACCCTCTACGGATATCAGTTGAGCCGTGTTACCCATCTGAATGAATTCTGAACATGTGTTGCTCTCTTGAACAGGCACGGCCTCTTCCAGCGAGGGACGCAGTGGGCTGACGGCCCGGAGATGGTGACGCAGTGCCCAATCCGCCCCGGCCGCAGCTACACATACAGGTACAACGCGACCGGGCAGGAGGGCACCCTGTGGTGGCACGCGCACAGCTCCATGCTCCGTGCCACTGTCCACGGCGCCATAGTCATCAAGCCCCGCAACGGCGACGTGGGCTACCCTTTCCCCAAGCCGGATAAGGAAGAGATCGTCATGCTCGGTACGAGTTCTTAATTAACTACCAGCACAAGCAACGCTCTTCTCTTCTTCTTGTCACATTGTTGACACAGAAGCAATCTTGTAGGCGAGTGGTGGAACAGTAACGTGTTCGATCTGGAGCGGGACGCCTTCCTGACCGGCACCCCGGTGGATCAGGCAGACGCATACACCATCAATGGCAAGCCGGGGGACATGTACAGCTGTTCTGGCAAGAACCACAAGCGCAGTAAGGCGACATTCTTTGATCCTCTTTAAACATTATTGACTGGTGTCGTACGTACGTCTATAAAAAATCCGTAGTAGGTTAGTAACTTGTCCGAATATTCCACAGGAACCTACAAGCTCAAGGTGCAGAGCAACTCGACTTACCTCCTTCGGATCATCAACGCCGGTGTGAACACGCCCTTCTTCTTCAAGGTGGCCGGCCACAGTTTCACCGTTGTTGCAGCAGACGCCAGCTACACCACACCATACAAAACAGACGTCATCGTCGTCGCACCGGGTCAGACCGTGGACGCGCTCATGGTCACGGACGCTACGCCCTCCAGACGATACTACATGGTGTCTTCTCCCTACCAGAGCGCAGTACCCAACCTGGGTTTCAGCAAAACCATGGCGACCGGCATCCTCGAGTACGCCGGCGCGCCGAGGGCTGAGCGGCGCCGGCCAGCGATGCCCCGGATGCCGCCGTTCACCGATAAGATGAGAGCGCACCGGTTCCTGGCAAGCCTTACCGCACTCGTCCGCCCGGGCGGCCGCCCGACGGTGCCCGTCACCGTGGACACCCGTATGTTTGTGACCATTGGCCTTGGCTCCGCGGCGTGCCGGCCAGAGCAGACACGCTGCGACCGCAAGCAGACGGTGTTCGCAGCCAGCATGAACAATGCTTCGTTCGTGCTCCCCACCAGGATGTCCCTCCTTGAGGCGCATTACAGGAACGTGACTGCTGGCGTCTACACAAGGGACTTTCCGGACAAGCCGACCTCTGCGTTCAACTACGCCAAGCCACCAGATGCCGTGGACGACATAACAACCAAGTCGACCAAGGTGAAGACCGTGGCGTTCAACTCCACGGTGGAGATGGTGCTTCAGAACACGGCGCTCGTGGCGCTGGAGAGCCACCCGATGCACCTCCATGGCCACAACTTCTTTGTGCTGGCACAGGGTTTAGGCAACTTCCACAAGACCACAGCTGTGAAACGGTACAACCTTCGCAACCCACAGGAAAGGAATACGCTTGCTGTACCACCCGGAGGCTGGGCCGTCATCCGCTTTCTTGCCAACAACCCAGGTATTTTTTTTTTTTTGATACAGGGGATTTGTATGAATGTTTCGCCATATGCCTTATCCGTAGTGTTTGTTAATTGGAAAGAGGATTAGTGTGAATGTTTCGCTAACATTTGTTTTGTGTGGTTGCAGGTATGTGGATCATGCATTGCCACTTTGATGCCCATCTGCCAATTGGGTTGGCCATGGCTTTCGAGGTGCAGAACGGGCCGACCGCGGAGACAGCGCTTCCTTCGCCCCCTGCTGACTTTCCCCAATGCTGACAGTTGTTAGGCGGCAAACAGGATTTTTTTGGAAAAAAAAAGCTTACCTGTTACATTTCGAGTAATGTTTTTGAAGACTCAGAATTAGAAAGATTCGTTCAATTTTCATGTGTATTTGTCTTCAGTTTGTTAGGCATGGTTAAACATTGGTTTAAATTAACATTGTTACTGCTTCAATGAAATTGCATCAAAGGAATATGATAGCTTATCAATTGCTCAGTCACGTCTTTGTTCTTATTATTTGTTTGTAGATGCCACAAAAAGAAAGCTTATCAATTGCTCAGTCACGTCTTTGTTCAAAAAGAAGTCTTCAGTAACATTCGAAACTGAACAAACAGATACAACCAGTACAATGCATGGTGTTTCCTCCTGTTCCAAATACATAACGCTCTGGACAAGCTTACAGCAAAAGTTTTAAATTGTGATCTTCCTGTACAGTCTATGTATTTCTTATGCAACACTGGCAGGTTGTATGCCTTTCCGTTGAGACAAGAGTCTAAACAACAACTGGTTCGCATACAGGACCTATGATGTGTTAATGACATGCTAAACTCTAGCTAAGCCCAAAGGAATAAGAAAAAAAAAGAAAACTAGAACATAGGAGGTTCTGTTTCTAAATAAATTACAAAACCATCCCATAAACTTCTCTCACTCTTAGTCACCCCCACCCACACACACACACACACACACACACACACAACCCAACCATGCATGGTTAGCTGATTCAGCATACTTTCGGTCGCCTGGACGAGTAGGGCCGAAACTGAGGAATGAGCTGACATAGCGCAAAAAAGAAACTGTCATTTAGGTCTGCCTGCACCACAAACAAATAGTGTTGGCCAAACGAGCCGCCTGAGATGGCCCGGCCCAGACACGGTCCGTTATATTTTGGGCTGGCTTGACGTAAAATTCATTCTGAGTTGTGTTATGCCCCCCGTTGTGCCGCACCTTCAGCCCACGGCACGGCAAGAAAGCCGCAGCAGGTTGTGTCGGGCCGGCACGTTAGGATAAAAGTCACGGCAGCCCAATTATACAATTTGGCCTGTTAGTACTGAAGTTGGCATGTTAGGCACGCAGACACGGCAGCCCAATTACACAATTCGGCCTGTTAGTAGTGAAGCGACTAATTAATACTTAAGTGACGAAGAAATGGTGGTGAAAAATCAAGCCTAGCTAGGATTTGAACCCTGTATCTACAGGTTGCAACATAACACGCATATCACCAAAGAACTTATACTTTCATGTGCACAAGAAAACCTTAAGCTTTTCAATTAACCAACCCGGGGACTCTGGGCTACCTGTACCGCCCGTCAGGCCATGCCCACGGCCCAAGCATAGCACACAATATTTTACCGAACCGGCTCGGCACGAAATTAATTGAGTCGTGTCGGGCTTGGATCAAGCCATTTTTTCTGTGCTTCGAGTCAGGATGCTTGGCCCGTTTCGATAGTACTACAAACAGATCAGGGAGCCGCGTAGAAGGCTGAGCACGGCGGCTGTGGGGGTTGCAAAGACGACGTCGCGACAAGGATCATCCGTCATTATCCTCCTCGTTCGGCTAAAATCACCAACGCGACGCAGTTGATGTTTTGCTTTTTCCTCTCTTCAATCAGGTTAGCTAGGACTTGCCTTGTATTTTTCTGCACAGACAAGAGCACAGAATAAGTTAAATTTGCAAATGGAAAAATCTATTTATCAATGCTCATGACCAATTACCGACAACAAAAATTCAGAGCATTAGCTGTTGTAAATCAATCTATCTCCAGAATGACGTCATGCTCTATGGATCTACGTGCAGCTCCTAAACTTGGCATACGTTATGCATATTCATGCACCGAGCTTAACTTTCTACCTTGGCTCATGAGTCATGACGTCTTGAAATACTAGAACAAATTGGCATTGGAAGAGCCAATCTCGTAATCTTACAAGTAGAAATTGTCGTTCATTTATCTTCTATAAAGGTCAATTTCATTAGCACGCACGGCCGTTTGTGGCACAAGGCTACCCAAAAGCTAATAGCCGATGAACAAAATCGTTTTAAAGCAACTCCAGCAATACCTCTCAAATTCAGACTCTAAATACTATTTAGGAGCTGGGCCCCATAGTTGAGAGCTAGAAAAATTTATCCTAACTCCAGCGGAGCCTCCAACCTATGAGCCCTTAAACACATAGACCCACCACGTCAGCCTCCTCTTCTCCACTTTTCTTCTCCTCTCGCGCGGTGTGGAGGTAGACGGGCAGGACGAGGACCTGCCATGGTCGTCGCGCCATCTCTTCCGAGCTGCCATCACATGCCATGGTCGAGCGGCTGGAGCACGTCTATGCTCACATAAGTTGTGCGCCACCTCGTCATCGGCAAGCGGGCAAGCTCCGTGACGGCGAAAGGCCATGGTGCGTGGTGGCTGGATCTAGGCTGTCGCCTTGTCCACGAGGCCAGCCGTGGCGAGATGGGGCGGCAAGAGGTACCGGGCTGCAAGGCCGAGAAAGCCTCGCCACCCTCCCTCGCAACACCTGCGATGGTCGGGAGGAGGAGGCCCGGCGGCCCGCCAAGATCCGTTGGCCCGACGGGGGCGGGAGGAGGGGCCAAGCGGCTCGGATGGCGGGCGGTGGCGCGCCGATAGGAAGAGGCGTGGGTGGGAGGGTGGTAGCCGGGAGGGAGGCTACGGTGGCGACGCGCGGGCGGGCGAGATCCAGCCCGTGGCCGAGGAGGCGGGGCGTCGGGCGGCAGAGCGACCGCGGCTAGCCACGGTCGGTGGTCGGTGGCGGGCACGGCCGGCCGGACGGCTGTCGGCGGTAGTCAGCACGAGGCGGTCGGGTTCGGTGAGCGAAAGGGGAGGAGAAAGAACAAAGAAAGAAGAGAGATCAAGAGTGAAAAAGGGAAAAAGGAAAGGAAATAATGACAATTATGTGGGTCTCATCGCCAGCTGTAATTTAGGAGGAGGGAATGAACCCTTTCATTTCCAGAGGTTGGAGGGAGTATTTGGGAGCCCAACTAGTTTAGGAACCAATTTAGAAGGTTTGTTGGAGATGGATTTTTTTTTTAAAAAAACACCTCCTAAAATTTAGGATTGAGGTTTGTTTAGGTAAATTGATGGAGTTGCTCTTAGGGGTTGTCGTACCTGTTGCAATGCACCGGTCGATTTTTCAAAAAGAAGGCCTCGCCGAACATCTGTCGGGACGTGGCGTGGCTACTCCTCACTAGGCCGCGGCCCTGCCGTTGTTGCTGCTCCGTGCCAAGCTGCGAACTCCCCGTGTCTCTGTTGCTCGCTCCAAACCGTGCCTCTGCCGTCGCCACGGTCACCGCCGCAAATCGACGGACCACCGGCTCTCGCCTAGGGATGGCAACTCGGGTCGCGGGTGCAGGTGCGGGCGCAGCTTTCCACCCGCGGGGCTCACTCGCACCCGCCCCGCAAAACCACGGGGCGGGTGCGGGTTTCGGCTCCCACCCGCGGGTGCCCCGCGGCCCCGTGAAAGAATGGCCCAAGTAGGAAGTCGGGCCCATTTGGCCTTTTAGCGATCCAACAGTTCTAAACCCTAATACCCTAATCATTGCCTCACCTCTCACCCAAGTCCCACTCCCGTCTCCCGGCCTCCCGGGCTCAGCCGCCGCTGCCCGCCTCCCAATCCGCGACCCCGCCGCTCGCGTCGCGCTTCGTGTCGCAGCACGCCGGCGCGCCGCCTCCCGGCCGCCCGCGCCACCCACGGCGCCTACCAGCCCTCCGCGTCGCACGGCCGCCCGCGGTGCCTCCCGGCCCTCCCCGTCGCTCGCGCCGCACGCGCCTCCCGGCCGCCCGCGTCGCACGGCCGCCCGCGGTGCCTCCCGGCCCTCCCCGTCGCTCGCGCCGCACACGCCTCCCGGCCGCCCGCGTCGCTCGCGTCGCGCCGCACGCGGCCTAGCGCTCGCGCGGCCCGCGCCGCCCGTTCGCTCGCGTCGCGCGCACGCCGCCTCGGCGCTCGCACGGCCCGCGCCGCCCGCTCGCTCGTGTCGTCGGCCGTCACCACCGGCCGCCCTCGTTGGGCTACCAACCATCTAACGCCACGGACGCACACCGCAGGAGGCGCGCGGGAGCGCGACATCGCCACGGTACGAGGCTGCCTTGGTTCCCGACGGCATCCGGCGCAATGTCCACTCAAGGAACAAGCGGGTCCGGGTCGGCATCGGCCTCACAAGCTCCTCGTCCACCAAGATCTTCCACGCCCTCGTCGAGCCTCCGCCCTCCTGGTTTGAAGAGGCCAATGCCAGCTGCAGGAGCTTCGCCATCCTCAAGTGCTGCCGACACCGGTACCCCATGTTCAAGTGCTGCTGGTACGCCATCATCGAGTGAAGGTGGTGCTGCCACATCTACGCCATCACCCGGTACTACTGCCACAACGCCTTCGAATCGAAGGTGATGATGTTGTTGCAATAGAGTATCAAACTGTTTTTGAGCGCCTTGCAAGTAAAGAACCACTTTGTGCTGAATTTAAGCCAACCGTAGAAGATTGGGCATTTGCTACCGAACTTTGTGGTAGATTGAAGAATTTTTATGATGCAACCGAGGTATTGTCGGGGACCAATTATGTGACAGCAAATCTGTTTTTCCCTAAAATATGTGGTATCTACTTGGCTATAGAGAAGTGGAGAACTAGTGCTATCCCTATGGTAGAAGATATGTCCAACTTGATGAAGGAAAAATTTACAAAGTATTGGAAAGATGTGCATGGCCTTATGGAAATAGCTACTGTTTTAGATCCTAGATACAAACTGAAATTTATGAAAGCTTTCTATATGTCTCGTTTATGGAGAAGATGGTCCAGCTACAGAAAGTGAAGTATCTAGAGTTAGAAGTTTATTGTATGATCTTGTGCTGGAATACCAAGGTTCTATGGAGGGTATTGCAAGAACTGATGGTGTAGGTGCAGCTGCTAGAAGTGTTAATGAGGGTGATGATCTCATGTTTGACTTATTTGACAAATTCTTGTCCGAGGAACCGGAGGAGAATTCAACTTATGTGCGCACCGAGCTTGATTTATATTTGGAGGAGCCCACTTTGCCAAGAACTCAAGAGTTGGACATTATTCATTGGTGGCAATATGCAGGAGTCAAATATCCAACTTTGAGAAAGATTGCTCGTGATATCATGGCTATTCCGGTTACAGCGGTAGCATCCGAGTCTGTTTTCAGCACCGGGGGAGGATAATTAGCCCCCATCGAAGTAGACTTGCTCCAAAAACTGTTGAAGGGTTGATGTGTATGCAAGCTTGGTCACGGGCTGACATGTTAGGTGACCAATCTTGTTTTATTAATGCACTCATGACTTGTATGGAGGACGAGGAGGAATCAATGGTAACATATTGTCCCTTCTATTGTTTC
Source organism: Chloris gayana (assembly GCA_031894775.1). Classification (NCBI taxonomy): domain Eukaryota; kingdom Viridiplantae; phylum Streptophyta; class Magnoliopsida; order Poales; family Poaceae; genus Chloris; species Chloris gayana. Next base: position 613,725 of record JAUNZO010001231.1, on the reverse strand, counting down.
TATTCTGTTTTTTTTTTCATTTGGTCAATCTGAGCAGTTGCTAATCAATGTTTCTTTTCTTTCTTTTTTTTTCTAGGATGATCAAGAGTCAACTGTTATTGATTGAGGATTGAAGCTATGGGTGAAACTTGTCATCAGCACACTACTTGCCATTATCTTTCTGAACTTATGCTAAATATGTTGTATAAGTGACTTGTAATATTTCCCTAGTGAGAAGAACTATCAATTGTGTGGAATTTTATTGCTTGTGTAATTGTGTTGGTTGTTGTGTGTTGTCCTGTTGAGACTTGAGAACGTGTAAGAACTATGGTCTGGACATGTTAGACTATTATAGTATTATCAAGTTGTGCTGATTTCTGTAATTATGTTGGTTGTTGTGCTGATTTATGGAATTATGGAGATATATTTTTTATTCTGATATGTTCATGCAAAACCCGTGGGCACTCGCCACCCACCGCAACCCGACGGGTGCGGGCGCGGGTGTGGATTCTCACTTGTGGGTGCGGGCGCGGGTGCAGATTCTCACCCGCAACAAATTTGTTCGCGGGCGAGCTTTTGCTCCACCCAGCCCCGAACCCGCCCCGTTGCCATCCCTACTCTCGCTCACACCGCAACGGCGGCGTGCTATGCCTCCTCGTGCGATACGCATTGAGCAATTTTTTAGGCAAACGCATAGAGCAATTGGTGCGAGTGCGACCAGCTTGGGCTTAGCCCATTCCTCTGTTTCGGTCCAACTCGTCCGATGTGGCGACGACCCAACAGTCCAAGCTGGCGAAAGCATACCGAATCAACTGACACAGGTGCGTGGTGGGAGGAGTTTGGGCCTGCAAGTTCTGGATGGGTGGGCTTTTGCAACATATCAATTAATTGGGTGGAAAATCAAACTGAAACAAGTTCATGGCGTGGTTCTTGCAATTTTCTCTATGTAGCAGAGTCCACCCATGACCCATGAATCTGTTGCAAAGGAAAATGAAAGTCCCCTTGCAATTTACGTATAGTACTAGGGACAAAATAAAAGTATTGCCGTGTTGGGGACTTTTACATATAGTACCTGTTGTGACTGTAAAAGTGAATAAAAATGACGAAAGACACAGTTGTATTCAAAATTCTCGTCCAGTTCATTCTGGCAAAGAGGGATTCCTCCATTTTTTAATGTCTCAACTCCAAATTTTACTACGCCAGAAGGCTTCAAGCTAGCATAAAGAAAGAATGAAAGGCTAGAAACTAGTGAAATGTTTGAAACTTGTTGGCTGCAATTTAATATTACATTTCCTAGCCAAAACTTAACCCCGTTTTTATATTTAACTTTTTTAGAACTTCTTTTTGTAGTTAACTTGACGATGAAGCAAGCCTGGTTCTACTGGTACTGTGCCGAGTCAGTCCAATCTAGCCGATCTCATAATCTGACACACTCAACGAAGTCATCTCACTTGTTTCCACGAGCAAGCGGATCGCGTGGACTCTCTTGGCCGGCCAACCGAGCGTTTTCGTCCGGACCGGATAGAACTGAAACCGAGAGCCCTGAACGTGCCACGGCCGACACGCACTGCCAACCGGCCAAGACACGCGTCCGTGTGCGAACCCCGACGCGCCGGCCACACGGCTTGTTGCCTCGTCCGCTGCGTTGCATGCAGGCACACGTGTACCGGTAACGTGTCGAGCTGCCTGTGCCACCACGTTGCACGCCCGCGCTCTATATAATTCCCGTCGGGCACTGCTGTCCCGTCACATCGAAATCGAGTTGGCACTTGCGTTCAGAGCTTTTGACAAGGTCAAACAACACACGAAAGAGAACAGCGAGAGAAAGAGAGAAGATGGCGCACTTCCAGCAGCACGGCCACGAGCAGCAGGCCACCCGCGTCGACGAGTACGGCAACCCGATCCCCGGCGGCCACCACGGCATTCTGGGCCAGACTGGTGAGTACGGCACCGCCACCCGTGCCGCCCATGGGCACGGCGTGGGGCGGACCGGCGGCGAGTACGGGACCGGCATTGGCGACGTTAACGACACTGCCGGTGGGTACGGCCGGCAGGCCGGGTACGGCCCCACCGGAACCGGGGTGCACGATGCCGGGGGCTATGGCGGTTCTGGTCAGCCGGGTTTTGGAGCCACCGGCACCGGCATCCACGACGCTGGCGGAGCAGGAGCGTACGGGCCAACAGGTACCGGACCCCATGTCACCGGTCATGGCGGGCACGGCATCACAGGAGGCGTCCATGCCGGTGGGTTGGGTGCCGGGCACCACACTGGTGCGCACGGGGTTACCGGAACAGGGACCCACGGAACCGGAGGTTTGGGCACTGATGGGCACACCGGCATGCTCGGAGGGATGGGAACCGGGACTCATGGTACCGGGCACACCGGCATGCTTGGAGGCACGGGAGCCGGCATGCATGGAGCTACGGGTCTGGGTACCCACGGCACCGGCCACGGCGTGGGCACCGGCATCGCCGGAACCCATGGCGCTGAGCACAAGACCGGTGGTATCCTCCGCCGCTCAGGCAGCTCCAGCTCTAGCTCGGTGCGTTTCTAACTCATCACCTCTTCAATTTGTTTAGTTTTCCAGCTTCCCACTACGCATGCCACCACGCACATAATTGTTTGCTTGCCTTTTCATACATAATATTAATTGTTAGTAAACTGAATACGCTACTCGTGCAGTCCTCTGAGGATGACGGCATGGGAGGCCGGAGGAAGAAGGGCATGAAGGAGAAGATCAAGGAGAAGCTCCCTGGCGGCCACAAGGACAGCCAGTACCAGCAGACGGCGGCCACCGGCGGCTATGGTAATGACAGTGCGTATACCGGCATGGGCACAGGCGGCGGCACGCACCCGGAGGGAACACACGAGAAGAAGGGGATGATGGAGAAGATCAAGGAGAAGCTCCCCGGCGGCCACAAGGACGAGTATGGCCAGCAGCACGACACCACCACGGCCACCGGTGGGTACGCGCCGGGCCGTACTGGAACCACCGACACGTACGGCACGACGGAGGGGACCCACGAGAAGAAGGGCATCATGGAGAAGATCAAGGAGAAGCTGCCCGGCCAGCACTAAGCAGGAGCCAGCATTATCATCCCAGCCAGTATGTGTGATGAAGCGCGGCAGCTGAAGAATAAAGCGGCTGTGGGTGTTGTATATGTGTATGTGTGTGAAGTCAGTTAATTACCTGTTTGCAAGGGCGGCGTCGTCTCATGTTTATCCTGCAGGCGTTGGAAACTTGATGGTCGTCTTTTTTTTCCCTCCCTCTACGAGTGCACTGCTGTAGAAACAAGCAAGTTAAATTTGCTCCTTGTATCATTCAAAAAATAATAAAAAAAGAAGAGTACGTCTTTACCCTACGTCACGGCGGCCACGGATGGACGCCTACCTCTTGAGGATTCCAAAAAGGAAAATGCCAACACAACACTGCAAGTCTCAATACGTTGCTACCGCAGCTGCTCGGCGGAATGGAGAGTCAAAGACGGAGCTGCCAATACGGCCGCCCCATCAAGACCTGTCTTCAAAGCGATCCACGCATCCACACCTACATGGTCCTCGAGCAGACCAACAAGTTCGCCCGAGAACCCACACGGGCCGGCGCCGAAAGCAGACGATGATTAAGAGGAATAAGAAAAAGGCCGACCCAGTGATGCCCTTTGCAGTTGCAGGCTTGCTTGCGATCCGCATTCGTCCAGCTGTTGAGCCGCTGCAGGCTATCGAGAACAACATCACCTCTGCCGTGGAGGTATATTACCGCTGTTTTATCCGTCATGTTATGTACTACTCGCGGTTGACTTGTTTTTATGTACCGTTTGTCGTTTGTCTTATTTAAATAAAGTTTAAAAAATATAATATATTTTGTTAAAATATATTTTATTATTAAAGAAATTTAAAATATAGTATATAACTTTTTATATTTGACGAAATTTTTTGAATAAGATGAAGTCAAATATCATGAAAAAAGCCAATGACGACAACAATTTAGTAAAAAAGGAGTATCGTTTTCGTTTTAATTATCCATAATTCACCAACACTGTCTAGGTTAGTTTGCTCCTTGAATAAACCATGCCATTGTAGCATTTTATTTCTACAAAAATACGTTTTCTTGAATAAATAAATAAATTGATTTGTGTTTACATGCCCTGTCTTGGTTAATTTGTCACTCAACAATAATTACATGACCGAATCTGCTATTGCTTCGCTTGATATCTATATAAAAGCGGATGGAATATACTAGTAACAAGCTACTTTACTGGCCAAATATATATATAGTTACCACAAGAAATCTGACATTCTGTGGCATAATTTTAGTGCCAGTAGCAGAAAACGTCACCAACAGCACATTTTATGACGTTCAGTTGACTGTATCATCTAGGCTAGCCCAAATAAAGCCGATATTTAAGCCAAAAATAATGGGCCAATTAGGCCATTTACTATTACAGATTTGGGCTATTTATAGTTGTTGTTGAAAATTAAAATTATTCGATAAATATTTATGTCAGGAAACTCAGCCCAAATAAAGAAAACCGGTATCAAGCCCAATTCTCTAACAGGCCCAAATAGACATAAATAAAATTATGTCACAACCTAGGCTCAAATTAAATTCTAACAAAATACGAATTACGCAAAAAAGTTAACCCGAATGTCACTTTTCATACGGGCCCAAATCTTTAAGCTAACCGAGACAGTAATGGGCTGTAGCTAATAGTGGAGCAAATTAGCTAGAGTCCATTATTGTCTGGCCTAAGTTTATTGGACCAAATTACGTTATTGGGCCAAATGATTTTGAGTGTCAACCAGAATCGATCCTTTGGGCTGACGATCTTATTTCGTCATAAGACAGAATTATGACATACACGTTAAGGAACATCACAACTTTACAGTAGTGACGCACTTTCTGTGACAGTACATGTTTCGTAATACCTTTGTCATAGAAACCTTTCTATGATAAAATTTTAACATCGTGACATCTCTATTTTATCACAGAAGGCCGCTTCTCTTGTAGTGAGTACAGATTTGCTAGTTCTAAGCTAGCTGAAATTATTCAGTTGGTTAAGTCACATTTTTCGGAACAATTCAAATGTATTGTTCAAAGGTAGAATAATGAGATGGTACAATTGGAACAACTAGATCCTAGCTGGAATATTTTCGTTTTTCCATAGAACAGTTTTTTCACACATATCCAATGACTCAAAAGAGTGACTAAGGTTTAACTAAATTTCCGTTACCTGGTATAGAGACAGCTCTAACAATAAATATATATATGTGAAAAAGATTAAGAGGTTACAATGATGATCATTTAACATAGTCTCGTTTCATCATGAATAGAATACAGGCTAATTCTATTCAAACCATGGACCCATGAATGACCCAAATTCTATCAACCGCCGCTAGTCTCAAAGATAAACGCAGTCACCTGCAGAGTTCATTTCTACAGATCTAATAACATAATAATGCCCTGTAGATTACAACTATCTACCATTCATCAACAAAGATAAATGGTGAGAATTTGCAAAAATAAGATATGAATAATGATGGCTTATTCTCGCTCTGGTAAGCTCTAAGGACATTAGACACAAGTAGGGCACTACTTATTTTTATCATTTATGCCCACAATCACTACAAAAAATAGCTTACTTGTGCGTTGTGTGGTGCGTTCTGAAAACTACTTTTATATATAAAAGACGCAACCCACTAGGAGGCTTTAATGACTATTTCTCTCAATCCACGTTGCGTCACATCATCCTAATTAATTTCAACCATTAGATAAAGAATGGGTCTTAAAGATTAATACCATTTATATAATTTTCTTGGCTATTTCTAGCCACACGATCATCATCATACTTAGCAGAAGCAATTATAATTTTTTTATCGCTATAGCTGTTGTGTTGGAGCACGTAACATAACATGTTGCCTTACACAGTGCTTGGTCTTTATAATGTTTTATTAATGCGCTTCCTCTCAAATCTCTTTAAGGTCATAGGACAATGAATCAATTTGGCTCTATCGCAAGGTCTGTCTAGACTATACGCATCATTCTATTATCCATCAAATTTAGTTGGGTTATGTTGCAAATTAAAATAGCTTAATAAAACCGCTATCACATGTGTTTTTAGGTTCTTGATCTGATTCACTTTTATATATAGTTTTTGTGTTCTAGCATTAATACAAAATTGTTTTTCCTTTATCATTTCCTTATATGTATACATTACAACTATTTGATATTCCATTGCCTTTTACTTTCCAATGAACAATTGTATATAGAAGATTCAACACTTAAGTGAGACATAAACGTGAATTCTTTCTCTGACGCATATGATTATGTTTTTCTTAGTCACTTAACAACTTATTAGTTCAAGATTGTACGTAATTCTAAAAATTAATATCTTTTAATCCCGCTGCAACGCGCGGGGTAATCAACTAGTTGTTATTATTTATGCAGTCAGGTTCCCACAAATTGAACAGAAAGCATCAAAAGAAGTAAACTTTTGGGTCTACTGATGGTAACAAAAGGTTACATATATAGAAGTAAGTTTTTTGACCAAAAAAGGTTGTCACAGGAACAGGAAAGAGATTAAGAAAACTTGTATCCCACTAGTTACAAATTTTAGTTGTTTTATTTTCATAAGTTGTATTTTGGCATGCTTCAAAGTTTTGGTGTTTCAAATTAAATATTAAAGTTTCTTCTACAACTTATTTTTTGAACCTATTAAGGCATGTAGCTCCTGTTTTCCTTTTTTTTTTTGACGCTGCATAGAATCGTGGGCCAGTCAGGAGCTATCCGTTGCGGGTCCTCTCGTGGGCCCAGAAGGATGGGCCCCTTTGACGGAGGAGGCGGTCAAGGTGATTTTGGGAGCTTTTATTTTAGGGTTATTGTGAAAATCACCCTATATGTCACTTTGAGTTATTCCTATCCAAAAGTTATTTTGTTGTAAATACCCACCCATAAGAATTTCTTGCAAAAACCACCCAATCTGCACAAGCTTATTCAATTTCATGTGTTTTTTGCACATATAAATTCAATAAAAAAAAATCCAAGTTAACTATGTTTAAGATTAATTACATTTTTAATGAGTCTTTATTTTGAAAGTTCATGAATGAGTTATATTTATCTTATTTTCATAAAATCACTTTCAGGTCTCAAACCTCTATGAACATCATCTAAATTTTAAATTTTCTCCTTTTTGCATATTCCCTAAAACATATGAAGATTATATTTTCTGAATTTTTGTTAGATTAATATGGATGCCATTAGCTAATTCAAAGGACTGAAAACAAGTTGAGTCAATTAAACATGTGCAAATTGGAGTGGTTTTTACAACTAAATCATGTGAATAGTATTTTCAAGAAAATGATTCAAGGGTGAGAATCTCAAACTTCAAGCAACATATAGGGTGGTTTATGCAATTATTCCCTTTATTTTATGGGTCCGTCAAGCTAATAGTTAATTGGAAAATTGTCTAATCTCCAATCAGATTTTCCCACCATCCGACCTGCAATCAAGGGCCACGATTTCATCTTCTACTTCCAGCCACCACCACATCCTCCTCCTCCTCCTTCCTTAGCCGCCCCGCCTCCTGCCCGTGGCCAAGGCGGCGCTACCGCCATGGAAATCTGGCAATCCCCCATCCTAAGCCGTCGGCATTAATCCACTTACCGGCTATGCGGTGGCACCCTTGTCGCCGGCACCCCACCTACGCTCCGCTGCCAAAGCTCGCCACCGTCACTACCACTCGTCGGCCGTGCTCCCCCTCCTCCGCCGGCCGCCGTTGAGGTTGAAGACGATCTTCAATCGTTTAATCCGATCCAATGGTGAAGAAATCTGACCGGAAGATAAGTGGATTTCCAGTCAACTACTTCATATCAAATCTCTTATTTTAGAACCAAGTACACCGACAGACCACTATAAGTCTACTTTGAATGGAATAAGATGTTTTCTTGTGTAGACATTGGTGGCCATTTCTCTTCCCATGCTCTAAGGAATTGGATAAATGAGGCATCACTAGCTGCATCGGTGGCATCGTTGGCATGTTCTCCTTGTATGAGGAACTGGGACGTAGCTTATAGATTGCATGCTAACGCTGGTGGCAACCGCCTAGAAGTGGCGTTGTAAGGACCGACTATTGATGGTGGCTAACAAGTGACTCTTGGGATCATAACATGGTGGCTTTGGTAACTTACAATCATTCTCCAATTATTGATTTCTTGTGTCGCGGTTTTGAGATGATGCGGATATTCGGGGCCCCTTTGGTAGGGCTCCTCAAAATTAGATTCTCCACCAAACGGATTCTCTAACAAAACAGATTCTTTACGTAAACAGATTCTTGAAGCAGATTCTCATATCTAAACATAAAGTGGAAGAAAAACAAAGTCCATAATACGCGTATTGACGAAAACACCATTCACACACCAGAAAATAGAAGAAAAAGGGGAAAAAAAGGAGAAATTAGGCATGACTTCAGGTCATGCACATTTCAATATCATGCACAAACAAGTATATGAACCAGCGTCACGCATCATCACATTGACTGATATAGCAAAACAAATTACATTCTTTACATTCCAATTTATTTACCAAAATTTCATTTATGATGTTTGTGAAAATATAATTCTATATGAAAAACAATTTTTTCTTAGCCTGTTGGATTTTTCTGCAAAATGACACGGACCAATCATTATCTAAAAATTATATATGAAAGGGTTTTTCTGCAAAATGATACAGTCCAATCAAAAGAGCAGAGCACCAATCGTCTTTATCCTCTTCTCTCCAGCACCTCATGAACATGGCGTTGGCATGTTGGATTTGATCCAAACATCCAAATCCATCAATAGGCAAGAAATGTGTACCACTCGTTTTCTTCAATCTTGTAGATTCCTCTCGCTGCCCCTCCCCTATTGCCGAGTGGATTTGGATCATGGCATTGAGACCGATGCTCGTCGTTGAGGTCACCCGCTCCTCCACCCCCAGTTCCTTGCATGGCAGCCACCAGGGAGTTGTCCTTCCCGCTAGAAGAAGGGTGGCTGAGGATATTCATGGGGGCGCCGCTGCTGCCATTAGTTCTTGGCGTCTATTTTTTTTTTGTTTTTCAGATTTTGGAGACGAGAGAAGGATTCAAACATGGTGAGCTTCGAGTGGCAATTTTGTTGTGATTCGACCAAGAATAGGGGCAAATTCAGGGTGACTCCGTGAATGGTGGGATGGAGCCATGTGGAGCTACGACTTTGGCCCTGTTTTGCAGGGCTGCTCAACCTCCTCCTACAACAAATCTTGCTCCTAGGGTCAAGAATTTGTCCAAACACTTTCATTCAAAACGGATTTTGCTCCTAGGATTAAGAAGCACTTTTTCAAAATGAACTAGGAGCCAAAGCTGAAGAGCCCCTTTGGCATGGCTCCTAAAAAAAACAGATTCTTCACAAAATGGATTCTTCACCAAAACAGATTCTCCACTAAAACAGTTTCTTTACCCAAATGTATTCTTGACGTGGCAAAACAGATTCTTATCCTTTTAGCTACCAAAACATATTCTAAAAATGACCGAGGGGCTTTAGGAGCTGTATTTTTAACGCTTTTGGATCATAGTTCATTTTCGAGAAGTGCCTTTTGATTCTAGAAGCAGAATCTATATACCACAAAACTATATGACTGGATTCTTACCTTGAGGAGCAAAAGCTGGTCCAGGAGCTCTTTGAGAATCCACGTCAAACAGCCCCTAAAAACGTAGCTCTTTCAGCTCCTCAATCATTCTTAGAATCTGTTTTGGTAGCAAAAACATAAGAGTCCGTTTTGCCGGACACCTCAAAAATCCGTTTTGGTTAAGAATCCATTTTGTTGAAGAATCCATTTTATGAAGAATCTATTTTTTTATGAGCCATGCCATAGGGGCCCTTTCACTACGGGAGAATCATCTGTTTGCCGAGTGTCACGGGCACTCGGCAAAGTCTTTGCCGAGTGCCACACTCAACAAACAGGGCTCAACATAGCTCGTATCGGCAAATGCCGTTTGCCGAGTGCAATCCTTCGTGCACTTAGCAAAGCATTTGCCAAGTGCTAGATTTGACACTCGGCAAACATTTTTCGAGAAAATAAAAAAAAATAGGAGCACTGGTCCATGCCGCCGTCGCTAGCGGACCCACCACACCGCTAGCTACCGTGCGGGGCTGCCGTGCGCCGTCACCATCCTTTCGGGACCGCCGTGCGCCATCACGCCCTCGCCGGGCCACCATGCCATGCCGTATGTGGCCGTCGCGCACCACCGTCCCTTGCTCGATCCGCCCCACACCACCACCGCCGTACACCGTCGGGGAAGCTGCCGCCCAGGCCCACCCCCGCTCGATCCGACGTTGCTTGATCCGGCGGAAGAAGGAGGGGGCCGACGATGCTCGATCCGTCGGGAGGAGGAGGGGCCGGACGGTGCTCGTATGACACGAGGAGGAGGGGGCCGACGTCGCTCAATCCGGCTAGAGAAGGAGGAGGCCGGCGGCGCTCGATCTTGCGGCAAGAGCAGGTGGCCGGCGGTGCTCGATCCGACGGGAGGAGCGAGATGGCCGGCGCGCGGAGCAGGTGGCCGGTGGTGCTCGATCCGACGCGAGGAGGAGGTGGCCGGTGGTGCTCGATCGGACGGGAGAGGGGGGAGGGGGCGACGGTGCTTGATCCGGCAGGGAGGAGGTAGCCGGTGGGAGGGAGAACGGAGTGAGGTAGCACGAGCGTGTCTAGAGAGTAGAGGGAGGGACATCGTAATCGATGGAGAGGGAGGGGGCACGAGAGAGAGAGAGAGAGAGAGAGAGAGAGAGAGAGAGAGGAGGAGGAGGAGGAGGAGGAGGCGCTGCATACTCATCCGAATGGAGGGGAGTGGACCAATAGGGAGGCGAGTACACGGATTAGTGATGTGGCGCCATTGCCGAGTGTGCAGAGAAAATACTCGGCAAAGAGCTTCTTTGCCGAGTGTTTTCTTGGCACTCGACAAATAATTTTCTGTGTACTTCAAAAAAATAGCAAATAAATTTTAAAATTAGCCAACTTTTGACATGACACAATTTATATGATTTAATACCTATACAAAATGATTTGATGTCAAATTCATATCAAACATCACATTGACTTTAAATCTTAAGGATTCATTCTTAGCTCTAAGGTTTTTATTCGGAGTTTTCTCAATTTTGTAAACAACATATATGATAACTTGTACGAAACATTCTCTATTTTTATCGTAGGTTCTACTAGTGATACCGTCACATCATGACAAATCTCATGATTTTTAGACTTTATTTTCTTTTTCTACAATTTAAAAATCATTCAAACGCACGTTAGTAATCATATTTCTTAGATAATACATGGTGAAATTCAATTTATTTCATGGATAAGGTCTCAAATTAAGCTAAATAACATGAATATAACTTGTAGTTCAAATTTGAATTTATTCAAATATTATTTTAAATGTAATTAAATGATGAAATATATAGCGAACAAATACAAAAACATACCACATTTGAAGGTGAAAAAGAAAGAAAAAATATTTTTTCGCCGAGTACAAAATAAAACACTCGGCAAACCCAAACCCACATAAAATACACTTGACAAAATTGGATTTGCTGAGTGTCATTTTTTATGGCACTCGGTAAACACTATTTTGCCGAGTGTATTTTATTTACCGAGTGTATTTTGTTTGACACTCGGCGAAGGTTTTGTTAGCCGAGTGCCGAGCAAAAACACTCGGCAAAGAGTGGGACACTCAGCAAACATCAGTTTTCTGGTAGTGTTTGTGGCTTTTGACTCCCAGGTCCAAGCACAGAAGCGCTTCCATGCAGCAGGAGCAGAATCCGTTTTCCTCCGTTTGGCTGGCTCTTGAGCAGCACGAGTTGAATGTGGTCGAAAATTTGATCTAGGGAGGCCTGTCAAACAGGCCCTCAAATCTCCATTCATTGTGGTGTCGCATGGGTGGTTAAACAATAATATGTTCCATCGAGTACTTGTTTTCCTTTGGTTGTTACTTATATTAATTTAGCTATCACTACAGCAAAACGGCACTGTAGCGGCGGGGCCGAAATTGGACTAGCGGCACGGCCAAAAGCAGCCCACCGCTACAGTGCTGGGCCGGCCACCTGGAAATGCCAGCCGCCGCTATAGAGGACTTATAGCGGCAGTTGTCTTTTCCAACCGCCGCTAAAATGGGCCAGCATTTATACCGGCGGTTGACATTGTCATCCGCCGTTACTAAAGTATTTTTAGCGGCGGTGGACAATTCGAACCGCCGGTACAAATTCCCGGGTATAAATACACGGGTTCGGACAGCACAGATGAGCTTCTCCACTGTTGGCGGCCCGAACATTGGGGCAAAAATCGAAAAACAAGGGGGGGGAGGTTTTGAGTTCGTTTTTCTTGGATAGATCTGTTTCCTAGGGTAAGGGGAATCTATCCCATGTACTATTTCTAGTTATCATATTGGAATCTAGTAGAATTTTGGCTTTGTAATTTACTTTGAATTTTATGCCCATTTGTCACAAATCTTTAGATTTGCAGAGCAATGGTTGGTTTTTGTGCATCTATTTGTATCTTGAGTCTTTTAAATGGAGAAAAGTTGTATCTCTAGGCTTCTTCATGGAGGAAAATTATATATCTAGGTTTCTCATGAGAGATGCATAGAGAGTTAGGTTAGGTAAATGAGGAAACTTATTTTTTTTGTTAAAATAATTTATGTATCTAGTTGGTCACTTTATTTGTAGCTCACAAAACTTGATCCTACGAGATATATTGTTCAATGTTTGTTGAAGTGATTATTATTTTTGATGTGTAGTGTTTAAGTTATGGATAAATCTTGGATGTATGAGGCGTCAAGAACGGGAAGTTATTTTCGAGGGCAAGTCAAGGCATTTGTCACGAAGGCCGCACAACATGCTAAGCGAGAAGGAAGGGAAGAAATACATTGTCCGTGTCGTGATTGCAAAAATGAGAAAATATGGAAAGATACGGTTATAATCAATTCACACATAATAACGAGAGGTTTTGCTAAGGACTACACCCGGTGGACAAAGCATGGTGAAGACGCGGTGGAGGCAATACCCGAGCAATCTGTTGATGGTGATGCCGACGATGACCTTTATGTTCACGACCGTGTCAATGTTGAAGATGAGGAGCCTATTCGAGCCGAGGAAGTAACAGAACAGTCATCTGATTTTGATGTTGAGAAAATGTTGCAACACTTTGAACCGCAAGTTTTACTTAATGGAGGGACAACGAGAGCTGGAGAAAGCATCGAAGGATCCACTATACGAGGAATCTAAGGGATGTGAAAAATGGTGTACCGTGCTACGTACGGTACTTGAGCCGATGAAATTAAAGGCCATCCATGGTTGGTCGGATGCTAGTTTTACGGATTTGTTGGAACTCCTTTCGGACATTCTACCGAAGCCCAACTTGTTCCAAAAAGCACTTATTTTGCTAAGAAGCTCATAACCCCGCTTTCGTTGGGCGTGCAAAAGATTCACGCGTGCCCAAATCATTGCATATTGTATCGGGGGAATACAAGGACGCCGTGAGATGCCCAAGATGCAAGCGTAGTCGGTTCAAGTGCAAGGATGACTATGATGCGGACACATAAGTTGTTAGTGGAAAGAAGAGCAACAGGAATGCGAGGAAGAGGAAGAAAAGCATCACCGTCGATGACAGCGAACAAACGAAGATTCCTGCCTTGGTGATGTGGTACTTACCCGTTGTGGATCGGATAAGACGCTTGTTTGCCAACCCTAAGGATGCTGAACCGATGACGTGGCATTCGCGCCCTAGGGACTCAAAGAAACTTAGTCATCCAGCTGATGGGACCCGAGTGGAAAAAGTTTGATTCTAACCATCCAGAATTCTCTCGAAGAGACAAGGAACATACGGTTTGCTCCGAGTACGGACGGGATGAATCCTCATGGTCAATTGAGGAACCCGCACAAGCACTTGGCCGGTTATACTCGTCAATATACAACCTTCCAACATGGTTGTGTCACAAGAGAAAGTACCTACTATTGACAATCCTTATATCTGGTCCGAAAGAACCCGGTAACGACATAGATGTGTTCTTGGAACCATTATTGGAAGACATGCGAAACCGTGGTTAGAAGGGCTTAGTATATGGGATGAGCACCGTAGAGCGCCCTTCTTGCTCAAAGCCATCATTTTTGTGACGATAAGTGATTCACCAGCGCTAAGGGCGCTATCAGGACAGGTCAAAGGAAAGTATGGTTGTTTTGTATGCGTTGATGATACATCCCATGTGTATCTTCCATCATCCCAGAAGATAGTGTACACGTGAAACCGTCGATTCCTAGCACGAAACCACAGGTATCGCTTGTTGAAGAGACAGTTTGATGGCACTATTGAGGAAGGCGAAGAACCTCGACGTTGGACCCCTAGTGTCATGTTCGAGACGGTTAAGAACATCAAAGTTGTGTTTGGCAAACCGGTGAAGGGAGTTCCAAAGTGCGAAGCCCACACGCCCTTTAAGAAGCAATCTATTTTCTTCAGTATACCTCAATTATCGGGCGGAACTTGAAGTGACTCATGTATTCGATCGGATGCACATTGGGAAGGGCGTATATGACAAGCACTAGCGGACTTATTCTTGACCTACCCGGTAAGACAAAGGATGGACTCAGTGCACATAGAGATCTTGGTGCAGCCTATTTCTGGACTTCGAAAGAGACTCAAAGTCGACTTTGTTTGGGCCTCCAACTTGACATGGACCCCCTTGCTGGCCCTCCACGCCTCCAACCTCCTCCTTAACCATATTATCATCATCTCCATGGTTCCTAACAATAATTAACTCATTAGGTAGTAAAATATGCTCAAATATAAATAAAGAGATCATTAGGAACATGCTCACCCGTAAATTCAATTGTCGTGCTCTAGTTTTTGTCCTTGAATTATGTATGTGTATTGGAGGAGTGTTGGTTATATCCGAGGGTGTGATGTCCTCATCATCTACACGGGATTAAGTGTCCCACCGGATTCTCATCGAACGTGAAAAATCTCGTGAACATGGAAGAGCTAAAGATAAGTGGCTACAACACTCACGATCTGTCACACAATGCTTTCGGTGTTCTTAGTCGTCGCCATCGTGGCTGTGAAACCCGAGTGGTTGAAGTTAACTATAACTCGCTCGTGCTACTTCTGGAACGTAGTCTCGAAGAAGGTGATCGATAAAGCGGAGTTGGATGACCTACGGACCCATATGAATGAAACAATGTGCATGCTTGAGATGTGCTTCCCTCCCTCCTATTTTGATACCATGGAACACTTCATGCTTCATATCGTTGACCAGATTGCTGCGTTGGGCCCCGTCTACATGCATCATATGTTTCCCTTTGAGCGGTTCATGTATGTAATGAAACGCTTTGTACGAACTCGTTCTCATCCGGAGGGTTCAATGATTGAGGGATACAAGACCGAGGAGATTATTGAGTGCTGTGCCGACTACATTAAAAATGGAGGAGCTATTGGTCTTCCCGTGTCTCATCACGAGGGCCGGTTGTCCGGAAAAGGTACACGAGGACGGAAGTCATTCATCGACCGTGACTACAAAAGAGTGGATGCAGCACATTTTAGCGTATTACAACAAACAGAGATTGTGGGCCCATACTTTGAGAAACACCTAAGTGAGCTTCACCAAAACCACACGGACAAGACAGAAGATTGGATCATAATGGAGCACAAGAAAACCTTTACATTATGGTTCGAGAACCAAGAGCTTCCACGTGGGAACTCCGTAGACGAAAAAATGTTGAGAAGGTTAGCCATGAGGCCTTCGAAGAGTGTGGTTACATTTCGAGCGTACGACATCAATGGCTATACCTTTTACACTCAAGAAAAGGACAAGAAAAGCAAGTGTCAAAACAACGGTGTTCGAACACATGCCTATGATGAAGAGGACAATCCGACATCATACTATGGGTACATTGAGGAAATATGGGAACTTAATTACGGACAAAATCTCGTTGTTCCTGTATTTAAATGCAAATGGGTGCAACACCCACAAGGGGTGGAGGTGGATGAATATGGATTGACCCTCGTCGATCTAAACAAATTCGGTCACAAAGATGACCCTTGGATACTCGCTAGGCGGTAGCACAAGTGTTCTATATACTCGACCCAAAGGATGAAAAGAAGTACATTGTTATTCCCGTTGAACAAAGAGTCGTTGGAGTGGAGAATGTGCAGGATCAAGATGAATATAATCAATATGACGAAGTGCCATTATTTATTGATCCAAGCAAGTTCGAATCATAGAAACAAGGCTCGGATATTCTGCAGAAATGCCCTACATACGTTCGGATTGTGAAGGAAAAAAAGTCCAAGGATGATTTACCTCTATGTTACCAAGGATATTGTCAAAAGCAGCAAGTAATTCATATTTTTATGTTTATGACATAACTCTATGTGTACGAATTAATATTTGTGTTTATTTTCTATCTCCTTAATCTCATTATTGGAATTTATTGACATTTAATTATTTCTTCGAACAATTTATCACTATTTAAATCATTTTATAGTTATTAGTAACATTACTATGACATATGGGCCCAAAATCATTAGTAACTGCGGGTTGAATTGCCAACCGCCGTTACAAAGGTATGACAGGTGGGCCCATATGTATCACTATTTATTAGAATTTCATTTTGGAATATTATTGGAATTTATTAACATTTAGTTATTTTTTGAACAATGTGTCACTATTTAAATCATTTTAGAGTTATTATGACATATGGGCTCGCAACTATGACATGTGGGCCCATGTCATTTTTAGCGACGGTTGGCAATGCCAACCGCCGTTATAAAGGTGTGACAGGTGGGTCCATATGTATCACTATTTATTGGAATTTCATTTTGGAATATTATTGGAATTTATTAACATTTAGTTATTTTTTCGAACAATGTATCACTATTTAAATCATTTTAGAGTTATTATGACATATGGGCTCAGTAACTATGACATGTGGGCCCATGTCATTTTTAGCGATGTTGGCAATGCCAACCGCCGTTAGAAAGGTGTGACAGGTGGGCCCATATGTATCACTATTTATTGGAATTTTATTTTGGAATTTTATTGGAATTTATTATCATTTAGTTATTTTTTCGAACAATGTATCACTATTTAAATCATTTTAGAATTATTATGACATATGGGCTCGTAACTATGACATGTGGGCCCATGTCATTTTTAGCGGCGGTTGGCAATGCCACCCGCCGTTACAAAGGTATGACAGTGGGCCCACGTCATTTTTAGTGGCGGAGGGCAACTACTTCCGCCGTTTTAGAACATCTCGTCTCACCGACAGCGGGACCCCACTTGCATTTTTTACGGCGATCGGCATTGCCAACCGCCGTTATAGCTCTCCGCCTATAAAAGGCACGCCGCTGCGGCGCAAACCCTAACACCGGCGCCGCAGATGACGACGCCGACAGAGCTGCCCAACACTCCAGCCCGCCGCGCGCTCTCCCCAACCCTCCTCCGCGCCGGTCCTCCTCTCGCGCCGGCACCTCCTCCACGCGTCGCGCCTCCTCGCCGTCACCTCCTCCGCGTCGGTCCTCCTCCCGAGCCCGCCCCTCCTCGCCGGTACCTCCTCGCGGGACCTCCTTTGCGCCGTCCTCCGCGGCGGCGCCTCCCTCCTCGCCGGCACCTCCTCGCCGGCCCTCCGCGCCGGCGCCTCCCTCCTCGCCGGCACCTCCTCGCGGGACCTCCTCTCGCGCCGTCCCTCCGCGGCGGTGCCTCCCTCCTCGCCGGCACCTCCTCGCCGGCCCTCCGCGCCGGCGCCTCCCTCCTCGCCGGCACCTCCTCACGGGACCTCCTCTCGCGCCGTCCTCCACGGCGGCGCCTCCCTCCTCGCCGGTACCTCCTCGCCGGCCCTCCGCGTCGGCACCTCCCCGCGGGCCCCTCCACGGCGGCGCCTCCCTCCTCGCGGGCACCTCCTCACCGGCACCTCTCGCGTCGACCCTCCACGGCGGTGCCTCCCTCCTTGCCGGCACCTCCTCCCCGGTACGCCCTTCCCCCTTCCCCCTTCCCCCTCCCCGACGGTGAGCCCTACGTGGCGCCTCCCCGGTACGCCCGCTCTCCCCTCTCTCCCTTCCCCTCTCCCCGATGGCAAGCCCTCTCGTGCTAGGGTTAAATGTTCATATGTTCTTATGCTCGCTTTTTTGTTCATCCGTCACTCGTTAGGTTTATCAAACGGTGAAGAATGTGTGCTCACCGGTTAGCTATGTTCGATAAATGCCTCGCTCACCGTTAGGGTTATCAAACGGTGAAGAATGCCTCGCTCACCGGTTAGCTATGTTTGATAAATGCCTCGCTCACTCGGTTAGCTATGTTCGATAAATGCCTCGCTCATTCTCGTCAAGTGCTTAGCTATGTTCGATAAATGCCTCACTCGGTTAGCTATGTTCGATAAATGCCTGCTCATTCTATCAAGTGATTAGGGTTAGGGTTAGGGTTATGATCTCGTGGTTTAGTCATGGAATCAGTGGGTTGTCCGATTCCATGAATATTGGAATATTTGTCTATGCTATTTGCTGAAGTCCTGACCTATCATTTTCCATGTTGTTGGTGAACAATTGACATACCTTCTTGACATTGTGACGCTGAAATCTAGGGTTTTGAATTAATTCTGGACAAATCAATCTAAATTTGCTCCTCGCTGACAGTTAGCACTAAACCTTTAGGCTTAACAGCTTAGTCTTCTTTGATCCATAACTGAAATAGGGGCACTAATGCAGCATTTGACATGTCCCTGTTTAGCCAATGCCTATCTTCTCATGCAAATGCCTGTCATTGTGTATGAAAATTAAATCATCATGTCCCTGTTTAGCCAATGCCTATCATGTGATTCTGTCACATATGACTGTTTTGATTAGTAGCCCTTGCTGATCCTCACTTCTCGCTCAATCAAATGCACACTATAACTGTCGTGCTCGCTGTTGTGCTCTATGGTTGAAAATTATATCGTTGATTGATGATTGATGATTGATGTGAGCTAGGCAGTGAGAATATATATTACTGCCCTCTCGTTTTCTCCTCTCTTCCTCCCTTTTATCTATTTCCTCTCCTTCCTTCTCTCTTCCTCTCTTTCATGGCTAGACCAAATAAAGGAAATAAAAACTATCTTCTCTATTTTCTCCTCTTTCCTCTCTTTTCTCTCGCTCTGCTCTGTCGTAGCACGAGATCGATGATCCGTGTTTGTAACTCGGAGCAGGAGTAGCTTTCCTCTATTTTCTCCTCTTTCCTCTATTTTCTTCTGTTTTCCCCTGTCTTTCTTTTATTTCCTCTTTTTTCTCTTTTTTCTACTCTCTTTCCCCTCTTACCTCTCCTTGGTCTAGCCATGCTCGATGATGACAACGGGCAAAGTGAGATGAGTGTGGCAGCATGGACCACATCCTCGGATGTTGGAAACATGTTGCCATACGAGTCAATGACCTTATAATAGCGTTGGATGGCCGTTGAATCGGCAACCCGCACCGAGAGCATCCTTTCGGCAAATAATGACTTTATAAGCATCAATATATGTAGGAGAAGGGGAGGATGGGGAGGATGAATATAGAATGTAGGGTGTCTTTCATTAGGAAGGTTGGTACAAAAATATGCAAGGCGTATCGCAACTCGTACGACCTTTAGATAGACATGGACGGATGCTTGGGTGTTCTCCGGATGATCTATGTGATATGTATGACATATTACGTTTGATTGTCCGGAGGATACCCAAGTATCCCGACTCGTTTACCTCGAGGTCTTATAAATTGTGGTATGTATTGCATAATGTGCACCTGCCTTTCTTATGAAAGTGTCCTACATTGTACGTCCATCCTCTTCGTCCTCCTCTTCTACCGTATGATTGAGATGCTATCCTTGTTCTCGATGCCATGCAAAACATATTTGTTTTATATAAATTAATCTATTTTGTAATTCAATTCTCATTGTTTCCTCTCGTTGTCTCTCCGCAAGTACAAAGATATACCCTCGTTCCGACAAACTCTTCGTCTCTAATAAGGTAGCCTAACCCTATGGCGGACAAGATGCCATTAGGAGAGAATGAGTCGGTGGCTACGAACCCTAATCCTTCCCCGCCTCGCCGTATCAACTACACACCGCCTCAAGGTGAAACTCGGCCATCGTCTTCCGACGATTCATCGGCAGAGGAAGGATATGTGGAACCGGAGGATCCGCATCCTCAACCACCTCGGCCACCTCGGGGCCATACCCCGGACCCCGACTACATGCCCGAAGAAGAGGTATCGCATCAAATATGGCATTCCTTATATTTCTCATCAAATAGCTGCGTACTAATTCTATTCCTTACATCGTAGGTTCCTAGACGAAGTTCTCGTCTTCAAATCGCTTCACAAGATGAGGCAGAGGGTAATGTGGACGCCAATGAGCCGGCCACAAACGTGACTGCCCAAGTGACCCCCAAGAAACGCAAGCACGGTGAACGCTCCGCGAATAAGGCAGAGGGCATCTATGAAGTCACTCGCTCGCGACCCCAAAGACGGGACACCAATAGAACCCGCCGGTGTCCACGCAAAATGGCGTAACCGTTGTGGCAAAGTGGTCGGGGATCCGTGCCGAATCATTTGGCCCGATTGGCGATCCGTGCCACAAGAGAGGAAGGATGAGATGTGGAATGCTATAAAGGAGAACATCCGGTTCCAACCAGCCGATCTCGACAGGGCGAAGACGGCAACGATGAGCCGTCGTAATCACATCTCGGCGAGATTACAAGTCCAGGCTGAATTGCGACTATGTTAAGAAAAACCTTACGCCTTTTCATAAGTACGGCAAAATAAGTCAGCATGATCGGAAAGAGTTTGTTGAGCAGAAGACGAGCGAGTCTTCCTTGGAGACTAGTGAGAAGATGGTTGAGCTCAACAAGAAGAACAAGTACAAGCCGCGCTTGGGTCCGGGCGGTTATAAGAAAAAGATTCCCATCCGGAGAGAGATGGAAGAGAAGAGGAGATTAGAAGGAAAGCCCGATGAAATGGAGGGTATCGAGGAGCGTGCGAGGAATTGGGTCTATGCTCGCTCCGATCAAATGGAGGAAGGTCTTGTTATGAACGACCCAGCGGCAGAAGAAGTTCTGCAAAACTTGAAAAGTCGTGTCAAGGTGCAGATGCAAAGTGGAGCTCTTAAATCCGAGTACCACGAGAGATCAGCTCACGCACGCACCGAACAGCAAGGAGCATGGTGGGCGGGTACGAGGAGTGTCCTCGTCCGCCACGTGGAAGGAAGGATTCTCCTCTTCTTCTTCTCGCTCCCTCGATGTACAAGAAGCATACCTTGTACAAGCAAGACATGGAAGAGAAGGCGAAGATAGAGTGGCGGCGACAATATATGATGTTCATGGCCGAAAAGAATCCCACTCTATTTGGATCGTTCAATCCCGGAGACCCTAGCACCTGGAAGGAAATGGAAGATGTGCTTGCTAAAATTGGTGCAGGGTTTATGCCTACTGCCTCCGCCTAGTTCTACACCGACCTCCAGCTCCGTGCCATCGGGACCACTTGACATTGCGGATGATACAGCCTTGTGAGCTCCACGTCCCGTTTGGATACAAGGGAAAGAAGAGGAAGGTTGCAGCGGGACGGGCGTACACAACGGGGCGGACAATCCACAACGTCGAAATCCCCGAGGGGTATGTGCGTGTCCGCGTCCAAGAGGTCGTCCCGAGTCATGAGGACGACGAGCTTGAATACCCTATACCCGAGGCGGGGATCGAGACTCGCGAGACGCCGTCGGGACATTCATTATCCGGAAAGGTAGTGATATTGTCATGTCCACGACTCCACAAGCTTCTCCACCCCCGATATCCGGACACGGATCAGCCCATGCGAGCCAACACGCTGAATATGCACATGGACAACCGTCTCATCTATCGGGTGCTGCTTCGGCATCTCGAAAGGCGGATGACATAGCGGGGAAGTTGTCCACAGCCCAATCCTCCCTAACGTCTCTAACTCTGAAGAGATCTTGCTAGAGGGAGTTCAGCATGAAGAATTGGCAGTGATCGCCAAGGACGCGTCTCTAGCGGTTGCGGTTGAGCAGCTCGAGATCATTGAGGCAATTAAGACGAGTCCTCCCGAAATCTCGGAGACTCGGGAGCGCAAGATTGTATCGCCCGAAACTCAAGCAAACATTAAAGCTTACTTGGATTCATTGAAGAGGAGATGCAATCCACGACTTCCTAAGCCGCAGATCGTGTCGAGTCCCGACAACCGATCTCATACGATGATGACCTATTTAAGGACAGTGATGACACGGATTACCCCACATTCATGTTTGCCAAGCCGCTTATATCGAAGACTGTGTACAAGAACCTGCCGGGCGCGATGCGTAAGCTGCACGACCGGTACATGCAGGCATCGAAGCTTGGAGTCGAGGTCATCACGTGCAAAGTTCCAAGCACACGTGTTCAACGATGAAGCCGACTCGGTTCTTGGACCGTATTTCAATGATCTTCACACTATGTTCCGGCTTGGCAAGGTGGACACAACCTTTATAACCCTCTCGGTGCTTGTAAGTAACCCCATTTTCTATCTCCTATTTCAAATATCAATTCTCGTACATATTCTCATATTTGAAGCATTAATCTCGTTCATTTTTGACTTATGCTTCATTTAGGATGAATTCGGAATTTCAGAAAAAGAAAATCAATAGATCAGATTGGAGGGTCGGGTACCTCAACCCGAACATGATATGTCAATCCGCGATCAACCCGTGGATAAATGAGAAGGACCCAAAGTATAAGGACATGAAGCCCGAGGAGCTAGATCAACTCAAGGCCGAGATGACATCTAAAGCTAGATCCGATGTGGCAACCTACATCTATAACTCGCTTCATCAAGTGGCAGGACAAATGTTCTATTCTCGCGCCTTACAACTATAAGTAAGTTCCAACAAGTCTTTTCATCTTCTCTTGCATTGAAAGGCTCTAGAATACTAACGCATACGATCATTCTTGCAGTGATCACCGGATCTGCTTTGTCCTTATGCCGAGAAATGGGTACCTTCTTGTCCTCGATAGCCTCGACTTGGACAAAAGGGGCTACTCTGACATCGTGAGCGTCATTGATTGGTACGTACTTAATCATCGTAGACATCTATAATTCGGAAATGATAGTTTTATCTAACTATACGTTTTTTATGATGGACCAGCGCATACGAGAATTATGTAAAGGCTGGCGGGCCGCACAACCCTAGGCGGCCGAAAAATATGTACTTTCGGCACAAATTCCCGGTAAGATACATTTGTCTCACTTCTCTACGCCGTTGTCCTACTATCGGTGTGATTGACAAAATAGTAACTTATTTCCTTTATTTTATATAGTGTGTTAAACAAGTGAAAGGTAGTGTCCACTGTGGCTACTACACTTGTTTGTACGCGAATAGCTTCTCGAGTTATATGTATGCCATTATTGAAGAGACTCGACCAACAGAGTGCGTTTTATTGAGTTTATCAAATTTGATTCATTTTAATTATAATTGCAATCTTGTTAATAAAGAAATTCTAATGGCAGAGAACCAAAATGGACAAACAGATATTACAAGATTTTAAGAACAAAGGGTTCCCGCAAGGATCGAAACATCTGACTTCGGACCAAATGTTACCGATTGTGGAGCGGATGTGTCGGTTCTTGCTCGTAGAGGTTATCTCTCCTGCTGGCAGGTTCTTCGACGAAGACAATGAGAGCGCTAGAGACCATCGTTCTCTCTATGAGTGGTATGGTTCGACATGACCATTCGTGAACGATGGTAGTGAAGATAGTGATGAGTGGATTAGGAAAGTAGTTTGATAGACTTCATAGTTTCTTATGTAAAGACAATGTTTATTGTATATATGCAAGTGACTTGATTTGTTTTGAGAAGTAAACATTGGATGATGAATACATGTGAATGTTTTGAGATGTCAATGAATTGTGATTAATATATGTGTATATTATGAGATTTGTTGTATTTCTGGTTTCCTGTAATTTAATTTTTTTTGCGGTATTCAAATATTAACGGCGGTTGATAATATAATCCGCCGTTATAAAGGCCTTAGTAACGACGGTCTATATTGCCGCGCGCCATTAATAATAACCGTATTAACGACGGTTGGCATATACAACCGCCGTTAATAAGGTTATTATTAACGGCGGTTAGCTATTCCAACCGCCGTTACTAAGACCTTTGTAACGGTGGTTGGTGACGGGCCGCCGCTACAAACCTCCATTTCTAACTGCGGAGGCGTAGCGGTGGCCCGGCCTAGCCGCCGCTACAGTGCGTCACTGTGGTAGTGTATATCACTCCTTTTTTAAGCCAAAGCTGGGTGACTAATACAATCAACTCATTATATTAAAAAAATCGTATTACTACCGTATAAATGTGGAACGCCGGTCACAGAAAGCCTCACATTACAAACGTGAACACTGTTTACAGTATGGTGCTGAATCACAGTCAGAACAGCAAAACAGACGTGGTAAGATCAAATCCACACCAGACGACGACATGAAAATCGACCGCAACGGCACATTATTCACAATCCTTTCGGACCACATCCACATATTATATCTTGGTATAGTTTAATAAACTTAATAAATAAGACAAGACGGGCGTTACCATGAACTGCCATAGCCTAGAGAAGGCCACACATGGAACACCCTTCAACCAAAGAGCAACACAAACACCGGGCCTTGCGGGAAGAAAAAGTACACTACATCGAAGCAGCGGCATCTTAGCCACGACACTGGTAGATCTGCTGGCATCCACGGTTGTAGGGTTGCCCGCGAGCGGGGCACGGGCCGTAGCAGGCGGCCTTGTTCGCCGCGAGCGCGCCGTAGCTGATGGACCCGCGGCCCTGCAGAACCCGCCTCTTGGGGTACGCCGCCTCATCCTCGCCCAGTTCGAAGCCGCTCATCATGGTATCCTCCTCCACGCGCCGCAGGACGTGCAGCCCGGGCACCGCAGCAGCGCCGGCGGACGAGGCGGCGACGACCGCCACACCGTGCAACGCTACGAGTGCGGCGGCGAGGAGGAGGAGGAGCCGGAGTTGCCGATCCATTTTCTGCTGGTATGTGATTTGAGTGGCGCGGAGCTCTACAGTCTACAGGCTAAATGGGACTGGTTGTGGCTAATTAGTGTGTTAGGTTGGCACAGCTTCCGTTGGTTGCAGGGGACGTAGCCACCCACAAGGTGGTGGTTGTATTAGTGGCGGGTGACAGCAACAGCTCGCCTAACGTTAGATGTGATGCTGGCTGGAACCTGACGAAGCATGTCTTCAGCATGATTAGTAAGCGCCTTTTCTTTATTCCCGTTGAACTGTTTCGGTTGAGAGTCCAACAACAAGTGTGGATTAGACTTGTTGAACCGACAAGCTTAAGTTTATATATAAACATCTATGAAGAGTATATACGAACATCTACATCTATACTCCCAAGCTCAATAAATGTGTGCTGAAAAAATTGGTTGCGCAATCATTACAGAAAAAAAAGTGATGACATGTAGGAGAGATAGATTGGGTATACGACGGATCAGTTGATTGCATTGTCGAATCCGGGGGAGCCACCCCGGGATAACTTAAATTACATATAATATTACTCTATACACCTTCTAAAGAGATTCCTAGCATAATTCTTCCGTTCTTAAATTGTTATCGTCGTTGACTTTTTTTATTATCTTTGACCATTCGTTATTCAGAAAAGTTTAAGAGTTATCAAATATTTTATTATGAGTCATTCTGTCACTAAAAGAAGTTAAAACACGACTTATAGTTTTACATATTTGAAAAAATATTTTTAATCAGATGAATAGTCAAACGTAATAAAAAAAGTCACTGACACCAATAATTTAAAAACAGAGAAAGTATATTTTAACGAGCTTGTTCTTTGAATGCGCCACATTTTTACATCCTATATTTGAAAAATGAGCTGGCCTTCTCCTTGTAGCCCGGTCACTTCGCCGACATGCACAGCGTTTCACGTGTCGTGGAGGGGGGCAGACCACTTCATGGGCAGTCACAAGTAGCAGTACGTGGACGACGACCTGCGGTCCCGCTTTGGAGGTATGTAGCTGACAGTAGATAAAAACGGTTGCTTGCTGAGGCCGACAGTCACCACTACTGCTCTCCCACATCTAAGCTTATGAAGTAAAGGAGTAGCGCTACTACATAAACGATTTTTACTAGCAGGTTAAAAAGAGTCTCAGTAGCGATACTAAAACTGTCACTAAGACATTCTGCTAAAATGTGTATTATCAGTGGCGGACAAACTGCCACTGAAAAATGAATTAAAAAATGAACAGATCCAGCCACAAGACCTGCTCGACTGTCCTCACCGTCACTGCCACCCGCTCCGTCACATCCGGATCCAAGGCCCAGGAGGTGGATACACCCGCGCGCACCTAGATGCAAGGCCACTGTCACGAACCTAACTTGCGCCAGCAGCGTGGACGGGAGGGTGGCGCAAGGAGGGGACACCAATGGGAGGAGTCACCGACGAGATAGGAGTTCGAGAGAGAGAGAGAGAGGGGGGGGGGGGAAGGTAAGTGATAAGTGATGTTTTTATAGTATAGGGTTAGGTGAGTGTTGGAATGATTTCTTGTGGTGTTCCAGTGATGTTTGCCACTATAAATTGATTTTTAGTGCCACACCGTGCCTCTGGTCCGAAAAGGTGGCGGACTTTTGGTGGCCCTTCACTAAACATCTAGTGGTGTATGCCACCAAAAAACATTTTTGAAGGAATATGGATAAGGGAATTTTGTCTCCTGGACATTGTAAAAACCTGGCTTGGTCCCCTGGACACCGTGTTTCAAAACTTTGTGGCGTGAACACTGAGAAAAACCGGTTTGGTAGTGTGGACACCGTGCTCCTTATTTTATTCATTTCCGGGCTGGGAGGAGAGAGAGTGCAGCTGGTTGACTGAAATGCCCTTGGGCAAATGGTTGAGCCGGACCAGCTCCGGCCGCCCCGACCGGATAAGGCGCGACCGAGCTCGGACCGAGCCCCGCCTTCCCCGCCCCGCACCGGAATCCTAATCGGGCGAGTTCTCTCTGCCGCCGCCGCCGTCGTCGTCGCCGTCTTCGCCGTTGGGTATGTAGACAGGAGTGGAAGAGCCGGAGATGGATATGAGTTGTGGATCCGACGGCAAATGAGGTGTGGCCCGACTCCGTAGTGTTTATATTATGTGATGCCCTAGTGTTTATTCGATCCACTTGTTGATCGTTAACTTCGTTTCGTTTGGTGCTTAGGATGGACTGCAACTCGGCTTTCGTAGTTGCAATTCATATTGTTGATTACGTGGAATTTGTTACAAACGGTAGGAACGAGTATCATGTGTCCCATAATGTATTGTGGGTTCGAGACAAGGATAAGATTTCTTGGATGGATTTCTATGATGAGTTAAGTGCAAAAATAAAACGAGCTAGTTGGCAGGATTTGACTGTTACTTACCTGGGACAAAAGAGGTGGTGTGTATGCTTCAATTGATTCCGATTCTTCACTGCTTGCTGCGATAGACATGTATTGGGATCTTAGAAGGCTTCCGGTCTCGTGTCTGTGCTAGATGAGAATGAAATCACTTGCAACCTAGGTCGAGCTCCACCATTGTTGATGAACACCCCGAACCTAATACCCTCACCCAACAGAGTTCTTGTACTCGCTGTCCCTACTTCAGCTATGGATGTGGAGTCTAATGTTGATGCTATTTGTGCTAACACCGAGTCCGACCTTCCTTTGCTTGATAATGTACGTAACTCTGAGGGTCCTCCTCCTCGCCTGCAGAAGACAGTGCTCCACCATCTAGTGTACCTGCTCCTGCTGGTGGTGACCCTTGGGGTGAGCTAGATGAGATAGAGTATGTTTGTGTGGACGATGAGAAGCACTTCCATGGTGATCTTATTTCCGATAGTGGTAGTGACTACGAATACATTCCCGACTACGATGAGGAGGATGTAGATGATTGCCCTGTGAATGATGAAGCTGGTGTGAATGTTGTTACTCATGTGACTGATTTAGACAATCCTAGAATTGAAGTAGGGGTTACTTTTGAGGATGGATATACCTTCAAAAGAGCTATTAGGCAGTATGCCATTTTGAATGAAATTGAACTTGCAGTTCCATATAGTGAGGCATCAAGGTATAGGGCCTACTGTAAAGGCAAGAAGTACAAGTGGAGGATTCATGCATCAAGGCTGCAGGATAAAAGACTTGGATGGTTTTGTTTATTTCTTAGTTGCTCTTGTATATTTTGCATATATGTCCGATAATTTATATCTGCCTATATGATTTTGCAGATCAAGAAGATACCCCATAAACATAATTTTAGAAGCACAAGTAAGGTGGAAAATAACTGCATGGCAACTCAGCAATGGGTCGGGCACGGGGTTGTTGGGTGGCTTAGGGAGGACCCTACTCTTGGAGCTACAACTTTGCAAAAGAGGTTGGAAGAGAAGTACCCCATAAAGTTGTCCTACTGGGTAGTATGGAATGGCCAACAATTGGCTCTAGATGACATTTTGGGCAAATGGGATGACTCATTCAACTATGCATTCTCATTCAAAGCAGAACCGGAAAAGAAGTGCCCTGGGAGTATAGTTGACATTGATTATAAGCAAGTGGGCAGCAAGGTCAGATTCTCCAAGATGTTCATTGCTTTGAAGTCATGTATTGATGGGTTTCTGAATGGATGTAGGCCATATCTTGCTGTGGATTCAACAGCTTCGACTGGCAGGTGGAAAGGGAAGCTAGCATCTGCCATAAGGATTGATGGGCACAATTGGATGTTTTCAGTAGCATATGGAGTATTTGAGTCTGAAACCAAAGACAGCTGGATATGGTTTATGAACCTGTCAAGGGCAATTGGATCACCACCTGGTCTTGTAATATCCACTCGATGCTTGGTAAGGGAATTGATGGTGCAATAACTAAAGTGTTCACAAATGGTGTGGAGCACAGAGAGTGCATGAGTCATCTATTCAAGAACTTTCAAAAAAGGTGGCATGGTGAGTTGTTTGAAAGGAATTTGTGGCCATCAGCAGGGGCATACAGGAAGCAGGACTACCTGAAGTATTATAATGCTATGAAGTCAGCAGCACCTAAAGCCATTGCGTGGATAGAGGAAAGGCACAAGCAACTATGGGCAAGAAGCAAATTTTGACCAGCTAGAAAGTGTGACTATGTTACCAATAACTTGGCAAAAACTTTTAACAACTAAGTTCAACATGACAAGTCACTGCCTCCAATTGATTTGTTGGATACAATCAGACAGAAATTGATGGAAAAGTTGTATGTCGGGAGAACTTTGGCCATGAAGTTGAATGGCAGGATTCTTCCACATGTCATGAAAAACCTACATGCCCAGAGTAGAGGTCAACATAATTATGTGGTGCATAAGGGACATGACCTTACAGCTGAGATCAATGGTGTTCACAGAGACCTCACTCCCTGGAGGCACACAGTCGATTTGAATACTAGGGAGTGCACCTGCAACAAGTGGCAGATTACTGGCTTACCATGTACTCATGCTCTAAGTTTGATATGTGCTCACAGAAATCTTGAAATCGAGGAATTTGTGGATAGCTACTATTCTGTTGCTAAGTTCAAGGCAGCATATGAAGGATGGATTCCACAACTACCGGACAAGACTCGGTGGGAGGAGGTTGATGTAGGCTTCAAGCTTTGGCCTCCGAGTATTGATAAGATCAGCAGGCCGGCCAAGAAGTAGAAGAATTAGAGGAGTAGAGGAGGGTGGCACCAGGAGGACAACAAAGTGCAAGAGGTGTGGACAAGTATGGGCACATGCAGAAAACCTGGAATGAAACCGTGTATGACTCTAATGCACCTCCACCAGCTCCACCAAAGCCTAAGAGGAAAAGGGCCAAGAAGCAAAAAGAGGTTGTCACAGAAGTTATATCCACTCCAATTAGACTAACTGCACCAACAACAAGTTCGGATGACCTAAACAATAGCCCGAGGGCTGTAACTAGAAGGTTCCTTTCTCATGTCTTATCTAGTTTAACAATGTTTGCTTTGTAATGTATTCTTTGACATAAGAACATTTCGTTTCTCATGTATATAGCCGTGTAAGGGCTTTGCTGCTCCAAGAAAGTCCTTCTACTGCATCAAGGCAAGGAGGAGACCAAGCTGGGAAAAAGAAGAGGACCAAGAAGAAGAAAAAGGAGACGACCTAGCTATGACTTTGCTATTATTGGATGATTCTATATTTTGTTGGGTTTGTAACCTATGCAATGTTTGAAACAAGTGCCATATTTTAAGTTTGTTGGGTGTGTAACCTGTGACATGTTTGTATTTTTTCGGTTTGTAACATTTGACATGGATGCTACTTATCCGGATGTTGTATGTGAATCACCTATTCCATTCGGTCTAGCTACTTACTTGGTGCAACAATTTCTCACAGATTATGTCCATTGTTCATGGGGTGATGACATTGTCACATATAAAATCTAGGAACATGATTTCCTTCATTGCAACATGGCTACATTCAGTTTATTTAGTTACAATCTCATGAGCTCTTGATTCATCATTTCACCATAGCTACATTCGAGCCACCATAACTGCCACTACATTCAAGCAAACTACGATATAACCTAAATTTCTGCTCTCAGCAGTGTGCATCTTTAGCAACTCGACACCTTGCTTCTCCTATTCTGCCACTTCCTTCTCAAGCGCTCGAACCCCGGCCTGCAGGTCATGACTTGCATCCGGTGCTATCACTACACGGTCATGTTCACCATGAGCAGCAACTGCAGCATTCGTATGGAAGCTGTCAAGAAAGCCATTGTTCGCCAAGTACTCGTAGTATTCGCCCTCCCACAGGAACCGGACACAAGCATCCGGCCTCTGCACCCAAACCCAAACCAAGGAAAAGACAAAGTAATCGGCGGCCATGAAATCGAAGAACAAATGAAAATCAATAGGGAATTGAATTTCCTACCCGTGCATTCTTCATACACCTTAAGAATTTCCTTCCTCTCGTTCAGATCCGTGTTCGCGGTGAACAACACGAACTTGCAGCCTGCATGTGCGGGGCAATCAATCACAGGGAGCTCCTCCAACGGAATCGGGTTCACCGGCCACGGAGCCCTCGAGCCTTGGGTTGTCGACCCGCACTCCGAAGGAACCGCCATCTTACAAGCACGCGCGTGCCGTCGCTCTGCTCGGTGGAGAAGAAAGGGGACGAGGCGGGAGGCGGGACTCGAGGTGCGTCCGGTCGGGTGTGGCCGCGAGCTGGTCCGCCTCCGATCGGTGGAGAAGAAAGGGACGAGGCGGGGCTCGGTCCAGGCTC
The DNA here is from genome assembly GCA_031894775.1 of Chloris gayana. Lineage (NCBI taxonomy): Eukaryota > Viridiplantae > Streptophyta > Magnoliopsida > Poales > Poaceae > Chloris > Chloris gayana. The sequence continues at coordinate 582,442 of JAUNZO010001231.1, read as the reverse complement.
GGTCGCGCGTCTTATCCAGTGGGGGCGGCCGGGAGCTGGTCCGGCCCAACCATTTGCCTAAGGGCATTTCGGTCAACCAGCTGCACTCTCTATCCTCCCAGCCCAGGAAATGAATAAAATAAGGAGCGCGGTGTCCACACTATCAAACCTGTTTTTCTTAGTGTCCACGCCACAAAGTTTTGAAACGCGGTGTCCAGGGGACCAAGCTAGGTTTTTACGATGTCCAGGAGACAAAATTCCCTATAGATAATTACTTTGTGCATCTGCACTACCTAATTTATTTTTTAAAAAAATATTTGGATAGTGAATTTTAACTTTAGGAATATTTTCAAGGTCGCAAAATGCTTCTCATTGTTTGGAACTGAAATATTGAATAGTACTAGCAACTGTGCACGTGCGACACACACGTGATTTTGTACTACCATGATTTCTATCAATCAACCTTGTACACATAAGCAAAAACAACGATATTAATAACAATAAAATAGATGAATCAACTGCACGACACCAACGATATAAAGATTTTCACAAAAAAATGCATCATAAGTCCAACTGAGAAAATTTCAATTAGTAGAGAGAAGATTGTTGATACTTGATGCACGCTGGCCTGGGCATCGTGTTGCCTACGATGTGCGACCGATATCACGTTCTCGTGGACTGTCTCCCTGCAGGATTGCGTTTATGTTAGGTTGTGACTGTGATCATGCTCCTAGGCACTGTGGTGACCAATGACGGTAGCGACTACTATTTTTCATTGATCTGTGTTTACCTTAGTGATTGTATATGTAGAACTAAAAGATTAATGCTCAAGAAGATTTTAAATCACACACAGAACCATAATTAAACCACAAGGAACATGCGATGAGTAATCAATTATGCAAATAATTATTGATGCAATACCTTTGCCCAATTCGAATTCTAAGACTACCACGGTCGATCAGTTCAACTCAAATCCAATGAGACGATGGCAGGCATCAAGATGTTGGGGTTGTCTCCACGCAAAAGGATCATCTGCATCTCTGCCTGGTTCCTAGACGTTAACGAGTTCACCGTTTCATCGTCTTGATGATGTGATATCATGTGAAAGTGAAAACCATGTTACACAAATACTGTAGGACATGATAAAAAGAATTGCATTGTAGAACAAAAATGAAGTTATATTGCATAAGATTGACTGGGTTTTGAATGTGTACCATCGATCAAAATTGCATTACAGAAGTTATATTGCATAAGATTGACTGGATTTTGAATATGTATCGTCGATCAACTACACTGGCAAAGGAAAATTGCTTGATATGATGAACGCTCGCCAAACAAAGAAGTAGGGACCCATTGTCGTCAGCTCTTGATGACCCCCGACAAATATCTCAATCTTAGAGGACGGTACCTAAGAAGTTTGAGTGCAGGAAGTATGGAAAAGTAGGAGAAAAATAGGAAGGAAATATTATGTCAAATTACGTGGTGTCTAATGAAGGTCAAAAACATGTGTGGTGCCTGATGGATGCGGGCATTAGTGCGTGGTGCCTAATGAACGTTTTATCTCGGCAAGACTGCAAAGGTCGTGCAGTGTAGTTGCCAAATAAATTAAACATATTAACTACCATTTTAATATCTTCTACCGTGTCATAGTGGAATGGAAAGGAAAGAAAAAGAACTAAAGGAATATTAGGCGTGCTAATATATGGTAAGCAAAATAAATCCACTAATAACTACCATTGTGAATTGTGATTGACTTCTACCGTGTGATCCATGAAATAAAGGAAAGAAAGAGAATATATGGCAAGCAAAAATTAAATGCATTGATTATCAACATGATGCGTGTGATACATGAGGTACAAAGGAAATAATAAAAGGAAAGAAATGTCTATAATCAAGTCACCTAGAATAAGAGACATAATTACTTCACTATTGTTGGAAAGAATAGCCACGGGTGTGAGGGGGCCGGGTATGACTTGCCCTGGTAACAAAAAATTTATGGGCATCCTTCTCAACACATGGAGCGTAAACTTTTGTGATGGGATGTAATGGTGATGTGGACAATTTGTGGGTCATTTTCGATCTGATGGTAGGAGGCTTTATGGTAAGACAAGATGTAGGGTGGATAATGAGGGTGGGTAGAAGATTGCAGGTAGCAAACAAAAATCATACAACTCGCTCCTTATAGTATAGATTTATGGGCATCCTTCTCAACACATGGAGCGTAAACTTTTGTGATGGGATGTAATGGTGATGTGGACAATTTGTGGGTCATTTTCGATCTGATGGTAGGAGGCTTTATGGTAAGACAAGATGTAGGGTGGATAATGAGGGTGGGTAGAAGATTGCAGGTAGCAAACAAAAATCATACAACTCGCTCCTTATAGTATAGAAAAGAATACCTTTGTAGACCACAATGATGCATATAGTTGATTGCTCGGAGGACATTTCTCTTTGCCACCAGTAGTAACTATGAGCCATCTATTACCTTATTATTTCACCTGCAAAAAGAATATTCAGATTTGCTGTCCAAGCCTAAAATTCTTATTTAATCAATGAAAATAATGAATCTAAAACATCTATTTCACATAACTACCAAATATGTTGCCACATTTTAATGGCCTTCCTTCAAGAGAGAGATGTGAAAATTTTGATAGTCATGATAGCTTTGAAGAAATCAAACTTTGTGCATATTCAGTATAATATAGCCAAATTATATTTCCATAATCAGAGCATAAGAAAAATATAACTGTGTCTGCATACTTCCTTAGATTACTCCAAATATTGGTGCTCCCTACAAAAATAATCAGAGAGTACTAGAGAGGTTTCTATAAAACTAACCGGCATCTACTTGCCTTATTTAAATATTGCAAAGCGATCATTTCTTGGGTGCATCATTTGTAACGAGCAACAAACCATAATATTTGGTTTGTTTTGTGTTGTACCTAGTCGTTTTCTCCAGTATCCAAGCAACATTGGTTCATGAAACAACTACTTTTCAATCCCAACCTTAGCCCAATTATATCGAGCCTTTAGGTGTGAGGCCTCCCAACAAGGTTCATCCCGGTGAGCACACAATTGACATTTGACGGTCGTTACTACGCACCCACTTATAGACCACAAGAGGACGGTGTATATTGTAGCACTTTTTTCCCTCGTAGTATTCCAAGATTTAATCGAATCCAAAAGCACTAGTGGGAATTAAATACTATTGTTAGTAAAAGGTCAAATTAATCTACTGTTGTTTGCAAGAGAAAGGGGTTGTGCCGATCGGCGCTCGGACGTGTCGATCGACGCGCTTATGTGAGTGTCGATCGGCGCAATGGCTCGTTCATGGTTGACGACTATAGATAGGTTGTTTATTAGCCTATGGAAAGCTTATGTGAGTAACCGGACATCTCTCCTAGTCGATATAGTAACCATAAAGCATAATTGGATAGCATCATAATTGGTATTTTTTCTTGGATTAATGAAAACCTAAGATGAATAAAACTAATCGTCTTTCCATGGAGGACCTTGATTTATGTCTGCCAAGATCAATCCAATAATCGGTTGGAGTATCTTACTCTACTCGATTATCTAGACATGTTGCGCAAGCTTAGCCCTGTCACAACTAAACCACACATCTAGCATCATCAATAACCATGATCATTACAAGATTCGAATACTAACCTAATTACCACGATTAATATAGCATCTAAATACTTAGTCTAGAACTAAGCAATTGGAACAAGCACATGTAGCATCAAATAATCAAAGCCCAATGCCTCTAACTCACGAGATTGTTGTCCCTCCGTTGATGACTACGTGTCTCTAGGGTTTCTACAGGTATTTATATGGGTTGTACATGTAGAGGAGTCGAAACCTAATCACCACGATTAAACTCAACTAGAGATCTATTGTAACATAGCAAAGCCCCGGTGCCTCCAACTCACGAGATTGTTGTCCCTCCGTTGGTGACTACGCGCCTCTTAGGGTTTCTACAGGTATTTGTATGGGTTGTACATGTAGAGGAGTCGAAACTATTGATTCTAGGAAAGTGTTGATTTGCGTAATGTTGGTGCCGATCGGCACGTGTCGTGTCTTCATCTATCTCCTCTTCGAGTCGGTTCTTAAGCCTTCCACAACTTACATGTGGACCTTCTTCACCGTATTCGTCGAGATAATGTCTTGTATTGCACGTTTGAGCCTTGAAGTTTCCTCTATCTTTTCCAGATGAATATCTTCAAATATCTCATGCAAATAACTTCCTTATTTATAGAATGGATCATGGGCCAACCCATACTGGGCTATATCCACCTTGTGTCGATCACAGGGACGTGCCAATCGACACATTGGTCTTGTTCTTCATATCTTCCATGGTTTCAGCCCATATCCTCTCTAATGCGTCCATTTATGCTATTTTCACCTATTTCTATAACAAAGCTCTAAAACAGTGAATATATAAATATATATAGCTATAATGGTGTTAATCATGCTCTAATTGGTATGATAATCATATATAAAACATGCACTTAGAAAGCTCCAACAACATTCATGGTGTCTTATTATACGGTAATCGGAGCCACTCTTGAAACATCGTACTAAGATCTCCCACATCCAGGTTAGGGAGACAATTGATGCAAAATATGGTCAAACACCAAAACACTATAGTGTGTGGATCGTAAACAGACCATACAGTGGTGAATTTTCCAAAACCGATCCAATCCCACCAAGTTTTGAATTTGTTTGACCAATTTTGTGAGGTTCACTGTTTCGAGTGCTAACGTGGTGAATGATGGACACATTTATGAGAAAACTGACCAAGAGGTAAACAATGTCTTACATAACGAAGAATGGACTAGCAAAAATAATCGAAGCTCTCTCCGGAGAGGGACCCATCAGGGTTCATGTGTTACCAGGGTGTCCTAAGAGCCCTAGATATTACCACTAGTCATGGAGATCAAAAGATGAACAACATGGAGGGGTTGTAAAAGTTGGGCAAAGAGGAAAAGTAATGTACATTGTTATACTTGATTGGATTGTTTATCCTCGATCGGCCATGACCTCTATATATGTAGGGCGGGGAGTAAAAAATGAGATTCAAGAAACAAGCTATAAACTGACCTATACTAAAGTTACGGTCTAAATTCGAACTCCCCTCTGGACAGCCAATCTGACCGAGTTACAAACCCTATCTAACTTCCTTGGTTCAGATTAGGATGGTCGAAAGTGCACTTAGATTTTGCAACAATTAGATAAACAAAGTGAATACCTGGGTTGTGTTTCTGATTTGGATGTTAGAAATTTTTCTTTGATTTTGGCCACCTACAACTTCCCTGGTTCAGATGCGGTACCTCATGTATCAACATCTTGTTTTGTTTTATCTCTTTGCCAATACTAGCCACACATTTTAGTGCAACATTCGACTTTTTGTCACTTGAGGATAGATATGAACTTTTATCCTTGTGTCCATCCTTATTAACATGATAAACTTGTTCAATCACTGTTTTCTTCCCTTGAAATCTTGACCGATTTGTTTGATCAAAACGATCTTTTACATGTCATTTCCCTCCAAAGGTTGGTCTTCCTGATGTTGCATTCTCAGAGTTATGAGGGGTAGAATATGATGGAGGTTGTGCCCATGGATCATAGTAGTCCCATGAAGAATAAGGATGGAAGTGTCTTTGCTGCAATCGGCATATAAGGAGACTAGGGCTTTGCTCCACATAAATCTTTCTATCGCTAACTCATATTTACATATTTAGTCGGAAGCTCCTCAATATCGACATTTGGATTTTCACCTTTGCGATTTATCTAACTTTTACATCCTTTTTCTCCTCTATGTATGAATATCAAAAGTTGAGAACATTTCCAAAGACATGTCTAACCCAGTTTTGGAACCGACTTGACCTGTTTTGGGAAACCAAACTAAATTGATTGCAAACCGGTCTGTGACTACTTGCGAGCCGGAGAGTCCATCGTTGCCCCACCCACGCTTTTCAAGTTCTAGATGTTTGTCCGTTCTAAGGGTATCGAATTTGTGTCATTAATTATCAACTCCTGAACTTTCTATGAATTGGTGTTGGAGATGTGGCATCTCTTGCTTTGCCTCAGTAGAGGAAGAAATATTTTGTATGATACGAGGCCCAAAGGATTAGAATTATGTTGTGAGATTGTAACAAAAGTGGTGCTTCATTTCAAACTGAGCCTCTATTCTTTTTGTTTTTATTGTTTCATCGTTTATGTGTGTTGTAATAATTGATATGTCAGTTGATACAGAAGATGAAACATTAACATAAATTTTCTTTATCTAAAATACTACTCCCTCTTTTTTTCTTTTGTTGACGTTAGGACAAAGACTCTAGTTAAAAACTCAACTATCTTCCTTGTCTGCACATCAACAATATGAAAACAGAGAAGTACTTTTCAAATCGAGATACAAGTTGTACTTTAGTCATGAAATACTCCCTCCATGTCACTATTATATGTCATTTTGGACCTCCTGCTAGTTGTTGCGAAAGGAAGTCATCTCAACCCTAAACTTAGGTTCTTTTTTGTTTTTGATGGCAATTGAAGTCCTGCAGATAGCCAATCCTGATAGGTTCATTCCTCGAAGGTGTGTTTTAGCTTTCATAATAAATCTGTGAAAATTTTCATATCACGGATCCTAGATTTGATATGGATACTGCATTTATGGCTAATTGTTAAAAAAAATTAGTAGGAACTGATGTCTGTATCAACAGCAAGCTATCGGTGGTAACTTCATGTATCTCAAGATCAGACTGATTAGTCTTTGCGCATTTATAACGATAGGGTGTATGTGTGTGTATATTCAAATAGGGATAAGTGCTTGTATGTGTAGTTGAATATATGTGCCTGTTGTGTGTGATTTTTTATTGCAGTGCGTTGAACCATAGGTAGAAATTAAAATCTTACGTGATCATCCGATTCGTCCACATGCAAATCGATATCTAAGAGTACATTCACGATCTTCTGAAGATCTTATTACGCATCCTCCTTTAATTATCTAGGAAGTTTACTGAAATGAGAGACACCACAGTTTCATCAGAATTCCACACAAGGAGCAATCACACTTTGGAGTTTTGGACCAGCGTAGAGCAACGCGAACCAGGTCTGCGGGAAGAAATAAAGCACTACGGCAAAGCAAAGCAGAGAGCGCGCCACCTTTAGCCACGGCACCCGAAGATCGCCTGGCATCCGGGGGTGTAGGGCTGCCCGCGGGCCGGACACGGCCCGTAGCAGGCGGCCTTGTTCGCAGCGAACGCGTCGTAGGAGATGTGCCCGCCGCTCTGCAGCACCCGTCTCTTCGGGTATGCCTCCTCCTCCTCGCCCTGCTCCAACTCGAAGCTGCTCATCAGTGTATCCTCCTCCACGCGCCGCAGCACGTGCAGCCCGGGCACCACCTCAGCGCCGGCCGAGGAGGCTGCAGCCACGCCGTGCACCGCAAGGACTGATGCGACTAAGAGGACGATCCAGAGTGGCCGATTCATCTTGTGTGGTTGTAAGATTGGCGAGTCCCGCAGCAGCGGAGCTGCAGGCTAAATTGGAAACGGATGTGGATATTGTATTGTGTGCTGACGAGCTACAAGCTAAGATAGGTTGGCATCTTCCGCTGATTGGAGTAGAGTGTGACAGCAACAGCTCGCCTAAGCCTGCATGTGAAGCTACAAGACGAGATGTGAGACAATGCATGCATGATAAGTAAGCGCCTTTATTTTTCTTTTAGTTCTAAAAACTAGACTGTCTGGGGAAGACCTTCTCACACAAGTTGAGAAAATCTCCGAACCCCACTCCCTGATCATATACCGGGATTCAGATGAAAAAATCTTCAAACCCCACTTCCTAGTCATACATCGAGACTCAGCTGGTCAAGCTGGTCTGTGACCTGTGTCGTGATTTTTTACCGCATGCTTTGGTATAGAGAGGGCGAGAGAATTTTTTCGCAGAGAACGGAGAGTCGAACCCGCCCTGCAAGTCTTACGAGTGCGCTGAGCGCACGTTCTCATTTTTTTTGTTCTACAGGTGGACCACAACACCCGGCGTCTGTCCTGATGGACTCGTTGAACCGATTAGCCAAGTCCATTTAAACATCTGTATATGTGCATGTATACCCAGAAACTAATTACAGAAAATGGTTAAGAATATACTCTAACTCATCATTTATATGGACCATATTTTACCTCCGATACTCTAACTGATATGATGAAGTGTTGTTCGAGACCCCGACTGACACGCGCACAACCAAAAAAATGATTTTTGACGTTCACCACTTGAGGCACAGTGGACGGACATCGCAAAAAAATGCCACTAACACTATAACAAAACGGTACTGTAGCCACTGTGGAAAAGACTACAGCGGGTATACCCACCCACCGCTACGAGCCCGAGCCTACAAATCCAGAGCTGTACACACGCAGATAACATGACCCGCAACTATAGCCCGACTAGAGGGGAAAAAGTAGGCCCCTTATCGTCGGCCGCCCATGTGGGCCCACTCATCGTAGACCGCCGCCGCACCGTCGGAGACGGAGGGCGGCCAGTTCCAGCCACCCCCAAGCCATCACCACCTGCCGGTGAACGAGGGCGACCGGATCGAGCCGCCCCGAGACGCGTTTCGTCGGCCGGAGAAAGGTGTGTTGGGGGGGGGGGGCACCAATGGTCACGCCCGAGCCACCCACTCCCGAGCCACCATGCCCGCTCGCTCGCAGATCTCGAGATCCACCCCGCCACGTGTCGTCAAGCTCTAGGCCCACCGCCACCTTGCATCCTCCAAAGAGGAGAAGCCTTAGTCTAGCGAGGAGCGCGGCCTCGAGCCGACTTGTCGTCGACGTCACCCCGCCGTCACACGCCATCACAGGGTCGTGTGCCATCGAGCTCCGTCCCGCCACCACAGGTACGCGTGCTCGTCAAGCTCGTTAAACCCCACCGTCAAGCTTAGCCGAGCCCGGCCGCCACAGGGCCGCGCGCCATCGAGCTCCGTCAAGCGCCTCGCCCACGAGGAGGGAGCCGCGGTGGATGGATGCAGGAGGAGAGGGGCACGGTGGGGAAGAGAGAGGAGGAAGGCGTGGTGGAGGCTGGTTAGGGTTACGTTTTTATAGCGATTTTGGTTGGCTGAAGATTGTGAGGGCCCATTTACATATAATAGTGGCGGGCTGTAATCTAGACGGCCCCTACAACATCAATTTATAGCAGCGGCCCATAATACGATCCGCCCTAAAAATAGTTTCAGAACTATAGCTATGGGTCGTAGCTATTTCTTTTTAGTGACACAGCTACATTGTTATTTTGTTGTAGGTTAATCATACTCCTAGGATGCGTCCGTCACGAAAAATGAGATTTTTAGTGATGGACGACACTAACCCACCACTAGAAAGCTGGTGGGACCCACAACGATTGGAGTATAATAATCATGTTCTCTACCCTGCCGCTGCAAACACCTCTCCTTGGAGGTCGAGCCCTCCTCCCCGAAGCACCCTGGTGAATCCGACCCAGGTGCAAGTGGTGGTGGGGGGAGTGGGGTGGCGGTTGTATGTCACTTCTTTTTATTTTTTTAATCAACTTGAATAAATAGCCCGCGCAATTGCAAATATAACAATATATATTATTTTATTTTACTTGAGAATTTATACTTCTTAGAAAACATTGAAACAATTTGGGTAACTAATATTGTCATGTTGTAAATTAAAAAGAGTTGTCCTAAACAAATAACAGCCCAGTCCCTCTGAATTCCATCCGTTACCGATCTGAATTAGTACTTATCTATCAGAATAAGCTCAAAAAAAAACTTATCTATCAGAATGGAACAAGAGTTGATGGCTGGGTCTACACATTGCAACCGCAGTGCTTGGCAGAGGGGCGCTGCGGTGATTTGTAGGAACATGGGCAACACACAGGAAATAATATGAGAGCTCCTGAACTGTGATGCCCAACAGTGTCGTCCATGAACTCCCCGAGGACACCAGCGACCTCAAGTTTCGATTGGCTGGTGGACTGAATTGGAGGGGGCATTGGCTGGTGGACTGAATTGGAGGGGGCTGGCTAGTGGGCCAAGTTTTGATTTGATCCCATTTACATGGTGAAATCACGTTTTTTTTTTCATGAGCCACGGAGGGCTGCGGCCCACCTTGGTCTCCGTTAAGCTTCGCCACTGGATGTATGGTATTCTAAACAAATTGATTATTCATATCTCATCGAGATAGATGGAGGCGCATAGTAGCCGTGAATAGTTGGAGGACGGGATGAGTTTATGAGTTTACCGGAGCCGCACAGGCACACAACAATACATCTGATGTGTTAATTCTTCATCACGAGCAACGACCAAGGCGGCAGCATGTTGCTGGACAAGCTAAAGCAGGAAGCGGGCCAACCTGAGGTGAACATGACTGAAACCTGCCAGTTCAATGAACGAAGACAAAGGCCTGTATATTAAGATTACTGTGGTGAACATGTTGAACTTAATATGTGGTGAACATGTTGAACTTAATAGCACCCAAACATCCGTCATGTTATGATCCGTTCTATATTAGTGCAATGAACAAGGTAACACGACAAACCATATAGCCCATTTTGTATGCATCTGCTTCTGGTATATAAAAGCCCGATCAACTTTTTATATCAATAAAATAATTTCTTATATGGATTAATCGTGATCTTTTAGGCTTTCAAACTCAGTAGGACCTGACTGAACTTGACATATCTATGTGAACTGGTTCTGCGTATCACAACTGTACCTTATTTCACTATAAATAATTTCACATTGTATTAAAAGTACAAGGTATATAAACATTATATATGTTATTGACGTATAACATCCAATATTAGCAGTTGATATACACATGTTACCACCTCTTGACACAGGTGCAACAGATAGTTGTTAAATTGCATATCTGTGCATCCAGGTCGTTGTCATCGTTCCCGTTACATATATATTGGCGTATAACATCCAGATGGTTGATTCCAATTGTACGTATATGATTGTTTTTTTTATTTGAGACTAAGGGCTGGATGTTGCATCAAAAACAGACCAAGGGTTAGATGTTTTACTTTGTTGTGGGAATTTGTAGCCTATTTCTCTTTTTTTTTCTAGACGATGTGGGGAAAAGGTCATCTCCTTTTATTAATAAATAGATTTTCCATTTTTGATCTGCCACCAAAAATTATTTCTGTAATAGTGGCACTCTCTGCTTTTTTACCTCCCCCTCACTATTTTTTTTAGGCAATGGAAACAAAAGTTATTATTTCTGTAGTAGTGGGACTCTCTGCCTTTTGACCTCCCCCTCACTATTTTTTTAGGCAATGGAAACAAAAGTTATTATTTTTGTAGTAGTGGCACTCTCTGCTTTTGACCTTTCCCCTCACTATTTTTTTAGGTAATGGAAACAAAAGTTCCCGGTCTCCCCACAGAGCTCAATTTTTTGTTTTATATTTAATTATTACAAAAAAGTCAGTATGCAAGACTAACCATCACAATAGGGAACAAATTAAAGAGGTCGAAGTCTACTATTGAAATGTAATCCATGAGAAGCAAATAATTCAAGCATAGTCATCTCCAACACCACACTCACTTCATGAATATGGTCTCGAACCTCTTCATATAGTAGCAGCGCCCAATTCTTTAGCCAGTATGCTCTCCTGAATAAAGCCTGCAAAAATGATGTATCTTTTACATAATCAAAGCTAATATCATTTCTACGGTGCTAAATTGTCGAAAATATGGCAGCTATACCCACTAGAATGATTTTCCTCTTTTCACGGTTTAAAAGAGAAAGCCAATCGCCAGTGATTTGAGTTGTTGTCCTAGGTGGGTTAAGACCCATGGCTATCTGTTGTCTCTCGGAGAGTTTAACTCCAACCAAGGTGTGCCTAAAGGATAAATTGTAAGGCGTATTCCCCAAGACTAATTACATAGATATATTCTAGTCATAAGTCACATAGTATAAGTTGGGGTAAATCTCACTGAAAGGTCTTAGTACATGCTATGCATCCTCCTAAAATCTAACTTGGGAATCTTATTTTATTATAGGATACACATAACAGGAATTCATCTTTGACCCTATCACAGAGTCTTAGAACCTAGAGTTTTATTTAGGATTAGCGACTGCCATAAACTATCCTGATTAAGCAGTTTAAATAACCAGGCACTTGCTTAATAGACATTTATTTTAGATCTCTAAGTCTATGATCCCTAGATCTCCTTTGTCTTTTGGGCGACATAACATACCCCACTTGATAAGGAAATATTTCTTCTGCCTATAGCTTGGGTAACCTAGATCCTCTCACTACTACAATAACGCTATGTACCGTTGGACACCATTTACACCACACTAGCGGTCGGTTGAAGTGACGGTCGCTACGTTGCCCTACAGACCAAGGACCGCGACTACGTGTTGAACATAGTGACGGACATCACGGGCCCACAACTAGGGTGTGAAAGGTCCGCTACAAATTTTTGAGGCCCGATAGCGGTTTCTATCAGCCCCGCAGCTATGGCTCCACTGCTATGGCCTAAAGGCCATTTTGCAGGCCTAACAAAAGGGCCCACGACAACGGACCAAAACCTCCTATAAATAAGCGGGTCGCGACAGGTGCCACTCATTCGTGCGGCACACCGCCACCTATAGCTAGTGTTAGGGTTAGGATGGGCCCCCTCCTCCGCTCTCCTTCCGTCGCCATCTCCTCTCGCCTCCGCCTTCGATCACCCTCCTCCTCTTCCTCTGCCATTTCCTCCTCAAATGGGGAGCAAGGGTCATTATTGGGGCCGCATGCGAGTGTGTGGCGTTCCTGGTGTCTCGTTGAAGTTTCTTAGGATCATAGATCAATTCTTGAAGCGTACGGATACTATTGTACCTTTCACCTAGTAGTATATTACCTTTTTGGTCGGTCGATCTGCGAGTGGGCCCCCTTGATTTGGGCTTTCGCCAGGCGGCCTACAGGTGGGTCCCCTCCACTCCTAGGTTGGTTTCCCTCCGAGTTACACGGTTTTTCCTTTGTTTCCTTCGTCATCAATCCTTGTGCTAAATTGTGATTGGCTGATTGGTATTTTCTTGGATTGGTGACATGGAAATTCCCTTAATATATTGATAAATCACCTGCACTTAAATATTCACCAACTCTTGTGGAATTCGTTAGTAATAAACTCCTACCACTACATTGATTATTTAATTTGGCACTTTTATGCACACAATTGACGGTCAAATTTGCCATTTAAGGACCGCCAACAACACCCCCCCCCACACACACATACCCATACAATAATTTGACTCGAGAGTTGAAGAGTAGAACCTTGTCTCCTAGTTTAAATTCCTTTGGCTTGATTCTTTTGTCCTCGCCACCTCTTAGTTCTTTCCTTGTAGATCCCGTGCATCGTGGTAAGACTTATTTCTCCACTCTTCTAATTGAGATATTTGAATTTTTTGTGCTTCCGGCTTCCTCATAGTCCATGTTCCATCTCTAGATGGCCCAATGTGCCTTGTGTTCCAGCTCAACATGTAGATGGTAGGGTTTTCGATGAACGAGCTGGAAGGGTGACATGTCAATTGGAGCCGTATGAGTTCTCCTATATGCCCTAAGTGCATCGAGTAGTTTTAGCTTCCATCCCTTCCCCATATGTTGTACGGTCTTTTGCAGGATATTCTTAATTTGTTTGTTTGAAGTTTCTATCTGCTCGCTTGTTTGAGGATGGTATGGTGTTGCAATGTTGTGTTGTAGTCCAAGTTCTCTTAGAAATTTCTAGAAGACCTAATCAATGAAGTGTGACACTTATCACTATTCTTGGTGTTCCAAAACGAGGAAAGATAAACTCGTAGAAGATATTTTGGGCATGCTTGGCATTAGCATTTCGGCATGGTATTGCTTCCACCCACTTGGACACATAGTCATCTCGCAACCAAGATGTACTCGCGATCATAAGATTTTGGGAATTGTCCCACGATGTCAATGCCCCACACATCAAATAATATCACTTGAAGGTTGTATGTCGAAGCGGTCAAGGCGAGTGTCGGGGTTCAACCCCGCCACCGTGTACGCGTGCCTCTTCCTTTGACGCTCGGCATCCCGTGCCGCCTTCTCCGCCTTGAGTCGTGCGGTCAAATCCTTGGCCGCCTTCCTCTCGGCTTGCTCCTCCGCCGCCCGCAGACGAGTTGGCCTCCCTCTCGGCTGCCCCGTCGAGAAGCCGTAGCTTGGAACGCATGGTAAGCGAGATCCGGGTGGACTGCAGAGAAAAGAACAAGTTAGCGAACGGTAACGAAAACACGAGTAAGCAGCAAGACGATGAAGGTTGAGATGACTCACCACATCGAGTGCACTGCGGGTGCGGCTTCATCTTTGGGGCCCCCTGGATGGGCCAAACTCGCGCGGTCGTGCCCGGCGCGCTCTTGACGCGCTAGCGCAACGGTGTCGTCGTCGAGCTACTGCACCGCCATCACCGTGTCCGGGACGATGCGGTCGTTACTCGAGACCCGATGCATCGAGCATCGAGCGCCGCATCGGCGGCACGAACCTTCGCTTGTGGTAGGACCCCACCACCACCGTCACGTCGACGTTGAACCGGTTTAAGTGCCGGATCGCCTCGACCATCATGTCGACTTGGTCCCGGTTGGTGCGGCGGCAGCCCACCTCCGATCCTCCGGGCTTCCTCGAAAACTCGGCCCTCGAAGGCCGGGAACGGATGCACCGGATCTTGGCGCAGGTAAAACCACTTCGGGTGCCACCCCTGTTTCGAAGTGGGGTGGTCACCGGAATGTAGTCCCTCCCCGGTCCTTCTTCATGACAATCCCCGCGCAGATCGACATGCGCGGGAGCCTCCTCGCGCATGGAGTTCTGCCTCGATAGAGGTTGATGCGGAAATAGTATCTCCATCGGTCGAGGTTGGGCGCCATGCCCAAGAAACCCTCGCAGAGAGCCACGAATGTGCTCAGCTGCTGGATCCCGTTGGGGTTCGGATGGTGAAGCTCAAGCTTGTTCCGGAACATCATCGGCCACATGAAGTCGTTCCCCGACATCTCCATGCTGCGCTCGTGGAAGTGCAGGAAGGAGACAACGTAATCCGCCGGTGGATGAGGGCACGACTCGTTGCCGGGAAGTATCCACCACTTCTCGGCGCAGCGCTCGCGCAGCAGGCCTTGGGCCACCAGCCACTCGAGGTCGGTCTTTGTCGTCGTGGAGCGGGTCCAAGTCGACATGGCGGAAGCAAGGACGAAAAGGGTCGGGGGCTGCGCGAGAAGGAAGACGAAAGCTAGGGCTTGGAGAGGCGAAAGCTAAGGCTTGGAAGGACGAAAGCAAGGAGGGTGACGGCGCGTGAGGGCGGAAGGCCGCGGCAGGGATCGACTTAAATAGGCGGCTGCGTCGGGCGGTCGTGAAAGTGCAGCTAGGCCCCCAATTATGGTTTTGAGTGATTGACGTCAATACAATTAAAAGGACTAATATTTCAAATGAGCTTGTGTGCAGTGCTTATCCAAAATATAGTTGAGAGCAAAGAAACACAAAAAGGAAGTGGCCATATTCGCCCATACGTGCAAGATTTGTAAAATGGTCCACTTATGCTCAAGATCAAGTTGTGAAGCCTTTTATTTATGTCTTGAGTATAGGAAACACCGTACTATCAAGAGGGACACACAAGTGTGAGGTGTGAAAAATGAAAGTGCTCAAAACTCCTTCCAAACACAAAATAGCATATAGAGTCGGACATATCCGACTCACTCGGATTTTGAACTCGGACTCAAGAGAGCTAGCCAAAGAAAATACCCATAGACTCGGACTTATCCGACTCGGTCGGACCGAGAGTCGGACTCCGAACCGTGTCACTCGTTTGAAACCCTAGGAATCGGACGAGTCGACCGAGTCGGACAATATCCGACTCCCCAATATACTCGGACATATCCGACTTCGTCGGATTTATGACTCGGACTCCGAGCCAAAACAACTTTTCGAACCCTAGGAGTCGGACTTTGTCCGACTCACTCGGACTTTGTCCCAGTCGGATCTAGCCCAACGGCTCTTTTGAGTGCCCCGGCTATAAAAGAGGACCTCGTCCACTTTTGGCCGGTTGGCACTTTCCCCACTCTCGAAAATACTCCCAAACTCACTCAAGCACTCCTCTTCTTCAAGTTTGATTCCCCACTCCAATCCTTGGTGGATTTGTGAGAAGATTGAGGAGAAATTCGTTGAGCTTCATCATCATCTCAAGAGCACTTGATTCTTTCTCATCGTCGGTACTTGTTGTGTTTGTTACTCTTGGGGATTCATCCCCTAGACGGTTAGGCGTTACCCGGCGAGCTCCCAAGCTCTGTGGTTGAGACTCGGGTCGTTTGTATTGCCCCTCCCTTCGTGAAGACTTATTTTAGTGGATTTTAAGCCGGCCTTTGTGGCGGCTTGAAGAGGTTTAGGGTTGAGAGCAACCCGGTCCTTGGTGGACTCCTCAACGGAGACGTAGGCTTCTTGGTGGAGCTGAACTTCGGTAAAAAATCGTGTGTCTCCTTGTCCTCTCTTTATTTCTTGCAAATTGATGTGCTATAGCTCAAGGGTGTTCTTGCTTAAATTCCTAGATTTACTTGCATAGGTGGCTTACTTGCTTGTCTCCTTGTTGCTCTAGCTTTCTGTGTTACTAGTTGCTCGCTTGTTGTTTAAATTCCGTGGCTTGGCTGCCGATCCCCTTTCCGTACGAGGGAGTCGGATTTGTCCTACTCTAGTCGGATATTGGCCCATAGTCGGACATATCCTACTATAGTCGGACAAATCTTTCCTGCGTATTTAATTTGTTAAATTAAGTGATTTTCGGGATTATCGCCTATTCACCCCCCCTCGAGGCGACTTTCAATTGGTATCGGAGCAGGTATCTTCGTTGAAGCCTCACCGCTTGAAGATCAAAGATGGCAAATGATAAAGAGGCAACGGGTAGTGGTGAAGCACCACCAAAGGTAGCCGGTGAAAGAGGTCATGAGACCTCACCGGGTGATGCCAGAGATGGAAATGGAAAAGGAATTGCCTAGGGTGGAGATGTACTTAGTGCTTTGCCGATGAGTTACAACAAAACGCCATACACCTATGGTGATGGAAGAGATGAACACATTGGACCCGGCTCCGGAAGACTGCCGTATTTTGATGGTAAATACTTCGATCATTGGAAAACAAAGATGTTACTACACTTGGACTCCATGCATCAAAATGTAAGAAATGTGACTCAAAATGGATTCTTGTAGGAATGTAGAAGCAAGCCAACCGCACAAGACTTGTTCAATGTGAGGTGCAATGTGGCAGCAGCTAGTGCTCTTGTATCCGCACTTAGTCCCGCCGAGTATGAGAAGATAACCGGATTGGAGGATGCCCATCAAATTTGGTTGAAGCTTGAATTGGTTCATGAGGGCATTGATAGTGTGAAGGAGTCTAAGCTAGAAGGGCTTAGAGAAGAGTTTAACTACTTTGTCATGAGGTCGGATGAAGGGCCAAGGGAAGCCCATGATAGGATGATGAGGATAGTGAACATGAGAAGAGCACTTGGAGAGAAGGTATTGGACTTGGATGTGAATAGAAGGTTGCTACAAGCCTTGCAAGCATGGGATGCCAACATAGTGTCCAACATAAGGGACAAAGATGGCTTTAGATACTTCACCACCGATGAAGTAATTGGAAAGGTGCTCTCCCAAAAACAGCAAATTGACCAAGGGAATAGAATCAATGCTTTGCTTAGGGACAAAGAAAAAGCTAGTGGGAGCAAGAATGATTTGGCTCTTAACGCCGAACAAGAAAAGAAAAAAAAGGTGATTGAGGAGAGTGATGATAATAGTGATGATGAGATGGCTCTCTTCGTGAAAAGATTCAACAAGCTCATGTCAAAAAGAAGCTTCAAGAAGAATGATCAAGACAAGAGCAAATCAAGAAAAGCCAAAAACAAGTGCTACATTTGTGGAGACAAAGGTCATTTCATGGCGGAGTGTCCTGGAGAACTACAAGAAGAGTGACAAGAAGTATAAGAAGCATAGAAAGTACCACCGGGGTGAAGCACACATTGGACAAGAATGGAACTCCGATGGATCATCTTCCTCCTCCGAGTCGGAATCCGATGAAGAAAAGGGAGGCATTGCATCACTTGCTATCGGGCTAACACCAACTAACTCCTCCTTGTTTGGAAGCTTGACCGATGATGAAGACGACACCGAGCACAAATGCATGATGGCTAAGGGCTCCAAGGTAAATGCCAATGGAAGTTCTCAAATTCCTAACATGTTTGATTTGTTGGACATTATTGAACAGAAAAAGGAGAACAATGAGAGGCAAGAGGAGCTTCTTGAGAAACAAGAGGAAATGCTTGTTCAAGAGAAGCAAAGGGTGCTTGAACTTGAGAAGCTCCTAGAAGTTGAGAGGAAGAAAAATGAGGACTTGGTAAAGTCTCTCAAAGTGGTTGAAAATGAAAGTGAGACACTTAAAGTCACAAATGTGTCACTTCAAGAGAAGTGTGATGACTTGCAAAAGGATCACAATTCTCTCAAAGTGCAATTTGAGGAAATTAAGTGTAACACTACTTCCTATCAATCTTCGTCTTGCCCTCCATCTAGCAATGAGTGTACTAGGTGCAACAAGATTGATGTCGAAGCTTGTATAAGAAACATCAAGACCATTGGTGACTTGAAGAAACAAGTGCGAAGCTTCAACAACAAGCACAAAAGAAGATGAAGGCCGTTGATGATGCCAAGGCCGAGTATGCAAGGGGCGCATACACCAATGTGAGACGGCCACATGTGAAGGATGGCATTGGGTACAAGCAAGGTGACAAGCACAATGCAAGAATCAACAAGAACGGCATCGAATTCATCAAGTTCACCAAGGAGGGTGAATATCAAAAGAAGCAAATCAAGAGAGAGAAGCAAATCAAGAACACTAACAAATCTTCTCTTATTTGTGATTTGCGTACTAACATGCCTAACCCCTCTTGTGCTCTCTTTTATGATTTCAATGCGACCCATGTGCTAATGAGAAACAAGCATGGTCGTGTCTATGCAAAATACGTTGGGCCACGCAACAAGACCCACAAATCTTGTGTGTGGGTGCCCAAGACACTTGTTACTAATGTGAGAGGACCCAGGCAAATTTGGGTACCTAAAAACAAAGCATAAATTGTTTTGTAGGAATACTCCTCCGGTGGCTCATCATGGGTGGTCGATAGTGGATGCACCAATCATATGACCTGGAGACAAGAAAATGTTCGAATCTTTTGAGCCAAGCAAAGAAAGAAATGAGTATATCACCTTTGGAGACAACGGAAAAGGCTATGTGTTGGGTTACGGTAACATTCCTTTAACTTTTCCGCATTCGCTCTCGAAGGTTATGCTTGTGGATAACGTTGACTTCAATTTGTTGTCTATCTCACAACTTTGTGGAATGGGCTACAATTGCTTGTTCAACGACAAGGGTGTGATTGTCTCATGGAGAAGTGATGGCTCGATTGCTTTTGAGGGTGTGCTCAAAGGAAGCTTTATGTTGTGGATTTTACCGCGGATAAAACAAAACTTGACACATGCTTAGTTGCAAAGTCCGACATGGGATGGTTGTGGCATAGACGACTAGCCCATGTCGGTATGAGAAATCTTCACAAACTCCGGAAGGGCGGTCACATCCTTGGACTAACGGATGTTTGCTTTGAGAAAAATAAAATTTGCGAGTGCATGTCAAGCCGGAAAACAAGTTGGAGCACCACATCCATCCAAGAACATTGTGACAACAACAAGACCGTTGGAGATGCTTCACATGGACCTCTTCGGTCCCATTGCCTACATTAGCATCGGCGATAACAAATATGGACTTGTTATTGTTGATGATTATTCTCGCTTCACGTGGGTATTCTTTTTGTGTGATAAAGGTGAAGTAAAGGATGTACTCAAGACATTCTTGAAAAGAGCACAAAATGAATTTGAAGTGAAGATCAAGGGTGGCCGAAAGAAAGAACCGCACACTCATAGAGATGGCAAGAACCATGCTTGATGAATACAAGACCTCCGACCGTTTTTGGGCCGAAGCAATCAACACCGCATGCCATGCCTCAAACCGGTTGTATCTTCATCGACTCTTGAGGAAAACACCATACGAGCTACTAACCGGTAAAAAGCCTAACATCTCGTACTTTCGAGTTTTTGGGAGCAAATGCTTCATGCTCAACAAGAAACCCAAGACTTCAAAGTTCTCCCCTAAAGTTGATGAAGGTTTCTTGCTTGGGTATGGTTCAAATTGTCACGCCTATCGTGTCTTCAACAAAACCACCGGTTGTGTTGAAATTTCACGGGACGTGACGTTTGATGAATCTAACGGCTCTCAAGGGAAGCAAGTTGTTATTAACAATGCAGATATTGAGGCTCCTAGGCAAGCAATCAAGAGAATGGCACTTGGTGATGTGAGATCGCAAGAACCACAAAGTGATCAAGATCAACCTCCTCCCTCAAGTCAAGACCAACAATGCACAAACAATGATCAAGTTGATCAAGATGAAGAAGTTGGTGATGAAGATCATGCTCAAGCACAAGATGATGAACCCACATCGCATGATCAAAAGGTTGAACAAGATGACGGTCAAACAAGCTCACATCCACCACACCCAAGAGTGCACCAAAGTGTGCAACGTGATCACCCCGTAGAACAAATCCTTGGAGACATAGAAAAGGGGGTAATCACTCGTTCTCGTGTTTGCAATTTTTGTGAACATTACTCTTTTGTCTCTTCTTTGGAGCCATTTAGAGTAGAAGAGGCACTCAAGGACTCGGATTGGGTGATGGCCATGCAAGAGGAATTGAACAACTTCACGAGAAATGAAGTTTGGACATTAGAAGAAAGACCAAGAGGCAAGAATGTTGTGGGCACAAAGTGGGTGTTCCGCAATAAGCAAAATGAAGACGGTGTTGTAACAAGGAACAAAGCAAGATTGGTGGCAAAAGGATATTCACAAGTAGAAGGATTGGACTTTGATGAAACCTATGCCCCGTGGCAAGGCTTGAATCAATAAGAATACTACTTGCTTTTGCCACTCATCACAACTTCAAGTTGTACCAAATGGACATGAAGAGTGCATTCCTAAACGGGCCAATCAAGGAAGAAGTGTACGTGGAACAACCACCGGGCTTTGAAGATCCCAAGTATCCTAACCACGTGTACAAACTCCATAAGGTGCTCTATGGGCTTAAACAAGCACCAAGAGCATGGTATGAATGCCTTAGGGATTTCCTTTTGGAAAAGGGTTTTGAAATGGGCAAGGCCGATGCAACCCTCTTCACTAAGCGTTTTGATTATGATATATTTGTGTGCCAAATTTATGTCGATGACATAATATTTGGTTCTACTAATCAAATGTTTTGTGATGATTTTAGCAAGATAATGACAAAGAGGTTCGAGATGTCTATGATGGGAGAGTTGACATTCTTTCTAGGATTTCAAGTCAAGCAACTCAAGGAGGGCACCTTCCTATGTCAAGCCAAGTACACTCAAGACCTATTGAAGAAGTTTGACATGGACAAGGCAAAGCCCGCCAAGACACCCATGGCAACAAATGGCCATCTCGACCTCACCAAGAAAGACAAGCCGGTTGATCAAAAGGTTTTTCGTTCTATGATCGGCTCTTTGCTTTATCTTTGTGCATCTAGGCCCGATATCATGCTTAGTGTGTGTATGTGTGCACGTTTTCAAGCCGCCTCTGTGGAGTGCCACATGGTGGCCGTTAAAAGAATCTTGAGATATTTAGTGCACACACCCAACCTAGGACTTTGGTACCCCAAGGGTTCAAAGTTCAACCTAATAGGCTAGTCCGATGCGGATTATGCCGGGGACAAAGTAGATAGGAAGAGTACCTCCGGAACTTGCCAATTCTTGGGTAGGTCCCTAGTATCATGGTCATCCAAGAAACAAAACTCCGTTGCCCTATCCACGACCGAAGCGGAGTATGTGGCAGCCGGTAGTTGTTGTGCACAACTACTATGGATGCGACAAACTCTAAGGGATTATGGCTACAAGTTGAACCGTATTCCCCTCCTATGTGATAACGAGAGTGCCATAAAGCTAGCATATAACCCCGTTGAGCATTCACGCACAAAGCACATAGATATTCGACATCATTTCTTGAGAGATCATTCTATCAAAGGGGACATCGAAGTAAGTCATGTGAGAACCGATGAACAATTGGCCGATATTTTCACTAAGCCACTAGACGAAAGCCGATTTTGTCATCTAAGGAGTGAGCTAAATATCCTTGACTCTAGTAACGTGGCTTGAAAGCTTGCATATCTGATGTGTATTAGGGTAGTTGTTTTGAAAAATAAAATTCTTGAAAACCTTATATGAATTGTTTTTCTAAATCATTTGGTTCTTGATCGTTAGATCATGCGGATTTGGATGTAATCATTGTTGGAGTGAATGATTGTGGTTGGCTACATCCAATGAAGTTTTAGCACATGTCTATGAGTTTAAATTGAGATCAAGAGAGTATTTAGAGTTGAAGAAACTTTCTGCACTTGGAGCAAGTCAAGCACAAACTCGAAGAGTCGGACTTTGTCCGACCCAGTCGGATTTATCCGATCGTCCGTGAAGAGTCGGACAATGTCCGACGGAGTCGGATATATCCGACTCCACGGGATTTTTACCCTATAAGCCCGAATCCAACTTACCTCTTCACCCCAACTCCCTCATTCAAACACGAACATTCTCTCTCCTCACCAAACGGCGGCTCAAGGCTCCCCTCCGGCGATCTCCCTTCTCCACCGGCGTTTTGGAGAGTTTTGTGGGGGAAGGTCTCTCCTACTCGGACTCTATCCGATCCCATTGTTGGCTTCAAGGTTTTTCCCCTAATCTCATCCTTTCACCTAGGGTTTAAAGTCAACTTCCATGGATTAGGAGTTCTAGTGTTTCCCGGCCTAGATGTTGCATAGATGTTGTTCCTAGGATGCTATAGATGCTATAGATGCAATATGGCTAGGAATGTGTCTGTAGATCTATGCGGAATAGCGATTTTAGTAAAAATTCTGTTGCGATCGAACAATGTCCGAGTGAGTCGGATATATCCGACTCCTCTCGACTAGTCGGATATTATCCGACCCGGTCGGACAATGTCCGACTCCAGCAGAATTCTTACTAAAGTTTGAAATTGTGCATTATTTCTATCCCAACTCAACTATCTATGTTATTCATCCGATACCATTCCTTGTTTATCTCTTGTCGGTGTGGGTCATTCCTCTACCAACCCCAACCCCGAAAAGAGGGCGAAGATTGCCGGAAAGAAAAGGAGTAGAACCATCGGTCTTCCTATTGTTTAGCCAAGGGAGGAAGAGGAACCCACCGAGATCCGTAGGGAGATGAGGGATGTGGTGGTCCATCCCGCACTTGGCGAGCCATGATCGACTATGTCAAAGGGGCTGAGTCGGTGGCAACCGAGGCAAGAGAAGTGAACTGGTTTGACATGGAGCGGGAGTCTCTAGACAACCGTTTTTGGTCTCACTTTCACACGGATCGGTACATGTGTGCTTATAGGAGCAAGGTCAAACCCACAGTGGCCATGCAAGTACATTGATTGGGACTACATGGCAAGCAGGTGCACATCTTTGTTTGATGAAGTTATTGCCATGTGTGAGTTTCACGGGATCAAGGAGATCATGAGCTTCAAGTATGACTCGGAACCAGGAGATAGTGTGTCGGTTCTACTCCACTGTGTACTTTGACAAGAACATAGGAAGGATGTGGTGGATGACCGATGGAGAGAAGCTCTCTTGCACCTTCACAAGGTTTGCAAATATTCTTGGACTCGGGGACACAATGAACAGGGATCTTCGCTTGCATGATTCGGATTCTCTCAATCCCGAGCTCATGAGGTACATGTATGAGGATGAGGACATGTGCAAGCCACCCTTTGCTCACGGTCTCAAGCCTCTTTATGTGGTCTTGCACAGGATGCTTCGCCTCACTCTCTCTCCTAGGGGTGGAAATGCAGATCACGTTGCATCATATGCCAAGGATCTATTTCATATCTTGCCTACTCGGAGGAAATTCAATGTGTGGGACTTTATCTTCAGTGAGATGTGGCACAGCTCCGTGGATGCTAGACGTGCTTGTGTGTATGCACCATTTGTGATGTGCATGATTGAGAGGATCTCCAAGAAGACTTTCAACAAGGACTCGCACGCACAAACCCCTTCAGCCTAGGATGCCGGCCAATGCTCCTAAGATTCCCTCTCGAGCTATACCTCCAGCTGCTCCCGCCTCTAGTAGTGCTGCTCCTCCTAGCACTAGCACAACTCCTCGTCCGGATAGGCCCGTGGTCGTGGTCCTAGCACAAAAAGCAAGAGTGGACTCTTCAAGATGCTTAAGGGTCTTTTCAGCATGTGCCGGCGGATAGATGCAAAGATGGACAGTCTTAAGCAAGAACATGATGTGATAAAAGAGAGGCAGAAAATCATTCTTGATCATCTTCGGATCACCACTCCTAGAGTTCCCTCTCCGGAGCCAGCACCTGCTCCTCCTCCAGCTTGAGTATCCTTGGGACTCCTTCACTCCGGAGGAGTCTCTCTACTTTGGCTACTTTCCGCCTCCACCTTTCTCCTCGGGTTCAGCTTTCACCACAGCCTCCTACCGGCCCTAGGACCGGTACCTCCACTCACACTCGGTTTCACTATGAGGAGGATGAGCCCGCAGCTGCAGCTTCCGAGGAAGAAGAAGAAGAGGACGAAGTTGAGGATCCCAAAGGGAAGGCCCCCGCTGCTGAAGAAGACGAGGACGACGATGACGATGACGAGGATTGGGGCGATGATGAGTAGGCTCCCTCTCCTTTTTGTGTTTTGATGCCAAAGGGGGAGAAGTAAAATTCAGCTTTTAGTTGTGGGTAGAGCAAGTGAGAGTTGCTCTTGTATCTTGTTTTTATTTATGGACATGTTGCTAGAATTTGTGGCTTGTGATGAAGTATGTGATGCGTGTTTTCTTTTGTAATAACTCGTTTTAATTATTTATGTGGTGAACTATGTTCTATGGATGATGAATGGTGTAATGTTATTTGTGTCGTTTCTAGTTGCATTTGTGTGATTTACATGTCATATGCATTGGTGTTGCTTTTCTTAATTATATGCCTTGTGAATAAAATGCATGGAAATAGGGGAGCTCTCTTGTTTTTCTCTCAAATATGTGCTTTTGGTTTTGGAATGACCAAAATTGAATTCAACTCATGCACACATTTAGGGGGAGCTCTCTTCTATTTGCTCTCTTGTTTCAGCTCCTCTTATACTTAATTGTGAATTTTAGTTGTATTGTCATCAATCACCAAAAAGGGGGAGATTGAAAGTGCATCTAGGCCCCCAATTATGGTTTTGAGTGATTGACGTCAATACAATTAAAAAGGACTAATATTTCAAATGAGCTTGTGTGCAGTGCTTATCCAAAATATAGTTGAGAGCAAAGAAACACAAAAAGGAAGTGGCCATATTCGCCCATACGTGCAAGATTTGTAAAATGGTCCACTTATGCTCAAGATCAAGTTGTGAAGCCTTTTATTTATGTCTTGAGTATAGGAAACACCGTACTATCAAGAGGGACACACAAGTGTGAGGTGTGAAAAATGAAAGTGCTCAAAACTCCTTCCAAACACAAAATAACATATAGAGTCGGACATATCCGACTCACTCGGATTTTGGACTCGGACTCCGCAGAGCTAGCCAAAGAAAATACCCATAGACTCGGACTTATCCGACTCGGCCGGACCGAGAGTCGGACTCAAGAACCGTGTCGGTCCTTTGAAACCCTAGGAGTCGAACAGTCCGACTCGGTCGGAGAATATCCGACTCCCCAATATACTCGGACATATCCGACTTCTATCGGATTTATGACTCGGACTCCGTAGCCAAAACAACTTTTCGAAACCCTAGGAGTCGGACAAAGACCGACTCACTCGGACTTTGTCCGAGTCGGATCTAGCCCAACGGCTCTTTTGAGTGCCCCGGCTATAAAAGAGGACCTCGTCCACTTTTGGCCGGTTGGCACTTTCCCCACTCTCGAAAATACTCCCAAACTCACTCAAGCACTCCTCTTCTTCAAGTTTGATTCCCCACTCCAATCCTTCGTGGATTTGTGAGAAGATTGAGGAGAAATTCGTTGAGCTTCATCATCATCTCAAGAGCACTTGATTCTTTCTCATCGCCGGTACTTGTTGTGTTTGTTACTCTTGGGGATTCATCCCCTAGACGGTTAGGCGTTACCCGGCGAGCTCCCAAGCTCGTGGTTGAGACTCGGGTCATTTGTATTGCCCCTCCCTTCGTGGAGACTTATTTTAGTGAATTTTAAGCCGGCCTTTGTGGCGGCTTGAAGAGGTTTAGGGTTGAGAGCAACCCGGTCCTTGGTGGACTCCTCAACGGAGACGTAGGCTTCTTGGTGGAGCTGAACTTCGGTAAAAAATCGTGTGTCTCCTTGTTCTCTCTTTATTTCTTGCAAATTGATGTGCTATAGCTCAAGGGTGTTCTTGCTTAAATTACTAGATTTACTTGCATAGGTGGCTTACTTGCTTGTCTCCTTGTTGCTCTAGCTTTCCGTGTTACTAGTTGCCTCGCTTGTTGTTTAAATTCCGTGGATTTGTCCATCTTGGCTGCCGATCCCCTTTCCGCACGAGGGAGTCAAATTTGTCCTACTCTAGTCGGATATTGGCCCATAGTCGGACATATCCTACTATAGTCGGACATTGAGTCGGACAAATCTTTCCTCGCGTATTTAATTTGTTAAATTAAGTGATTTTCAGGATATCGCCTATTCACCCCCTCTAGGCGACTTTCGGGTCGCGTCCCCTCGGTTCCGCTACGGGCCCCACGATCGCCACCCCTTGGGTAAAGTTTCTTAACTCCTCCTCCCCGATTTTTGCGCCACTATCTCTAGGTCCGCCGCTCCACCGCCCGTACTAACTGCGTGGGGCCCGCCACTACCGAGGGAAAATCGAATCCACGCCGCGCCGGCCCACCACTACACGCCGAGCAACGGATGAGGACGCGCCTCGATTCCCGAACCATGGAAGCCGAGACGGTAAACCGTCACGCTCCCCTCTCGTCCTCCCTCGTCAATTCAAATTCTCTCACATGCCGACACGGTGAGGAAAGGCACGCACTCCGAAGAGGTCCCTCGACCTCCTACCTACTCGCTTCAGGGTCGAGCGCTCGACCAAACCGAGGCTCGACCTCGAAAGTAAGCGGGGATAAGAGGCTGAAAACTGCCTCGACAGCCCCACCCAGCCGAGGTTCCAAGGCTGGCCCAATCGAAAGGGTTCGACGGTTGCCTCGAGCATACCAAATCGAGCCAGGGAGTGACGTCGATGGGTCCACCTAGCGACCGTGACCCTCGCGCGCAAGCGCAACGGGCATCGACCGGACACGTTCGAGTCCGCATCGACCTCGACTAAGGGGAGTCTCACCGTAGAGAGGCATCGAGCCCCCGAAACTTAGCGAATGGTTTCGGGTCCCAATCGAGGGCGACCGCACGGATTAATGAAGTTGTCCCCCAGCGGGCCGGACGGAATCCCCTCGATGGCAAACCGCAACTTCACTCGAACTTTTCCCGTTATTGAGCTCACCGAGCCCCGCGTGTCGGCCTTTCTAGGTGAATCGCCAATCTGCTCTACCGCCTCATGACCCGCTGTCCGCACCGCGCGGGGGCTCGGGGCTGGCATCGCAAACACGAGGTCCAACGGCGGGACCGCACTTCGTTCGCGATTCAGCCAAAGCATAAGTCTTCGACTTATCCTCCGGCTCGGGGGCTACCGTTCACCGGACACGCTCGCGTGCATCCGGCGGATAAACAACTCTCACAAAAACTACGCGAACGCGACTCCCCGCATCCTCGATGGATCCCTCGGGCAAGTCCAAGACTCACCCGGGGCTCGGGGGCTACTATCGGGGAGAAGGATTAACGCTGCCACGTGGCACCCTCCGAACCAACTTGGCTGATGGATTAGCGAATCCATGTCGGCGGAAGAAACTAGGCCCACGCCCGTACGATCCCCGCCGTAAGACAGGTCAGCAGGTGACGAGCTCGACCTTGCCTCGCCAAACTCGAGGAGGCCCGCCTCGCACGACCTTGTCCGTCTTACTCGGGGAGGTTCCGTCCCGCACGACCTTGCCCGCTCGACCTCCCCGCTCGACCCCCGTGCTCGACCTTGAAACTCGACCGCCAACCGCATTAACTCCCAACCACCCCGGTGCCCACGTGGGCGGTACTCGGAAATCATTGGCGGGGGTTCGCACCCCATCCCTCCTCGCCACCACCTGCTCTCGTCGGGCCACGCCGACGGGACGTGCCGTCCCTATGCCGTCCCCGTTGCTCGACGAGTTGGCGTGGACCGAAGTCTCCGGGGGAATCCGTCACCCACCGATGTACGGCAGTATGGCCCCTCCCGCCATACCGGTTGAACAGGTGTAACTCGAGGTTGAGCTCGAGTTACGCTCCGTCCCACACGACCTTCGCCGGCAAGCTCGAGGTTCGAACAAGCTGCCCCACGACCTCGACCCCGACCTAGCGATCAATGCACATGATAGAGAAGGACGGAATTGGCATGTCATATCCAACCACTCTGCCACAACGCCGCCCATGACTCCGCCGAATGCGGAATACTCCATCCCGATGCTGCCAGCTACAGGAACGATGCGACCGCCTAGTCAACCCACTCAAGTATGCGCGAGGAAGAAGACCGACGGGATGGCACGGGCATTCGACTGATTCCACGGTTGTCCTCCTTCTCTCTCTCCCCGTAACTCGAGCTTCACCCCCGTGGCTATAAAGGGGTAGAGTCTCTCACATACGCGAACGTCTATCATGCAGGAAAAACGCTCACACACTCACGCTTTTACACTCACCCGCACGGGACTTGGAGCACGCTCCTCTCCCGCCACCTTTGTACCCCGTTTTCTCGCTTGACGCAAGGAACACGAATGCCGCGACACCACCCCCGCTGGACGTAGGGAGCTTTCCCGAACCAGCATAAATCTTTCGTGTCTTCCCTTGTGTACCATCCGGCCTAAAACGCGCATCCCCGGGACAAATTCTACAGCCGGTGGTTCGAACACCGACAGCATTGCATTGTGAGTAGTGATTCCTCCATGCTTCCGGCTGCTTGAACACCTTCGAATGAACTCTTTAGTGTCCTCATACATGGCTGGCCAGTAAAATCCGCTTTGGTATATTTTTGCATGTGTACGGTACACACCATAGTGCCCCCCATATGGAGATGCATGACATTTTTCTATATTCTTGGTTCCTTCAATTGTGGGGACACATCTCCTTATTACTTCATCAGCACATTGCCTATATAAGTAAGGATTGTTCCACAAGTGACGTCAACTCTCATATTTGAGCTTCTTTTTGTCTCCCTAGAGTGGAACATAACCTGTGACCATATAATTCACAATGTTCGCATACCATAGGTTGGAGTCCGACACTTTCAGCAGCATATCATCGTGCAGGAAGTCATTTATTGGTATTACCTGCATCTTAGTGACCTGCATACAAGATAAATGATATGCAATGGAATTCTCTACTCCTTTCTTATCTCTAATTTTGTTATCAAATTCTTGGAGTAGCAGAATTCGTCTATGTAGCCTAGGCTTAGCATCTTTTTAGTGAAAAGGTATTTTGTGACACCCCTATCCGAAGAATGGGGTGTCCCTCAGGATCTCGTCGGGAGATGGTTGACGAAGCAACCATACATAGCATCACACACACACAAACATACAGAAATTATAAATTTACATAGATAAGTGCATATTATTACAACTTAGGTTTGAATTGAAGAGAGTACATAGGTTCTGAAATTTAAGTTACATAACATGTTCTGAGTTCGAAATAAAGTGCGGAAGCGATAAATAGACTCGACGATAAATATATAGATAGCTAGGTAAACCATGTCGGCGAGGAACATGGCTCACACTTCGTGAGTCGGTGAACTAGGAACCCATTCGATAGACCATTCTTTGGGCTCTTCACCTTCCCACACAACCTTGCCACAACAATCACAATAATTTGCTTGAGGAAAACCTGAAAACAACAATTATGCAAAGCCTGAGTATCTAACATACTCCGCAAGTCTTACCCGTCAAAAGGTTATCTAAAACCGACACCTAACATGTAGGGGTCTGACCGGGTTTACTTGGCATAAATTGCATAAAACAGCACCTATTATATTCTATGCAATATTTTATCCATTGCCAAATTAATAGGGTTGTTGCATAAACATAACTTTAGTGAGCCTTGCTAACAACAAGAATTTGCAATACAAATGTGAATCCATAAATAACAGCAAGTATCATTATCATCCTCACATTACTAATTATTGCAATCTGCTCGAACCAAGTGGGCCTCTTTAATACATCCTACAGGAGAAAACCCAAGCACACGACATACGCATCATTTAAAAACACGTATGGCCACCGTTCACGAGTTCATCATAGAGTGTGGCGCGGGGCTACCGATCCCGAGTGCACGTCCCCTTGCGACACATTCAACAACATGTCCAAGGCTTAACCCATGCACCCTCCAGCGGTCCTCTAACCCAACCTCCTCCCTACTTACACATCACCTGTGGATCGGTAAGGTATCCGTCCCCCTCTATGACTCACAACTTACATAGGTTTACCAATCCCAATAGAAAGGTATGCACTTGGTACACAACTCAATACTTGTTCGCGGAGTCACAACGATAGGTTCTCAATTTTAACCATTTTCAACCACAAGTGTAGTATAAACTTATCCGAGTGGTCCAGATCCTATCGTCGACTCGAATATAAATCTAAGCATAGCATTTCTATCGAGGGTGAATCACATAGACTACATAGGTCATATAGAGATTTATGCAAGTGGGTTTCACATCAACTCCTATACTTAATGCACAATACAATATCCTTATTTAATGTGATTAAAAGAGAAGACTTTTAAAACATAGGAGTGCACCGGGGCTTGCTTTGGGCTTGATCGAAGTTAGTAGCTTCACTAAAATTAAGATTAACACCGGGCTCCTCCGAAGCGTTCACTTCGTCTTCGTTGCCTAATTGAATGAAATGCGTTGCGTAAGCATAAATGCATACAAGGGAGATGCATAGAACTTCATTCATAAACATGAATGATTATGCGATGCTCGTGATCATGTCATGCTCATGGATAAATTAAAATGCTCAAACTCATGCATGAAATGATAACTCGTAGCACAAACAAGTAAAGCTTCTTTTATATAAAACCTAGCAACGTTGCTATGTGAACCTATAAGAATCAATAAATGCTTGACATGAACAAGATAAATACTGTGGTGACAGTCACATTAATTTACAGATATAAATATTTAATAAAATTTTAAGCTAGTTCATTTTAATTCCTAAGGAATAAATAGATCTAGCTCTATTATCGCATGTAAACTATAAGTAAAAATATAATCTAACTACAAATGACATATGAGCAAATGATATGGTAATTTATGCTTACTGAATATAAGAGTATAATATTCTAGATGAACAGTACCAGAGATGAAAATGACAATAAATAATTATCTTATATGTATATAAGGCATTATTCCTATAGAATCTCTAGTCTAGTTTTAAATTAAACAAATCAATAGTAAACTTTATACTTATGATGCTCAAACTTTTTCATGAGAATAACCAGTCACGTATTATGTAATAAACAGCAGTAATGCAAAGTACCATGAAGAAATTCCTAATATAAAAATGATAAGAATTTATTTACTAAAAACAAGAGGTGATGCAATAACTTTAAAAATATACAACAAATGAAAATGTGCATGTGCAGAGGCTTCATACATGCCATGAGTGATTTAATGGCCAAGTTTCATGCTCATATGATTTATATATATTTATTTATGAATTTATAACTCTTAAAAGGGTTCAACTTTAGGGAATTTTTATAAATATGAAAACAGTGAAAACTTAGGTGCTCATCCTACTTTTTGGAAAGAGGGGATTTTGATGAATCCAACAAAATTTAGTTTGCTGTAGTTTGTGAGATATGATTTTTTGAATAAAAATCAAAGTTCAGCTATATCTACGAATTTGCCATCGGGTAGTTATGACTTTGCAAGTAATTACGAGATTTGCCACTGTCGCGATTTTTACTTCCTCCAGGTGCGACCGTGCTTGGCGACGGGGAAAAATGAGATTTTCGGCCAGATCCTTCGGCAATCGGCACAAGGGAGGGAAAAGAGGTCGGATCTGTTGGTGATTGAGTTTCGCATGCTTAGGAAGGAAAATCAAGTGAAGAGGCTCACCGGTGATGGATAATTTTGCGGTGGCGCCGGATGTGTACGACGAAGAACTCGATGGATGGTTTTGCCAAATACTCCGCGCTCGGTGCACGGATTCGAGTGAGGTTTGCTCCTACAGCTTAAGCACACCGAGGCGCACCTTCGGTTCATGGTGGCTCGCGATGAGATGCTGCGTGGTGGCGGGGCGTCAAGCTATAGGGGAGGCATGACAATGGCGGGTGGCTCACCCTTGCGTCCGGAAAGAGAGGGGAAGGGCGCATGTAGGGGGGGGGTTGAAGGCCGGGGCGCTGGTGCTGCTGGCCTAGTGCCGAGCTGAGGGGTGGGGATTGTTTAAAAAAATCGAGAACCGGGATTGTTTCTGGCATTAAATTGAATTTTTAAGGCATTTAAATGGTTGCTGAAAATTCAGAAAAAATTCTTAAATTCATCTTTTAATATGCACAACAGGATTGTGAAAAAAGATTGGCACACCATTATTATAATTGTTAGATGTTTGTGAGAGTTAGGGTGTTACCCAATTTAATTAATTGATTTCTCTTTTTCTTGATTTTTAATTGGGCGATTAAATTATGGTCAACCTGATTAGATAATTTGCATGGGTTATTAGCATAATTTTCCATTTCGTGACACGGAATGTCACATATTTCAAGGCAGCATGATCAGTAAAGTGATAACCTTTGACCCCACTAAATTAGATCTAAACTTATCAGCAAGGAGCTCCTTCTAAGTGGTTGCAAAATTTAGTTGAGCTCCGGACAAATTTTTGCTAGCATAGGCTATAGCATGGTGCCTTTTATCCTTCGTTTGGCCTAGAAGAACTCCAATGGCATAGTCACTAGCATCACACATGATTTCGAAGAGCATCATCCAATCGGGGGTTGAATGATTGGGGCTAAGATGAGTGCCTTCTTGAGAATGATGAAGAATTTTAGGCACTCATCATCGAAATCAAAAGGTGCATCCTTTGCTAAGAGGCTTGTAAGGAGTCTAGCGATTTGAGAAAAGTCTTTGATGAATCGCCGATAGAACCCCTGTGTGGCCTAAGAAGCTCCGGATCCCCTTAACACCGATTGGAGGTGGAACCTTTTCAATAATGCCTATTTTTTCTCTATCCACCTCTATCCCCCTTTCGGACACTAGGTGTCCGAAAACGATACCGTCACGGACCATAAAGTGGCACTTTTCCCAATTGAGTACCAGGTCCTTCTCATGGCATCTATGCAAGACCTATCTAAGTTCTCAAGAGAATGATCAAACATTTTTTTCATAGACAGAGAAGTCATCCATGAAAAATCCATTATTTCTTCAATCATGTCCGAGAAAATAGACATCATGCACCTTTGGAACGATGTGGGTGCATTGTAAAACCCGAACGACATTTGGTGATAAGCATTTGTTCCATAAGGACATGTAAAAGTGATCTTACTTTGATCGTCAAGATGGATGGGAATTTGATGGTAGCCAAAGTATCCATCATGGAAACAAAAGGAGGAATGTTCGACTAGTCATTCTAACATTTCATCAATGAAGGGCAGGGGGAAATGATCCTTTTTAGTTTCCTTGTTGAGTCTTCTCGTAGTCAATGCACATCCTCCATCCTGTGACGATCTGTTGTGGGATCAACTCATTTTTATTATTTCTAACGACAGCCAACCCCCGCCCCCCCTTCTTGGGCACTACCCGAGCATGGCTAACCCACTCACTATAAGGTACTTGATAAATGATCCCCACCTCTAAAAGCTTCAAGAATTCCTTCTTCACCACCTCTCTCATTGCATTATTGAGTCTTCTTTGACGCTCCCTAGAGGGTGTACTATTGGGTTCAATGGGAATTGTTGGGGGTCTAGCCCAAAGATTTCCTTCGCGCGGTGTGAACGCCTACGCCCCGTGGTCCTCCACCTCGCCGGATGGGCCTAAATCCTTTTGTCTATCCTTAATCACTAATGCCGACATTGACATTGGTTTAAATAGATATGCAAGTAACCCAGCGGAGCAATGGCCAAGCGGTGGTGCGAAGTAACGCAGCTTGGCCGCGCGAAGCATGCGGCCAGCAACGAAGATACCGGCCACTCTCAATGTCGTCTCCCGGGCGAAGAGCAGGGGCCTAGGTGAAGTGTCTTCCCGCAGTGCCGTCCAACCCGGCGGCAGCTAACCCACCATTCCCGCGCATCAAGAGGATTGTCCGCAATGCCCTCTCGGAGTTACCGCCTCTCGGTAGTTCCGAGGGCATTAGACTAGGAGTAGGAAGGTCATGTAAAGTTGTGATTCGCCATGACTATAAAAGAATACCAAGAGTTACTTGTAAAGTCACATGTAATCTTTGAGTTAGATTCGCTTATGCAAGAGTTGTCATCTCATCATCTCGCTTTCATACCTTCACATATCTAGTCTCTTGTGTTTCGTGTGCTGAGCGAGCTCTTACCTCGCCACTTAGAATACCGACAAGAATGCGATGGGTGCAAAGTACAGGTCTAATTCCCTTGAGGTCTTGGAGTGAGAAGCCTACGACGGATCGATGCTTTTCTAAGATGGCTATAAGTCTAGCGGTTCCACCTCGGAGAGCTTGTTACTAATAATGACAGAGGCATATGTGTCACCGTGTAGGAAAGCAGAGCTGTTGGTGGTTTATATAAACCCATTGTATCTATAAAAAACGGATGTTTTACGCCTCGCTTGGTCATTTAAACTAACAATTAACCCTGTAATTGCATATATTCATAGTTGTTCTGTTTTGGTACATAATACATGAAATAGATGGAAAATATAACAACTATGGATAAAGGCCGGCGAAGCAAGGCACATCCATGTGTCGATTGGCACAACCGAGGGAAGCCCGGCTAAGGGCCCAATCCAAGAAGAAAGATGGCCAATCCCGATGTGAATCGGAGTTGGCGGATGCCTAAGCCAGAATTGTCAAAGATAAAGGAAGGAAAAAAGACAACTAGAGGACGACGATTGGATGTGAAGCAAAGCCGGGGTTTCAAATAGCGGCGGCAAAAGGCGGCGAACATTGGCCGGATCCACCGGAAGGGAGATCGTGCCGATCGGCACAATGTCTGCGCCGATTGGCACTTGCGCATCTCGTGTTGTTTCTCATCCCTTCACCATGTTCAGTGGAAGGATGAGTGAGTAGTCTCATATTCTTTTCTCTAGTGTGGGGATCTAGCTATGTAAACTCTTATGCTTGTGAAACTCTCTTGATGAATTCAGTCTACGTGATGCACTTAATTTACAATAATGATGGATACTTACACCTATTAGTGCATTGCAATTACACTTTTGCTCATCACATAGTGCAAGAAACCACCGGGGAGCAAATAGCCCCTTACATGTGACAAGCTAGGGTGAACGAAAACACCATGTATTGTAGAATACTAAGTTTATCATCCGAGTTGATAAGTTAGATATGCATGATAGTGAACCAATCCTAGGAGGGAATCTTTAATTATCTTGTTACACCTTTGTTAGAAATTACTGTTCTACATCTTTGTCATTCACACACACATACAACCATTGCAATATGTTAGTAATTAATTATTACTAAAATGTCCCGCTTGTTCTCTATGGATTCGATTAAACCATGGAATACTCTAAGGGAAAAAGAGCTACAATTGTACACCGTCCTCTTGCAGCATATAAGTGGGTGCGTCGTTACGACTAACAAGCTGTTTTTCTAGTGTCGTTGTCATGGAACAAGTTATTTTACTATATTATTTACTAACTTATAATCCTCTCTTTTCTAGTTTGTTTTCATTATTTTGTGTGAATTTTTCTACGGCAGAATCTTCACTCTTGTTGAGGTAGCTCTTCCTATCGTCTCCGGACTTGTTAGTACCTCAATCTTCAAATGAGAAGGCCACCGCCTCCTCATATGTGTTGAATCCTATTATCATTAGCATGGCTGAAGGCAACAAGGTATTTTGGACAAATGAGAGGAGAACTCGTACACTCACATGCAAGAACCGGCAACGTTATGTTGAACCTTTTATCATGAAGGAGTGCTCCAAAACCTATATAGATGGTTGCTATTCCCACCGACATTGGGAGGAAAGCCAAGGAGTGGCATAAAGCGGCATCACGTGAAGCAAAAAGGAGTGGGAACGAATTGGTGGGGAGTCTCCACTACTTTCCCCTATTGAAGGTGGAAAATTTGAGAAGAGAAGTGGTAAATTTCTTGCAAGAAGAAGAGGAATCTCTCGCTCAAGCATGGACCTGTTTCTAATCTTTGCTAAAACAAGGACCGGATCTAGGGTGTGTTTGGTTTGGCTGTGGCTGTGGAAAAGGCTGTTGTAGATTGTGGACTGTCAAAAAACTTGATGTGGGCTATGAGCTGTGAGAAAGCTGAAAGCCGTTTGGTAAAACAATTGTGGCTTTTTGGAAACTTACTAAGCGACCCTACTTGTCATGTATATATACATATATACACATATATAGTTATATATAGATAAAAATAAATATATTTTATACATGTATACATAGTTGTTCACAAGTTTTTGATATTTATCTATTTATTTATATGGTATATAATATATATATATAAATAAATAGATAAATATATATACATATATATACATATGAATAAAAATATATATATTGTATACATATAACATATATAAATGTATATACATATATAAATAAATATATATGCATATATATCTTATACATATAAACATATTGCTAGTATATATACTATATTTATTTTTATTTATATGTATCTTATACATATAAACATATATATAAGATATAAATAAATAAATAATATTAAGATATATCGTATACATGTATTCATATATATATATAAGATATATGTATATAAATAGCTATATATCATATAATAAGTATATTATGTGTGTACACACACACACACATATATATATATATATATATAGCTGCACTATTTCACTCCCAGGGTGTGATATAATATTTCACACCCTAGCCAGCAACCACTCAAAGCAAACCAGCCTGAATGGATCAACAAATGCAGGCATGCGTGCATTCCATGCTCATTAAATGACTACAATTAATCCTTTTAATTGGTAGTCATAATTCACGTCCGATTATATCCTTCCTATTTATAGCCACCGACATCAGGATTCCATTCATTTTCTCCTATTTCTTGCATGCTGGAAGGCGCTGCTCTAGATGCATCGGCCAGTTCATCTAGACGGGAGCTTTCCCATCTATTTTGTTTTAACCGTGCAGGTCAGCTTTCTCATAGTGATTTAATATATATATTCTATATATCTCTTCTCACTCTCAATCGTATAGCTAATGATGTTTTTTTTTCTTGCAACCAGTGTGCTCATGATGAAAGACTCCAAACATATGTCAACCAGCTTAGGTACAGAATACCGCTGTGAATTGTCTTCCACTACCCAATTTGTTCTTTTTATGGTTTTATATATACTTTTTGTACAGCGGTGTGGAGGGGAACGATGAGGCAACGCTGGCCGAATTTGTAAGATATAGACTACATGAGTGACTCATTAGAAATCTGTCAGATTGAATTCTCAGCAGTATTCTTCGCAAGGAGCAAGCCACATGGACCTTGTTCTATGGTTCACACATTTTACCCAGCTCAGACGACTCTATTCCCTAGAGTGGCTGCATGGGACGACAGCACATCACGTCCTTAGTTAACACTGCATCAATCTGCATTATTGCCAAGATTAAGATGCAAGCTTTTTTATGAATGTTTTGTATCATGATCTCGACGAGATGTTTCTATGCTCCCATACATGATTATTTGCAATCAAAAGTGGCTTTGTTTTGCTTTCAAAGAGGATCAGAGAAAGTCAAGCCCCTGGATGGGGAAAAAATGTAAACGAGGATGTCAACGTCAATGGCCAACGGCAATATGAAATACATTGTGATTATCATTTTTAACTATAAAAAATTGTCCAATGAAACCATAAATATATGGTGGTTTATTAACACTATGAAAATAATACCTAGTTGTAAATACTGGTTAAGGAAATAGCAAAATGTACGCATATGTTTGTGTCAAATAGCAAAATAAACTTTTGTCTATGATCGTGTAAGAATTTATTTGCGTCTACATGAGTAAAAAATATATACTCTGTGCTGAAAAGATTACATAGGTCTACTTGAACATATAAAACTGAAGTCTTCACATTTTTAAAATGACATTATGTACTACCAGTCGATTTCTGTCCGTAAATAATATGCATATTTACAACCATAAAACATATTCGATACTAAATTGTGAATAGTATTAAAAATTGAACCATAAACAAATATGCACATGACTATAATTTCCATTTGTTTTTACACTTGTAGATGTGTCTAACAATACTCATATACAAGCTTTTTTTATTTTAGGCTCATCTGGCCCTCCGCATGTTTTATTGCTGAATGATGGTGTTGCCAGATTTTTGGAAGGCATCCTTCGGCCACAGATAAAATTAAATAACACTATCAATCAATGCTATGAATGTCAAGAATTAATTACTTTTCTTATGGCAGGATCAGCTACGCATGCATGCTGGCCAGGCTTCATTCTTCGAACGTGGATGTCTTCATAATAACCTTATAAGCGTAAAAGTTGTTACACACTGTAATAGCAAATAATGATCCAGGTCTGGCTCTGTTCTAGATGACTCGATTTCTTGTAACCTTGAAGCGTAAAAGTTCTACCACTGACCGCAGCTCGATTTCTTTTAACCTTGAAGCGTAAAAGTTCTACCACTGATCGGAAATAGTGACAACAGAATTTTATGATGGCACGTGTGTACGCATATGTTTTTCTACTCGTGTAATAAGGAAATAATCAAAACTTACTATCCAGGTGTGCATGCAATTAAAAGAGGAATTTAAAAGCCAT
Organism: Chloris gayana; assembly: GCA_031894775.1. Classification (NCBI taxonomy): domain Eukaryota; kingdom Viridiplantae; phylum Streptophyta; class Magnoliopsida; order Poales; family Poaceae; genus Chloris; species Chloris gayana. Next base: position 543,374 of record JAUNZO010001231.1, on the reverse strand, counting down.
TAATATCTCCAATTAAAAGATGAGCGTGTGCATGCAATTAACAACAACTATTAAAAAGTGCATGCGTTGGTGGATAAATGCATCCATGTGACCATGCTGGTTGGGTGCACCGGTTGAGTGTTGGGTCCAGTCAAACTGGCTGGGGTGTGACATAATAAACAACACCCTGGGTGTGATTTAGCGCTGCCCTAGCTGCACTATTTCACTCCCAGGGTGTGATATAATATTTCACACCCTAGCCAGCAACCACTCAAAGCAAACCAGCCTGAATGGATCAACAAATGCAGGCATGCGTGCATTCCATGCTCATTAAATGACTACAATTAATCCTTTTAATTGGTAGTCATAATTCACGTCCGATTATATCCTTCCTATTTATAGCCACCGACATCAGGATTCCATTCATTTTCTCCTATTTCTTGCATGCTGGAAGGCGCTGCTCTAGATGCATCGGCCAGTTCATCTAGACGGGAGCTTTCCCATCTATTTTGTTTTAACCGTGCAGGTCAGCTTTCTCATAGTGATTTAATATATATATTCTATATATCTCTTCTCACTCTCAATCGTATAGCTAATGATGTTTTTTTTTCTTGCAACCAGTGTGCTCATGATGAAAGACTCCAAACATATGTCAACCAGCTTAGGTACAGAATACCGCTGTGAATTGTCTTCCACTACCCAATTTGTTCTTTTTATGGTTTTATATATACTTTTTGTACAGCAGTGTGGAGGGGAACGATGAGGCAACGCTGGCCGAATTTGTAAGATATAGACTACATGAGTGACTCATTAGAAATCTGTCAGATTGAATTCTCAGCAGTATTCTTCGCAAGGAGCAAGCCACATGGACCTTGTTCTATGGTTCACACATTTTACCCAGCTCAGACGACTCTATTCCCTAGAGTGGCTGCATGGGACGACAGCACATCACGTCCTTAGTTAACACTGCATCAATCTGCATTATTGCCAAGATTAAGATGCAAGCTTTTTATGAATGTTTTGTATCATGATCTGGACGAGATGTTTCTATGCTCCCATACATGATTATTTGCAATCAAAAGTGGCTTTGTTTTGCTTTCAAAGAGGATCAGAGAAAGTCAAGCCCCTGGATGGGGAAAAAATGTAAACGAGGATGTCAACGTCAATGGCCAACGGCAATATGAAATACATTGTGATTATCATTTTTAACTATAAAAAATTGTCCAATGAAACCATAAATATATGGTGGTTTATTAACACTATGAAAATAATACCTAGTTGTAAATACTGGTTAAGGAAATAGCAAAATGTACGCATATGTTTGTGTCAAATAGCAAAATAAACTTTTGTCTATGATCGTGTAAGAATTTATTTGCGTCTACATGAGTAAAAAATATATACTCTGTGCTGAAAAGATTACATAGGTCTACTTGAACATATAAAACTGAAGTCTTCACATTTTTAAAATGACATTATGTACTACCAGTCGATTTCTGTCTGTAAATAATATGCATATTTACAACCATAAAACATATTCGATACTAAATTGTGAATAGTATTAAAAATTGAACCATAAACAAATATGCACATGACTATAATTTCCATTTGTTTTTACACTTGTAGATGTGTCTAACAATACTCAGATACAAGCTTTTTTTATTTTAGGCTCATCTGGCCCTCCGCATGTTTTATTGCTGAATGATGGTGTTGCCAGATTTTTGGAAGGCATCCTTCGGCCACAGATAAAATTAAATAACACTATCAATCAATGCTATGAATGTCAAGAATTAATTACTTTTCTTATGGCAGGATCAGCTACGCATGCATGCTGGCCAGGCTTCATTCTTCGAACGTGGATGTCTTCATAATAACCTTATAAGCGTAAAAGTTGTTACACACTGTAATAGCAAATAATGATCCAGGTCTGGCTCTGTTCTAGATGACTCGATTTCTTTTAACCTTGAAGCGTAAAAGTTCTACCACTGACCGCAGCTCGATTTCTTTTAACCTTGAAGCGTAAAAGTTCTACCACTGATCGGAAATAGTGACAACAGAATTTTATGATGGCACGTGTGTACGCATATGTTTTTCTACTCGTGTAATAAGGAAATAATCAAAACTTACTATCCAGGTGTGCATGCAATTAAAAGAGGAATTTAAAAGCCATTAATATCTCCAATTAAAAGATGAGCGTGTGCATGCAATTAACAACAACTATTAAAAAGTGCATGCGTTGGTGGATAAATGCATCCATGTGACCATGCTGGTTGGGTGCACCGGTTGAGTGTTGGGTCCAGTCAAACTGGCTGGGGTGTGACATAATAAACAACACCCTGGGTGTGATTTAGCGCTACCCTATATATATATATATATATATATATATATATATGGCAGCGCTAAATCACATCCAGGTGTGATTTAATATATCACTCTCCATTGCCATGTAGGCACCTGGCTGCCTCTGTGGCACCAGTGGTGCTCCAGCCACTAGGACACAACAATTAACCGGACTGTGTATTCCTCCGTAGCAATTAACCACATGTTGCCTGGTTTTTTTTCACAGAACGGACTGGTCAATTAATTGTGGCGCCTTAATCGAGCCACTGAGATTTGGACACCATTAAAATATTCAAAGGTGCAGACCATATGTGCATGGAATCTAGTATCGTGAGGGAGAAAAACTGCCCATGATTTTACGCCAAACTTCATTAACTTTTGCAACTACATTTTATTTTTGCAAATATGGCTCTGGATGACTTTGTGTCCTTAATTATTATATGCGTGTCTCAAACTGTAGGCAGAAAAAGACAGCTCATTAACGCAAAAATCTTGTCTCGAGTCACAAATATATGCATGGGACGTGAAGACGAAATCAGGTTGTGACAATACCTGATTGGAAGCAAAGCTTCCGTGAGGGTAAAATCTGCTCACGTATATTACGGGGAGTTTTCAAAATAAGAAAGACGTATTGCAGGGAGGTTGACTATAGCTAACAAAATATTCTCACGTATTCTACGTCTAACATCATGTGTTTGATTGCTAGAAACACAATCCGAGTATTTATAATCGCAGAATTTCTAATTTTTTTATTACAAGGCTGATATCCCTTAATCGTAGATACTTTTTACCGCATTGAGAATTTTATGATTAAGCCACATGCTGAAATGCAGCCGGACTTAGGAATGTGATCACGAAAAGTTGTATTGACTCAAAGATAGGTGTCCTTGATCGCAAAAATGTTTATTTTTGTCACAAGTTCATTAGGAATTCTATGATTAAGCCACGAAATGCATCCTGACTTAGGAATTTGATCATGAATTTGTTGGGAATTTTTCTACTTTCCCATGTGCAGAAGCACAATCCAAGTACGTTTAGTCGCAAAGTTGTATTGACTCAAAATTAGGCAAATGGCCGTGAGACAGGGGAGTAGCTCAATCAGAAGCATATCTCGGTGAATCCTCCATTAGTAACCTCAATCATAATTATATCACGAGTGCCATGTAGGCACCAGACTGTGTCAATGTGGCTCCGGTGTTGCAGAAGCCACCGAGAGAACAATAAACCGGACGTGTGTTCGTTTTCGTGGTTTTCTTTCCCTCACCGGTTGGCCACTTCGTTGCTGCACATTAATCACCACAGATTGAGCCATGCATGAAGCTTCGGTCTCCATTATAAAATAATGAAAGGTTGCGACATTATGAGGCTGAAACCATCAATTCTTTCTAGAGAATAAAAACTGCTCCTGTTTTACAAAAAGTTTCATTTTTTCAGCTTGATGTTTTGTGTAAAAGGCTGCATGCAAGTTTTACGTGTGTATCAAACTCTAAGCACAAAAAGGAGAACTCATTGTCACATAAAAGGCTAGTACTTTGGACTCACAAATTATAGCAACACAAATGTGGTTTTCTGAATGTGTGTATCAAACTATAATGGAAGGTGAATTCCTGTATTCAACCTTTTCACACACACAAAAAAAAAAGAATTCGTGTATTGAACTAGGATTTCCAGAGGATAAAAACTGCTCACGTATTTGGAAGTTTGAATATTTTTAGCATATATTTTGCTTACAAAACGATCACAGGATCTGAACTACTCTTGTTGATCACAGGATCTGAACTGCTCTTAGGATTGCACAGATAGAAAAGGCCGAGTGAATTTGAACACAAATTCATTGAGAATTTTATGATCATGCCATGTGCCAAAATGGCAAAACACAATAGATATAGTCACAAAAGTTGTATTGATTCAGATGACATCTATGATCCTAATAAAAAAAGTTTTCTCAGTTATTCTTTGGGAACTTTATGATAAGTATATATATAATCAAAACGTTCTATTACATGAGAAAAGAAAATTTTCCTTGACCACAAAAAAGTTTTTTATCACATTTTTTAGAATTTTATTATTAAGCCAACTCAAAAAATAGCAAATTCCCTCTAAGCCACTGAAAATTTTCATCGTTCTCTCTGTGCCATGGAAATTTTTGAACTTCCCTCTATGCCATCCACTTAAAATTTTCATGCCCTCTATATGGCCACTGACGCCAGTGCTTAATGTTTAAATCTATTCACTAGATCAAAAAAACTTTCTTTACTCCAAAATTTATGAAAATTTGTAAATATATAGAGTAACACCTCGAAAACATTTTTTGTTATTGGAAAACAGTTTGGTTCTAGAACATTTTTGAATTTGAAATTAGTGAATCTCACAAAGCATTAAGGTTCAAAACTTCAAATTTTGACTTCTAAACCTTAATGCTTTGCCAAGTTCACCAATTTGAAAATTGAAAATGTCATAGAACCAAAATATTTTTCAATAACAAAAAATGTTTCCCGCATGTTATTCTATAAGTTTGCAATTTTTCTCAAATTTTGAAGTAAAGAAAGTATTTTTTATGAGCTAGCAAATAGATGAAAGCGTGGATGGCATAGAGGGAAGTTCAAAAATTTCGATGGCATGGACGGAACGAAGAAAATTTTCAGTGGCGTAGAGGGAATTTGCTCCTCAAAATATAGGTGTCCGGCCTTGATCGCAAAGAATATTTTTAAGCGGAAAAAATTAAAACAATGTGTGGCTAAATGTCGTGACTGAGAAAAAAGTTGATTAACCATAAAAACTGGAGTCAGCGCTCATTGACATCTCAATAGAAAATAGACATGGGTATGAATGTAAAAGACTAGATATTTATTATTAGAACACAATACTATGATTTATACCAATAGTTTTCTATGGTCTGGTGGATAATGGTAATAAAGAATGACTTTTTAACATATATTCTTACACCAGACGGAAGTACTAGTAGTGGAGTTTAAAACACTTCTTTTTGACCAAAAATTTCAAAACCTTGAGAAATTATAGATGTAGAGTGTGGTTCACTTGACTCATATAGACTCTTGATTGTCCAATCATATATTTTGAGTTCAAATATTATCACGAAATATTTGGTGCAAGCATAGTTTGAGATGTACTCTTGGAAGTACTGTAACCCAGGAAGTAGGAATATTGAATTTTACACTTTTAGATAATAGAGTTAGTACATAAATTAGAAATTCATAGCTTTGCACTCTCGAGTAGAGATTGCAATCTTGGGAACAAAGAGAACTAGAATTATCTCCTTGCTCGATTTCTTCTTGGTCCCAAAACAATACACTCTATACATCTTCTAATACATACATATATAGTTTAAAAAAATTAGAAAATACCACATGCAAATATAGCAACAAAGCAAGCATCTTGCTACCCCTCTTTCTAGCCCAGAGTGTGCTTTTCCTTGTCTCCTTGCTAGCTGGTCAAAAATTTTCATTTTTGTAAGCGAGAAATTTTTCAAAACAAAAAAAAAGATTCAGATCCACATGACGGAGATTCGAATCATTAAAACAATGAAGCATCAAATAGTCTATATTTTGCCCGGCAAGCTACGATGAAGAGAACAAAGTCAACAAACAGAATATCGCCTGTTACATGTCGAGCTTTTGTGGAACTGGCGCTATACAACCGTCGTGTGCATATGGGAACCATTGGTTTACAATATTTAGGCTTCCCACTTTATGTGACTGCAGATAATCAAAGTATTCGCTCCTTGGCTGTTCCGTGAGAGCAAATAAATTATTTTAAAAAGTAACATTCTGTAACAATGGCATCTTGAAAGCAATCCAAGGCCACGAATATTTAAGAGTAGTATTTACGACTACAAATTATTACAATTTTATGAAAATAATTATTTATGATCTGGTGGATTGTTGTTATTAACGAAAGTTATATATTTTAATAATAGAAGATCATTTCGTGTAACCTTAAAAGAAAATATATGTATGGTTCAAATTAAAGAACGCATTTCCATCGCCAAAGACATATCTGTATTAAGTCATATATTTTATTAGAAACACATCTAGATTATAATAACACAATCTTTAAAGAGAAAATTTACAGCCCATCAGAATCTTTTTGGATATACATGTAGTGCTTGTATAATGCAACTAGGAGTTGATCAACCCCCAATTTTCGAAACAGCTTGAAATTGAGCCTCTAGGATCATAGCCGCATACGTCAACACATCTTTGGCCACTCAGCATCATCCAACCTGCACACTAGTAGATTTTTGCGGCCAGATGGAGGTGAGCTGACAAAAAAAAGAACGCTTGGTGCAGAATACCAAATTAATTTCTCAGGAGGCAGCAAACATAACTAAATTTTCACATAGGGTTCCAAGCATCAAGTTATTTCTTTGTGAAACAGTTCCGCCATGGTGCTCTGATTGGGCTTCTAGATCGACATGGCTGAGAAGAGAATGTTTCATGATCTGACAAAAAGGAGGATTAGATCTGATAAAATAAATGCAGCTGCAGCCGACGGAGGTAAATCGATGGCTATTAATAAGTAAATTATCTCTGTCGATCTGGAGCAAATTGGATTTGTTTGCTGCTACTCGCTGCAGAAATAATAGATTCTGATCATGTGGGAGGTACAAACGTGGTTACCTACCTTGCAAGGGGTTACGCCACTAGGAGCAGCAGCACTACCATCCATGAGGAAAGCAACCATCCGCTGCCGTTGAGATGATCACAAGATTGCCATTGCTATGGCAGGCCAAAATCGAGCGCGAGACCTGCACAAATGAAGTCACGAGCAGATTATCTTTCTATATATAATAACGTAATTATCCGGGCCCATCAAAATGTCATAAATGCATGAGTAATTGATGAATATTAAAAAGGAATGAAACCTATTGATGGCACCGCGTGCTTTTGATGATGGTCTGGTTTATTTTTCTTTTACCTGGTTTTATTCAACGCTTGGGTTTAATAGCATGGGTCATGCGGTTTGGGTCTGATGGTTTTGTGTGCTGGCTGCGCCAGGGTGGTGATGTGGCTGAGGCATGATATATTATATCACACCCTGGGTGTGATATAGTACTACTATATATATATATATATATATATATATACATGCATGTATGTTGGTAATTTATTCAAACTTCATACCTACTTTCAGAAATGAACTAGTAAAAAGCTACTTTCGGTTTTGGCTTTTGTTGGCAGCCAACCCTTTTGTTTCGGCTACTGGCTTTTTTGAAAAGGCAAACTAGAAAAAGCACAACCAAACACACCCCTAGTCATAGATGAAAACATGTGTAGCCAGACTTTCTACATGGCCATAAATAAGGCATCAAGGATGCATTTCGATGGATCAGTCGAAGAAAGTTTTTCTTGGGATTGACGGCAAAGGCCGGAATGGATTTGTTAGCTAAAATTGCTAACAATAAAGCTTTGCATAAGCATTGGGAAGAATTTCAAGAGCCGAGAGAGCCATATTCAGAGACATCACCGACAGAGCTGCTAGCAAAAAATCTGTCATGCCAAAAATCAATTCAGTAGAAAATCTATAACAACAACCAGGAGGGCAAGAGTCTAAGTAAAAAGCTGCCACGATCATTACACCAGATGTGCCGATCGGCACAAGCATGGTGTCGATCCGCATGCCGGTGCCAAGCAAGGCGTCAGCAGCTTTGATAAGCCCACATGCATATTGTAGGAGGCTGCAATTCTGGATTATCACATGAAGGATTTTGAGGGCAAATTTTGCTAAACCCAAAGGAGATAGGACACTAGCAAACGCTAAACCCTTGGATGAGTTTGAACCAATGGATTGGATTTCTACTGTTTCTCTAATGAGCTTCTCAGTATGAGAAGATCCTTTAATCCAAAGGATGCCTCAAAGTCGGAATTGAATATAATTTTCCAAGGAACAAATTAAAATCAGAAATTCTAGACCAGGAGGTAATCGGAAGGGTATTGGAGAAATTATACAAAGATGATATAGAGCTCGATGGGACTCGAAATGAAGCAAGCTAAGAGATTGCTAGATAGTTGCTTTGAACCGTGTCACTGTGAAGGATTATGTGGTGTATATTTTGTAGATCCCATAGAAGAGGAAAAAGAAGACCCGTATATACCATGTGAGATTGCACACAGAGAATTCTCCAGAGCATTATGTGATTTCGGTTCCCGTGTCGGTTGGATGACTTATGAAGAATTCATAAGCATGCCTTATGAGATCAAGTAACAGTTTATAGGGACTGAACTCGAGCTAATCATGGCAGACGGAAGGAAGACTAAATCATTGGCGGTTGTCATGAATGTGAACGTTAAAATTAATTCAAAACCTATACTTGTGGATTTCTACATCCTAGAAAAGGGAGAAACTTGAGTTGAAGATATAATTCTGTGAAGACCATTCTTAGGGTTAGTTCAAGCTATTTTGGACGTAGGAAATGGCCAGCTCACACTGAAAATGGAGGAGAAGAAATTTTATTCCAATTCAATGGCCCACACGAGCAAGAAAACCCACCCTACTATCAGAAATACTTTCCGGAGGAAGATGAATAGATAGATATGGACATCGGAGACCCTCCGGAACATCTTCTGCAAGGAACAGATGAGAAAATGACAGGCTCCGATCGGCACAGGCCCTGCGTCGATCAGCACAACGGTTGTGCTAATCAGCACGACAAGCGCGTCGATCGGAAACTAGAAAATGACGAAATTTGAACCTCTAGGAGAGTTAGACCTAGAGGATGCATCAGCGGTCGAATAGAAAGAGCTTCCGGATGGATTACTGCATGAATACCCGAGGAAGAACAAGACATATCCGGTAATAGTCAATAGTGCATTGACAAAGGAAGAGACAGAGAATTGTTAGCTTTGCCTAAGAAATACAGGAAGGCTATTGGATATTCATTGGATGATATTAAAGGAACCGGTCCTACTTTTTGCACTCACAAAATAAATTTAGAAGATTCTCCCAAACCAGTAGAACAAGAAATGAGAAGACTAGTGGTTAAGAAAGAAATATTGTGATTATTAGATGCAGGTATGATCTATCATGTAGCTGACGGTGAATGTGTAAGCCCAAGTACAATACGTAACTAAGAAAGGAGGATTGACAGTGGTACCCAATGAAAACAATGAATTGATACCTCAAAGGACTATGACGGGGTGGAGAATGCGCATTGATTATCGAAGCCTCAACAAAGTAATCAAGAATGATCATTATCCTCTACCATTCATCAATGAAATGCTGGAAAGGTTAGCCAAGAATTCATATTTCTGTTACTTGGATGGATATAGTGGTTTCTTTCAAATCCCAGTGAGACCAGAAGATCAGCAAAATACCTCCTTTACTTGCCCTTTTGTAACATATGCATATAGAATGATGCCATTTGGGCTTTGCAACGCACCGACAACATTTCAAAGACACATGAATGCAATATTTGATGAATACATAGAAGAAATCATGGATGTATTTATGGATGATTTCTCTGTTCATGGTACTAATTTTGATAATTGCTTTGCAAATTTAGAGAAGGTTTCGAAAAGATGTGTTGAATGTGACTTGGTCCTTAATTGGGAGAAATGTCACTTTGTGGTTACGGAAGGAATAGTTCTGGGACATGTCGTATCTAATTTGTAACAGCCCAAAGTGTACTCAAAATTTGTGTAATAAAAATACTTAAGTTTGGAGAAGGATTGATTAAATTCGGTTAAGATTTGAATTCAAATCGAAGGAAAAACAAACGAATCAATTCGCAAAAGGTTTTCAATTCAAACCCGCAACCTGGGCCGAATTCCCGCAGCCCGTTTCCCTTTCTCCTTCGCGGCCCGAGTTCAGCCCGACCCGACCCGAACAGGGTCATCACCTTCCCTCGCCTTTCCAGCTCACGCGGCGCCGCGGCCGCACCCGTAGCGCGCCAGCTCGGACGCGCGTCGCGTAGCGACCCCAAAGCTACCTGCTCCCGTCCCTCTCGTCGCCTACAAAACCCCTGCGCCGCTCCCTTCTTCCCCCTCCTTTCCCAAACCCTAGCCGCCGCACCGCTGCTGCGGTTTCCCTCTCCGCCATGGACAAAGCTTCGAACCTCCACCACTCGTGCTGCCTTCGTGCACGGCGTGAGACGCTGCATGCGCCGGTGCACTCCGCTTCACGAGAGGAGCCCCGAAGACGAAGAGCGACGCGAGCGAAGTCCCGGGCCGCCATCTTCTCCACCTCCAATCATCGCCTCGGTGAGCCCTCGCCCAGCTCATGTGGTGTTCTAACCTCTATGTTGTTCACCCTATCGTTCAGCTCTAAGCGCGTGATTGTCTCCCCTTGTAGCGACGGAACGCTCGAGCCCGTGGTCACCATCGCTGTTCGCCCGTCGTCCGGCGTCCGCCATTGACAAACCTCGTCGCCCGCCGTCGTCGTCGCCCCCCCGTCCGTTCGAGTGGTGCATAAGCTCCCCGGTGAGTGCGCGCACCTGTCCCCGTCTTTCCCCCTTGAGATTGTCCATGAATTCCGTGTCCCCGTCGAGTTCCGCCACCGCGTCGCCATGGACGCCGGTGAGCCGCTCGCTACGGGCGAGCTTGAGCTCCATTTCTAGGTCTTGAAGCTTCGTAGAGATCTCCCCGAGCCCGTGCGCTTGTTGGTTTGATAAAAGCTTGAGCTTTGGTCTTGAATCGTGAAGCGCCGTTGAGTCGCCGCCGCGGAGCACGCCGCCGGCGATGCTCCGGTGGAGTTCATGGTCCGGGTTTGGTTTGGTTATGTTCGCGGGATCATGGGCTACCTTTTGGTGTATTTTGTTGGGGGCTTTTGACCACCAGTGGGGTTTTCCCTTTCGTCCGCCGCCGTCGCCAACTCCGGCGAGCACCGGCCCTCGTCGGAGGGGAGCCGGTGCCCGGGACCGGCGCCGACCGATGCGCCGTGGGACGGGCTCGTCCTCGGTGTGCACGACATGGCCGCCGGCGAGCTGTAACGGCCGGGCGAGCCAACTCCGGCAAGACCCGTGGCGGAGCTTGCGTGGCTCCGGCTTGTCGTCCCGCATGGCGATCGCGTGGCAGCCACGTGGCGGGAGAATTGCCACGTGGTGCCGTCCTGTAGTGGGTCCGGTCTACGTGGCACGGACGTGGCACCGACGTGTAGCTGACGTGGTGCCCGCGTGTCAAGGAATATGACAGAGAATATTTCATTTCTTTTATTGGGTTTTTCTGAATTTCCATAATTCCTTTTTCTTTGGAAATTCATATCTTTTTCCCGGAGACTCGTAAAAATACGCGGTCAGTTGCGTTGGACTCGTAGCGACGTTCTCTACACGTTAGTGTAGCTTTTGGTCATGTTATAGCACTGTACTTTCCGTCGTCCGTTTCGTACTTTTTCTCTATTATCTCGTTTTGCGTGCCTAACCCCTGTTTCACGATCCGTCCGTCGGACGGTGCCGAGGAGTTCCCGTCTAAGCCGCAGCTTGAGGAGTTTCCGCCGAGTGCAGCAGTACGAGTACCCCGACCCGGCCCGGGAGCAGCCCTATCCAGGCAAGCCGCAATCCTTGACCACTCTTGATCCTATTTAGTACTTGCATTAAATTGGACCATGCATGATTAATGGTTACTTGCACTTGTAGTTTACCTATGCCATACTATGCTATCCTTGCCACCGTTTGCCATAGGTTATTCTACCGTTACTCGCATGCTTAGTACTTGCTTAGTTGCTTAATTGAACCCCATGATGACTATACATGTTTTTATGTAAAATAAATTGTAGGTGTTTCTTAGGTGTCGAGTTTCGTACTAGATACCTTGTAGGGCTTTTGCGGGGGCGAGTGTAGGTGGTTAGGTGCTCGGGAGACTTCGGGGAGTCTCTATTTGAAGAGTACCCGTTGTGGTACAGCTTGTGTAGGGGCCTTGGGTTATGGGGCCCCTGTTGTGGTGACACTCGTTGTTGAGACTCGTTATTTTTAGGAGAGGGATGGTGACTCGCCCCGGCAGCTTGAGGACCGGTTCTTAGTTGGTCGCTCTTTGGTTTACTAGCTTACCACGTGACTTGTATGGGCAGGCTGGATCATGATACTTAGCGGAGGAATGGGTGGCCCGCCGTGGTGTAGAGATTAGTGGTAGCGGGTGTTGGAGCGTTTGTCTCGACCCGCGAGCGGAGGATATCCCACCCGGCCCGTGGTACACCTTGTCACACCCTTCGAGCCCTTCTTTTCCTATGTTGTGGTTAGAGGATCCCGGACTCGAGGGACGGGCGCCACCCATTCGATGCTTTGAGGAGTGATCTTGTGAGTGTTGCTTTGCTTGGGCCACCACGGTGGTCTTTTGTTTGAGTACCTCTTCACGTGGGTACAGCTTGCTTACTCTCTGCAGAGATATATATAAATCTATACGTATAGCCTAGCCCAAGGTATTGGGCACCACCTTTGAGCGACACTCTTGATTAGCATTTACTACTTCTCCCCTCCGATAGGTGTTTTACTTCCGGCTTCGAGCTGTGGTCCCGTGGAGGTGTGCGGGACATAAAACTTGACCCTTGCGAGATTGCGTTGTTTCCTGCAAGGCCACTTATAAAATTTGACTAATAATAAAATATGATTCACATAGACTTGAGGAATAATGCTTTAGGTGCTAGCCCTTGCCTTTCCTTAAACTATCCCAACATGCATACATTGTTGCTAGGTAGTTTACGGCTTGCCGAGTACGTTATGTACTCACGGCTTTATCACTTTGTTTTTCGGACGCCGTTGCCGAGGAGCCGGCCGAGCCGGTTGAGAGAGCCGACGAGGAGGAGTGACGGTCTCGCCTACACTCGAGTTGCTTGTGGGTATGGACTTCACTACGGTTCTTCACCGAGAGATGCTTCCGCTTCGCTAGACTTCTACCATGATTTCGCGATGGCCTGCGTGCCACGCTCTTGTACTCTTGAGATTGAGACTTATGCATTTTAATAATGTACTTGGAGATTCTATTATCTTGCCTCGATTACTCTCTTTATTTATGGTTTATCTGTACTAACATGTGTTGAATGTACGTGCCACACTCTTGGGAGTGGCATAGAGGTACAAAGGGTCCGGGTTTCACGTTGGTGAAATTCCGGTCTTCACGATTGGTATCGAGCCATACTTGACTCGTAGGAACGAGACCCGTAGAAACCGGACGTAACCATCAGGACATGATCTAGATCTTTAATCTGCTAAACTCCTTTCATCAAACTTTGAAATCTGTCTTAACGTTTAAAGTTCTCAACGTAAGATGTGACCGAATGGATATGCCTTACTATGTTTGCTTCGATGAATGATCTCGCATACTGTTCTTTTACTCATGAAGATTCTTTCAAGACTTGAAGAAAGTGTTGGATAACCCGTACTAACCGTTGGATTTGTGCCTTTGTTAACGGATGCCGAGAGGAAGGGGTCTACACGTGCAGTTTGACCAGGCAGCTATGGAGGTTGACGGGTAGGCTCCCGGAGGACGTGGCCGAGGCCGTGGCCGTGGCGGAGGTCGTGCAGCTCCCGCAGTAGCTGCGCGAGGCCGCGGTGCGAGAGGCCGTGGTCGTGGAGGAGGAGCCGTGGGAGCTCGCGTCCGTGGGCGTGGCCGCGGTGGAGAGGCACCACCGGGTCTCGCAGCTGGAGAGCCGGAGGTTGCCGGACAGCAGGAGGCACCAAGCACGGCGAGAGGCGCCAGCCCGCAGGGAGGAGGCCGAGCAGCGAGAGATACCGCCACCGCCACCACCTGCTCGGACTCTTGCCGAGGTGATGGCGATGCGGACCAACATCCTGGGAGGTCCGATGCGGATGCTGCAGCAGCAGCAGCAGCAGCACCACGAGCAGAGCTCCACAGCAGACAGCAGGCACAGCACCACGCAGGCCGCAGTCGGTCCGACATGCGGAAGGAGGCCTTCCGCAGACTGCAGCCGGACACTTTCTCTCACCGCACGCACCCTCCGGACGCCGACAACCGGCTCGGGATGGTGTCCAAGCAGCTAGTGATGATGGAGTGCACCGACGCAGAGTGTGTGTCACTTGCTTCGTACTTGCTCGCAGGCGCAGCTAGCGCGTGGTGGGACACTTACGTGGCCAACCACCAGGACCCGCACAATATCTCTTGGGATGAGTTTGAGCAGGAGTTCGTAGCTCAAGCACATCCCCAAGGGAGTGATGGACAGGAAGGCGGATGAGTTCCGGAACTTGAAGATGGGATCTATGGGTGTGCTCGAGTACTACCACAGGTGGACCGAGCTGTCACGCTACTCACCTCGTGACGTTTCCACCGAGCAGGTCAAGAATCTCTCTTTCAGCTTTTTGTCTCAAATAATCATTATCTACACCTCTCAATGTTTTGCTCAACACGTTCTATGTTGTTTTCTCTTCATCTCATTTCTCTTCGTGAATTTCTATTTTCCATTGAACAGACAAGATCTATTACTTCAAGCGGGGCCTCAAGGCCGAGATTGGACCCCACGTGGCAGGGTGCTCTACCCCGAAGGAGCTAGTGGATAAGTCCATTGAGGTTGAGGATAGCATTGAGAAGGTCAAGAGGATTGAGGCACACAAGAGGTCGGGAGGGCAACCGGACCGATCCGGGGGACAAGCAGAGGCAGCAGGTTTGCTCGGGCAGCAGCAGCAGTTCACTCGTCCACCCCAGGGGCGCTTTGGCGGTTCTGCGCAGTTTGGCAGCTCAGGGCAGAGGTAGTTCACACCGCAGGGTCAGCAGTACCAGCGTGCTCCAAAGCACCACAGCAGTCCGGTTGGAGGCCCCCGAGCAGTGGGATGCCCTTCGCCAACAGGTGCTTCCAGTGCGGTCGGGCGGGGCACAAGTACTACACGTGTCCCAACGTGGGTCGAGAGCTCCTACCACCTTCACCACACCCAGTGCCAGCAGCACAGCCCACCGCAGCAGCAGCAGCTCCGCAGTTGCTCCCCGTCCCGTGCAGTTAGCAGCTAGACAAGCAGCCACAGCAGAGTACCTCTCGTGCTAGACTTCACCACCTCACTCGTTGAGGATGCACAGCAGGCACCGGACGTCGTCCTTGGTGAGTTTCTCGGTTAACTCTTGTTTAGCTTCTGTTCTTTTCGATACCGGTGCGACTAGATCGTTCGTGTCTTCTCGCGTTCGTTGCGAAGCTTAAGATTCCCGTCGTCTTGCTCGATTTTCCCGTGCTCGCTATTTCTCCACTTGGTGCTTCAAAGTGTGTGACGGGTTGCCGTCGAGTTCAGATCTTGATTGAGGGTGTTCGGTTCTTGGCTGATTTGGCTCTCTTGCCGTCTTCTCGGGATTGAGGTGATTCTTGGGATGGATTGGTTGACCAAGAACAAGGGGGTGATTTATTGTGATGAGCGGATTGTGACCTTGGTGAACCACCGAGGAGTGGTCGTGTGTTTCACACCGGTTTCTCCCAAGTTGCCAGCACAGCCTTTGTCACTTGCAGGGGTTGTCACTTGAGCAGATACCCGTGGTTTGTGAGTATCCCGAGGTCTTTCCCGATGATTTGCCAGGGCACCCGCCGGATAGGGATGTTGAGTTTGTGATTGATCTTCTTCTCGGCACGGCCTCTATTGCTAAGAGGCCGTATCGCTTGTCTTCCGATGAGTTGGTGTTGCTTAAGCAGGAGATTGATGATTTGTTGAGTAAGGGGTTCATTCACCCAAGTGCCTCACCTTGGGGATCCCCCGTTCTGTTTGTGAAGAAGAAGGATGGTACCGACAGGATGTGTGTTGATTATCATTCTTTGAACGAGGTCACCATCAAGAATAAGTACCCCTTGCCGCGGATTGATGATTTGTTTGATCAGCCGAAGGGTGCAAAGTATTTCTCCTCCGTTGATTTGAGATCCGGCTATCATCAAATGAAAATCCGCGAGTGTGACATTCCTAAGACTGCCTTCGTGAGTAGGTATGGATCTTTGTTACCGCTTTGTCAATTCCGTTGTTATCTTTCTTGCATGATCGCCCTTCCCTGAATTTTGCTTCTTATCTATTCCCCGGACAGTGTATGGGCAGTTCGAGTTCACCGTTGCTTCCTTTGGCTTGACCAATGCCCCTCCCTACTTCATGAACATGATGAACAAGGTCTTCATGGCAGAGTTGGATAGGTTTGTGGTGGTTTTCATTGATGACATTCTTGTGTACTCAAAGTCCGCCGAAGAGCATGCACATCACTTGAGGGTTGTCTTGGAGAGGCCGAAGGAGCATCGCTTGTATGCCAAGTTCAGCAAGTGCAGGTTCCGGCTTGAGGAGGTGGCTTTTCTAGGGCATGTCATCAATGCCGAGGGAGTGTGTGTGGATCCCGGGAAGGTTCGGACAGCTTGTGAGTTGGCCGTCACCGCAAGTGTGTCAAGGATGTGAGGAAATTCTTGGGGATGGCTGGATACTACCGTCGCTTCGTGGAGGATTTCTCTCGGATAGCTCGTCCCATGACGGAGCTCTTGCAGGATAAGGTCACCTTTGAGTGGACCCCGGAGCGTGAGAGGAGCTTTCAGGAGCTCAAGACTAGATTGACCACCGCACCCGTGCTCACCTTGCCGGATCTTAGTCGGACTTCCGGTGTACTCGTGATGCTTCCACTCATGGGATTGGTTGTGTGCTCATGCGAACGAGAAGGTTGTGGCTTATGCTTCGAGGCAGCTTGAAGACACATGAGAAGCACTATCCCACTCATGATCTTGAGCTTGCAGCAGCTTGTTCATGCTTTAAAGATTTGGAGGCACTATCTCATCAGTGGCAGATGTGAGATTTTCACGGATCACAAGAGCCTCAAGTATATCTTCACGCAATCGAACCGAACATGAGGCAGAGGAGGTGGCTTGAGTTGATCAAGGATTATGATTTGAGCATCAACTACCATCCCGGCAAGGCCAATGTTGTTGCAGATGCGCCGAGTCGCAAGGCCTATTGCACTTCTCTCATGACGAGTCGACCGGAGGTGTTTGAGGAGATGATGGATGGATGGAGTGGAGCTCATTCCCGAGGGCTATCTCTATGAGTTGAGGATCACGAGTCTTCTTGGAGATCGGATCAAGGAAAAGCAAAAGGTTGACAGCCTTGTGGAGTCGATCAAGGGAAAGATAAAGGGGGATAAGGCACCTGGGTTCGGAGTGGATGGTGATGGTGTGCTTTGGTACAAGGATCGGATTGTGATTCCCGGAGGTGCAGGGATTCGAGATGAGATCTTGCGAGAGGCTCACCGTTCTCGCTACTCGATTCACCCAGGGAACACAAAGATGTATGAGGATCTCCGTACCGAGTTCTGGTGGGAAGGCATGAAGAGGGACATTGCTCGGCTTGTGGGGATGTGTGACATTTGCTGGAGGGTCAAGGCAGAGCATCGAAGCCAGCCGGTTTGCTCAAGCCTCTTGAGATTCCTATGTGGAAATGGGAGAACATCAGCATGGATTTCATTGTTGGACTACCTCGCACGCCTAAGGGCCGTGACTCCATTTGGGTGATTGTGGATCGTTTCTCCAAGGCCGCTCACTTCATTGCCGTCGGCACTAAACTCAATGTGGAGCAGCTCGCCTGTCTCTACATTGACCACATTCTCGAGGTTACATGGAGCACCCCTCACTATAGTATCCGATCGTGGTCCTCGGCTTGTGGCTAAGTTCTGGAGGAGTTTACATGCAGCTATGGATACTCGCTTGGACTTTAGCACAGCTTATCACCCTCGGACGGATGGTCGACAGAGTGGCTGAATCGGACCTAGGAGGATATGTTGAGAGCTTGTGTGCTCACCTACAGCAAGAATTGGGAGGAGAGCCCGTCGTTTGCTGAGTTCTCTTACAACAACAGCTACCGTGCAAGTATCTAGAAGTCTTCTTCTCTTTATCTTTTAACTCGCTTCACTCTCTTTTTCCTTATGATTCCTTATCATCTACCGTGCGAGCATCAAGATGTCACCTAATGAGCTCTTGTATGGGAGGAAGTGCAGGACACCTCTCATGTGGGCTGAGGTTGGAGAGAGGTCTTTCTATGGACCGGATCTTGTGAGAGAGGCCGAAGAGAAGGTTGAACAAGTGAGAGAGCATATCCGAGTTGCTCGGAGCGAGCGTAAGAGCTATGCGGATAAGAGGAGGAGACCTTTGGAGTTCTTTGTTGAGGACTATGTCTATCTCAAAGTCTCTCCACTTCGTGGGACTCGCAGATTCCACGTGCGTGGCAAGTTGGCACCAACGTTTGTTGGACCTTTCCGAGTGGTGAGGAGGATTGGAGATCTCGCCTATCGGCTTGAGTTGCCGGGCACCTTGCCGGAGTGCATGATGTGTTCCATGTTTCGCAGCTCAAGAAGTGTCTTCGTGTGCCAAAGGAGCAGGTTGCACCAGAGGTGTTGGATCTACAGGACAGCCTTGAGTACTTGGAGTATCCCGTCAGGGTCTTGGGTGTGGCTTTCAAGGAAACAAGAAGCCGCAAGATCAAATTCTGCAAGGTGTTGTGGAGTAACCACACCGAGCGAGAGGCTACTTGGGAGATGGAGGATAACTTGAGGAAGGACTTCCCTCACTTGTTCGAGGATGAGGAGTGAAATCTCGAGGACGAGATTCTTGTAAGGGGGAGTCCGTAACAGCCCAAAGTGTACTCAAAGTTCGTGTAATAAAAATACTTAAGTTTGGAGAAGGATTGATTAAATTCGGTTAAGATTTGAATTCAAATCGAAGGAAAAACAAACGAATCAATTCGCAAAAGGTTTTCAATTCAAACCCGCAACCCGGGCCGAATTCCCGCAGCCCGTTTCCCTTTCTCCCTTCGCGGCCCGCTCAGCCCGACCCGACCCGAACAGGGTCATCACCTTCCCTCGCCTTTCCAGCTCACGCGGGCGCCGCGGCCGCACCCGCAGCGTGCCAGCTCGGACGCGCGTCGCGTAGCGACCCCAAAGCTACCTGCTCCCGTCCCATCCGTCGCCTACAAAACCCCCGCGCCGCTCCCTTCTTCCCCCTCCTTTCCCAAACCCTAGCCGCCGCACCGCTGCTGCGGTTTCCCTCTCCGCCATGGACAAAGCTTCGAACCTCCACCGCTCGTGCTGCCTTCCGTGCACGGCGTGAGACGCTGCATGCGCCGGTGCACTCCGCTTCACGAGAGGAGCCCCGAAGATGAAGCGCGACGCGAGCGAAGTCCCGGGCCGCCATCTTCTCCACCTCCGATCATCGCCTCTCGGTGAGCCCTCGCCCAGCTCATGTGGTGTTCTAACCTCTCTCGTTGTTCACCCTATCGTTCAGCTCTAAGCGCGTGATTGTCTCCCCTTGTAGCGACGGAACGCTCGAGCCCGTGGTCACCATCGCTGTTCGCCCGTCGTCCGGCGTCCGCCATTGACAAACCTCGTCGCCCGCCGTCGTCGCCGCCCCCGTCCGTCCGAGTGGTGCATAAGCTCCCCGGTGAGTGCGCGCACCTGTCCCCGTCTTTCCCCTTGAGATTGTCCATGAATTCCGTGTCCCCGTCGAGTTCCGCCACCGCGTCGCCATGGACGCCGGTGAGCCGCCTCGCTACGGGCGAGCTTGAGCTCCATTTCTAGGTCTTGAAGCTTCGTAGAGATCTCCCCGAGCCTCGTGCGCTTGTTGGTTTGATAAAAGCTTGAGCTTTGGTCTTGAATCGTGAAGCGCCGTTGAGTCGCCGCCGCGGAGCACGCCGCCGGCGATGCTCCGGTGGAGTTCATGGTCCGGGTTTGGTTTGGTTATGTTCGCGGGATCATGGGCTACCTTTTGGTGTATTTTGTTGGGGGCTTTTGACCACCGATGGGGTTTTCCCCGTCGTCCGCCGCAGCCGCCAACTCCGGCGAGCACCGGCCCCTCGTCGGAGGGGAGCCGGTGCCCGGGACCGGCGCCGATCGATGCGCCGTGGGACGGGCTCCGTCCCGGTGTGCACGACATGGCCGCCGGCGAGCTGTAACGGCCGGGCGAGCCAACTCCGGCAGGCCCCGTGGCGGAGCCGGAGCGGCGCCGCCCTCTCCGGTGATGCCAACGTGGTGGTCGCCGTGGCAGATTTTCTGCTGATGTGTCATCCACGTGGCGTAGTTTTATGCTTGCGTGGCTCCAGCCTTGTCGTCCCGCATGGCGACCGCGTGGCAGCCACGTGGCGGGAGAATTGCCACGTGGTGCTGTCCTCGTAGTGGGTCCGGTCTACGTGGCACGGACGTGGCACCGACGTGTAGCCGACGTGGTGCCCGCGTGTCAAGGAATATGACAGAGAATATTTCATTTCTTTTATTGGGTTTTTCTGAATTTCCATAATTCCTTTTTCTTTGGAAATTCATATCTTTTTCCCGGAGACTCGTAAAAATACGCGGTCGGTTGCGTTGGAGTCGTAGCGACGTTCTCTACGCGTTAGTGTAGCTTTTGGTCATGTTATAGCACTGTACTTTCTGTCGTCCGTTTCGTACTTTTTCCCTATTATCTCGTTTTACGTGCCTAACCCCCGTTTCACGATCCGTCCGTCGGACGGTGCCGAGGTGTTCCCGTCTCGAGCCGCAGTTTGAGGAGTTTCCGCCGGTGCAGCAGATACGAGTACCCCGACCCGGCCCGGGAGCAGCCCTATCCGGGCAAGCCGCAATCCTTGACCACTCTTGATCCTATTTAGTACTTGCATTAAATTGGACCATGCATGATTAATGGTTACTTGCACTTGTAGTTTACCTATGCCATACTATGCTATCCTTGCCACCGTTTGCCATAGGTTGTTCTACTCGTTACTCGCATGTTTAGTACTTGCTTAGTTGCTTAATTGAACCCCATGATGACCATACATGTTTTTGTGTAAAATAAATTGTAGGTGTTTCTTAGGTGTCGAGTTTCCGTACTAGATACCTTGTAGGGCTTTTGCGGGGCGAGTGTAGGTGGTTAGGTGCTGGGAGACTTCGGGGAGTCTCTATTTGAAGAGTACCTGTTGCGCGTACAGCTTGTGTAGGGGCCTTGGGTTATGGGGCCCTCGTTGTGGTGACACCTGTTGTTGAGACTGTTATTTTTAGGAGAGGGATGGTGACTCGCCCCGGCAGCTTGAGGACCGGTTCTTAGTTGGTCGCTCTTTGGTTTACTAGCTTACCACGTGACTTGTATGGGCAGGCTGGATAATGATACTTAGCGGAGGAATGGGTGGCCCGCCGTGGTGTAGAGATTAGTGGTAGCGGGTGTTGGAGCGTTTGTCTCGACCCGCGAGCAGAGGATATCCCACCCGGCCCGTGGTACGCCTTGTCACACCCTTCAGGCCCTTCTTTTCCTATGTTGTGGTTAGAGGATCCCGGACTCGAGGGACGGGCGCCACCCATTCGATGCTTTGAGGAGTGATCTTATGAGTGTTGCTTTGCTTGGGCCACCACGGTGGTCTTTTGTTTGAGTACCTCTTCACGTGGGTACAGCTTGCTTACTCTCTGCAGAGATATATATAAATCTATACGTATAGCCTAGCCCAAGGTATTGGGCACCATCTTTGAGCGACACTCTTGATTAGCATTTACTACTTCTCCTCTCGATAGGTGTTTTACTTCCGGCTTCGAGCTGTAGTCCCGTGGAGGTGTGCGGGACATAAAACTTGACCCTTGCAGGATTGCGTTGTTTCCTGCAAGGCCACTTATAAAATTTGACTAATAATAAAATATGATTCACATAGACTTGAGGAATAATGCTTTAGGTGCTAGCCCTTGCCTTTCCTTGAACTATCCCAACATGCATACATTGTTGCTAGGTAGTTTGCGGCTTGCTGAGTACGTTATGTACTCACGGCTTTATCACTTTGTTTTTCGGACGCCGTTGCCGAGGAGCCGGCCGAGCCAGTTGAGAGAGCCGACGAGGAGGAGTGACGGTCTCGCCTACACTCGAGTTGCTTGTGGGTATGGACTTCACTACGGTTCTTCACCAGAGATGCTTCCGCTTCGCTAGACTTCTACCATGATTTCGCGATGGCCTGCGTGCCACGCTCTTGTACTCTTGAGATTGAGACTTATGCATTTTAATAATGTACTTGGAGATTCTATTATCTTGCCTCGATTACTCTCTTTATTTATGGTTTATCTGTACTAACATGTGTTGAATGTACGTGCCACACTCCTAGGAGTGGCATAGAGATACAAAGGGTCCGGGTTTCACGTTGGTGAAATTCGGGTCTTCACATAATTGAGGAATTGAGGTTGATAAAGCAAAGGTGGCTACGGTAGAGAAATTACCACCACCTACTGAATTATTCCAACATTGCCAAGCCTCTAACAGAATTGTTGAAGAAAGACACCGAATTTATAATGGATGACGAGAGACTTTTTGCCTTCGAGAAAATTAAAAGAAGCTCTATGTTCCGCACCAATATGCAACCACCTGATTGGAATTTGTCATTTGAAATAATGTGCGATGTAAGTGATTATGTAGTGGGAGTAGTTCTTGGGCAACATAAAGAAGGTAAAGTCCACATCATCTATTATGCTAGTTACACATTAAATGAAGCCCGGATCAACTATACTACCACAGAAAAGGAAATGCTTGTTCGACATTAAAAAAATTGGAATCCTAAATTTGATTTTAGGTGTAGGAGAGAGAAGGTTTTAGCAATTGCTAACATGCTCCTCTCCAGTAGCAATCCTAAAACTAGAACACTATAATATATTTTAGAAATTCTATCAAATTCAAGGGTTGTTTTGTTAAAATGCCAAGAGACAGAATAATACTGAAACATTACAATATTACATGAGGCCTTTTTTGCAAAACACACAACAATCCTTGCCCTGCACGAACAGAAGTGTTCGATGGCCGCCACCACCAAACCATGGGAGCTCTCCGCCCTTCTCTCCTAGTGCTACGAGCTCGGCTCAGCACTTCTCCGGAGCCTCCACCCAGCCATGGGAGCTTCACCCCTTCTCCCGAGCCTCCACCCTGCTCTAACTCAAGGTAAAACTTTCTCCGTTAGAGCATCTCCAAAACCTCCCCGAAAAATAGATCCCAAAAATCTTCTTTTGGGGTCATCCCAAAAGGTATTGGGTGAAACTTCCTTCTCTCCTCCAACAATTCCCCTAAAAGTGCACTAAAAACTAATTTTAATTGTACCAGATCAGCAAGGCCCTCACGTGCATGCAGGCGTTGTATGGTTCCTACCAATTGTCTTCAAAGGAAGGAGCGTCGACGATCTTCTACCGTTGATGCTCAATGGCGACGCTGCTTGGGTCTGGAGACTAGCAACGAGGATTCACGGCAGGCCACAGGAAAGAACGCGCACGCGATAGAAATCGATGGGAGGTGACTAAATTTAGCATCAAAAATTGCCTTCGTTGCCGGAGCTGTGGAATTGAGAGGCGTCAAATTGTCCATGTTTTTTTACTACAAACGAGGCCACTTTGGGGTGGGGGGCAAAAATGAGGAGCTATCAAGGAGAGATGATTTTTTCGATTAAATCCCAATAATAAGATTTAGAGAGTTTTTTGGGAGCTTTTAGAGATGCTCTTAATAACTGTCTATCTAACTCTGTTACTTCTCTTTCTACCTAAGTAAGCTTCCCAGGAATGCCTGGTGGCGATAGGCCTAGTAGTTAATAAAAGTATAATGTCCAGTTGTCCACTAGTGGTAGGCCTAGTCAATAAAATTATAACTTGATGGCCTTTGTTTTCCTAAGGCCATCTCAATGGATGTTTCATGGACACAATTACCTAGAGTGACACGTCATCTAAAAATGTTTGAAACTAGGATGAGACACCTCTCTCTCAATGCATAGTTTCATCTATTATTGTTTTCTAGGTTACATGAAAGACACAAGCTGTGTATGCAAGGTTTCATCCTCACGAAACTCATTTCACCTCTCTCCTCATTAATACACTACCACATCATCAAAAATGTCTACATAGCACTCTATTTATTGGCCATGAAACCCCCACTGATACTAGCTTAATATGTGCGTGATACAGAAACTGTAGCTAGGCCCAAAAGGAAATCAATTGGGTGTCGCAACGGATTTGCATTTATCATCAGCACATGCTGACGCTGTAAAGTTTAGGAAGTCGATACAAGTCACAGTTTGAGTTTGTTATGATTGAGTCCTATCTATATACAACAACTATTGAATTACAACAATATATCTTCTATATCTATCTCTAACTATGACTCGGTCGCAACAATACTCTGATTGCTTTGAGTACAAGGTGCGTTAACATCCTCCCTCAATCCTAACTTCATGACCTTGTCAATCCAAGATTGAGATTGCTTCTAAACTCTTCCGGTTTTTGAACTGTAAGGGCCTTTGTAAAACCGCCCGCCACCTGATCCCAAGTTGATATAAACTTGATGTCAAGTAGCTTGATCGCTACCCTCTCTCACACAAAATGATAATCGATTTCTATGTGTTATGTACAAGCATGAAACACCAGGTTTGCTGATAAATATGTTGCTCAAGGATTGTCACACCAAAGTCTAGCTACCGAAGGAGATGCAACATTTTTTTTATTAAAGAGATGCAACATTTAGTTCTCGCATAAGTGATTGTACCCAGATTATTTCTACGGTGGCATTAGCCATGGACTTGTATTCTGTGTCGGTGCTAGAACGTGAGACTATATGTTGTTTACTTGCAGTCCACGAGATTAAATTGGACCCAAAGAACACAGCAAAGCCACCGGTTGATCTTCTATCATCAACACAGCCTACCAAGTCTGCATATGAAAAACCATTGACAATGATCGACCTTGACTTCTCGAGCCTTAGTCCAATCTTTCATTGTATGCTTCAAGTATCTCAGTGTTCGCTTGACCGAGGTCTAATCTGCAGTAGTTGGTGCATGCAAGAATTAACACACCTTGTTGACCGCATATGAGATGTTTGGATTTGTGAGTGTCAAGTATTGTGGAGCTCCTACAACACTCCTATAGTGTGTCGCATCTTCAGATCCAAGAAGAACTCCTTCAAATGCAGACAACTTATCTGTAGTATGCAGATGTATTGGTTGGTTTGCATGTTGTCATCCTTGTCCTCTTTAGAATATCTTCGGCATACTTGCTTTGAGACAGCAATATACCATCCCTGATCTTTCAAACTTTAACACCTAAGAAGTAATGTAACTCTCCTAGGTCTTTTAGCGTCTTAAGAGCTTGAAGCAACAAACCTGTTCCTTCGGGTGATGAGCTAGCCACTATAGTATCATCAACATAAATCAACATGAATTTAATTAGATCACCTTTTCTAAAGTAGAAGAGAGAGGTGTCTTCCTTGGACAACTTGAACCCCAAGGCTTGCAATTTTTCGCTTAGCTTGGAGTACCACGCTCTTGGTGCCTGTTTTGAACCATAAAGAGATTTATCAAGTTTACATATGCAATGTGGAAATTTCTTATCTTGATATCTAGGAGGTTGCCTCCTGAACACTTCTTCCTCTATAACACCATGTAAAAACACATTTTGCACATCCAGTTGTCTCAAACTCTATCCATAGGACATAGCAGTTGAGAGAACAAATCTGATGGTAGTTGACTTAACTACGGGACTGAATGTGTCTTCATAATTGAGACCATATATTTGCTTGAATCCTTTGGCAACTAGTCTTGCTTTGTATTGCTCTATGCTTCCATTATCTTTTACATACTAATTTTCAATCTATCACGTTCCTCCCTGAAACCAGCGAAACCAACCTCTAGGTCTTATTCTTTGCAATGCAAGGAACTCTGCATCCATGGACACCTTCCAACAATCGTTTGCTAGAGCTTCTTTAGTACTCGACTGGTTCTCTTAAAGTTGTTAACAGTCCATACCCGAGTGTCTTGTCGGTGTATTGCTTAGGCTTACGGATGTTGCTCTGCGGCATGGTGCGATGGTGAGTTCCAGCATCATATGATGGCGTCGCATGAGGATGGGCGACAGGAGCACTAGCCATAGAGGAACCAACACCATTGTCATCGCGAGCCATGGGAGATCCCGGAGCCTGGTTGTGTGCCCCAAGCGGAGCGATTTCAAGCGAAGCGGCGTTGCATGCGAGCAGATGAGGCGGAGGTGGTGTTGACTCGATGTCGAACCCCCGCACCTCGTACTCGACGGGCCCTGTGGAATCATCCTTGTGCTCCACACCGACATGTTCTTGGCCATTGTCAGCTACTTTGACGCCGTTTTCATCGAAATTTTGATCAATTTCTCCCCGCAACCATGGCAATTCATTAGTAACACATGGAACACTACCCCTATGATCATGAATGACTTCAACCCTTGACCTAGAATCATTTTGAAGAATAAACAATTCAGACCTCAACCAGGCACTAGCATTTGCATTCAAGGACGCGAAAGGAAAGCTCGGACTCATCGTAAATAACATACCCGGAGATATAAATTCTACATGTGCTGATGTCTGTTGGAAATCGTCCCACATTGGTTGTGTGTGTGTTTGGGGGGGGGGGTGAACCAACTTAAATATGGGGAAGTCTCTCACCTCTTGGGCTAGCTTTTGGGGTGCAGCAAGGATTCTTCCGATTGGGCCATGGCTCCCGGGTATGGGCCAACGGTGGTATCGTAGCTGGACCGACAATCTTGACCCATGCATGAACATGGAGTGATGTGGGCCCAATGCTCGAGTGGACCAGGTGTGTCCCGTGAGCCTGTGTGAGGCCGGCCAAGCATACAGGGGCACCAATGTATGACAAGGAAGATTGTTGGAAATCGTCCCACATTGGTTGTGGGTGGAGGGTTGGACTATTTTAAATACGGGGAAGTCTCTCACCTCTTAGGCTACCTTTTGGGGTGCAGCAAGGATTCCTCCGATTGAGCCATGGTTCCCGGGTATCGGCCAACAATGTCAAGGCATTTAAAGTTTAAGATGTGTTGAGCCCCCATAGAGGGCGCTATGCATGTTTATATAGAGCTAGGAACAGCCCTGGCGTGGCATACAACTCACAATCTGAGTTTGTTGTGATTGTGTCTTATCTCTATACAACAACTATTGAATTACAACAATATCTTCTATCTCTATCTCTAACTATGACGTTTTTTTTTAAGAAAACTACACGGCAAGCCCCTACAGCATTTTATTTGTTGAGTCCGACAAAATGTACAAAAGAGAAAAACAAAGAAAAAGTAACAGCATTTTATTTATTGAGCCCAACAAAATCTACAAAAGAGAAAAACAAAGAACAAAGAACAAAGTAGCAGGGGTACATAAGTTAAGAGATTGATGCAATCCATTGCTCTAGCTTATCTTTATGCTTTGCCTTGATCCTATGAGTAAAATCTTTAGCTCTCTATGGAACTTGGTTTTGGTTCCTTCAATTGTCGGCATAATATTTTCTAAAATCCATTTATTCCTCGATGTCAAAAATCTCAAGGCCATGAGAATGAAAATTTCCATAGCAAATGGCAGGTTCAGCTTTCTTTTAATCCACCTGGTTAGCCTTTTGACATTTAGGTGCCCTGGTATGTTGAGTCCTAGCATAGACAAGCAGTTCTTCACAAAATTACATTTTATAAAGAGGTGCCTTAATGTTTCTTCTCTCCGTCACATGCATAGATCACACGTGTAGGACTCCAGGAACATGTTTCCTTCTTCTTAGCATTCCTCTGGAATTTAATCTTTTTTGTAGGAGGAGGCCGAATAACACTATGCTTTGGTTGGCAAGAAGACTTTCAAAGCCATTTAAAGGCAGGATCAGTAGGGAAGTCTCCAATTAAGATTTTATAAACCTGTGAAACTTTGAACTGTTGGACCTGCCCTATGTGCCTCCACACATCCTTAGAATCACCACCAGTTTATTATTAGATCTATGCATAGGACATCTCCCGGCTCTCTCGAGGGGGACGCCCGAGCCTCTCTTTGAGGGGCAGGGGCGGAACCCTACCGCCACCACCAGCCCTCAGCCCTCTACCCGTGTATCCCACCCGCCCGGCTGCCGCTCGAGCGGGTCGCTAGCCAACAAGTTGCATAGCCCACGAGGAAGGCGGTGGTAGGGCCGTTCTTTCCTCTAGAACACGGTGGTGGGCGCTAGCCCATCCCTCACCGGATCCGGCACCGGCGTGCCCGGATCTACAGGAGGGAGGCCAGGCTCCATGGCATCGGTGTGGCCTAAGGCGGCTCCGATCCGATCCTACTCGACGGCGTCTACGGCCCGCCACCTCCCACCCTTCCTACCCGGTGCCCTATGGCGGCCTCATCCCCGAATCCAGCTTCGTCGTGCCTGGATCTACAGTGTGGGAAGGCACGCGCCCGGCGCCTACACGACCCAAGACGGCCCCCATACGGGTCGATGCGGGCTGGCGGGGGCGGGGGGGGGTGCATCTACATCAGGTTTTGTTCACCGGAGTGGTTCATACGCTTCTTGTGCCGCCACTCAATACCTCTCATTAGGAGGTGTCCTTTCATTCTACAGCAAACGGTGAATCGCTAACCAACATGGCGATGGAGGGCAATGATCTACTACATGTACGAGTATAGCTGGTGATTCTCCGAAGTAGCCAACAACGTGCCCAGTTCATTCTTCAAGGGTGACTTCTCCTCACCAACATGTATGATCCAACCTATCGTCTCTAATGCATGATTATGGGGCATGCACTTGTCGGCCAATTCTTGTCACCGACTTGACATTGTCCCTCATGTGGAGTTTCGTACAAGTGGTGTTAGGTTTTCATCGTTGTCAACCATTCTGGATAATCTCTGAAGTCATTATGAAGATGCTTGTGACCCGATCTGCATTGGGGGTAATAAAGATGTAGAGAGGATATACTCTTCGTTTCAGTTATTTAGACTTTTTGTAAACGTCTGATGATGGCCAAGTTACTTGGTGGTTATAATTGGTTGTAACTCTTTTTTGAGAACCAAAGCTGGGATTAATACAATCTTCTCATTATCTAAAAAAATCTGAATTAACGCTTTGTATCTCTAACTATGACTCAATCTCAAAAATACTCAGATTGCTTTGATTACAATGTGCGTTAACAGACACAACATCGTCAAATAAAACAAATGAACAAAGTTCAGAGTTTGGGTTTTCAAATCAGATATTTTTATGCCGAGGATTGATAACCGAGCTCAGGTTGAAGTTGATGGATGTAAGTGCACATTTTCCTAGGTTTTATAACCACTACAGTAGTAGTGCCCCCGACAAAGCATGTTACGATTTGAAGAAGTCAAGCTATGTACATTTTACTAGTCAAACTATCTGCATAGTTCGTGGATAAGACGAAACTAGAACAAAGTGTTCGCATGATTTCAAAGATTCCTCAGATACTATTGCGTCCTGCCAAAATGAATTAATGAAGTACAGTGGAATTGTCTATTTAGCCAATCGGGGTGCCTGTTTTGTCTAAATATATTTTGCCTAGCAGTCATTTCTTGGGAGCATCACTTTTAATAGACAAGAAACTGTAATCTCTTAATTGATCTGTGCTGTACCTAGCCATTGTCTCCATTATATATTCAAGCAACATGGATGTCATCAAACAAATGCTTTGTCTCACATTTACATCTCATTGAAATTTATATATAGCCACAAGCCACCAAATCGTCCTCTCATTGTACTCACCATGGCCATAACACCAGAGGAACTTCTTTTGGAGGGTCTCATGGAACCGCTACCGCCATCACCATCTGTTTCTCTCGGCCTTTCTGAGACCATTTGTGGTGACGGTGCAGACCAAGTATCGTTGAATGACTCGATGCTCTCCCATGTCTCACGTATGCTCATGGAGGATGATACTTCAGAAAACATTTTGCACTCTGAACACCCTGCACTACTCAAGGTACAGAGGCCCTTTGCCCAGATCCTCTTCTCTCATTCCTTCGGGACCAGCAACGATGAGAAACAGCCATATGCTTCTGTGCCCCTACATGTTGCTGATAGTGGTAATAATGGTCTGGCCAACGGTATGTTACTGTGCATTGGTGATCATATGAAACAGAATTCAGAGCTCTCTGCAGTGGGTGCTTTCTTCAAGGGCATGGAGGAAGCTAGAATGTTGTTGCCTGGGTATGGCAGCGAAGAACCTAGCAGGTTGTTTCCCAAGTGCAGTGACTTCAGAAGGAATGATCTGGTGGTTGATAAGTTACTAAAGAGAAGATATAACAGGGTAGAGCATCTGGAGGATGAGGTGGTAGTGGTCAGAAAAACTGCAAGGATGCTGAAAGAAATGGAGGAAATCCGTGAGATATTTGACGATTTGATGTTGCATAATTATGAGGCATGTGCCAGGGACATGGCGAAGCTGCGCACTGATGTGGACAAGGACAAGGTACATACTCGCTCTAACAAGGCCACAACGTACTGTGTGGACTTGCGAAGTTTGTTAATCCTTTGTGCACAAGCAGTTGCTGCGGGTAATCAGGTACGTGCAGGTGAGCTGTTGAAGCAGATCAAGCAGCATGCATCAGCCAAAGGGGATGCGGCACAACGGTTGGCTAAGTGCTTTGCCGAGGGACTTGAGGCGCGGCTAGCAGGCACAGGTTGCCAGATGTACAAGTGTCCCTCAGTGGGGGAGTTCCTCAAAGCCTATAAGCTGTTCATGGCAGCCTCTGGCTTTTACAAAGTGGCACTAGAGTTTAACATTATAACTATAATGCACGCCATGGAGGGGAAGAACAGGCTGCACATCATTGAATTCGGTACCATTTTTGGGTTGCAGTGGTCATACTTACTTCATGAACTGGCTAATAGAAAAGGTGGCCCACCCGAGGTGAGTATCACCACCATAGACCGCACCCGGCGAAGGTCCCTTCCAACCGAGAGGATTGAAGAGACAGGGTGCAGACTTAGTAGCTGTGCTCGTGAGCTTGGCTTACCATTTAAGTTCCACTACATCACGGCAGCTTGGGAAACAGTTGGCTTCAAGGACCTGAACACAAACGACGATGAGGTTCTCGTTGTGAACGACCTCTTTAATTTGAGCACCTTGATGGATGAAACCATATTTGTTGACAACCCAAGCCCAAAAGAAATGGTCCTCAACAACATAAGGAAGATGTGTCCGGATGTGTTCATCCAGAGCATTGTGAATTGCTGGTCTGGTACCTCCTTCTTGACGCGGTTTCGGGAGGCACTGTTCTATTTTACAGCAATATTTGACATGTTGGATGTAACCGTTCCACGGGAGAGCGAGTCACGGTCGATGCTTGAGGAGGGCTTTTTGGGGCGTTGTGCACTAAATATTATTGCCTGTGAGGGTGAGGATCTACTGGACAGGCCTGAGAAGTACAGGAAATGGCATGTTAGGAACAAGCGGGCCGGCCTAAGGCAGCTGCCTCTGAAATCAAACATTGTTCAGCTAGTAAGGGACAAGATTATGAAGTTGTATCATGACGACTTCTTTATCGAGGAGGATGACCAATGGTTGATACATGGGTGGATGGGGCGTGCCCTTTCTGCACACTCAACATGGGTGGCCAACGATGCAACGTTTTCTAAATGACTATTATTTCTTTTTTTTCTTGAACAAAAAACAGGCGTGCAAGCCTTGTTGTGTCAACTTGGGATGGTCTATCTATTTAACCCACAAATAAATACACTAGATTGTTGTGAAACTTTTTTTTTGTGAAACATTTGAAATATTATCGACCTATATTATAGCAATATAAATGAGTTTTGTTATTCCATATGTGCACAATTGGCAGCAGCCTGGCTCACTGCCACAAGAGCCGCAACCCGCAAGCAAAGGCTAATGCAGGCTGCTGCGGGCGGCGGCAAGCCCACCCGGCAGACGGCACCAGTTTGACATGTTGATCTTTTTTTATAGTGGTAGAGTTAATTTTAGTCATTTGTCCATTGGTAAAATGAGAGCTTACCGCACGGTAGAGCCAAGACTTGTTACCCTTCACTATTAGTGTGGCCTAGACCGGCTAGGTATGGTTGAAGAGCTACCAGTGAAGAGTGTTGTAGTCTTTTAAGTTTGTATAGCCTCCTTTCAAAGAAGCATCAAGGAGAGATTTCCGGCGCCCTCAGCCCATGGAGTTAAGCATGCCCGAGAAGAGGACATTGCCCGTAGTGCGGTCACCGAGACCTACCCTCCACCGAAGGAGTGGTCCTACATGGAGTAAGAGATTGTACTATCAATTACCCAAGAACATAGGTTTTCATAATTGGACTAGCAAGGTTTGCAAGTGTGCATGTGTAGTACAATATTATTGAACTGTCAAACACCACAAAGATTGCAAGGAAAGTGTACTGCAGCTGTAGTTTCTAACTAAATTAGCTTTGCAGTGGTATTATTCAGCTCAAGATCATTTGCAAACCGTGTGCTCCAACCTCAAGAATTTTGTAATGGTATTTCTAAAAAATTCTCGATTTCTAAAGTCTCAAAGACAATATTGAACTATTCAGCAGCTGTTGATTCATTCATTTAAATGGAACTACACTATTTTTTTCTGCTCCTGTAATAAACACGTTCTGATAATGTGTTATACATGAGGACCCGTGTAAATGGACAAGTAATGAATCCTCAAAAAAGAAAACTGAGGAATTCGAAAGGGAGGGGGAAACGTGTAAGTTGACAAACAGTTCACCAATTGCCTACAGGCACCAAATAATCCTTCAAAGCCTTCACTCTTTTCTTACTCCTTAGTTTCCGAAAGGCACCTGACTCGATTTGCCGAATCCTCTCCCTGCTCACACCCATGATGTTACCAATCTCTTGCAAGGTCCTTATCCTACCATCATCCAGTCCAAATCTCAGCACCACCACTTGCTTCTCGCGCGCTGTCAAAGTGTCCAGTGCCTGGTGAACATCCTTCTTCATTGACAATCTATTAAGCATCTCCTCAGCTGTTTCAGCACTGGGATCGGCAGTGACTTCCTGAAAATGGTGCAGGGTTTACTTTTGTTACCTCATGACTGGAACCACAAAGAAAATGCAAGAGTAGCACATCAGTACCTGATATGTCATGTCAGTAGAACCGATTTTACTATCAAGGGATACACTGTACTTCGGGAGGTTTACTGCTGCCTCCACTCGTTTGATTGGCATGCCAGTGTCAAGTGCTATTTCTTCGTTAGTGGGGCGCCTTTTAAGCTTACGCCGAAGTCGTTTTATGCACTCCTTCACACGGTAACTTGCTTCAACCATGTGAGCCTAGCCACCAAAATATAGCAATTGAGATAACAACTTTCATAGGATAAAAAATTATTTAATCAATGTGCAAAGAAAACATCTAATTAACCAGAAGCTAAGTAGCTAACTGAGATGGAATCGATAAATCCTAATTAACGTGAATACCCAGTGTCAAGCAATGAGGGAGCAAGATTGCAGAACTGCAAAATATGCTTTAGACTGGAAAATGACTATCCATCTCACATTTGAGAACTGGCTAAAGTACCAGAAAATTTGGAAATGATTACTCCCTCCGTTCAGAAAATCTTGACGTTTCAGACAACCATAATGAACTGTAAAAGAACTAGAAAGTGCTGTCGGAACGTCAACATTTTCCAAACGGAGGGAGTATCATTTTATGAATGACTGCTGACAATTATTTAATAAGGTGTGCAACCATGTATGATGACAAATCGCCTGACCAAAGTTGGTGAGACAAAACTGTGGATCTAAAGATTTAAGCAGAAAAATAAATATCGAGTTGAAGTATCATACTGGCAAGCGAAATATTTGGGATTGCTCCGACACGGATTTACGCATTGCTTGTTTGATCCACCAATGAGAATATGTTGAGAATCTAAAACCTTTCGATGCATCAAATTTCTCAGCTCCCCTTATAAGACCCTGCATTCCTTCCTGCAACAAAGACCTAAAATAAATGGATGCTAAATACAGCATTGCAGATACTGTTATTTGTTTATAAAACACACAAGATACATGCAGTTACCTGAATGAGATCATAGAGATCCATTCCAGGGCCTTCAAACTCTCTGGCAATTGAAATGACAAGCCGCACATTAGAAGTTACCATTCTGTTTTTGCAATAAATACCATGATCCAGACGCTTGCGTAAGGTTTTCTCATCAATTCCCGCTGCGGTTGCCCACTGTGCGAAGGATGGCTGGCCACCATTGTACTCTGTAAGCTCAGCTTGGATTGCCTCAAGCTTCAAAAGATCCTGCACCAAAACAGGGGGCACAATTTCAAAAATTATAGGTCTCAAACATACTCTGCAACAAAGGACAACAAATAGCTTTGTGCTTTTCGATAGCTGCTTTCAATATAACAGCACTGGATAAACGGCAATTCAGAAATGTGAATGCCTAGATTCTTCCACTAACTGTTTATAGAACAATACTCTGTACTTTTTATTTTATATATAGCAGAATTAGCTCCGAGACACTTAAAAATGTGGAATTGGCGGCAAGACACCTTTCATTTGCATCTTTGCTAGTGAACACTCTTACTTTGTTGTAACTTGCTGATAGAAACCGCTGGCAAGAGAATATGACTATATGGACAGATTTTCGTCCATGAAGATCCTCTCCCTCCTACCTCAACCCATATAATCATATTCTATTGCTAGCAGTATTTATCAGCAAATTGCCACAAAGGACGAGTGTCCACGAGCAAGACGCAAAGAAATGGTGTCTTCCAGCTAATTCCATGTTTTTAGAGTGTGGAGCAAATTTCGCCTAGTTATAAAACCCGATGTCTAACTATACTATCGCATGATTCCAAAGTGCTGTGCGACACTAGAAATACTGCTGCAAGGAACAGATTTCTCGTACTATATCAAAATCTGTCAAACAAGAAAACAACATAGGTTCATGTCATGATTGTAAAAACAAGTTTCACTCCAGTTATTCTAGAGTAGAAGGGGGAAAAAAAAGAAGTCAAGCTTTGAATTTCAGAAATTTGCTTCACATAACGCAGTCAATCGAACTCGTCTAGTACACCTTGCTTCACATAAGGCAGTCAATCCAGATATATTTAACTTTGACCATACATATCCTAAGTTTAAACAATTTGCCACTCCCTTGTGAAGATTTGTCATGAGAGTTATATTCATAACAGTATCTAGTACCAGTTTTCTACTTCCATTTAATAAAACAAAATAAAATTAGTATGCAAAATTAAATTTTCTAGATCCAGTTGGTGTCCAAACTGACACTTTTCGTAACCAAGAATGGTAGTAAAGCTGCTGGCTAGGTTCAGAAATAACATTCAGACTTGAATTCATACAACTGTACATACCGAGTCCAAATAAAACATAGGTTGTGCAACTAGTGCAGTTGCAGATGAAACATTTTGGTTTGTTCCACATTAATAATGCATTAGTCAAGATACAAATACGAGCATAGCAAAGTTTCCAAACATTTCAGCTACATCTGACTTCTGAATTGAGAAAACATGTCAATGAATATTGAAGTATTGAGTACAGCAGTCTCACCTGAATGCCGTTCGAGAACTCAACCTCTTCCTTTGCCGTAAGAAGTTTCCTGCCAGTCATTTTCCACAAGGAACCTAAAGGATTCATGCTAGAAGAAGAACCCTTTGACCGTTTCTTCTTAGAGGATGTCATCGCTTTTTGTGAAGCACGGACAGAAGTGGCAGCCTTTATTGCTGCTCTGGTTCTCCTAGCTTTCCTCTCAGATTGACGAGCAGACTTCACAGATATGTTATCAGTATACTCTGCATTATCATGGTTTTCATCTTCGTCACCGACGATGCCATAAGCTTCCAAGTCCTCCAGCAAAGCATCGTTTGCATATTCATTAACACTGGTTGGTTCGATCTCTGTGCGGAGGATCTCTTTTGCCAAGTAGTTGTCCACGGCCTTCTTCTGTCTGATCACAGGCTGCTGATTGTTGCTCTTTTGTACCATCCTAACGACTTCTTGAGCAGCTTCAGCTGCCGCTCTGGCAAGAGCAACTGCTTCTGCAGCTGCAGCAGCTATAACAGCCTCCTCATTCAGAAGTGCTTCTGATGCAAACTTTGACTCTAAGTTTCTCTGTGGAGAGGCCTTTCGCAACATTAAAAACAAATATTGCAATGTTTCATTGCTATTAAAGAAAAGAAATTCAGTAACCATTGATGTAGATGCTTATGCATGCCTCTGTACGTGTTCAGTAACCCTACCATCAGTCTTCCAGGTAGAAACTAGAACATTATGTTTCACATGAGTGTTTCCAATACCTTCAGAGCAACATCTCTATTGATTTAAATAATCAATTTGAGCGACTTATATTTTCAACTAAATAAACATTGTAGCTAAGGAATCAGCATTGCTATCATTATGCTAAACTTCAAATTACATCATGTTTTAAAAAATACTCCTAATTTTTGCGATGAACACTTCATCGCTTCCATTCATAGAATAGAAGCTATAAAAATCATCCTATTGTTTATAACTGCAAATTGTCCATTGATTGCTCCTTCCCCCATTTTCTATGAGAAAAATCACAGCTCATGGCATGGTCTAAGAGGCAATTTATATTACATATATCCATTTCAACGTAGGATAAGCCCCGATATCCACTTCGTTACATACTATACAAGTAAACAGTTTTTTTAAAAAAAAAACAATTGCTTCAGCTCCAGCACTAACGGAGGATAGTCAGAAAATCGAGCAAAGTTGGCACCTGAAGAGCCGATGCGGAGTCCGGCGCGGCGTACGCAAGCCTCAGCGTCTCCTCGCAGCATCCGTTCGTCCGGCCGGCGTCGACGACGGCTGTGGAGGTGACGGCGCAGCGGACGCGGAGACCGGGGCACCTGGACGACGAGGAGGGGTGGTTGTGGGCGTTAGCGGAGGGCGACGGGGCCCACCTGAACTGCGGCGCAAGGCACGCCATTGGGGAGGAGGGCCCCCCACCGTGGCTGGTGTAGCTTGGTCACCTCGGGGTGGGGCAGGTCTCCATTGCCGGACAGAGGAAGGTGAACGCTGCGGAAGAAGGTAGGGGACGGCGGTGATGGAATTCGGGTTTGGAAATGGATCGGTCGTCTGCGGATAAGGAGGACACGGATCGGCTGGACGTTCCGGGGGTTACTGGGCCGCTTACCTGGCCCGAGTCACGGTATGGGCCACACACAAACTGGAAATTCACCTTGCTGAAAAAAAAACTGGAAACGGGTATCAAGTTTACCCAATATACTCCCTCTATCCCTAAATGTAGGGCGTTTTGGGGTTTGAAATTTTCCCTAAATATAGGACGTTTTACAGATAGGACAAACTTTGGGGTTGGTGGGAGAGTTAATGGATGGGTGGATGAAGGTAAAAATAAAGGGGTATGGTAGTCTTTTGACACATTGACTATTTTGTTGTTTGAATCCTGAAAACCCTATATTTAGGGACGGAGGGAGTACCCAATATCTACAGAACAGAAGTTCAGAACTGTCTCAAAAAAAAAGAACAGAAGTTCAGAAAAAGTTCCTGCAGCATCTAAACATAATAACATACCCAAAAAGAAAATTCGGTTATCAAATCCTCTACCCGAAGAGTTATGTTTCAACTTTTCTTCCTTCTGATTAGTTTTTTACTCAGCAGGCATCGAGTCGTAGGGCATCGTACTCATAGACTAATCCTTCATGGTTTTATTGCAATGCCTGCAACAAGATTGTGTTCCGTACGATTAATAAAGAGAAAGCTCTTGATTCCAACAAAAAAGAGCAGAATTTAGTTTTTATTGGTTGAGGTTGAAAGTGTGTCAAGACTCTCTTGCAGGATTTGTTTTCTAGATCCTGTTTTTTCCCGTGTAATTTTTATGATTTTTTTTTGTGTTATGAACTAAGTTGTGTTTTCTCAATGTGTGCAAAACAAATAAGTTGCAAGTGCAGAGGGTGGGAGTGGGGGGATAGGAGCAGGGAATATGTCAAATAGAGGTTCGTGTAGGTTGTATAAAAGCTTAGGCAATGGTCATTGGCCATATTTTCGCTAAGCTATAAGGACCTTTGTGTTCATTTAGAAGCTGCTAGACTAATAAGCTGTTACAAAATCCTACTGTTTTGGATAACTTATGCTTATCTCTGTTAAAATTGTGAAATAAGTTGTGTCAAATAGGGCCAAGTTTGGCATTGCTTGGGACTTTCGGGGAAAAAATCCGTGTGGCCTGTCTGCAATGAGCTAGCGTGCGAACCGCCGAACCCTGATTGCTGCCGCGTGGAGGCCTCGCGAGTCAAACGGAAGCACACGTTGGCTTGGCTCCACCCTCCAACTCCCAGGCGCACGTCGGCTCGGCTCGGCTCAAGGATTCCAATGCATCGTGGTCTACACTCGGATCTGGATGTCGCAGTCTAAAAATTTTTCAATTGTATCGGTATCGTCGGGGCCATCCTACTCTAGGCTTTGTTTTTTTCTTAATGAATTTTGAATGGATCTATTTTTTTAATGAATCTTGAATGGATCTATTGTTTTTAATGAATTTTGAATGGATCTATCTTGAATGGATCCATCCTCCTTCCGGCCACGTTCCATGGGGTAAGGGTATGGATTGCTGCTAGGCGAGGACATAGAATGGATATGGAATGGTTTAAAATAGAGTGGATTTCCATACCAATCTATACGTGATCGTTCTTCATTTCAAATTAGACTAAACCAGTTTTATATTCTACCGTTCCATATAGTTTAAGCTATAAATTATAATCCATGTCATTCCGTGGCAAAACCAACAAGGTCTCAGACCGCAGATCACAACGACTGAGTGTTGCGTAGATACGGTTCTTTTTTTCCCTTAGGAAGCCAACACGCGCCTCGAGCCGTGATGCAGTACGCTAGAGGCAAGCCGTGCTTCCGTTCGATCTCGCGAGACCTCCACGCGGCAGCAATCGAAGCAGGGTTCGCATGCCAGCTCTTTGCGGACGGGCAGCACATAATTTGTTTCCGGGACTTTATGCCAGTTTTGTTTTTTCGTAAAGCTGGGACTTTAAACGTCAAAGTTAGTGACGTGATATCATGTCTTATTAATCACTTTTGTGATGATCTCAAGTACTAGTAACATTTTCTTCACTTATGGGATCTGCTAATTAAACCCAGCACAACAGGTAAGGATAGACATGCATATTATTTCACTACAAATGACACAACTCCAATTATCTCACACGAAGATCAGCAAGTGTTTCCACGTTTGCTGACTGTCCTAAGCAGCGCAGCTAGTAACCACCTTCATCTCTAACATGCTTCAACGGTGAGATGTAACCTCGACTACCCAAGTAGAACTATGGGTTCTTCGATCACTTCTCATAATTACATGTATGTACTTACAGAACCTTTTGAGTAAACCAGCAGCCATTGGCAGGTACTACCATGGAACTGGAACCACTGTTTTCCAGGTAATCAGTCCTCTCTGAAAGCTTTGCCCCTCCACAGATCTTCTTCTTTCCGTTAAT
Source organism: Chloris gayana (assembly GCA_031894775.1). NCBI lineage: Eukaryota > Viridiplantae > Streptophyta > Magnoliopsida > Poales > Poaceae > Chloris > Chloris gayana. The sequence goes on along the minus strand of JAUNZO010001231.1, from coordinate 503,940 downwards.
CCATATGAAATGTGTAGCCATGGAAATTCCGTGTAGTCGGTAACACTAGACGTCCAGCACTTTTGCATATTGAACGGCCAAATTTGCTGTATTGATCTCGTTTCTTGCCCTAACCTGCATAACCACAACAATATTGCCATATTTAGATTCACCAATGTCAAATCCCTGTGTCCCAAAAGAAAATTTGTTCTTTCGAACTATATATTTACAGTTCTGATATATTAATAATTAAATTAAACACATGCATACAGTTCTGATATATTAATAATTAAATTAAACACATGCATTGCCCAGTTGAAAAAAAATGTAATGATGTCAAAATATTAACCTTTAAGGTTGTATTTCTCAATGCTTTGTCCATCTCCTCGAACACGTCCTTTATTGTTGGACGCCCTACACTTGAACTCGCTACACAAAGGACTGCAAATTTTAATATCAACACAAAATCTTCTATGATAACCTCATCCCGGATGCGCGGGTCTATGAAGTCCTCAAGTTGCCTTTTCCCACTCACCACATCCTTAGCCTTCAGATGAAGAAAATGAATTATATGAAATATACTATTAGAAATAGAAAAGTTTAGTGACAATTTAATCCTTTGACAATACAAGATATCTACCACAACAAAATAAAACAGACACTGAACAAGGACAAACTTAGTGAAATAATATAAAAATTATAAAGTAAGAGAATCCTAAAAGTTCTCAAGTAATATACGATAAATCCTAAAAGTTCTCAAGTAATATAAAAATTTCCACATACTTAGTGAAATAATACAGTACGGGCTAAAAAGTTCTAAAATGGCAGTTTAATATGACCGCGTCATTCAAAAAATCAAACAGAGTTACCTTCTTCGTAAGAGAATCACGAGCGACAATGTCGAGTTCTATGACCTTCCGTCCTGACAGAAGTTGAAGCGCGACGACACCGAAGCTGTAAATGTCACTGGCACAAGTGAGCTTGGAGTGTGTGATGTATTCTGGATCCATGTAACCTATGGTTCCCCTCACATCAGTGAACACCTTGGTCTCCTCCATTTGTAGCATTTTTGCCAGCCCAAAATCGGATAGCTTGGGCTCCTTGTTCTCTGTCAGCAAGATGTTTGTGAGCTGCAAAATTCAGAACAGATGGAATATTAGATAATAAAACAATCCAGCTACAAGATTCCTCCTTTTTATACCTGTAAAATCCATCAAGCACTCTCACCTTGATGTCTCTGTGAACAATGCAGCCATCAGGATGTGTATGGAGAAACCTCAGGACAGATGCACAGTCCCTCAGGATCTTCACTCTAGTTTCCCATGGCAGCACAGAGTCACTTCCTGTAAATCAGCATGTTGATTTTTTTCTCCCTCCTATTCTTAGAATGAACAAAAACTAGAAAATCTAATATCACTTGTGCTCTTACTTACTTAGTAGGTTCTGAGCTAAATTTCCATTAGCACAGTACTCGTACACAAGGTACTGGTCACCATCCTCGTCACAATAACCAAAGAGGCACACCAGGTTTGGGTGCCTCACTTTCGACAGCTGCTCCACCTCCCTGATGAAGGACCCTGACATAGCCGTCTTGTGAATGTGCTTGATAGCGACGAGCTGACCGCTCGGCAGCACCCCTGGTATACCTGGCCGGCGCTACCGGACCCAAGGTAGATCCTGCTATTCGCGTAATTGAGCGCCCTTTCGATCTCGTCTTTGGTGAACTTGTACAGCCCAGACCATCTGTTAACTACTTCCCCGTGCACCTTGTTTCCTATGGACACGTGAATTGAAGTATCAATTAATAACTCGTACTACATGATGTGGACTATGTGAAGAAGCTTAATTTAAATGTGCATTTCTGGGATCTATCTACCTTGCGACGATTTGAAAGATTCTGCGGTGATTTCATCGGCCGTGATCCTATTTGTTAAGTATCTAATGATCCCAATGGCGAGACCGAACACCAAGAATGCGAAAATTAGTAAAACTGCAAATGAGCTTCCTGAAATTTTACCAAGACAGTAAAGTTAAACTTCATGATTCATGTGGTGACTGGTTAGTGTTCTGTGGGTGCGTATAAGGGCCTTGGCCTTACGTTTGACCTTGATGTATTCACCTTCTGCAATTGACAAGAGATTCTAGTTAGATATATTATGGTTATTTAACTCTTAAATACAAGCAGTAATTCTGTTATGGCTAATGCTTCTGGATCACTTATTAGACAAACTGGTACAACCATCAAAAGTCAATCTAACCAAATTTGAATAGCACATATGTTGTCGAAACTAAAACCGTGAATAAATCAAATGATGGTTGCAAACCCCAAGCCAGTAAATCCCGCCAGGAAGTACCTTCTACCCATTTCGATACCCAAATCATAGAACCGAAATAACCTGGAATAAAATCACGATCAGCCTTGCATCCAAGTACGCCCACCAAAATCAGAGCCACCTGAACTAATGTCTTTCTTCTCATCCTCCAAGTTTTCTTCGTCGGCTGCGTTGCTAGGTGAGAGTTGCAAAGCACCCCTGCAAAGCATTCGGATGGGCCAAGCTTTTATCGTCATACCTCCTAGTAACCTTCACAGAATATTACCTCCGCCAGGCATCTGGTACTTCAGTAGTTTAATAGGTTCTAAGATCCTTATGTATCAATCCTGGCGTATGTGAATTATTGAATCGTTATTAGGAGAATTATACTCGTACATCTCCTTCATGTCTCTTTCCATGGCATTGCTGGCATCGCCTTTTTCGCTTGATTGATGCAGGTGGTGAAGAGAGGTTGCAGATTTTGTGTTATTTAATTGGAATCAAAATTTATGCTTTACGAAGACATTCATGCAATTAGAATTGAGCTTTGCCATTGGTAAGTTCAATAGAGGCCATTAACGACAGAGATCATATCCAATGAGGAAAGCAATGACAAATTGCACGCGTTGTCAATTGAATAACACAACGCTGTAGATGGTTAAGCTTTGACACGGCTAAGTACTCTTTTAGCGAGAGATGACATCCCCGTTGACAGTGAGACATTTGTGCTGACTTCATGGATTTTAAGATAAAACTAGCCCAGTCATTTGGAGGTGCTCATTATGACACGTGTAGATCCTACTTATAATTGCATAACTTGGAATGGGAGGAGCGTCATTTCTCAAGTTTAGGCACCCCACAAAAAGGACAGGAAATAGTAGGAATGTACAAAAAAAATACAAATCAGGCAAAGTAATGTCCTTCATGTCTGATTGTACACAGAACAACCCTTCTACAACCTACAAAAAGCCCATCACCAGAATAACAGTTAAGAACACTACGGTTTCTTTCATTCCTTTCTCCCCATAACCACTCAACAAATTGGTATACCTCCTCAATGTCACTACAACAAATAAACGATATAAACCCATACACCGGATAAGCTGTGCACAGCAGCAGGTTTCGTGGTATCAATCCTTCTAGGCCTGACTCTAGCCACTAATGTTGGACAGGCAACATGCATGGCTTAAGTAGCCACTAACGCAGGAAGGTCAACATGCCAGTTAAGAAGCGAGCTCCTCCCAAGGGCTAATTTGGTAGCAACAAGCACATACTAAGATTCAATCCTGCCCATGATCCAATAGTAGCTTCTAGATGTGATCCCTCATCGTACCTGTATGTACATATAATTATGGCCTCACATGCGAATCTTCAATGGTACTTCCTGGACATGCTGAATGTTGTGTTGAATGACTCAGAATCTGATATAGTGAAATCGTCGCATCTCCATTTCTCAAGCTGTTGGTGCAGACCCATCTCACTAGTACCTCCCTCATCATCGTCAAAGATATTTGACGGCTTCCAATGATCGACAAGGCTGGAAAGTCTGTTCACACAGTGACACATGTCTGGCCTTTGGTGCGGTTCTCGTGCTGTGCAATGGCGGGCAAGATCAGCTACTTCCAGCAAGCTGTTCCAAGCTTCAGCACTGAGTTCCAGAGTGGGGTCCACAAACTTCCTGAACTTTTCTTTGTCAAGCAAATTTCTTCGAAAGATTGTAACAAGATGTGTTTCATCATCAGGTAATGAGTCGTCAAGTACTTTTCTTCCAGTAATCATCTCCATCAGTATCACACCGTATGCATACACATCTACTTTTGTGGTGACCTTTCCTGTAGCTGTAAACATATAGATGCTCATCAGTACTATACCACAAATGGAAAAAATTGAGATGTGATGCATAAATATAAAGAAATCTATGTTCATATAAAAAAATCCATTGTACAAATTGCAGTGGTATTCTTATCATAAATATGCATTCGAATAAAGAAAAGAAAAGACAGATACTAGGTAAAGAACAAACTCGACCTCTTAGTGTGTGTGTGCCAAGAATTTGGAGAATTTAGTGTTCATAGGATTTGTAGAATTTAGTGTTTATCGCCACATGGTTTGGGCCCTTAGAATCCAACACCTTCTCCTATGGTGATAGAAATTGTTGGCTCATCTAAGAACTTAGTGTGTAAAGAAGTTAGAGAATTTAGTGTGCAAAGAATTTGTAGAATTTTGCGTGCAAAGGAGTTATAGAATTTAGTGTACAAAGGATTTGTAGAATTTAGTGTGCAAAAGGATTTGTAGAATTTAGTGTGTGCAAAGGATTTGTAGAATTTAGTGTGCTCGTCTGGCTCCTAGGTGGCTCAGGGTGTCTAGATATAGATATAACAAAGTTCAGCAATAACGGAAACCATCATTTAAAGTATACTCACTAATCAAGTTCAAACTTTCGAGACATTCCCTATATTAGGCGAATTTTCGATTCCAACAAACAGCTAGTATATAACAATGTGAGCATGAAATATCTTTCTAAACATTCATTTCCTTTGACAGCTCCTCAGATGGACTAAAGATTTTATTTCATTTTCTAGTGTGATAGATCATGCATAAACGCAACACTCCTTAATTTATATAAAACCACATATGAAACCCCGCATTTCATACAGGAACATGAACTGTCTAACAAAAGTAGTTGACTCAACAGAATATAATTGAAATATGCTCCATACATCTTAATTCTTAAACGAATTGCCCAACTGGCAAACTGAATAAATATTCGGATGTGCATATAAATGTGTATTACCCATATTGTACTATTACATGGACACTGACCACTCCCAAGTCCCAATAATCCTAGTGGAAGCCTAGGCGGTAGAGCTCTTTGAGTAGGTTACTTTGATATTTGTACATACAAAATAGGAGGGTAAATAGCAAAATGGAATGCCACCCAGCCTTGAATCCAGGTGATCGCATTCAAAGGGCAAAGCCAGCCCCGACAACCAAAGTGCAGGCAGCAAACAACTGTAGACTATATATACTTTCTATAATGAGTTATTAGGTGCCCTTGTCTTGCAATCAAACAATATCCTTTCATGAAACCCCCATAGGGCTACAATTCAATACAAGTGCTATTCATAACAATGTGAAATCTATATTTTGGAGTTAATTATATATAGTGGAGGGATTTAAGGTTGACGAAAAAACAAAACTTGAAGAAAACATGAAATATAATACTGTGTTAATTAAATTTCCATTTACTTTGATTATTTAAGTACCACAATTTTAGATACAGAACTTCTGGACACTGATTCCAAATGCAAAATTGTTGATGGCCCATTTACATACAGAAATTGGGCATTTCTAAGATTTACCATGGCTGCTTCAGAAATGTTTCATCCTCACAAGATTATGATTCGACAAGCTAATCCATGTAATATAAAACAAATGTTTATGTGCATCAAATATCATTCTCCCAGTCAAAAGTGGCATTAACAAAAGGAAATGATGCAGAGGTTGGAACCATCTAAGGCAGTTATCAAAGCCAGTTATTTGTCAACAATGATAAAGGGTGCTACACTGGAAAGCAGAGGGTCTTTCCTAATAAAAATAAAGATGGCATCACACATCAATTTAAAAAAAAATTGTAGTAATACTGTGACAATTCCAAGTGCAGTGCATTTGTTTTCCTCTTTACTACATGCACCTAATGTTCTTATGATCTCCAATGGTCATACTGCAGTTAAACAAATAATATACACCTGTAACTTGTAACTAGATTGTCTAACTGGCTTTTGTGTTTCAGCTAGTTTTCTGTGGTCCTGCCGCTACAGAATCAGTGACTGCACCAAGTAACTAGTTTGTTCCAAATTCAAAAATCAGATGCCTAGGCGCGGAAAACAACTCGTCTAAAGTTACAAGAAAATTACATCTCACAGTCACTACTATTAGTCCAAGATTTTGCTTTTCAGGCAAGACCTGAGGAGCTCGCACATAACAAAATGCCGGCATGAAATCTAAGTGTAGCTATTTATAGTTCTACAGTGGAAAAGCTTCTTCTACGAAAGGTCTTTTCAAGTGCCTGAAGGTTATATGAATGATTATATCTACTGTCCACAGGAAACAGAAATTTTGTTCCACAAGAAACAAATTGTGAACTACATTTGAAAACAATGAATGTAAGTAATATAAAAGGCTTGCATATGAAAAAATTCCACATCATAAAAGGGAGAGGTGTACGTACTAGCATACTCTGGGGCGAGGTAACCAAATGTTCCAGCTACCCTTGTCATCATGGACTTATCTGTATCTTTAGCAAGCTTGACCAAACCAAAATCTGAAACCTTGGCTCTCAAATCTTGGTCCAGCAAAATATTGGAAGGCTTCAGATCCCTATGGATGAAAGTCTCCTGCGCCAAGCCATGCAAATATTCTATCCCCCGGGCAACATCCAAAGCAATTGTCATCCTTTGCGTCCATGTAAGAGGAGCGTAACCACTCTGCTGAAGATCACACAGGTGCTCACGCAATGTTCCACCTGGCATGAACTCATAGACCAAAAGCCGCTCGTTGCCATTGGTACAGTACCCAAGTAGTGCAACCAGGTGCCGGTGTCTCACTTTCCGAAGAACATCAATCTCAGCCATGAATTCTTGCAGTCCCTTAGTCCCCATAGTGCCACTGTCACACCTCTTCACAGCAACCAGCTTGCCATTGAGAGTCCCCTTATAGACCACCCCAAAACCCCCTCTACCTAAGATAAAGTCCTCATCAAAGTTGTTTGTCGCCTTTATCAGCACATTTATTGGCAATTGCATTCCATAGGACTCATCAAAATTAGCAATTTCTGTGCTGTTAGAACTCACATGACTGTAAAGCTCAGTTGGAACAACAGAACAACTTCCGTTGCTATTGCCATTTGACCCAACCACCTGAATCTTCATCATCTCAGATTCACCAGAAGGGCTCTTGGTTGAAACAGGACTGAACTTGTCTATGCTTTTCTTCCTACGATAATGCAGAAAAAACCCAAGACAAACAACAAGGAGAATGACAGCTAAAAGAATTCCAATGATCATGCCTGCATTTGACTTAGAGTTTGGTGCACCTCCAGAATTTGAAGATGACGAACCACCATTGGAACTGCCCCTTCCACCACTATCACCACCTGATTCCCCAAACCGGTTTCCTGTGGCCAACACCTTAACTGAAGACTTGAAAGCAGGCACCTGGCCAGTGAGGCTATTGTTTGAGACATCAAGATAACTGAGCTTCGTCAGCGTCGTCAAAGCATCAGGTATCACTCCTGAAAGATTGTTGTTCACCAAAGACAGTCTTTCAAGTTTAGTGAGGTTTGCAAAAGCAGGTGAAATCTCTCCAGACAAGTTCTGATTATTCAAACTGAAACCAACCACATCTCCACCGACACAAGCGACACCCAACCAATTAGCACCCTGAGCACATGGCTCATTTCCCGCCCATGACTGCGCAAGCTTAAGTGGGTATCCAAACCCTGAAGCCACCTCAAGCAAAATCGTCACCAGTGGATCACATGGCACAGGATCAGTCAAACAATATCTATTCCCTGCATCTATATCTTTGGTACTCACATGGTCTGGGAAGATCGGCTTCGAACCCTGCAAATAGTTATTGGACAAGACCACCTTTTGAAGTGTCGTGATCTTCGTCAACGAGGCTGGCACCAATCCAGTGAGCTGATTGTCCCTCACATTGAATTCCACCAGCTGCGAGCCGCTAAAATCTGGGATTGGGCCTGTGAATGCGTTAGACTGAAGATGCAGATACTTCAGGCTCTTCACCGTCGCGAGGACATCAAGTGGCCCGGAAAGCTTCGCACCAGGTAGCTGGTTGTTCAGTTGCAGGGTCTCCAGGGAATCAAATCCGGACAAATCGTCCGGCAGAGGGCCGGTAAGGTTGTTGTATGACAACCGCAGTAGCCTGAGCGATGTCAGGTTCGCAAGAACGGCCGGGAAGGCACCAGAGATGGAGGCATTGGAGGCTGAGAAGTTCTGGAGCATACCACAGCTGGCAACGGCGTCCGGGATTTGCCAGGCCTTCAAGGTGGGGATGACGTCCATGCTCAGGGACGTCAGGGAGGTGAACCCCTGGAGGAAGTCATCGGGCAGGGAGGAGAAGTGATTGCCGTCAAGGGCGAGGTCGCTGAGCGAGTCCATCCCGGCGAGCGACGGAACGGGGCCGGTGAGCTTGTTGTCCTGGAGCTGCAGCGACTGCAGCGCGGTGAGGGTGGACAGAGAGGAGGGCAGCGTCCCCGACAAACCCTTGCCGGCGAGGTTGATGCTTGTGACCCGCCCCGAGCCGTCGCAGTTGATGCCGGCGATGTCGCAGGCGTTGCCGTCGCCCAAGGACAGAGATTTAGCTAGGTCGGCGATGGCGGCCGCGTCGCCTGATTCGGCCGTCGCTGTCCCCACGGCGGCGGCGGCGGCGAGGACGAGGAGGAGGGGGACAAATCCAGCCCTCCCCATTGCGGATTGGGGGCAAATGCGGCGGTTTCTTGGCGGAGGATTTCTTGCCTGGGCCGGGAAAAGGATGTATTTTTGGGCGTCTCCGGCCGCGTGGTTCTGTTCCTCTCTCGCTCTGTCTCTGCTTTTCTCTCTCTTCTTGCAGTTTGTGTGTGCGCGTCTCGGTTTCTCTCTCCTGGATGGATCTTGTTTCTTCTTCCTACCTTCCAGTGCATGCGCTGTGCGGCGTGCATCCTGCGAAGTGTGGGCTGGCGCTGCCGTGGTGGGTTGCGGCACTCTTGTCCCTTTCCATCAACACGACCATGTAGCCCTGACTTTTTCTCTACGAATATTAATTTTTCTTTTCTGATAGATTCCTTTGTAATCTCTGAAATTCATTGGTAACAACATGGATGATGTTTGGATGGTAGGATGAAAGGAATATGGATCAGATACGTTTCTAGATGATGTCTAAGATCTGTACCACAGTTAGAACCAAAAAAGAATACTAATAAACTTTAGAAAACAAAAACATTTATAGTTAAGGAAGATTAATCTTGAGGTACATTTCTTTTAATAAAATTTATATTCATCGCCAATACATACATGTCCTAACCACATCATATGAGAACAAACGTCATAATATTATAAATACAAAGTTGTCATTTATATAGTTCACTGCACATAATTACATGCATAGAACACAGCTTGCTCTTGCAATCGGTTTCTTAAAACAATGTATAACAACCAAAATCGCATGACACTTTTTGTTGTCCTCAAGCGTAGAGATGGTAAAACACCACATTACGACCCTTAAGTATGGGTTCAGTCAATCTTCCAACCCTTCAACATGCTTCTCAACCTTCAACAATTAAACTTATTCACTTTTCAATCCCGGCATGAATGCAGATCGATTTTGAGCAACTTGTATAGAAACATCAACTCGGAGTTAATTTTTCATCGCTTCCTTAGCTAAAACTAAGTCGTCTATTCAATTTTGCACATTAAGAGTTGTTTTTTTAATCTTCACATTGGAACCTCTAACAGAAGTCGACATTACAGATATTTTCTTATCCTCTTATTAAGTGGTCCAAAAATTGCCGCGCACGAAATAAATGGGTCATGTGCCCCAAAGTGGACTGTTGGAAATTCGTTTTGACTACAACTTCCGTCCATCCGGCAGCGCACCACAGTGTTCGCGTATTTAATAAGAAGAAAATGCAGGCCTGCTATGCGCCAATTCCTGAGTAGCTTGCTCCTTGGCAGGTACCACTCGTGTGGTTTACTTCTACGTGTGGCTTTTATTTTTATATGAGAATTGGTACTGGATGAAGCTATACCGGATGCATCCAAGCAAGTGATTTAAAACAAAACACAGAAAGCAATGGTACCGGGAGATTTTTGCTATTTTACTCACAGAATCGAGAAGGGTTCATTATAGTGCCCATTGTTATTGGATTTACCTATTATACCATGAAACCGCTGTTGCATCTGATAAAATGTTCACAGTTATTTTTTTGAATGACATTGTCCTTCTCATCTTCTTCTTCCTCCCTCCAGCAGCCATGGTTGGTCTGCATCCTCTTCAACTTCGCGAGCAGTCGGACGCTGCCATTCACCCACCATCGACGTGCCTAGACGCCACCGCCCCTAGTCGAGGCCGCCACCACCGCCTGCCTGCACTCACCCTAGTTGAGGCCGCCGCCGCCGCCTGCTTGCGTGATGCCGCACTCCTAGCTAGGCTGGGGTCGCAGTCGTCCCCTGCGTGCGCCCTAGGCCGAGGCCGCTGCTTGCCGCTGCTAGCGCCGGAGAAGTGGGAGCGCAAGCTACAGGAGGTGGACGTGTTGTTCATGGGGCTGAGCGAGCTGCTCGAGTGCGGGCCGGGGCGGCCGGTGGCTTGCTGGTGGTGACGACGACGGACGGTGGCTAAGCTGGCACGCATATGAAGAAGGCATCCTCTCGGCAAGGAGAGGGAGCAAGTTAGGTGTATGCTGAGAGGAGGAAGAAAAAGAAGAACAATCTTGTCAAGAAAAATGCATATAGACATTTTACCGGTGTGCACATTGATTTCGTGGGTGTTTTACTGAAGCTTACTGATTCCATGGGGTAATAGCAAGAATCTCAGGTGTCGAACACACAGCGACTTGTGCGCTGTCTTGACGATTTGGACTCTGCTAGATATACTAGCTAATATATATGTTAAGTGCACAACAATGTGTCTTTTACTAGGAGTACATGTTATTGAGTTTCAGATTAGCCTATAGAATATCGGGTATTCTGAGGGCTACGCCACTTGGTAATTTTGGATAACAAGTACACACTGACAAGCTCCTTTTGATCACATCTGAACTTGTACACACTTGATTCGTTGATTGCGTTTGATGCTACTACAATTACGCATTATAGCAGCGGCTTAAAGCGGCATCCGTGGCGGACGTCATAAACGCCAATGTGGCCCCAGTCACTAACAGGCAAAATTAGTCACGGTCTAGGGACCACGACTGCACGGCTGGGGCGTTTAACCTAATAGGACACCGGTGGCGGTCAAGGGACCACCACCGACGCCGTTAATCTACTAATAAACGAAGGACGGGCTCCAGTCGGGACCCGCCCTAGGTGTCGTCGCCATGATGTCATCACATCCCGCCGCCGCATCGTTCGGTCCCGGCGCCTCACGCCGCGCGTGCTCGCAACACGAGGATGGGCCGTCGCCACCGCGGGAGGAGGAGAATCCGCCGGAGGAGGTGCCGCCGCCACGAAGAACTCCTCCACGACGGCCGGCGCCATCGAGCCGTCGTCGGATCCGGGCGGAGCAGGAGGAGCCGGAGCCGTGGGAGGAGTGGGGTGGCCGCTCGGCGGGGCATTGGCGAGGACCGACGCCCTCCGGCCCAGGAGCGCTCGTTGCTCCTCGTACGGCCCCAACGGCGGTGACCCACGGGTGGAGGCGGAGGAGGAGAGGAGGAGGAGTGGAGGCGCCGCCACCCGACCCTAACCCTAACCCTAACCCTAGGTGGTGGTGTAGCGTGCGGATAAGTGATGCTTGCGGCGCACCGCACCCTCACCAATTTATAGGAGGGTGCGGTCGGCTGCGGCGGGCCTCGAAAGGTCCGCTATACTGCCGCCTATATGTTAGCCGTGGGCCCTTGCCACGTTAGCCACAAGCCGGTGGTGTCCGCGGCTATTTTCCACGCATAGTCGCGGACACCACACTCGTTGGACCACTTAGCGTTGGACACCTCAAGGGACCACCATTGTAGTTAAATAGGTGTTCGTCGCTATAGTAAGTTATTCTAGTAGTGTGACCATATATGATGAAATACTTCTGTCATATAAAAAGAAAAAGAAAACTCACGCTATAAAAAGAAATTGCAATCCAAAGTTCCAACTGCGAGGTGTGTTTTCCAAACACAAAATACAGGCTTTTGGATCAGAACAACACCTAGGCAGGAGGAAGCACATGCACTTTTTTAGCTGGATTGTTGCTTTCTCGCTCTTATGGAAGTTGGAGGAATATTTCTGAGGGCGATGATCATGTGGGCTTGTTACTGTCAAATTGCTGGCCCTTGGCAATTTTGGTTTGCACACATGCACTCGAAATACCTTTCTAGCTGTACGAAATAAAAGTGGCCTTAATTTTTAAAATGCAACAGGATATTACGCCGACAGTGGAAAAGTCACAATATACCTTAGAGGACTTTTTTTCCTGTTAACAGCTTGGAAAGCATAAATATCCCTGAACACATGAAAGTTAAGAATCTGGTTCAATTACTAAAAATATTTTAACACAACCACTACTAAAACAATGATTTTTAGCGGCGTACATCATGTGTGTATTAGTGGCCGGTCTCTAGGAATCCGTCACTAATCCGGGTCGCGACTCGCGAGACACACCCGCTACTAATCTGGGTTGTGGGAAATCACTGGCCATATTGACATGAAAAATAAAATTCAAAAACATACATGTCGACATAGAAAATCTAATAAAAGCACTGCTTACACCATTTGATTTTGGAGCGCATACAGTAAAATTATAATCTATAAAAGTATAAAGGGATAGTCCAAAATTAGTTCCTTTATCTGGAAATATGAACAACATGTAAGTTATGAAATTCATAATCTATATATAATTGGTTTTTATCTGGAAAAATATTTTACTTTTGCTGTTATACATGTCCAAATAAACTTATACGTACATATAGGATCAGAAGTCAGCCGGCACCCAGCATGATTTGTACCGAAATCGAATCTCCTATTGGGTTCTTCAATAGATGTGGTTACCAGCTCACGAGCCTTTCGGCTTAAAAAAGCGTGGAGATGGGGATGCTGTACTCCCGAAGAAGATAAACAAAGATATTGCATGTTGCTTGAGCTTGCTACGTGGGTCAACATCATGTCATGCCATACGGGAGACTCAAATAATTAAACTTAAGCATCATGTGACCAGTTGACATTACTCTGGACTCAAATATATCCGAGACAGCTTCTCGTGAGATTATTAATTCCTTAATTATAACCGTAGCCCCTCCTGGTAGTCAAAAGCCAAAACCATCATCACGAACAAATTTCTTCATGGAAAGATAAACTTTCATGAGAAAATGTCAACAGAGTAACAAAATCGCACGAGAACCTATGAATTAGAACATGTCGACCTATGTGCCATTTAATTAGAAAATGTGAAATTATCCACTTTCCGTCGGAGAACGGAAGGGACTACACTAGCAAAAACTCTACCGTTCAACCACGAGAAAACCTTGTAAGATGATGATCATGGATCGTTACCACTAGACGTGCAGGCGGAGTGAAAGCAACTAGGAGTAGTGTCGGGGGAAAGATTAACGCCGCCACGTGGCGGCGGGCCCGCTTAGCAAGGGATTAGCGAGCCACGCCGGCGGAAGGGGCTGGCCCACACCCGAGCAATCTAGTCGAAGACGGCTCGGCGAGCACCGGGACTCGACCTCGGAGCCTTACTCGAAGAAGTCCGCCTCGCACGACTATGGGTGCCTTGCTCGAGACGTTCCGTCCCGCACGACCTTGGTTGCTCGACCTCCCCGCTCGAGTTCCATGCTCGACCTCCGGGTTCGACCTCGCGGCTCAACCACCAACCGCATTAACTCTCTACCGCCCCGACGCCCACGTGGGCGCTACTCGAAATCATTGGCGGGAGGCCCGAACCCCATCCCTCCTCGCCACCACCTGCTCCCGTCGGGGCACGCCGACGGGACGCCCGTTCTCGTTGCCCGACAGGAGTTGGCGTGGACCGAAGCCTCCGGGAGAAGCCATTATTCACTAACATACGGACGTACGATCCCCCGTCACGCCCGTCGACCGGGTGTAACTCGAGCTCGAGCTCGAGTAACACTCCGCCTCGCACGACCTTCTCCGGCAAGCTCGAGGACCGGGTAAGCTGTCTCCCTACCTCGACCGAGCTCAAGCAATCATTGCGTGGAAGGACAGGTATGGCTCTGTCCAAATCCAACCACTCTACAACGACGCCATCTGCGGCTCCTCCAATCGCGGAACACTCCATCCCGGTGCTCTCGGCCTACAGGAATGACGCGACCGCCCGATCAACCCTGCCGGTACGTACGGGGAGAAGGCCGACGGGACAGCACCGACGCACGACTAACCCCGCGACTAAACATCTCTCTCTCTCTCTCTCTCTCTCTCTCTCTCTCTTGTAACTCGAGCTCTACCTCCGTAACTATAAAGGGGTTCGAGCCCCTCTCACGCGCACGACACACACACGAGAGACATTCGCACACGCGCTCGCTTTCACACGGGACTTGGAGCACGCTCCTCTCCCATCTCTCCCGTACTCTGCTTTCCATTTTGACGCAAGAAACACGACGCCGTGACCCCCTCCCCCCCCCGCCGGACGTAGGGAGCCTCCCCGAACCGGCCCTAAATTCTTCGTGTCTTCCCTTGTCTACTATCCGGCCTAAAACGCGCGACCCCGGGACAAATTATACAGCCGGTGGTTCGAACACCGACAAGTAGTGAGGCCCAACATAGTCGCGCGTCGATGTAGAGGAAATAGTCGTTCGCGAGCAAACCGTCTCCTCCTAGTCCAACCAATTAGCACTACGAGCAGCAGCACCTCCTCGCGGTATCCACACGTTTAGGGAAGAATGTCGTGCGTGACGTGCTAGCACCGGCGACATAGCTAGGGTTTCGTGGGAGGAGTGGAGGTGACGGTCGGGGTTTTGGACGTGATGTAGTTCTCATGCCCTTGGCCGCACTCCACCTTATATAGACCTGCTAATGGGCTATTAGACTAAAAGCCCATTAGTGATCTAACCCCTCATGGATCAATATCCATATCCGACCCACGACCACAATCGCATTGTCTCTTGGACACATGTCCAACACTTGCCACCAACTCGTCAAGATCAACATGTGGTTTATTCATGACATGAATGAACTACTATAGCCACGATTTCAAAGGGACTATAGCAGCGGGTGAGGTCACCCGCCACTATGACCACAAGGCTAAAAATCGACATATGTATCGAGTAACCACGGAACCAAGGTCACCCGTTGCTATTGTCTTTATTAAAAAAATAGCAGGGCCTGCATGGGCCCACATGATGCATGTTGTCGTTGGCCAAACGGGCCCACTCGCCACTCGTCATCGTTGTCGCCATTGCGCACCCGGAGCCCTCCGGCTTCTTGCACCACTTGTCGTCGTTGCGCACCCGGAGCCACCGTGACCTTGGAGGAAGAGGAGGCCACCACCGCCTTGGAGCCATCAAGGAGGCGGTGGAGGCCGTCGTTGTCTTGGAGCCGTCGAGGAGGAAGTAGAGGCCGCTTCGCCCATCGTGTGGAAGGGGAGACCGAGGGCCGAGCAGGAGGAAGGTGGCATCCTCGCCAAATTTGATCGCCCCTCGGCGGATCCGGCTACCTCCTCGCCGGGGAGGAGCCGAAGGTGGTGGTGTCACGATGGGGAGGAGCCGGAGGTGGTGGCAGCGTCCGATCCGATCGCCCCACCGCTTGCGGGTTGTCATCGAGAGGGCCACACGCCCGTTCGAGATCGGGAGCCCTTGCGCTTGTCACCGGGTCTTCCCATTCGAGCTCCGGTCCCACGAGCCACCCTCGAGCCGGCCGGATCCGGCGCCGCCCTCGCGCTTGGTCGTCACCGGCCCCGGGAAGGAGGGCGATGCCCACGCAAGACCCCGGATCAAGCGTGGAGAGAGAGAGAGAGAGAGAGAGAGAGAGAGAGGAGGAGGAGGAGGAAGAGGTTGGGTTGGAGGAGGTGGCTAGGTGTGAGGGAAGTGTTAGGGTTAGCTTTCGGTTTTATATATGGTGTGGGCTATGAGATGGACCTGTGGAGATTGGCCGCCGCTAGAAATAGACACCTATTTGTAGCAGCGGTCCACATAGTCAACCACCGCACTCTCCATTTGTAGGCATGATTTATTTCGGGGCGTCTCTATTGTATTTTGCCTTGCGTAGCTATAATGCGTTTTTGTCGTAGTTATTCTAGCCTGCATCTGATTTTTTACGTGATGGTAGAAGATTGCATGGCCTATGCACTCATATTTTTATTGTAATTTTTCGTTGCATCGCTTTTGCGAAATATTTAGTGGGAGCATGGGAGCACCATAAGCATTAAAAGCGTATACCACACCCTTGGATTCAAAAGCAATATTCCTCACTTCCCTTCTTTTATGTGTATTTGATTTGTTATGTATATATTGATCAAGAAATATGTAAGATTTTGGTTATTTTCGAACTAATTATGCCAACTATACTTACAAAATTTTCCAGCTTCATTAAAACTCTAATGTTCACATGTATATTTTCCTATTTTGAAAATATGACTGGTACAAACACAAAATTTTTGTTAACTTAGAATAGTAAATTATAATCCCTCCATTCTTTTTTTTAATGATGTTCGGACCAAGGAAAAAAGAACAGAGGAATATAAGAAAAAAAATACTGAAAACTCCAACCGATTTTCAAACTTTGAAAAGTCTTGGCGCGAATATGATGCACAGGTACCGATGATTCGTGTAGTACTCCCTCCGTCCGGAAATATAAGCATTCGTTGACTTTCGGATATTATGTTTGACCACTCGTCTTATTCAAAAATTTGTTAAAATTTTATTTATTTTATTAGAATTTATTTTATTCTTAGATATATTTTAAATATGTTTTCTTTATTTTTATATTTACATAAATATTTTGAATAAGACTGAATGGTCAAACGAGAAATCGAGAAAGTTAACAAATCCTTATATTTTTGGACGGAGGGAGTACTACTCCTAATGCTGGAAGGACGTTATTAATTGCTGGGCGCCGTATGGGTGCGTGGATCCGCTCTCCGCTGCTGCTCATTCATTTTTTCCAGTTCCGTTTTTACTCCGCCTCGTTAGAGTGACCGAATTAAAAGCCCTGCAGGAATGGCAGATCCAAAGGCGGTCGCAGTTGGTGGCAGTCGGCGCCGTATGCGGAACCCAAAACCAGCGAGAGTTTCAAGCCGGGTTTACGTAATAAAAGCACGCGGAAAAGGCTCAAAGCGTCCACGGTATTTTGCGTTCTGCCTGGCTTTCGGTAGACGATCAGCGGCGAAAGCATAGTTCCCCTTTTCGGTGGGAAGAAAAAAGGAAACTGAAAAGGGATGGACTATGAATCTAACGTTTTAATTCCGTTTTGGTTCTGTTCCCTTGAAGTCATTGGAGCGGCACGTTCCAGTATCGGTTCATACCAGCGTACCATTTCAGCTTTTAATTTAATAATAATATATGATATAATTATTTAAAAATATATTTTAACATATAATTTGAATCATACATTTATTTTAAATGAATAACTTAGTGTATATAGTGATTATAACCAGTGTAACATTTAGATATATCTTACAGAAAAATGTTGGGACAATTGCATCGGAGGACCTCTTTTTGAGTCTAATGTTGAAAACGGACCTCTTTTCTCATGTTTGTAAGATCGGACCTCTTTTTTCAAACTCGAACCGACCGTTAGCCCTTCTTTTCCACTTCCGTTTGCATGGGTTGTTTATTGGAATATAAACAATAGAAAAGAAATAGAAAGAGTGACTAAAATACCGTCTCCTTCCCAAATGAACTCATCTCAGGAAATCAGCCCAACGCCGGACACTGCGACCCTAACCCTAGCCACCTACGGATGCAAGCGCGGGCTGCCGGGGCTTGAGCGAGGACGGCGCGCGGCGACTAGGCAGCTACGCGAGCACGAGGGCGGGCGCGGGCGCGGCGGCCGTGCGTGCGGCCGCGGGCGCAGGCACGGCGTGCGAGCGGGCGGGAGCGCGGCCGTGCGCGGCGGACCGGGCCGAGGGACGACGTCGCGCGACAGGATCGGAATGGATCGGAATGCTTCAATTGTTCGGTATAAATCGATCCAAAATCCTTTCTTCTTCACCGCTTGTTGAGTTGGATATGATTATAGTTTTGAAACCTAGTTGATTTAGAGTTTTTAACAACAATGGCATAGAATTTGTTCATGATTTGTTTGTATGTCAATGTGCAGAGAACTCGAGTGTTGTTGTTAAAATGGGTTCAAATGAGGTTGCAAATGAAATTGAACCTGCAAGTTCTATGGGTGGTGGAAGCCAACATCCAACAAGGGGAAGAGAGGAATGACAAGAGGGGGGGGAGGAGTGACAAGAGGAACGGGAAGAAGTGGAGCTACTGGAGGAAGACTTGGTGAATGGTTTGGTGTTTGAATGTGTTGTTTTAGTATTCGGTTCAATATGTAATGGCGACCTATTATTTTGTGCTTTTGGAAGACTTGTAATGTCATGACATGGTTATGACATCTATACTTGAGACTTACTCCCTCCTTTACTAAATTGTTGTCGCCATTGACTTTTTTATGGCGTTTGACCATTCGTCTTATTCAAAAAATTTCTTCAAACACAAAAAGTAATATGCTACATTTCAAGTTTCTTTAGTGATAAAACATATTCCAACAAAATATATGATATTTGTTAAACTTTATTTGAATAAGACAAATGGTCAAACTTAACAAAAAAGTCAACGGCGACAACAATTTAGTAAGGAAGTAGTACAATAAGTCTATTTATGTGTGAGCCTTTAGCTTGCATGCTACCTATATAATTTGTTCATTGTTGCTTATTGCTCAATTTCGGTCCAAATAGGGATAAAATGTTGTCAACATAAATATGGAGTGTTGTTGACATGCTATGAAAAATGAAGCAAAATTATTTAGATTTTTTAAATCGTGCATATTCGAATTTGTTCAAATTGTAAGATAATTTATTTGAAATGAGAGAAGGACATTTTCAAAAAATAGAGAATTCAATGTTGTCCAAAAAGCTGGGATAAATTTGCAAAGCCATTTACAAATCAGGTCTATTCTTGTAAGGGCATAATTGTCTTTTTACGTTGGATTTAACACCGTTAAAGCTTCCAAACGAAATGAGGGCTGATGGTTGGTTCAGTTTGAAAAAAGA
Source organism: Chloris gayana (assembly GCA_031894775.1). Taxonomy (NCBI): domain Eukaryota; kingdom Viridiplantae; phylum Streptophyta; class Magnoliopsida; order Poales; family Poaceae; genus Chloris; species Chloris gayana. The sequence continues at coordinate 484,732 of JAUNZO010001231.1, read as the reverse complement.
GGTCCAATCTTGCAAACATGAGAAAAGAGGTCCATTTTTTACATTGGACTCAAAAAGAGGTCCTCTCGATGCAATTGCCCCAAAAATGTTATATTCTTAGTTTAGACTGGTATGTACCGGTATTTTGATCGGTACCGGATAGTATGGATCGGTATTGACCGGTACTGAAATGAATGCCGTTTGATACCGGCTAGGTCACGACGGAACAGTACCAATAAGTAAGCTATGAATAATGTTCTTGAAGAAAAAAAAAGGAGATTTATCAAATGAAAATTGCTCTTTTTTGAAACACAGTATAAATTACAAATATCATACCGCATTTTCTTGAGAAGAAGTCCTTTTGACAAAATACATGTCATTCCATGTTGCAGGCACCAGCAAAAGAAATTAGAGTGTACGAAATGACCAGTTTTTTTTTGGAGTGAAATGACCAGGTTTGCCCTTATTTAATGGTTTATGAAATATTATTTCATAAGAGTAGATGGAGATGCTTGGAAACAAGGACAGTCAATTGACAAAAGGGAAGACGATAAAGTAAGGTGAGTGGAAGCTTACCTCAAAAACGTAAAACTTGTACTATTTTTTTGATAAGAACTACTGCTTATATATAATATCTCGGAAAATCAAGATGAAAACATCACAAGAAAAAAGGAAAAAGATTACCGAAAGTCGCCTAGAGGGGGGTGAATAGGCGATAATCCCGAAAATCACTTAATTTAACAAATTAAATACGCAGGAAAGATTTGTCCGACTCAAATGTCCGACTATAGTAGGATAAGTCCGACTATGGACTAATATCCGACTAGAGTAGGACAAATCCGACTCCCTCGTGCGGAATGGGGAACGGGAGTCAAGATGGACAAATCCGCGGAAATAAAGCAACAAGCAAGCAGCTAGCAACACAAGAAAGCTAAGGCTACAAGGGGACAAGCAAGCAAGCCACCTATGCAAGTAAATCTAGGAATTTAAGCAAGAACACCCTAGAGCTATAGCACATCAATTTGCAAGAAATAAAGGGGAGACACAAAGACACACGATTTTTCACCGAAGTTCAGCTCCACCAAGAAGCCTACGTCTCCGTTGAGGAGTCCACCAAGGACCGGGTTGCTCTCAACCCTAAACCTCGTCAAACCGCCACAAAGGCCGGTTTAAATCCACTAAAACAAAGCTCCACGAAGGGAGGGGCAATACAAACGACCCGAGTCTCAACCACAAGCTTGGGAGCTCGCCGGGTAACGCCTAACCGTCTAGGGGATGAATCCCCAAGAGTAACAAACACACCAAGTACCGGCGATGGAAGAAATCAAGTGCTCTTGAGATGGAGATGAAGCTCAACGATTTTCTCCTCAATCTTCTCACAAATCCACCAAGGATTGGAGTGGGGAATCAAACTTGAAGAAGAGGAGAGCTTGAGTGAGTTGGGGAGTATGTTTGAGAATGTGGGAGTGCCAACCGGCCAAAAGTGGACGAGGTCCACTTTTATAGCCGGAGCACACAAAAGAGCCGTTGGCTCGGATCCGACTCGGATATGTCCGAGTGAGTCGGATATATCCGATCGCTAGGGTTTCGAAAGATTGGGTTTCGCTCTCGGAGTCCGAGTCTTAAATCCGACATAACTCGGATAAATCCGAGTATCCTCGTGGAGTCGGATATATCCGACCGAGTCGGATTGTCCGACTCCTAGGGTTTCAAGAAGTTGGGTTTCTCTCTCGGAGTCCGACTCTCGTCCGACGGAGTCGGATATGTCCGAGTCTATGTGGAATTTCTTTGGCCAGCTCTCCGGAGTCCGAGTCCAATATCCGAGTGAGTCGGATATGTCCGACTCCAAATGATATTTTGTGTTTGGAATGAGTTTTGAGCACTTTCATTTTTCACACCTCACACTTGTGTGTCCCTCTTGATAGTACGGTGTTTCCTATACTCAAGACATAAATAAAAGGCTTCATAGCTTGATCTTGAGCATGAGTGATCCATTTTTCAAATCTTGCACGTATGAGCGAGTATGACCACTTCCTTTTTGTGTTTCTTTTGCTCTCAATTGAATTTTAGATATGCACTGCGCACAAGCTCATTTAGAATATTAGTCCTTTTTAATTGTATTGACGTCAATCACTCAAAACCATAATTAGGGGCCTAGATGCACTTTCAATCTCCCCTTTTTGGTGATTGATGACAATACAACTAAAATTCACAATTAAGTGTAAAAAGAGCTTGAACAAGAGAGCAAGTAGAAGAGAGCTCCCCTAAATGTGTGCATGAGTTGAATTCAATATTTGGTCATTTTAAAACCAAAAGCACATATTTGAGAGAAAACAAGAGAGCTCCCCTAAAACCATGCATTTTACTCACAAGGCATATAATAAGAAAGAACAACAAGCAATGCATATGTCATGTGAATCACACAAATGCAACTAGAAATTAACAAATAACATTACACCATCCATCATTCATAGAGCATAGTTTATCACATAAATAATTAAAACGAGTTATTACAAATAAAAACACACCACATAGTTCACCACGATTACAACTCAAATGAAGCAACATGTCCATAAAGTAAAACAAGATACAAGAGCAACTCTCACTTGCTCTACTTACAACGGAAACTCGGGAATTTTACTTCTCCCCCTTTGGCATCAAAACACCAAAAAGGAGGAGGGGAGGTCTACTCATCATCGCTCCAATCCTCGTCGTCGTCGTCGTCATCTTCTTCTTCTTCTTCTTCTTCCACAGCGAGTCCTTTGCCTTTGGGATCCTCGATCCCCTCCTCTTCTTCCTCTTCTTCTTCCTCGAAGCTGCTGCCACAGTGCTCATCCTCCTCATAGTGAAACCGAGTGTGAGTGGAGGTACCGGTGCTAGGGCCGGTGGGAGCCGTGGTGAAAGCGGGACTCGAAGAGAAAGGTGGTGGTGGAAAGTAGCCAAAGTAGAGCGACTCATCCGGGGTGAATGAGTCCCAAGGATACTCAACTCGGAGGAGGAGCAGGTGCGGGCTCGGGAGAGGGAACTCTAGGAGTAGTGATCTCGAAAATGATCAAGAATAACCTTTTGTCTTGCCTTTATCACCTCATGATCCTCGCTTAAGACTCGTCCACCTTGGCATCAATCCGCCGGCACATGCCGAAGAGACCCTTAAGCATTTTGAAGAGAGCGCTCTTGCTCTTCGTGCTAGCACCACGACCACGGGCTCTGTCCGGACGAGGAGCCGTGCTAGAGCTAGGAGCCGAAGAACGAGTAGCACGGGTCCGAGTAGGAGCAGGAGCACTGGAGCATCCGGAGGAGCTTGAGGAGCACCAAAAGAGGGAGTCTTAGGAGCATTGGTCGGCATCCTAGGCTGAAGAGGCTTGTGTATGCAGTCCTTATTGAAAGTCTTCTTTGAGATCCTCTCAATCATGCACATGACAAAAGGTGCATAGACACAAGCACGACGAGCGTCCACGGAGCAGTGCCACATCTCACTAAAGATAAAGTCCCACACATTGAATTTCCTCTCGAGTGGGCAAGATATGAAATAGATCCTTGGCATATGAAGCAACATGATCTGCATTTCCACCCCTAGGAGAGAGAGTGAGGCGAAGCATCCCGTGCAAGACCACATAGAGAGGCTTGAGACCGTGAGCAAAGGGGGCTTGCACGTGTCCTCATCCTCATACATGTACCTCATGAGCTCCGGGTTGAGAGAATCTGAATCATGCAAGCGAAGATCCCTGTTCATTGTGTCCCTCAATCCAAGAATGTTTGCAAATCTATCGAAGGTACAAGACAGCCTTCTCTCCATCGGTCATCCACCAAAATCTGCCTAAGTTCTTGTCAAAATACACAAGTGGAGTAGAACCGACACACTATCTCCTGGTTCCAATCATACTTGAAGCACATGATCTCCTTGAGTCCATGAAACTCACACATAGCAATGACTTCATCAAACAAAGCCGTGTGCCCGCTAGCCATGTAGTCCCAATCTATGTACCGCATTGGCACCGTGGGCTTCACCTTGCTCCTATAGGCACACATGTACCAATCCGTGTGAAAGTGAGACCGGAAACGGTTGTCTAGAGACTCCCGTTCCATGTCATACCTGTTCACCTCTCGTGCCTCGCTTGCCGCTGCCCCAACCCCTTTGATATAGTCAATCATCACACGGTCAACTCCCGGATGGAGCACCACATCTCTCATCTCCTCGCGGATCTCGGTGGTTCCTCTTCTTCCCTTGGTTGAACAATGGGAAGACCGACGGTTCTACTCCTTTTCTTGCCGGCAACCTTTGCCCTCTTTTCCGGATGGGGGTTGGTAGATGAACGACCCATGCCGACAAGAGATAAACAAGGAATGGTATAAGATGAATAGCATAGACATTTGAGTTTGGATAGAAGTAATGCACAATTTCGAATCTTAGTGAAAATTCTGTTGGAGTCGGATATGTCCGACTGGGTCGGACAAAATCCGACTAGTCGAGGGAGTCTGGATAAGTCCGACTCACTCGGACATGTCCGACTACAACAGGATTTTTACTAAAATCGCTATTCCGCATAGATCTACCGCACATTCCTAGCCATATTGCGTTTAGAGCATCTATAGCATCCTAGGAACAACATCCATGCAACATCTAGGCAGGGGAAACACTAGAACACCTAATCCATGGAAGTTGACTTTAAACCTAGGTGAAAAGATGGGAATAGGGGAAAACCTTGAAGCCAACAATGGAGTCGGATAGAGTCCGAGTAGGAGGAGCCTTTCCCCCACGAAACACTTGGAATCGCCGGTGGAGGAGGGAGATCGCCGGAGAAGTACTTGCGCCGCCGGTTGGAGAGGAGAGAGAAAGATGGAGTTTGAATGAGAGAGTTAGGGTGAAGGGGTAAGTTGGATTCGGGCTTATAGGGTAAAATCCCGTGGAGTCGGATATGTCCGACTCCGTCGGACAATGTCCGACTCTTCGGGGATAGTCGGATAAATCCGACCGGGTCGGATAAATCCGACTCGCGGTTTTTAACTCGACTTGCCCCATGAGCAGAAAAGATCCTTCACTCTTTTTCTCTCTTGATCTCAACTAAACTTAAGGACATGTGCTAAAACTTCATTGGATGTAGCCAGCTACAATCAATCACTCCAACAATGATTACATCCAAATCCGCATGATCTAAATATCAAGAACCAAATAATTTCGAAAAACAAAACATACAAGATTTTTCAAGAATTTTATTTTTCAAAAACAATTACTCTAAGTCACAGCAGATATGCAAGCCTTCAAGTCACATTACTAGAATCAAGGATATTTAGCTCACTCCTTAAATAACAAAAACGGGTTTCGTCTAGTGGCTTGGTGAAAATATCGGCTAATTGTTCATCGGTTCTCACATGACTCACTTCAATATCCCCTTTGATAGAATGATCTCTCAAGAAGTGATGTCTAATGTCTATGTGCTTTGTGCGCGAATGCTCAACGGGGTTGTAAGCTAGCTTTATGGCACTCTCGTTGTCACATAGGAGTGGAATACGGTTCAACTTGTAACCATAGTCCCTTAGAGTTTGTCGCATCCATAATAGTTGTGCACAACAACTACCGGCTGCCACATACTCCGCTTCGGTCGTGGAAAGGGCAACGGAATTTTGTTTCTTGGATGACCATGATACTAGGGACCTACCCAAGAATTGGCAAGTCCCGGAGGTACTCTTCCTATCCACTTTATCCCCGGCATAATCCGCATCGGAATAGCCTATTAGGTTGAACTTTGAACCCTTGGGGTACCAAAGCCCTAGGTTGCGTGTGTGCACCAAATATCTCAAGATTCTTTTAACGGCCACCATGTGGCACTCCATAGGAGCGGCTTGAAAACGTGCACACATACACACACTCAGCATGATATCGGGCCTAGATGCACAAAGATAAAGCAAAGAGCCGATCATAGAGCGATAAACCTTTTGATCAACCGGCTTGTCTTTCTTGGTGAGGTCGAGATGGCCGTTTGTAGCCATGGGCGTTTTGGCGGGCTTTGCCTTGTCCATGTCAAACTTCTTCAATATGTCTTGAGTGTACTTGGCTTGACATAGGAAAGTGCCCTCCTTGAGTTGCTTGACTTGAAATCCTAGAAAGAATGTCAACTCTCCCATCATAGACATCTCGAACCTCTTTGTCATTATCTTGCTAAAATCATCACAAAACGTTTGATTAATAGAACCAAATATTATGTCATCGACATAAATTTGGCACACAAATATATCATGATCAAAACGCTTAGTGAAGAGGGTTGCATCGGCCTTGCCCATTTCAAAACCCTTTTTCGAAAGGAAATCCCTAAGTCATTCATACCATGCTCTTGGTGCTTGTTTAAGCCGATAGAGCGCCTTATGGAGTTTGTATACGTGGTTAGGATACTTGGGATCTTCAAAGCCCGGTGGTTGCTCCACGTACACTTCTTCCTTGATTGGTCCGTTGAGGAACGCACTCTTCACGTCCATTTGATACAACTTGAAGTTGTGGTGAGTGGCAAAGGCAAGTAGTATCCTTATTGATTCAAGCCTTGCCACGGGGGCATAGGTTTCATCAAAATCCAATCCTTCTACTTGTGAATATCCTTTTGCCACCAATCTTGCTTTGTTCCTTGTTACAACGCCGTCTTCATTTTGCTTATTGCGGAATACCCACTTGGTGCCCACAACATTCTTGCTTCTTGGTCTTTCTTCTAATGTCCAAACTTCATTTCTTGTGAAGTTGTTCAATTCCTCTTGCATGGCCATCACCCAATCCGAGTCCTCGAGTGCTTCTTCTACTCTAAATGGCTCCAAAGAAGAGACAAAAGAGTAATGTTCACAAAAATTGCAAACACGAGAACGAGTGATTACCCCTTTTTCTATGTCACCAAGAATTTGTTCCACGGGGTGATCACGTTGCACGTTTTGGTGCACTCTTGGGTGTGGTGGATGTGAGCTTGTTTGACCGCCGTCTTGTTCAACCTCTTGATCATGCGATATGGGTTCATCATCTTGTCTTTGAGCATGATCTTCATTGCCAACCTCTTGATCTTGATCAGCTTGATCATGATTTGTGTATGGTTGGTCTTGACTTGAGGGAGGAGGTTGATCTTGATCATTTTGTGGTTCTTGCGGTCTCACATCACCAAGTGCCATCCTTTTGATTGCTTCCCTAGGTGCCTCAACATCTGCATTGTTAATAACAACTTGCTCCCCTTGAGAGCCGTTAGATTCGTCAAACGTCACGTCCCGTGAAACTTCAACGCAACCGGTGGTTTTGTTAAAGATACGATAGGCGTGACAATTTGAACCATACCCAAGCAAGAAACCTTCATCAACTTTAGGGGAGAACTTTGAAGTCTTGGGTTTCTTGTTGAGCATGAAACATTTGCTCCTAAAAACTCGAAAGTACGAGATGTTAGGCTTTTTACCGGTTAGTAGCTCGTATGGCGTTTTCCTCAAGAGTCGATGGAGATACAACCGGTTTGAGGCATGGCATGCGGTGTTGATTGCTTCGGCCCAAAAACGATCGGAGGTCTTGTATTCATCAAGCATGGTTCTTGCCATCTCTATGAGAGTGCGGTTCTTTCTTTCGGCCACCCCATTTTGTTGCGGTGTGTAGGGAGCCGAAAACTCATGCTTGATACCCTCCTCATCAAGGTACTCTTCAACTTGAGTGTTCTTGAACTCGGTACCGTTGTCGCTTCTTATGGCCTTGATCTTCACTTCAAATTCATTTTGTGCTCTTTTCAAGAATGTCTTGAGTACATCTTTCACTTCACCTTTATCACACAAAAAGAATACCCACGTGAAGCGAGAATAATCATCAACAATAACAAGTCCATATTTGTTACCGCCAATGCTTATGTAGGCGATGGGACCAAAAAGATCCATGTGTAGCATCTCCAATGGTCTTGTGGTTGTCACTATGTTCTTGGATGGGTGTGGTCCTCCAACTTGTTTTCCGGCTTGGCATGCACTACAAATTTTATTTTTCTCAAAGCAAACATCCGTTAGTCCAAGGATATGACCGCCCTTTTGGAGTTTGTGAAGATTTCTCATACCGACATGGGCTAGTCGTCTATGCCACAACCATCCCATGTCGGACTTTGCAACTAAGCATGTGTCAAGTTTGGCTTTATCCGCGGTAAAATCCACAACATAAAGCTTCCCTTTGAGCACACCCTCAAAAGCAATCGAGCCATCACTTCTCCTTGAGACAATCACACCCTTGTCGTTGAACAAACAATTGTAGCCCATTCCACAAAGTTGTGAGATAGACAACAAATTGAAGTCAACGTTATCCACAAGCATAACCTTCGAAAGTGAATGCGGAGAAGTTAAAGGAATGTTACCATATCCCAACACATAGCCTTTTCCGTTGTCTCCAAAGGTGATATATTCATTTCTTTCTTTGCTTGGCTCGAATGACTCGAACATTTTCTTGTCTCCGGTCATATGATTGGTGCATCCACTATCCACCACCCATGATGAGCCACCGGAGGAGTATTCCTACAAAACAATTTATGCTTTGTTTTTAGGTACCCAAATTTGTTTGGGTCCTCTCACATTAGTAACAAGTGCCTTGGGCACCCACACACAAGATTTGTGTGTCTTGTTGCGTGGCCCAACATATTTCGCATAGACACGACCATACTTGTTTCTCATTAGCACATAGGTCGCATCAAAATCATTAAAGAGAGCACAAGAGGGGTTAGGCATATTAGTACGCAAATCACAAATAAGAGAAGATTTGTTAGTATTCTTGATTTGCTTCTCCGTCTTGACTTGCTTCTTTTGGTGTCCACTCTCTTTGGTGAACTTGATGAATTCGGTGCCGTTCTTGTTGATTCTTGCATTGTGCTTGTCACCTTGCTTGTACCCAATGCCATCCTTCACATGTGACCGTCTCACATTGGTGTATGCACCCCTTGCATATTCGGCCTTGGCGTCATCAACGACCTTCTTCTTCTTTTGTGCTTGGTCTTGAAGCTCTTGCACTTGCTTCTTCAAGTCACCAATGGTCTTGATGTGTCTTGTGCAAGCTTCAACATCAACCTTGACGCACCTAGGATACTCAATGCTAGATGGGGGCAAGACGAAGATTGAGAGGAAGTAGTGTTACACTTAATTTCCTCAAATTGCACTTTAAGAGAGTTGTGATCCTTTTGCAAGTTATCACACTTCTCTTGAAGTGACACATTTGTGACTTTAAGTGTCACACTTTCATTTTCAACCATTTTTAGGGACTTCACTAAGTCCTCATTCTTCTTCCTCTCAACTTCTAGGAGCTTCTCAAGTTCAAGCACCTTTTGCTTCTCTTGAACAAGCATTTCTTCTTGTTTCTCAAGAAGCTCCTCTTGCCTCTCATTGTTCTCCTTTTCCTGCTCAATAATGTCCAACAAATCAAACATGTTAGGAATTTGAGAACTAGCATTAGTGTTTACCTTGGAGCCTTTGGCCATCATGCACTTGTGCCCGGTGTCATCTTCATCATCGGTTAAGCTTCCAAACAAGGAGGAGTTGGTCGGTGTTAGCCCTATTGCAAGTGAAGCAATCCCTCCCTTTTCTTCATCGGATTCCGACTCGGAGGAGGAAGATGATCCATCGGAGTTCCACTCTTGCCCAATGTGTGCTTCACCCCGACGGTACTTTCTATGCTTCTTGTACTTCTTGTCACCCTTCTTGTTTTGCTTGTTCTTGTAGTTTTCCGGACACTCCGCCATGAAGTGACCTTTGTCTCCACAAATGTAGCACTTGTTTTTGGCCTTTCTTGACTTGCTCTTGTCTTGATCATCCTTCTTGAAGCTTCTCTTTGACATGAGCTTGTTGATTCTTTTCACGAAGAGAGCCATCTCATCATCACTATTATCATCACTCTCCTCAACCACCTTCTTTTTCTTTTCTTGTTCGGCGTTGAGAGCCAAATCATTCTTGCTCCCACTAGCCTTTTCCTTGTCTCTAAGCAAAGCGTTGATTCTATTCCCTTGATCAATTTGCTGTTTTTGGGAGAGCACCTTTCCAATCACTTCATCGGTGGTAAAGTATCTAAAGCCATCTTTGTCCCTTATGTTGGACACTATGTTTGCATCCCATGCTTGCAATGCTTGTAGCAACCTTCTATTCACATCCAAGTCTAACACCTTCTCTCCAAGTACTCTTCTCATGTTGACTATCCTCATCATTCTATCATGGGCTTCCCTTGGTCCTTCATCCGACCTCATAACAAAGTAGTTGAACTCTTCTCTAAGCCCTTCTAGCTTAGACTCCTTAACACTATCAATGCCCTCATGAACCAATTCAAGCTTCAATCAAATTTGATGGGCATCCTCCAATCCGGTTACCTTCTCATACTCAGCGGGACTAAGTGCGGAAACTAGAGCACTAGCCGCCGCCACATTGCATCTTACATTGAACAAGTCTTGTGCGGTTGGCTTGCTTCTACATTCCCACAAGAATCCATTTTGAGTTACACTTCTCACATTTTGATGCATTGAGTCCAAATATAGCAAGCATCTTTGTTTTCCAATGATCAAAGTATTGACCATCAAAATATGGTAGTCTACCGGACCCTTGTCCAATATGCTCATCTCTTCCGTCATTGTAGGAGTATGGTGTTTTGTTGTAACTTATTGGCAAAGCGCTTGGCACGTGTCCATCCTTGGCAACTTCTTTTCCACTTTGGTTTCTAGCATCACCCGGTGAGTTCTCACGTCTTTCCTCACCGGCTACCCTAGGTGGTACTTCACCGCCACCACTACCACTAGCCGTTGCATCTTTCTCATTTGCCATCTTTAATCTTCAAGCGGTGAGGCTTCAACGAAGATACCTGCTCCGATACCAATTGAAAGTCGCCTAGAGGGGGGTGAATAGGCGATAATCCCGAAAATCACTTAATTTAACAAATTAAATACGCAGAAAGATTTGTCCGACTCAAATGTCCGACTATAGTAGGATAAGTCCGACTATGGACTAATATCCGACTAGAGTAGGACAAATCCGACTCCCTCGTGCGGAATGGGGAACGGGAGTCAAGATGGACAAATCCGCGGAAATAAAGCAACAAGCAAGCAGCTAGCAACACAAGAAAGCTAAGGCTACAAGGGGACAAGCAAGCAAGCCACCTATGCAAGTAAATCTAGGAATTTAAGCAAGAATACCCTAGAGCTATAGCACATCAATTTGCAAGAAATAAAGGGGAGACACAAAGACACACGATTTTTCACCGAAGTTCAGCTCCACCAAGAAGCCCACGTCTCCGTTGAGGAGTCCACCAAGGACCGGGTTGCTCTCAACCCTAAACCTCGTCAAACCGCCACAAAGGCCGGTTTAAATCCACTAAAACAAAGCTCCACGAAGGGAGGGGCAATACAAACGACCCGAGTCTCAACCACAAGCTTGGGAGCTCGCCGGTAACGCCTAACCGTCTCAGGGGATGAATCCCCAAGAGTAACAAACACACCAAGTACCGGCGATGGAAGAAATCAAGTGCTCTTGAGATGGAGATGAAGCTCAACGATTTTCTCCTCAATCTTCTCACAAATCCACCAAGGATTGGAGTGGGGAATCAAACTTGAAGAAGAGGAGAGCTTGAGTGAGTTGGGGAGTATGTTTGAGAATGTGGGGAGTGCCAACCGCCAAAAGTGGACGAGGTCCACTTTTATAGCCGGGCACACAAAAGAGCCGTTGGCTCGGATCCGACTCGGATATGTCCGAGTGAGTCGGATATATCCGATCGCTAGGGTTTCGAAAGATTGGGTTTCGCTCTCGGAGTCCGAGTCTTAAATCCGACATAACTCGGATAAATCCGAGTATCCCCGTGGAGTCGGATATATCCGACCGAGTCGGATTGTCCGACTCCTAGGGTTTCAAGAAGTTGGGTTTCTCTTCGGAGTCCGACTCTCGTCCGACGCGAGTCGGATATGTCCGAGTCTATGTGGAATTTCTTTGGCCGGCTCTCCGGAGTCCGAGTCCAATATCCGAGTGAGTCGGATATGTCCGACTCCAAATGATATTTTGTGTTTGGAATGAGTTTTGAGCACTTTCATTTTTCACACCTCACACTTGTGTGTCCCTCTTGATAGTACGGTGTTTCCTATACTCAAGACATAAATAAAAGGCTTCATAGCTTGATCTTGAGCATGAGTGATCCATTTTTCAAATCTTGCACGTATGAGCGAGTATGACCACTTCCTTTTTGTGTTTCTTTTGCTCTCAATTGAATTTTAGATATGCACTCGCGCACAAGCTCATTTAGAATATTAGTCCTTTTTAATTGTATTGACGTCAATCACTCAAAACCATAATTAGGGACCTAGATGCACTTTCAATTACACCGCCAAAAACTGTTGTATTTGCAGAAGGAAAAAAGATCCACTGATCCAGTCTCATGAGGTTGTGCACAAGAATAATTGACAATATATTTCACGAATTCAAAGCTAGAATTTCTGGCGCCCTTTCTAAATTCGGTATTTTGGAGGGCAAAGACAGGAGACAACTACACATGAGCAATCCCCGCGCAGCAGACAACATATCCCCATTTTTATGAAACAACTACCGCAAAAAGTACCAACCAGAAAATGTACTAGGGAGGCCCAGAATTCCAGTTCCGTAGTAGGCACGGAACATGTTATGTCCATATCAAGAGAGACAGATAAACATATGCTAGATAGATAACCATACGCTGGTACTAACAGTAAACTCCTACAGTATCCAAAGTACTCCCTCCATATCATTGAAAGTGTCGTTTTAAACTTTTAGAGATCGTACTTTGACTGTTCATCTTATTCACAAAATTTATGCAAACGTTATTTACTTTTTGCTAATTTAATTTATTATTAATGATACTTTAATAATAATGTATTTATTTTAGTATTTTTATAAAAATTTTGAATCAGACAAACGGTCAAAATGTGAAATCTGAAAAGTCAAAACGACATTCAACGGTACTAGTCAAGAGTGCCTCTTCACACATCTATGGAGTACCATCTGAAAAAATGGCAGTCTGCATACCCAGAATAGCATACAGGCATACAGCATCCATTACCCATTTTTGGCATTTTCTATAGCTAGTACTTCACAAAACAAACTGCACCCTTCAGGACCTCGCATGACATACATCCATGCTGAAATTTTCATCTCTATCACAGGGCATCAGCAGTGAGGAACAAGGACATACATCCACACAAATTTACAACCCATTCAGTGCTCAACTGGGAGGTCGTCAAGGATGAAAGGACCGAGTTTTCCTGACCTAAAAAGAGTTAGCAACTTCTTGGAGGTTGGGGCGTTTGTTTCATCGAATGGTTTATGAGGTATACGGAACACCTTGCGCAAAGCCGTGAGCTGCATGTCTATGAGACTTTCAAGGTCGCTCTCTTCGTCAATGTTGCCTGTGAAGTCCAAGAACGTACTGCAGAGTGACCTTTGGACCTCGGTCACTAAATCCTGGAACAAAAGGACAGGGTTTGTTAATTCCACCTCAGAGCAATAAAAGATGCCAAATTGCATCAAAGCAGTGGAAGGATTTCAAGTTCACAAATGTACCACATGAGCTCTTTCAACAGCATTTAAATAGTAATTCCCTCGCAAAAAAGATTTAATAGTAATTAACAAGATCTGAACAGTGGACAAGATCACATGGCCGAAGTGCAACTAGCACAAGGTTTGTTGTTGGATTCACCAACCACACATGGAACTACCCAGGATGCTTTCCACGGACCATGTGATGAAAGACAATCCAAAAGTAGTGTGACCACACAAACTTACAACCATACCCCCCCCCCCCCACCTAGCTACCTGCGGCCCAGTTGTCAGCAGCCTGCAAATGGGCCGAACGACGCCCTGGAATTGGGCAATCTACTTCAAGAACTGGAGGCCATTCCGAGCCCAACTCCCGGGGTGCAGCCATCAGGAGACTTGCCACTCGGTAAAAAATAGTGGCGCCCAGGAAAAGGTAGGCCAACAAGAGTGCGGCCTACTAGAGCAACAAGAAACAAGCTCTGGCCCGACGCTGCTGGCCTTGGCTGCAGTCAGCATGGTAAATGCTCTAGAGCAGCAGCAATCGACAGAACCACGCCAGGAACACTTGTCAGAAGAGACAGAGCAAGGGCAACCGATCCCGCCCAGCCCGGAGGCCAGGCAGTGTGAGTCAGGCAATGAGAGCCCAGACTGGACACGATATCAATACCGGCTCCCCCAACGGCGACCGCACCAGCGACGAAAATGAGAGTCAGGAAAATCAAGAATGTGACCCTGCTGAGGTGTAGCAGGAGACTTGCGACCACCACCGCAGCGACGAATTCGGTTCAAAGAGCTCAAGCAGTCTTGATGAAAAAGCTTGGCATCATTTCTGGCCAACACCCCATGACGCCACAGGACATGGATGCCTATGGGAAGCTCTAACAGCTTTGTTTCACTGGATCGTGCTGGATGACTGGGACAGGAGCTCGCTGGAGCGCACGTAGCGCAGCCCCGACCCCCTAGTTACCATTGGTTGTATATTGTCCATCTAATGGACTTCTCCAACATGCTTATATGGAATGTTAGAGGTCTTAATAAGAAATCATACCGGGGTTAGACAACTCATTGCCATGATACGGCCTGAGGTTGTCTGTTTACAAGAAACCAAAATTGGCAACATGACCGCATGGATTCTGCTGAGCACGTTGGGGCAAGAAAGTGACCAACACAAAGCTCGTCCGGTAGAGCGAACCCGGGGTGGCATCCTCATAGCATGGAAGAGTTCAAGCTGTGTTGTGGTTGACATGAGAAGCGACACCAACTCCGCCGGAATGGTGGCTTACGAGGGTATATGGCCCGCAACTTGACGCCCACAAACATTTATTCCTCCAAGAGCTGCGTGATGTGCGAGCAGCATGCGATGGGCCTTGGGCTGTAGTAGGGGACTTCAACTTAATCTACTGCTCCTCAGACAAAAACAAGCCCAACGTAGATCAGGCAATGATGGGCAGATTCAGGAGGCTAATCAATGATCACGAGTTGAAGGAAGTGGGGCTTACATGGTCTAATGAAAGATCCACCCCAACGCTCATCCGTTTGGATCGAGTATTCTGCTCCTTGGAGTGGGAAGCAATGTACCCAAATTGCTTGCTCCAAAGCACTGCTGAAGGTATTTCAGATCACTGTCCGTTACTTCTGGGGCTAAATAGCTACCAACCCGGCAAGCGACGCTTTCACTTCGAAGTATTCTAGCCACAACTTCCGGGCTTCCATGAGACCGTCCAGCAGGCTTGGAATGAGCCGACAGGGAGGACCAATGCAGGACCGTTGGAGCGACTGACGGATAAATTCCAGCACCTCACGCGATGTATGCAAGCTTGGAGCCAGCGCTAAATTGGTAATGTGAGATCCCAGCTCGATCAGGCCACTGAACTCCTTCGTCGCTTGGAGATCGTGCACGATATCAGAGGATTAACAATGGAGGAAGAGAGGCTAAGGCGACGCCTCAGACATCATTGTCTTGCTTTGGCCTCCTTCCAATGCACCATAACACGAGGGAGACATCAATACCTCATCAAGAACCTACCGTCCCACAAAGCGTCGGGGAGGGCGTTTCTACAAGGAATGATGGGGCACGATCAAGGAAGATATCATGCGAGCAATTGGCACGCTACATAGGGGTGACAGCAGGCTGCTACACCACCTAAACTCAGCGTTAGTGGTCCTAATCCCCAAGAAGGAACGCGCAGCAGCTATGGAGATTGCCGACCAATCAGTCTTGTCCATAGCTTCACCAAATTGGTCACCAAGATACTCACCAATCGTCTCGCACCAAAGTTACAGAATATGATAGCCAAGAACCAGAGTGTGTTCATTCGTGGCCGTAGCATCCACGACAACTTTGTCCTAGTCAAGCATATGGCCAAGTACCTACACAGCCGGAAGCTACCATGGCTTCTAATCAATCTCGACATTACCGAAGCGTTTGACAGTGTCTCATGGTCCTTCCTCCTCCAACTCCTACAACACCTAGGATTTGGCAGCAGGTGGCGCAATCTCATATGTGCCCTGCTCTCCACCTCAGGCACGAGAATCCTCCTCAACGGCATGCCCGACGACACGATACAACACAGGAGAGGGCTTCGTCAGGGTGACCCGCTTTCCCCGCTACTCTTCATCATGATAATGGGCATGCTAACAACACTGATCGGAAAGGTGGAAAAATCTAGGGCTGCTGCAACCCCTAGCCCCCGTGAACATGGGACACCACATATCGGTTTATGCCGATGATGTGGTACTTTTCATGAATCCAGCCCGAGACGAGCTCTCCCTTCTCAGTGGATTGGGAGGCCACGGGCCTATATGTGAACCTTGGAAAGTCTTCTATCGCACCGATACAATGCACTGATGAGGAGCTTGCGACAGCGGCTGAATGCTTACAATGCCAAGTGTCATCCTTCCCCTACCGATACCTCGGGACTCCCACTTAAGGTGGCACGACTCAACAAAGCGGACATTCAGCTGTATGGATTGCTGATCTTCTCCTTGGATGGAAGGCAGCGCTATTGGAAAAAGCGGGCCGCTTGATGCTTGTCCGGGTAGTCCTTACAGTTGTCCCCATATACATGCTCCTTGCCATGGACATTCCGAAATGGGCGATAAAAGCAATCGAAAAGACCATAAGAGCGTTCCTTTGGAGGGGTGCAAAGGAACTTAGGGGCGGGCACTGTCCAGTTTCCTGGGAGCGTGTCGCGAGACCACATAGACTTGGCGGCCTGGGCATTCTTCACCTCGAGCAACTTGGATGGGCCCTGGTTATGGCTCCAGAAAACTGAGCCCACAAGATCGTGGGGTGCCTTCAACATCCAGGTCCCAAACAGCACGAAGGCAATGTTTGCGGTAGCTGTTACAACTGAGATAGGAGATGGGGCAACGACAAGGTTCTGGACCGATAGGTGGATCAAAAGACGTTTTGTTGGATATCTGGCACCCGCGCTTGCCCATGTCAAGAAGGGCGCACTGCGAACAAGAACAGTGCAGCAGGCCATGCAAAATAACTCATGGCGACATGATCTCCGACAAGGATTGCCTGTTGCAGCAATTTGGGAGTACATGCAGCTATGGGATGTGGTACATGAAGTTGAAGTTAGGCCAGGAGAAGCTGGCAAGCACAAATGGAAGCCGGCAGCTTGGGCAAATTCTCCACCAAATCGGCATACCCTTGCTTCTTCACTCGCAGCACCACTTTTGAGCCGCACAAGAGAATATGGAAGACTAGGGTGCCCCTCCGAGCCAAGCTTTTCCTTTGGATGGCGACCTTAAACCGATGCTTGATAGGAGATAGGCTGGCAAAGTGTGGTCTTCAGCACCCAGAACAATGCCCACTATGCGATCAAGAAGGGGAGACTATTTCATGTGTGGTGGCTCAGGAGGTTTGGTATGATGCACTCACCGGCATTGGCCTACAACATGTTGCCACGTTACCCGAGACCAACAATCTGCATGACTGGTGGCGCTGGGCAAAACGTCGAATGGCCAAGGAAGTAAGGAAGGGCTTCAATGAAATGGTCATTCCGGTGACCTGGTCGCTCTGGAAACACAGGACGAAATGTGTGTTCGACGGTGCCCAACCATCGCCAGCAGCAGTTCTACGAGATATTGCGGAGTAGGCGACCCTCCGGCGATTAGCTAGGGTGCCACCGAGGACCGACGCGGCGATGTAGCGTGTGTGCTCACCGAGCATAGTGTATGGGTAGTAAAAGTCAATTTTGATTTGTATTAGTACTAGAACCAGCATGAAATGACAGGCAACTGTACCGAGTCAGGTTCACCCCCCCCCTGAACCGACTCCCTCTTATCTATAAATAGGCCACCATGGCCATATGAATGAATTAAGCTATTCTACTAACGATCCAATTCACGAATTGAACTCAGCCTGTGCTTGCTAGTTTTTAGTTTAGCTTCCAACATGCAATTCACTTATGGTTCAACACTCCCCCTCACGTGCAGCTGTCGTGGACGCAAACGTGGAAATAGGAGCAGCGCAACGGTCGCCAAGACTTGAACACAAGACCTCTTTATTTCCACGTTGAAGTGTATAAGTGAAAATCCCACCTTGCCCCCATCAGCTTAGGCTTTTGGGTGAACTGGTTGGTGCATAGTAGCTTAGTAACATGGTATCGAGAGAGTCGGAGGTCTTGTGTTCGAATCCTGCCGGACACATTGTGTCTCCGCCCCTTTATTTCCACGTTTGCGCCCTCATTTCAGGCTGCACGTGAGTGGGGGTGTTGAAGTGTATAAGTGAAAAGCCCACTTTTCCCCATCAGCTTAGGCTTTTGGGTGAATTGGTTGGTACGTAGTAGCTTAGTAACAATGGCCAGTATACTCGTGCATAATATTGATCAGAGTTCAAACCTGAACATATAAGGCATCAGAGTTGTTCAACCGTCTCCTCCGTCCCATGGAATCCCTAGAGTCTTTCTCATTACTGCTTGATGCTTCATCATCAAACTCTTCCCTTCTATGCAGCAATCGCTCCCAGTGCAGAGGTGTTTTTCTAATATTAAGAAGAGATAACAAATATTTTGCTATACGTTCCTCTCCAACTACAGAGTCTTTAACAGCCCCTGCAAATAAATTGAAAAAGACACTGCAGCAATGAGGCAGTCGAAGAATGTAAATATATATTAGTGAACAATAGTCAATAAAAGCATAGAACAAGAGCAATCAAACCACGATCATTGATTTTGTTTTGTTGTTTATTAATATGCAGTATAGAAAAAAATGAAGGGATCAACAACCTTTGTATGAATTGATTACAGAAGGAAAAAAAAAGACATGTACTAGAATTATAACCTGTTAATGCAAGCTTTAGACCTGTCTCCATATCTGGTATGCTTGGCACAAGAACGCCAGGTGTATCAAGCACATAAATACTTGGCTGGCTAGCAATCTATCGATGACAAATATGGCTATTAGCTTGCTCAACTGATAAGCATAGAGAAAAAAGCAACAACTATAGCAACATAAATATGACTTGAACATGGAGTAGACTCATTTGTATTGTAACTTAGATATCCTATTTTCTAATCTCCCATGGATAAATGTAACTAATGTAGTTGCAGATGAAACAAAAAGCATGAGTTAACAAAGTGCCAAACAATGAACTAGTCATAATGCTCGAGAAAAAAAATCGTCATTAGCATAAAAAATTCTTGTATTTTCAGAAATAACAAATGAAAATGTATTCCAGTTATATAAGTCAAAAAGTAAAAAAGCAATGAATGATAGTACAGATCAAAGATTGGCGTACACCTCCATAGAAACAAAAGTAATAAGAAATGAATAGGATAAAAAGGCGAAATAAACTTCAGCTCAGCGGTAAGACAGCTGTGGTCATTCCTACCGAAAAAAATTCCCCATTGACGTGCTCACTGTTTTGTGGCTTGGGCGTGCCGTGTGTTAACAGGGCTACGGCTTTCCGGCCTATTGTGTTACTGTCGCCATCAACCTCATATCTACTGCCGCCTACGCCACCGTCTCTCACGCTGCTGAATCGGTGAGCACGACCCCTCTGCTCCTTCCAATCAGCGACACAAAATCCATCATACCTGTGCTCCGGAGATGTGTGAAAAGGCACTCTTGATTATTTTGGAGGCTATCTCAATGTCCGCAGAGGAAAGCACACGACCATTCTGAACTCGTTGAGCCCTTATTAAGCTTTGACACAGCATCCGAAGATCCAAGAAACAATTTCCGTGCAGAAGGATCAGGCTGGAAAGCGGCAATGGCCACAGTGGAGTACACTTTTTTGACACTAGAGGATGGTATGTTTCATAAGGACGGCCTTTGGGTGGACTTCTTCTTTGGCATCATGGTGATTGACCCCAAGTCAAGCCAACCAGACAAATCTGATTAATGGGGAACTGAACGCCGCGATCGAAATCACCTTGCTCAACACAACCCACCGTACTGGAATTACTGCTCAAAACTGAGGGATTCGTAGTAATCACGCACGGCCAGACGATCGAAACCTAAATCTGATACCACTTGTTATGCCCCCTTTGCCAAACAGCGGTGAGGACTGAGGTGTGAGTTGTGCAAACAAGGTTCACCTACTCTAACTTGTGAAGCAAGATGAGATGGGAACATGTCTTTTCATTAATTTCGACTTGGTTCACGATTACAGAAGTGCCGCCTATAAGAAGCCCTGGACTAGGCTTTCCCACATGACTCCCCCACCTGATTCTTAGCTCTCGAAGACGCATGCCTAATTAGTACAGTTCCACTTCACGGATACGCAGTGACAGAGCCAGCAACAAAGTCAAGTAGGGGCTAGATGAACAGTAAACCAAGTAACGCGAGGCAGGCGATGAGTGCTGGCAATCACAGCAGCAAGCAACCAGAAAGCAAAGGCATCTAGGCGTCGTGGCGTCCAGTGTATATGCATCCTTGGCTGTTGGTTCCCTCAAGTCAAGCACCGTGACTCAATTTTATCACCGTCTAGCGTATATACGTACACGGGCTTTGCTTTGCGAGGCAGCTAATGGTTGTCAGGCTATAGGCCTTGTTGTTTTGCACACGAGCGTTGACAGGCTGCTCCATTACTGGATACCAGCCGGGCAGATACTACTGGGTGGTGGAATTTTTACCGGAGGCAGGGGGGCAGAGCCCAGGTTGGCCTGAACCTGGCTCCACCCGTGCGGATACGCCTTTGCTGAGAACCCGCCAATTCTATGTTACCCACCAACCTCAGCCGCTTGTAGCCTCAGCGGTTACATGTTGGTCCTGGTTACGTTGGCCCAGGGTAGTTTCCCCGATCGGACCCATTGTTATGAATAGGATACAAAGAAGTGAAAAACTATGAACTTTGGAGACAGGAAATAAAAAATGTCATTATAATTGCAAAATGCAGTGCAAGTTAATGATATTGATACCAAATATCAGAACTAAATGATAATGGCACAGTTACATTTTTAAGCGTTGTAAAGGTGGACAGAAACTGCATATACCATGCACCACGTGTTTTGGTCATTAACAGAAATGCAAACCCATTTTCATTTGCCAGTAAGTGACAGACATTTTCATGTCAATGTGGGTATGCCTCATTATTTCTTTTTACAAAAGTTATTTTACTAGGTCCTTTATAAGGAATTTACTTTCAAGTTCAAGTAACAAAAGGAATGGTGCTCAAAGATTGAGCAACTGACAGTCATTGACATGATTAGTAAGAGACAGAAAATAAATTAGCATGGATTGTCAATTTTCAAGAACAGGATTGTAATTATGTTCATTGTTATCTAGTGTAATATGGAAGCAATAGGAGCCTCAATACAGAGATTGATATATTAAGAAACCACTGGCCCAGGAATCTCACCTTATACCCTGCAATATCTTGAGTAACACCAGGCAGTGGTCCAACTGTAGCTCGCTTTTTCTTATCTTGCACTGGAAGTACATCAATAAGAAACATGTATAACAAACAAAACAGGAATTGTTTTCTTCCCAAATGATCGTACCTGGAAATCGAGAAGTAGCAATTCTGTGAATTGAATTTATGAGTGCAGACTTGCCGACATTGGGAACACCAACAACCATTATAAGAAGCGTGGGCTCTTTCAAGATTGCTTCCTTTAGTTTCAGCTCAGCAAGCCCAAGAAGCTAGTAATAACATATATCAACCGTTATGGAATCTTCCAGTAAAAAAAATGTATTATTTTAAGTTTCAGTAATAATGAAAATGTCTTAACATGAAACTTGGAATGTAGCTGACCTGACTAACAGAACTCCTGCTATGTGCATTTATTGAAATACAGTCTTGCTTACATGATTCAAAATGGTAAAGCCACCTCTGTGAATAAAAAGTAAATATGACACTGTGAGTACACAAACAACATACTATAAGAATACATTAGTTAGATTTTGGAACTACTATTCGTGCAGTGCTTTCTGCTAAATTTTAAGAAAGAAAAGGGCAGTCTGGGGAGAGTAAGATTATCTGGCCAATACATAGTTACATACATACATTCATTATATTCTGGTTTGCCAGGTCTTTCTTATTTAAAGCGATGATTCGCCTCTTAGCTGAGAGCACGGGTTGAAGATCTTCATTTGCTGAGGATAATGGAATCTGGTCATAGTTACAGTAGTTGCAAACAAGTAATCAGAGCAATACAGAAGAATAAGTAGGCATGCAGACATGAAACAACAAAATTGGTGCCAGTGAAAATGACTTATTTAATAACTTACAAGGCTCTTAGAGACGAAGATAAAGGAGGTATTATTCGGTAGTAGAATAATTCAA
The DNA here is from genome assembly GCA_031894775.1 of Chloris gayana. Taxonomy (NCBI): domain Eukaryota; kingdom Viridiplantae; phylum Streptophyta; class Magnoliopsida; order Poales; family Poaceae; genus Chloris; species Chloris gayana. The sequence goes on along the minus strand of JAUNZO010001231.1, from coordinate 462,504 downwards.
TAATCATTTTGTTATTTAATAACTACTGTTTCACGTTAGATTAAATGATTAATAACAAGAATTGTCATGTTACATCATTAAGCGAGAAACGACACCTTAAAGCTCCTATTTATAAAATCGATTGTTTGGTTTTACATGTAAACAGGCTTGTGACTAAGCAAGCCAGACATTTCGTCAAACAACACCGGGGCGCCATGAGTACGACCCAATGCACGGTGTCCGGCTAGCGAGCAATGCACAGTAGAGAGAAGGCAAGGGTACACGGGAACTCACGCGAGAGTCGCGGACCTCGATAACGAGGTCAGCAAGCTTGAGGCGGTCCCGGATGGCGCGCGAGGCGGCGGCCATGTGACCCGGGAACCAGTTGACGACGCCGCCGCCGGCGTTGAAGGCCATCTCACCGGCGCGCTTCGCCGCGCGCGTAATCCCCCTCATCTCCTCCGCGCCGGCGGCGCTGCTCCGCTCCGGTTCGCTCGGCAGGGGGATGGCGCCGGTGGGTTGGAAAAACAGAGCAAAAGCCTCTTCTGGAGGGGAGCAGGCGGGTGTGATACAAAATTGGGCCGGGATGGTGAGAAGCTCATTTGCACATTTTTTTTAGACAATGTGCAGATTGGTCACCAATTTGTCCGTTAGAACATGTTGGACTTCAATTTTGTCCATTTATTTATATTCGAAATTACTGTTACTACCTCTCCGTCTCTCCTCCAGAATCGACCAAGTCACGTTTGATCAATTTTAGTGTAGAATGCCTACATATGTGACGCCAATATGTATATATTATAAAAAGGAAGGGATATTTTTTTACCTATATGCTATCATATTTTGTATTGGTTGGACGAATGGGTTGGATCTATCATTACTACAAACAGGGTCGGTAGCGACGGGCCAAGAGAGGGCTAGTCGAGGAGTCCCCTCCCCCTCCAGCTCACCATGGAAGAGCCCACCTACGGTGAAGGTGGGGCTCCCTCCCACGCCCGAGCTCTATTTGAGGCCGCCGGAGACGCTCCCTCCGAGATCCGCCCGTGCGACGTCGCCTAGAGGAAGCCCCCCCCTCCGTGCGCCGCCTTGTCAAAGGGTGGCCAGTCACGAGGCCCCCGCAGCGCATGAGGCTGGGTTTGGGGGGTGTGGGCTACGTTATGACGGCGGGTTTTTTTGCGAGGCCGTCGCTAAATGATGTTTGTAGCAATGGGCCGTAACGTGAGCCGTCGCTACAAATCACCGTAATTTTTAACGACGGTTTACGATAGCTGGTGCTGCTACTTGCTTTTCCCTACCGCCGCTACGGGCCTTTTTTGTAGTAGTCTATATCACTACTCTTATAGAAAAAACTCCATTTATGATGAAACTAAAATTATTATGCTCACAATGGAGGATCGCAACTAACCATGTAAACATTCATACATGTAGGCTGGTTGAGGCAGACAAATGATACAATTTACACCCGATCAAAGAGTTTCTAAAGATCAATAAGTAGCTACATTTGCGACGTGTTTGGTTCAATGATAGTAACGCAAACGCAATTGCAATCAGAATACGTTGGTATCTATATCTATATTTCTATATTATAAAGAATAAACACCTTCTTAATTTTTTCTAACCTTTTATTACCTACACGTTAGTCTACCCATGCCCCCCCCCCACCCCCGCCGTTAATCGGTGGACATGTGGGCTCAATGTTTTCATTTTTCCCTGTGATTAGTGGGTCCAAGCAATTTTTCATCACGTTGTTTACGCGAAAATGAATTAGGATTGTTCTCCAAAAAAATTCTTTTGTTACCAAGTCTAAAGTATACCCACACAGGTTTTTGGAAAGTAAAAACACGACCTGCTTTTGTTTCTTGATTGAGGGAATCAAGTTTCCTAATATACGCCACACAAAAATTAATTTACATACCATAAATTTCATTTAATTTTTCCTTTTATATATTCTCATGTATAGACACTACTACAAAACCGCACTATAGCGGCGGTTGAAAAGGCACTATAGCGGCGGGTATGACCACCCGCCGCTACGCGTGCGCAGCTAAAAAGAAACATATGTAGCGGCGGGTATCCGGATCCGGAAACCACCCGCCGCTACGGTGGTAATAGCCAAATAAAAAAAGTGGGCCCTCATCGGGCCCACTAGCCGCCGTCGGCGAGGGGGCAGATCCGTCCCCACCCCGCGCCACCGTCTCCGCGTGGAGGAGATCCGCGACTCCCGATCTATGGGGGTAGAACCGCCGCCGCCGTCGTCGATGGGCAAAGCCGTCACCGCCGCTTGGAGGAGGGGGCACGGATCTACGGCCGCCGGATCCGTGGCCCACACACTCCGTGCCGCCGTCGCATGGAGGGGGCTGGATCCGCAGCCCCCACAAGCCGCGCCGTCATCGCATGGAGGAGGGGGCTGGATCCGCGGCCCCCACACGCCGCGCCGCCGTCGGATGGAGTATGGGTCGCCGGATCCGTGGCCCCCACGCGCCGTGCCGCCGTCGCATCGGGCTGGATCCGCAGCCCCCACAAGCCGCACCGCCGTCGAATAGAGTAGGGGCCACCGGATCCGTGGCCCCGTGTGTCGCGCCGCCGTCGTGAAGGAGGAGCCATGGCCGGCGGTGGAGGGTGGGGGCGCGGAGGGAGGAGGAGCGGCGGCCGACGGTCGGAGGAGGGGCGGCGACCGGCGATGGAGGTTGGGGTGGTGGCCGGAGGAGGGGTAGAGGCCGGTGGTGGATGTTGGGGCGGTGGCCGGAGGAGGGCGGCGGCCGGAGGAGTGCGTCGGTGGAGAGAGAGAGAGAGAGAGAGAGAGAGATCGGGTGGGGCGGCCGGGAATGGGGTGGGGTGGTTGGAGTGGATCGTTTTTATATTCCTGGTGCAAGTTAGGGTTTGGGTGGGATGTGGGTTGGGCTGTAGCTACGGATCTCTTTATGGGCCGCCGCTGCAAAGATTTATAACGGCGGGCCGTAAAGTGGTCCGCCGCTAAAAATCATCGCGATTTTTAACGACGGTTCACGACAACTAGCGCCGTTACGTGTTTTTTAGTGCCGCCGCTATAGTAAGGATTTGTAGTAGTGAGAACACGTTGGTAGTCAATGCATTTAATTTTTTTGCTGCCATATATTCTTTTCTTTCCTTTTCATTTTATGAATCACATGGTATAAGAAAATCACTATTATATATTTAATAATGCCTAATTTGCTTACCATGTATCAGTGCGCCTATCTTTCAATTCCTTCAACTCTCTTTCGTTCCTTTATATTTTAGATATTAAATCAAACGGCTGAAGTAAATCACAATCTTTTTCCTTCCTACACGTGGCTGGACAAATCGTCCTGATTACATCACTTTCCTTTTGGCACCATCACTTTCTGTTGTATTTGATTTGTTGTTGGCTCCGTTTTCTTCATCGGCAGACCTTGGCATAAACGAGGTGTCAACGGACGACTATGTTGTGTCCGTCGTAGCATTCGTTGGCAATCGATATGAAATTATAGATATGTGCAGCGGTCAGTCCATGATCCGTGGTGTGCTCCGAAAGGTGCGTCGTCATGGGGTGTTGTATATGATCTATTCACGTGTGTGATCCTTCAGATTGTGGTTCCTGTTCATCTTCAATCATCTTCGTCTTCAAGGGAACGAGCACATCCGCCACAACAATAGACCAATGTCTTACTGCAGTAGTGCTGTTTCGCTGGTGGAGTTTGTGTCCATAAATCAAGCCGACACGTCTAGACTCCATTAGTCAGGACAAATCTGTTCTTGTGAGATTGGTGCATAAAGTAATTTCACCACGGGTACTTTCACATTTATCTGCAGTTCTGGTTGACGGGAGGCCTTAAAGCGATATGTTGTAAGAATGAAAATGTATGATTATTCACTCTCCCCTTGCTTTTCTCCTATCCTCTATTTCTTTTTAATTCTGTTCGTGTGTTAAATCAAATGAGAACACAATTATATCAAAGAAACATTTATGGGTACAAGAATTACTATAACCTTAGTTCCTTATGTTTGTACAATAAGCTGCCGAATGTTTAGTTAGAAGGAACATTTTTTTATAAACTTGTGCGGCAATGAAAGCATTACAAGAATTACTACATCAAAAGTGTGTAGTGTTTTATAAAAGGGTTATTGCATTTTTGCCCTTGGTCCGATGTTCAATTGTAATTTTACTCCTCATTTTTCAACTTTATGATTTTGCCCCTGTGATTTCAAAACGAACACAAAGTTTGCCCCTATTAAGGGTTAAATCACAATAAAAGTATTGTATTTTATCCCTATTAGGGGTAAAAGTTGTCTTCGCTTTAAAATCATAAGGGTAAAATCACAAAGTTAAAAAATGAAAGGTAAAATCACAATTGAAATTGAAACCAAAGGTAGAAACACAATTGTCTCTTTTATAAATTACTAGAAAATTATAGCGCGTGTGTGTCGCACGTGCACACTACTAGTTGTAATCAATGTAACAAAAATCTTACATTGTTTGGTCCTTGCTCTGTATCAGAAACAGAACCAGAGGAGAACAGAGAAAGCATGAGCGACGCAGCCATCACTGTTTGTAACTCGCCCTGAGAACATAGCGTCGTTGTGATCCGGCAGGACAAGACCTTGCACTTGAGTTCCATGACGATGAGGCAACGTTCGTTGGCACCTCTAGTCCAGCCACCACGCTTCTCTTGAATCCGCCCATGGCCGTCGTAGGCTCCGACCACCCTCCGCTGCCATGCCCGCCGAAGGCTCCGACCACCCACTCGTCCCCCGGATCATCGCCCGATATAATCGAATGCAATTGCGCCCTTCCTGGCAATGAAGATCTCGGCTTTGTAGTGTCGAGCTTAATCGCATCCACTGCTATTGTTCGGCGGCGAGGAGCCAGGAGCACGGGAGAGGAGAGAGCGCGTCGATTTGATACCGGTGTGGTGAGAAGAGATTCAGATTTGTGCTGCATGTAATCCGATTTCGGGGTATCCAATTCCGGACTATCTGCGAACAAAAGCTTGCAAACAATCGCTTGTAACGGTTTGGCTCACCTCTTGCAATCTGATTACGAAACAAATTACGCAACCAAACACTTCCTTAGTTCTTAGCGCCAAAACCACTAGAATGAGACAGCACACATTGAAAGCACTAGCAACGGGATGCATGCATAGAAAGAAGTGGTATGGCATACGGAATAATGCCACAATGGTCATGTAATAAATCTTACAATTAAGGTGCGAAAAACAGTTATATTTCTACTACAGAAGAACAAGATGAGCCTCGACATTTATCAGTGAGTGTAAAGAAATATATTATCTGAATTCTGAAATTATTGAGGTGTGTAGGAGGGCCATGGCCCGTGGGATGATGACGAATAATAGAGAGGACTGAAAAGCTAAACATAATTGCGAAGCCGCATGCGATTGGGTGGCGCCTGCACACGACAACCGGGCCTCCATACAACACAGCAACGCGACAACGGGGACCTTTATCGCCGTACACCCAGTTTTCTAAAACCACGCCCTGCAACGAACGAGTGGCTGGCGGTGCTTATACGAGTGCCGTGACGTCTTTCCTCTTCCAACTTGGCATGCAGCCTTCCGGACCGTATGCACATATACGATGCATCAGCGCAAGTAGCACGTGCCGCTGATAATAAACAAAAAGTGCAGCTCATCTTAAGCCATGACTCGAGATATTTGGTCTAAACCAGTGACGTTTGGATTAGGTGTTCATCCGATTTCAAAAACTTCATCACCAGTTCATTAGACCCTGTTTGGATGTCATGGTTTCCAAAAACTGTAGTACTGAGTACCCATTGTTTTACTTAGAAACCACAACCAAGTAATACCATGATATGCTGAAACTTTTCTTTTTGCAGTTTTGAGAAAAGCCATAAAATTTGATGCATCCAAATACCTCTTCATATCCTAAAACCATGATATTTTCTAAAACCGTAGTATTCTTTGAAAACTTTTGAAATACTTTGCATCAAAATAAGGATAACTTTGATCCACGGTTTAATCCCTTGTGGTTGACATTGACAATATTTCTAATTTGTTTTATAGTTATCCTAAAAGTTTAGTACGGGGTTATCTTTAATTCGTGATTGTTTTAGCCACGACAATTTAACGGACCCAGGTGGGATAGATTCATAAATAAATCCTAATAATGCCACCAACAATCCTCTGCACGTCCTGCTGGTCATAATGAAAAAGTTTTTCCTATGATTTAAAGGATGGCAGTCCTATAGCCTATGACGTCTTTGGAATAGGCCACCTGGTTTAACAAATTTAGGATGTATTTGGTATGGTTCTAGAGTCAAACTCCAGTTCCGAGTTGGTTAGAGCTAGTCAAAGGCCTAATTCAAAAAAAACTCTGGAGCTGTCGGGAGCTCTAGTTCATTTTAGCACGGAGTTATGGAGCACCTAATTTACAACTCCTAAAATAGGTAAAATAAATCTAGACAAGGGTTTCTAAATTATTTAGTCACTAACACTGGTTACACAAAAAACAAGGATTAGTTTAGATCCTAAGAATGAACTAGAAGTGGAGAGGGTCCCATAGGATTTGGATCGGACTCAAATTCTATTCATTTTTTATCTAGAAAGTAAAAAGTTCTATTTGTTTGTGAAAGAATCTATTTATGTTTGACATAGAAAGTAAAAGGATCTATTTTGTTTGTGAAAGAACCCGTTGGTTATCCTAACGCAGAAAGTCTTGCAGTCAGAATTTTGTTATTTTCGCAGTCGCTTTCTAATGTTCTTCTAGTAGCTTATTATTACCCTCTTCCCGTGTAATCAAAGGTGGATACGCAATACAATGGATCCCCGAAAACAAGCAGAGTCCCTCTTCGTCTCCTCCGGACGCCATCAAGGCAACCGCGGCCGCCGACCTGCAGCGAGTGCACGCTCCCCGACCGCCCGCTTCCGATTACGGCCTCGTTCGTTTTGCCATGGAACAACATGGATCGCAGTCCAAACCACATGGAACAGAAAAATGTGGAAGCTGTTCCAGCTCAACTAAAAATGGTCGTTCGGTAACGCATGGATTGGTATGGGAACCAACCCGATTCCAGCCCATTCCATGTCCATTTCATGCCTTGAAGACCTAGCACCAATCCATGACTCTAACCCATGGAACGCAGCAGGCTCGGATGAAGTGAAAGAAGCTGGAATCACTCAATCCACGTGTCTGGAATAGATCCATGTGGGATCCATTCCCATGAAAACGAACAAGGCCTACAGCAGCAACCAACTCCACGCGCTGCGGACGTCGCTTTCCCGCGCGCGCGCCCGGCGGCCCTTTAAATTGGCGCGCGCCGCAGCTCTCACTCATCGCACAGCAGAAGCCAGCAGTACCAAGTGTCGAAAAGAAAGTTCCATCCCATCCCATGGGCGCCATGGCCAACGACGACCACGGGAAGCAGCACTTCCTGATCGTGTCGGGCGCGGCGCAGGGCCAGATCACCCCGGCCCGGCGCCTGGCCCGCCTCCTCGTCTCCCGCGCCACGCTCGCCTTCCCGCTCTCCGCGCTGCGCCGCATGTTCCCAGCCAAGGCGACGGAGCTGGTCCGCGGCGCGGACGGCGTGGGCTACGCGGCCTTCTCCGACGGCTTCGACGACGGGTTCCAGCCGGCCACCTGCGACGGCGCGGCGTTCGTGGGCCGCCTCCGCCTCGTCGGCCCGCCCACCCTGGCCCGCCTCGCCCTGGGCCTGCGCGCGCGGGGCTGCCCCGTCACGTGCGTCATCTACACGCTGCTGCTGCCGTTCGCGGCCGACGTGGCGCGCGCGCTGGGCGTCCCCGCGCGCTTCTTCTGGACCATGCCCGCCGCCGCGCTCTCGCTCTACCACCACTACTTCCACGCCCGCCACGGACTCCTCGCCGACGCCGCCGCGGCTCACGACGACCCGGACCGCCGCGTCCGCGTCCCGGGCCTCGACTCGTACCTCCGCGCGCGGGACCTGCCGTCGCTGCTCACCGGGCCCACGCCGTACCTCCCCTGCTTCCGCGAGATGTTCGACGTCCTCGAATCCGGCAGCGACAGGCCGTGCGTGCTGGTGAACACCTTCGACGCGCTGGAGGAGGAGGCGCTGGCCTCGGTCCCCGGGATCGACCTCATCCCGGTGGGGCCCATGCTCGGCGATGACGCGGCGGATGGCGGCGACCTGTTCGAGCAGGACGACGAGGCCGGGTACATGCGGTGGCTCGACGCGCAGGCGGACGGGTCCGTCGTGTACGTCTCCTTCGGCAGCATCGCCGTGCTCTCCGCGGCGCAGCTCGACGAGATCCGCCGCGGCCTGGAGGCCCTGGACCGCCCGTTCCTCTGGGTCGTGCGCCGCGACAACCGCTGGAGGGGGCCCCACCGGTGCCGTCGGCAGCAAGAGGCATGGTGGTGGAGTGGTGCGCGCAGGCGCGCGTGCTGGCGCACCGCGCGGCGGGGTGCTTCGTCACGCACGCCGGGTGGAACTCCACGGTGGAGGCCGTCGCGTGCGGCGTTCCCATGGTGGTGGCGCCGCAGTGGTCGGACCAGCCCACCAACGCGCGCATGGCCGAGGCGCTCTGGGGCGTCGCCGTGCGCGCCGCCGTCGACGGCACCGTGCGCGCCACCGAGCTGGCCAGGTGCGTCGACGCCGTCATGGGCGACGCCGACGAGGGAAGGGAGATACGGCGCCGCGCTACGGAGTGGAAGGCGCGCGCGGCGGCGGCCGTTGCTCAAGATGGAACCTTGGCGAGCAATCTCCGGCGGTTCGTGCAGAGCGTCGCTCGTGCTGGCAAAACAGCTGATGACTGAGCCGCGGGGGCGCTTTGCACGTTCCGATTCTTTTCAATTTGATGAATCGTAGTCTGGGAAGTTCCAGACTCGCTGTAATTATAGCTTTTACTTGTTTTGTTTAGTTTTATATCATCTGGACCAACCAAGGTCATGAAGAGAAGTTTGAATGGTACTGTACAGAAAAAATAACAATTGTTCCCCCTTATCCAGCGTATACGATGACAAAACTTGGTCCTCCCACAACCTATGGTACTTGTACTGCTGTCAGGCAGCAACAGTTTCGCCAATGAGAGCAACTTCAAGCTTATGGCCTGGTGGCAAGTCGCTCGTTTGGGCGCTGCCCGCCCGAGTTTGATTCTAAACGGGTTTGGCCAACAAATTTGCAGGTGCCTCTCCCTACGTGTTGCCAGTTGCCACAGCCGGAATGCAACCCTCCTCGTGGCGCACTCGAGTCAGGTGATTTCTAATACTGGGAGGGACACACAATCTTTCGAAGGTTGTTAGTGTGCACAGGTGTGTAGGTATGCGTCGTGGTGTCAGTGCGTGTGTGTGCAACTGTGCGCACATGATCAGATACTTAGGAGGAGATGCTTAAAAGAAAAGTGCAACTTCAAAAGCCTAAATCAATTTCCATACTTTTAGATTTTAACTATTGTCTAAAATAAAATAACTCCTATAAAAAACACGAGTGTAACTTTAAAATTTTCAATCTTTATATTTGAAACTGCCTGTCATTATTGGGATCTCCTATATACAAACCGTGCTATGTGTAGCTTACACATAGCGCGGCCCATTAAGCCCATGGAGTAAAAATGTAATATTTATAAATCTTTGTTTATTATTTTTTAAAATTATGTTTATTGATAATATGTGCTATATTAATTTTTCATTACATAAATATTTTTTGAAATATTTTTAAAGAAAAACAAAATTTTGAAAAATATTGGAACAATTAAATTTCATGGGAACAATTGATATTCACTACTTGAACAATTGATTTTTTCACTGTTAGATCAACTAAACAATAATAATAATAATAATAATTTAAAAATACTTAAAAATGATGAAACAATCAATTTTAGGTACTGGAACAATCAACTTTAAGTATTGGAACAATGATTCTCAATGCTAGAACAAATGAAATTTAGAATTCAAAATTTGAATTTCAAAAAAATTTAAGAATCATATGCATGTGGGATTTTATTTTATTGAATTAATTCTAAGAAAGACAATGGTGAAAACGGATTCGAAAACAGAGGAGAAAAAAATCATTTTGAAATCACGAAATCAAAAGAAAATCGCATTTTCCAATCCTGGGCTGATACGTGGCGCGAGCTATGTTTGAACTCTACACGTAGCGCACGGTCATTATTTATGTCCCTTTTTTTTTCTCTGCGGCCACACAGTCTGGCCCAAGTGAATTGGCCCATGACTCACTTTATGCCATCAATCTGCTTTGGCCCATATAATTTGATGTGGCCTAGCATATGCCTGGCCCGATCCATGAAACCTGAAAAATACGATTTATTGAAGCTGAAACATAAAAACTTCTTTCCCTTTCACCTGTTCGTTTTCCCTCACCACAACAATGCCAACAATCAATGGATAATCCGCACTGAGGCTCCTAAGTGTAGAAGTCACGTATTAAAGTTAGGGAAAATTGCAAGTACTACCCACTTGCATCTTTGGAGGATTTTCATACACCCACCTACAAGTGTTTTTATTTCACTGAAACACCTACAAGTTACACGTAATTTTCAAATACCCACCCGACAATTTGACCGATGAATATGGCTATTAGCAATCATTCAATATAGCTTAAAATAGATTATTGTAACTAAATAATGGATAATATTATTGAATCATACCCGCATATTACATTTCTTAAGTTACTTTCACCTACATTGCTCATAACAATTCATAGTATCCTGGGTAGATTTGTGTATTGTTGGTGATTATTACGAGAAATTTGGTGATGTCATATTTGTCTGGATGATAATTACACTAAAGTGAGACATCTGAATAAAAATTGAAAGCCAAATAACAATCACATTAGAGAGAGAGAGAGAGAGAGAGAGAGAGAGAGAGGACGGGAGGATAAGGGTGAGAGAGATAAGGGAGAGAGAGAAAGGGGGATCTGAGGGGAGGAATGGACCAATGGCAATAGGTATTCGTGACTCGAAGAGCCGGATCGATGTCCTAGCATGTTTGCCCGTGTCTAGAAAAACACTCTACAAAAAGCTTCTTTGCTGAGTGTTACTTTGAGATTCGGCCAAAAAAAGAAAAAATCTGCATACTTCAAATTTCTTTTTTTTAAAAAAATTAGCAAATAAATTTTGGCATGATACAATTCATATGATCTATTACCTATACAAACTGATTTGAAGTCAAAAACTCTTCCGTCAATATGACTCCAAATTTTAATGACTCGTTCTCGACTCAAGGTGCTTCTTCGGAGATTCTCCGTTTTGTAAGCAATGTAGCTGATAACTTTTGTGAAACGTTCTCTACTTTTTATCGTAGCTTCTACATGTGATACCATCAGATCATAACAAATCTCATGATATTCAGACTTTATTTGATTTTTTAGAATTTTAAAATCATTTGAGCACCGATATGTTAGCTTCACTTTATGTTAGCGGTCATATTTCTTAACGAAGATATGTCAAATTTCTTTTTATTTCATGGGTAAGGTCCCAAATAGAGCTAAATACCATAATTATGATTTTTATACTCATTGTATATTATTATTTGAATCACTTGTAGTTCAAATTTAACTTGATTCCAAAACTGCTTGAAATGTAATTAATTAATTAAATATGGCAAACAAATAAAAAATGTACCAAATTTTAACATGGAGTAATATGCGTTGTAGATGAAGGGTAGAAAAGTTTTCAGGATGAAAAAAGAAGTTAAATTCTTTGCTGAGTGCTTAGGATAATATAATCGATGAAGTACCGAGTGTGAGTGTCAGTAAATACACTCGGTGTCATAAGAAAAAGAATAAATTTGTCAAGTGTGCCTTTTTGCCGAGTGTTTTTTATATGACACTTGGCAGTGCCCGACTGAAAAACACGTAAAGATGGGGACGCAACGATGATTTTCCCGTAGCGGGTGTGATGAGGCATTTATGCACGGTCAATGCTTATGAAGAGGAGTGTGGAAATTGGCAAATGGTATGCTCCGGTCTGACTCGTAGCACGCGGGTTGCCGTTGTTCAACTCCTTTTTATTCAAAGTTGAAGGCAAAAAAAAAGTGAAAGGTTGATACACATTCTCTTGCTGACCTGCGACCATCCGTGAGCAACCGGTGGCGCATGACATGTTGCATTTTTTTTTTATAATGACAAAGATGGAAATGAGGAAAGCAAAGAAGGGAACACACAAACAAGACGGAATAATTCAAAGTGCCGATCGATGTGCAAGGACGCAGGATGATGCAGTCAGGTTGGCCCAACGGTCTAGTTCTTGGCGGTGGCAGTGATGATCTTCTCGATGGCCTGGAGCGCCTGGACGGCGGACTGAATGTGGAAGGAGAGCGGTCCGACGATGGCGGCCATCGGGTTTGCCTTGACTTCTTCCTTGGTATCCTCGTCGGCAGTGGGCAGCGGCTTGCCGGGGTCCTTGTTGAACTCCTTAGCCTGCTCGAGGTAGGCGTCCATGCGCGGCGTGGCGAAGAGCCTGACGCTCTGGACGTGACCCCTCGCCGCGAACCGCTGCCGGGCGTGGGAGCTCTCGGAGGCCAGCGCGTAGGGCCGGCCCTCGGCCTCGTAGAGCTCCTGCGACTCCATGAAGTCCATGAGGTGCTGCAGCTCCTTCTTGAGCATCCCCACCATGGGGTTTCCCTGGTCCAGGACGTCCTCCAGCGCGTTCTGCGCCTCCACCAGCTTGTCCCTGGCCTCATCCAGGTTCTTCTCGTCCGCAAGGGTCCTTGCCGCGGTGATGGAGTCCGCGTGCTGCCGTCGTGCCAGCTCGGTCTGCAGCCTCAGCGCCATTCTGCCGCCGGTAGCGGCGTCGGTGCGTTTCACCTGGAGAGTTTCACCTCTGACTCTCTGCCTACCGCCATTTCCCTGGGAGTTGTGGTAGCTCACCTCCACCTCCAGGACATCGCTCACATAGTCTCTGCCGTCGGCTGCTACGAGGAGAGGTCCACGACGACCTTACGCACCTCGCCGCTGTAGAGGTCACCGAACTTGACGACGACCTTGGTGGACGGAGGGTTGGGCTCCGTCACGTAATCCCCGGGGGCCACGGAGACGATCTGGTCCAGGTCGGTGTCGAGAACGGGCTTGGACAGGGTGAGATGCAGATCCTGCACCACCACGGTGAGGAACCCGGCCACCAGCTGCGAGAAGGCGGCGGTCATGTCCCCGTTGTCGGGGACGGCGTTGAACGTGCCGCCGTTCTTGGCGATGTCTCGCAGCAGCTGGTAGTCGGTGCCCTTGCCGAAACCCAGCGTGTAGACGGGCACGCCGCCGGGGTTGGCCACCGTCCTGGCGTCGCCGTCGTTCTGCTGCCCGTCGGACATCACGAGGACGTTGGCCGTGCGCCCTGCATTGAACTTACGGTTGGTGATAACGTTGAGGCCGGTCTCGAGGCCGGCCTTGATGTTGGTGCCCCCGTTGGCAGCCAGACCGGTGACGATGTTCTGGAGAGCGGGCTGCGCCCCTTGGGTCATGGCACGAAGACCGCAGAGCTTTGCGGCGGAGTTGTTGAATGTGACGATGGAGAGCCGGTCCATGGGGCTCAGCTTCCTCACCACGAACTTCATGGCCGTCTTGAGCTTGTCCAGCTTGCCGTCGTCGCCCATGCTGCCGCTGACGTCCAGCACCACCACCAGATCCAGCCCCGCCCTCCCCACAGTGGTGGACGCGCTGCTCACGTCAAGGAGCACCCGGACGATACTGCCGGCCTCCGGCCGGGCTTCCTGGACGTAGTGCGGCTTCACGGAAGCTTTGCCCACGTCGCTGAAACCAAGCGCCGGCTTCCCTGCAACATCAGTTCATCATCATATATGTATAGTTGGGATTCACAGATTGAACCATTTCTATTTTTTCGTCCAAAGATAACTAGTATGAGAGCCCAATGCAAGTAGTATCGGTGCTACCTGTGTTGTTGGACATAGGCGCGATTGGCTGCTCTTCATCGTCAAACCTGCTGTTGGCCGGCATGTTGATCTTGCTGTGGCACAGGGAAGCAGGAAGAGAAGTTCTGTGGCTTTCGGACTATAAGGATGGAGTTTTCTTGTCGATCCAGGCTTTGTGCTACATCTATATATATATATATATATATATATACAACTCGTATAGTGAGACTTTTATAGAAAGAAAAGGCCTTCCTTGATAGTGAGATTTTTATAGCAGAAACGGCATAAAACATGGAGTTTGAAACCTGTCACCGCAGGTTTGGCATAGCCACAGCTCATCGTTAAGAGGTGCTGGACTGAAACAACAGTCGATTTACATGGTGATTAATGACTGCTTCTTCTTACAAATCTTGCCACTGTTTAAATCCTTCAAGAATTACACAGATTAAGGGACGGGCCGGAGCCCAGATCTGCCTGAACCTGGCTGACATCAGCAAAGTGTCATGCACGGCTGACATCAGCAAAGTGACATGTGCCTGGCTGACATCAGCAAGGTGCCTCTCAGTGGAACAACCAAAATTTACCAGTAGAATATGGGCCTTCTTCATCGAGGCACACGGTTTCGAACATCTCTTGTGCATCCTATTTCCTGGAAAAAAAATAAAAAAAGGGAACGAGAGATTTTGACCTCTTTTTTTATTATTTCTCTAAATTCTTTCATGTTTGTTGTGGTGATTAGACATGGATTCAATGAATAATTTAATTTTCTGATTGAAGATTATCTAGGATTTGCACCATTTCTTGCCAAAGTTAGCAAGATTTGAGTGGATTTACTTGTTCAAGTTGTATGGATTTAGTAAATCACTTTTTATTTAGTCCATGTCCTAAAATCATTTTTAGATAAATATTTATTGAAAATTTATAGTACTGAAAACTGTATACCATGTTGGAAAAAGTGTGCACCCAGTTTCCTCTAGATGGAACCCATTTCCTCTCTCTCTACTTTATTCACTTGTCGTAGCACTAAAATTTCTCACATGGCGGTTCATTTATTAAAAATAAACCCTCTTTAAGAATTGTTTTACTGTTAATTTGGTGCTAGCTATTTGCAGTAGTAAAGACCATTTACATCTAAATTAAGTGCCCAGTACATATAATCTTGTAGGAGTACTCACTGGTGTCCAGTTAATTTAGATGTACTGGGCACTTAATTGGCGCGGCCCATTATTAACGATACTCACTGGTGTCCCAGCCAGGATAATGTAAAATCTTGTACTGATAGGACGCAAGGGCTAGCTAGGACAATAGTGAACCACTGAACTATTTCCATGTTTCCATTAATTTAGGTTTTACAATACCTTGTGTTCGTCGTGTTCTACAGTAGTATGCAACGTCTTTTCTTTGATTGTCTTTTCACTCGTTATGTTTGGAATACCATTTTCATTTCTTTTGGTTTACAACCACCTACTTCCATAGCACACCTCTTTGATTCTTGAATTGTAGGATTTCCAACTAAACTCAAGCATCAAATTTTAATAGGTGTAGCAGCTCTTTTATGGGCTCTATGGTTAAATAGGAATGATATAGTATTTGACAAAGCTAAACCAAATACTTTTTTACAGGTGCTTTTCAGGATGACATACTGGATCAGGACTTGGTCATTGTTGCTTAAAGAAGAAGAGGATCAGCTCAAGCTTAAGGAGGGATGTCGGTTAATTGAGACAGTTACCATGGAGATCTTCTCAAAGTTTGGTTGGAGATCCACCAATAGAATTGAAGCTTAGTCTTGCTTTAGTTTTTGTGGTGTAATATTTATTTGGATTGTTCGTGTGAACTTTGGAGTCTTAGTAGTAATCCCGACGAGTTGTTGTACTCCGGTTTTGTATCTGCTGTGTACACCGCAATGGTGTAGAGGCAGGAACTCAGTTCCATTATCTTAAAAAAAAAACAGTAGTATGCAACGAGTCGGACCAAAACAACTGGACGCCTATAGACTCGTATCAACGCGGCGTCCAGGAATCCATTAATTTGAGTTGCCAACCAATTTCATTGTCCTTATCTATCAACTTGCTCTTGTACTCCGATCGTTTCCAGCTGCCCATTAATTTGCATGGCTGTCGTTGCTAGGATGCACCCGGATCGAAGGCGCTGCACCTAGCTCTTGCAGCACGTTGCGTCCATGTCATGGGTTCACTGAACGGGTTCATTATGCCGTGGTCCGTATCTCTGCGATCTAGTAGACGCAATAGTAAAGGGCGTCATTAAAAGGAGGTTACTTAATACTGTATGCAGTTGTCCTTGACTTCTGCTCGTGTTCATGATATGTTCCCACATGGAGTAGCTCTACGTCTTCTCCGTTCACACTAAAAATGTAAGTCATCACACGACAGTCGGCCTCTGCATGACTGCATACATGCTTGTTCTTCCAGATCCTAGTTCAGACGATGCTATCTCATCTCTTAGGTCAACATTTGCTTTTATGGATTTTGACGACTGTTCTTAAATTGTTCAAGCCGTTGATTTTTTTGGTTACGTTTGACCATTCGTTTTATTCAAAATAGTTCACGTTGCTCCGTGTAAACATGATATTGTTTCATCAGTCAGAGCACCTATCGAAAATATATTTTTCCCACATTAATAATGATCAAGAATATGCTATTTCTTGTGGATTCTACTTAGCCAGATTTAAACCTCGGATTTGGCACATGTGTTGCATTTATAGATCAATATTCTTTTAGTTGAGGCGACACCCCTCGGAATGAGGCACATATGCCGACTTCGTAAATCTCAAGATCAGGCCGGTTAAGTACTCCATAGATCCTCATACGGGTAAGTTGTATGTGCATATGCTCATAGGGATGAGTACTCGTTCCTGGCTGGTTGTATGTGAGTGTACTGTTTTAAATTAAAAATTTAGGTTCTTTTGTATTTTTGAGGAAAAAGATAATTCTACTTGTTGCAGCGTTTTTTTGCTATACAACTTGTACGTTTCTACATTGCTGAATAATCTCTCCCAAAAGACCAGTAAACAAATATGGGAATCCTATTTCGAGATGAGGTCACTGATCCTACATGTGGCCACATATGTAATGCCAAATATATGGATGCAACCGCACGAGCTAGCTATGAATTTTAGCTGACACATTTGAAATATTATTTCGAATTATAGTATAATAGAGTGGCTTCGGTACTTGTCACAATTCCATGAATAAAACATTAAGGTCTGCAAATCTATCTGTAGTTTTTTGTTTCAAGTTTTGTTGCAAAAAGGTCCTTCTTTCGAACTATTAAGTTCCTTCACTACCTCTAGTTAATGTCCCACTCAAAAAGCTTCTTTCGCTAGCAGGCCATGCTGTTTTATATTTTAATTTTAGTGATATTTCATTTGTTTTTCTTTTTGTTTGATCACATTATAAATCAACGCCTACAGTACATACAGATCACAGCACATAGATTCAAGAAAAAAAATTCACTAGCACATCTCTATAAATCTGGTGTCTGATGGACCGCATGATGACAGCGCTTGCAAGTTGCAATTGAAACCTAGCTAGCAAGTAATTTGTTGGTATCTAGAGCAAGGTTCCCCGTTTCCAACCACTGCAATGGCAGCTAGGCGCGGCAGCATCGCCTCGTTTGCCACCTACAGGCCACCGGTGCCGGTAGACATCTTCTCGTGCCCCATCTCACCATCGTCGGCGAAGGACGAGTTGCACCTCACCGATGGCGTCTCCTACCACTACAATGGCCGGCCCATCTCCGCTGCGGCGCTCAAGGCACTGGTGGCCAAGAAACCCGAGCTGGCCTCCGAGTGCGGTGCCGCCGTGGATGACGTGGAGAAGGGCCGTGCCACCGGGCTGGTATTCGTCTCCGAGAGGGACAAGGGCCTGGAGACGCTGCATGTTGCCCTGCGCTTCAACGGCAAGGTAAAGGTCCTGAGCCTGGCTGACATCTATGGCGCGGGTACCTTCGGCGGTGTGCGCATGGAGGACAGTGGCTGCTTCGGCAGCGGCTTGGCTCCCAATGCTGACCCGGCGATCATCTATGTCTCCACCAAGGAGGAGGTGACGAAGCGCCGCACCCCTGGACAGCGGTGTACAGGACCAACCTTAGGACTGCAGCGACTGAGAAACTCACCCCCACCAGTAGGAAACGGCATTTAATATTATTTTTGGGCCTAACTATCCACTAGCAGACTGACTAATACTAATCTACAAGTTTAATTTGTTGAACACTGCAGATCAGTATGATCTGAGCCCGGCCGTCTCACCGTCAGGGAAGCGAGTGGCGGTCGCCGCCTTCAAATTTGGCAAGTGGACCGGGGAGATCGAGAACCTCAAGACCGATATTATGGTTATGAACACTGACAAGAAACAAGGCCTGAATCGGAGGAAGGCCATCCCGGGTGGCGGTTGGCCCTCGTGGGGCAGCGACAACGTCATCTTCTTCCACCGTGGGATCGACAAGACAGATCCCGGCAGCGGCAAGGTGACCACAACCTGGGGCGTCTTCCGGTATGATTTGAACACCCGCAAAGAAGAGCGCGTGACCCCGGAGAACATCAACGCGATGACTCCGGCGGCCATCAACGAGACCAAGGTGGCCGTGGCAACGATCCGCGTGAGGACCAACCAAATGGCCGGCCAGCGCCAAGAACCGCAGTACCGCCACATTGAGATCTTCGATATAACCAAGCCCAACCAGCCCGTGAAGGTCACCCAGGTGATCTTTCCCAAAGCTGACTACTACAACCCCTTCATACTTGATGGTGGCAACCGCATTGGGTACCACCGCGCTAGAAGCGACAAGATGCTCCAGCACCAGGTACTCTTCTAAGATTAGTGAAATGACAGTTCTTGAGTACAAACTGCATATTATCATGATTTCAATTGCCATTTATGCAGAATGGCAAAAGCGACGTGCCGAGGACTTTCCACAAGCTCGAGTCTCCGCACAAGGACGTGGGGCTCTTCAGGGTCTCCGGTGCATTTCCGACCATCTCCAGCGACGGATCCAAGCTCGCTTTTGTGGACAATGAGTTCAAGGCGGTCTGGCTTGCTGATAAGAAGGGACTACGTGTTGTCTGGGAGGTCAGATGCCAAACTAACTTTAGCTACGATATATAACTTTACCTTGATCCACAATCGACGACTGTCACTAATAACTGAATCATGAAAATGCAGAGGAGAGGGCCAAATAGCGTCTTCTCAACTGTGTGGAACCAGAACCCGGAGAAGGACATACTGTACGTCTGCGTTGGCCCGTCCTTCAGCGCGGACAGCCCATTGGAGATCTATGCGATCTTCAATGTGTCCGCGCCTGATGGCCACTCGCACACCAAGCGCCTTACGGACGGAGCTTTCAACAACGCCTTCCCAAGCAGTAATCCGGAAGGGACCAAGATCGTCTTCCGATCGACGAGGGATCACACAAGGAGCGGCTTCAGGTACAAGAACCTCTACATTATGCAGGATGCCCAGGCCGGGGAGACAGCCGGGGACGGCACGGTGACTAGGCTGACGGAGGGGGATTGGACAGACACCCACTGCCAGTGGTCACCGAGCGGGAAATGGATCGTCTTCTCCTCCACACGTGACAAGCCGGCCACCGCACCTCAACTGGATAATGGACTCGACCTCGGCCACTTCGCCGTCTACTTGGTCAGTGCGACTGATCCAACTGCAGTCGTTAGAGTGGTTACCAGCGCTGATCCAGGTCCCACTGCGACAAGTGTTGCCGGGCACGTCAATCATCCAGTGTTCAGCCCCGATGGCAGGAGCATCGCCTTCACGGCTGACCTCGCTGCGGTCTCTGCGGAGACCATCTCCTTGCCCGTGTTCATGAATTCAGTGAGGCCCTATGGCGACATCTTCTCCGTTGATATCGACCCGGCAGACATCAACAAAAATAAAGACATCAAGAAATTCCACCGCATCACGCACAGCCGCTACGAGTACTCCACACCGGCGTGGACTCAATGCGCAACTGACGACCCCAACGTGCAGTGGAACATGCTGGTGACCACGGATGCTAAAGCAGCCAACTATAAGCCGGCCTGCCCCTACATTCACCCTGACGGTGGCGAGAGCTGGCACATGACCGGACATCTTATCCTCCCAAAGAGGTGCTGCTAGGTCAATTCGACTGCCGCATTTATCTATTTTTCTTTTTTATTTCTGTTTTCTGCTAACTGAGCTTTTGCTTTCTGTCGATCCATTCTCTGTTGGAGAATGGTGCTCATAATAAGTTGCATTCATCAGAATGGCGGATGTTACTAGTGTGTGCACAAATTTCTACAGGCTGTGTTTGGACCAACCACACAAGTTCCTCCGATATTTCGTTTATTGTATCCTGCGCCTACACATTAATTAAATAAAGATGTGAAAGATGCGAGTGGAAACAATATTTTAGTTTTTAAAGATAAGTCTTTTCTATTATACAGAGAGTTTAAATTAAATTTTACCATATTTTATTTTTTCTAATTGGTCCCTTCTTGAAATTTGACTTGCAACTTATGATCAATATAAGAGAAACTAAATACTCCCTTCGTTCAACATTAAGACATTTTTGACTTTTAGACATCGCGTTTGACCATCCGTCTTATTGAAATTTTTTATGCAAATATAAAAAAACATGTCATACTTAAAGTATCTCTAATGATAAAACAAACTACAAGAAAATAAAGATTTGAAAGATGCGAGTGGAAACAATATTTTAGTTTTTAAGATAAAAAGTCTTTTCTAGAGAGAGTTTAAATGAAATTTTACCATATTTTATTTTTCCTAATTGGTCCCTTGATCTTGAAATTTGACTTGCAACTTATGATCAATATAAGAGAAACTAAATATAATATTGTTAGTAGGAATACAACTCATTATTTAATCACTTGGGGACACCATTAAAGAGGTTTCTAAATCTGAACAAATACGCAAACACCGTCAAAGAGGTTTCTAAATCTGAACAAATCCGCAGACACCATTAAGGAGGTTTCCAAATCTGAACAAATACGCACTCTCTACATGAATATGCATGAAAAAAGTGAATTAGTTAAAACATAGCAATCCAGATTATGAAATAATTCATTTTTCAAATATTTAGATCACAAAAAAGAATCAATATCAGAGAATTCCCTCCACGCCACTAAAATTTCACGTATAGCTCCTTCTATGACATGAAAATTGTGAAAGTTGCTTCCATGCCATCCACGAAATTTTCTATGCCTGACGTGCCACTCCCGTTAGATTTTCCATGTAACACCGTTAAGTGTCATCTAAAAAGATAAAAATATCCCTGTATACTAAACATGATGCTTGCGTTCCCAAATTAGATATACTGATATTTTTAATAGAAAATCATAATTACAAAAATTATTGGTACATATGTTATATGTAGTGATATTCATATAACTTTCAAAATGACAACCAAACAATCACGAGTGCATATAATTTCAAAAATCATGGCAGCAATATCACTTGGACGTAATACATATGATAGGAACAAATTTTAAAAATGATGGGAAGAAAATGCTCCATTCATTGGTTCACACAGATTGGTCTTTATAAACACAATGTTCACAACTAACTAAGAAAACAACAAAATACGTGCTAGTAAGGACAAACAAAAGGATATTCGTGTCGCAAAACACACATTACATCGCATTCAAACTAGATTGAAAGACAACGGATTCAAAGGCTAAGCCTTCTTTTGCTTCTGATTCCCATGGATGGGCTACCATCCATCATTACTTTGCTTCTTGTTTCCATTGCCTGGCTACCAGTTAGCATCTTCTTTGCCTTCTCACGAGAATGGCACGTAAGGCATAGAAAAATTCGTTGATGGCATGGAAGGAACTTTCACAATTTTCATGTCATAGAAGGAAGTATGTAAAATTTTAGTGGCATAAAGGGAATTCTCTCAATCAATATAACCTCAAAAATGTAAAGAAGATGTAATTTTTAGCTCCTCTTTCTCACTATTAATGCAGTGAACACATGTTCTTTTTTTTATTAGCATGCATGTCGATGTTACGAACTAACATCTACTAGTAAATTTGTCTCTATGGAGATTGCACGCTTAGGGTTGGATGGTTCGTGAGAGGAAGACACGAAAGAGACACAAGCATTTATACTGGTTCGGGATGAATCCCTACGTATAGTGTGGTGTGACCCTGCTCGCGTTACTCATGGGGTGTACAATGGAGGCGAGAGAGGAGTGAACTGCAAGTTTCAATAATGTGTGCGGTGGATGTGTCCTTGCTAGTTGGAACCTACCTAAGGAAGAAGAATGCCTCCCCTTTTTACCTTAAGGGGTTGGGTCCTGTTACATGCACACACACAAAGAGAGAGAGAGAGGTGTATGACTGTGTGCCTTCGTCTTGGTCCCGGAGGTTGAGGCTGCTGCGAGCATCTTGGTAATGCTGCTTTGGGCCCCCTAGTGGGTCCCGTTTATCTGTCGTGTGTATAGTGGTGCTGCCTGAGCATCCACTTGGTCGGACTGTGGTCATTGCTTTGGCCGGCATGACATAGCAGGCGCGCGCGTGGCGCCTAGCAGCATCCCGTTAGATAGGGTATGATGGTGCTTCCATAGGGCAGCCAAGAGATTCCTGCAGAGGTACAAAGATGTGAGCGAGGTTTCTATCCCGCTCGACACTCACGGCCCGGAGTTGAGCGAGGGAAGGCAGGGGTCACGCTCCTTTGCCCTAGGTGGTTTTGTCATGTTGTTAGCGGGATGCCCTTGGATCGGATCCGAGCTCATGAATGTGACGGATATGGGATCCCTTTCTCTTAACTCAACCTGTTGAGCCACTGCTACATCCTGTCCCGTTACCGCACCTTCTGACAGGGGCCCGACAGGAATGTTTCTTGCTACCAATAAACCCATATGTCATTGTCCCCCCCTCCTCGATAGAACCTATGATAAAAAATAAAGGGAATCAAAGATCTGCTGAATATAAGCTGAATTTTGCCGCTCAAGAAGGAAGAAGAGTGAAAATATCAAGTAAAGGACAAAAATTAAGAAATTTGATGTTTATCAAAAGAGAGCATCTTCTGTGCGCATACTTTCACGTGCCCACCCCTTCGTTGCCGTGGGATGCGATGAGGCTTCCAAGATTCGTGCGGGTCGACGTTTGGACTATCCGTAATGCGCTCGTAGTACCGTAACCATCCGATGCTAATTATCCCGTGTCGTTTTCCACGGAACACAAGAATTGAATGTGTCTGTGTGTGGACCGAGGTCCTTTATTACGTTGCTTTGATGTATACCTCGAATCCAAAATTTAAACAATGGCGATCCAGTTTCAAATCTAGGGATTTTTGCAATTAAATCCCGTGCGATCTAATTTACAAAATCTTGTTAATGTTTGCACTGGGTACCGTTACCAACAATTTAATTTTTTTGGATGCGTACTGGGTTAACAAATTTGGATCGTTTTCCTTGCATTCATATGCTCATTAGCTGAATAATTAAGTGTGTTCCCGAGCGTGACGGTACATCGTGGCAGGCTTGAGGCCATGAATGCAAGTGCATTAATTTCTTGGGTGCGCAGTTCATAGGGTGGTACTCCCTGTGTGCCCTAGATTGGATAGGTTGTAGACCTGCATTGACTTTCTTTCCGTGCCGCAGTTTACTTGACTGACTCTTCTATCCGGAGATAACTGAGTGCTCTAGATTGGATAGGATCTAGACCTGCATTGTCTTCCTTGCCGTGCCGCAGCTCACTGGACTGACTCTGCTGTCGAGAGATAGCTGATCTCCTAGCCGCCTGCAATAACACTTTGAATTGTACTATCCATCAACTGAGCCTGTTGCATCATGTGCAGAAGCGTACGAGCGATCGCGCATTAAATTCAAGGCTGTCTGAAACTTACTACAGTTTGTTCGTTCAAAAAAAAAATAACCCAACCAACATTTACTATTGTTAAATCGCATCCTATGCTAATTGGACTAAGCCATTGCGTCAGTGTATACCCTACCAATCAGTAAAAATTAAAGATTGCCTGACGTTATACATCGTGTCTTGCGTTCTGGACCGATTTGCGTGCTTCCATTTAGTTTTTGTAACCCTGGATTATTTAGACTATATCAATATTTCACTGAGCTGCCTTATATTGCTTGCATCGGTCAGTGAACTGAATTATTGCATCCGCAACCTGAACACCAATAATGGCTTTACTAGCACTCAAAAATTAAGTTTTTTATTCAGTTGTGTATTTGGTGCTTCTGAGCTATATAAGAAGGGTACCAGCAGGGAGCTTCTGGCGTGCCTTACCCAAACAACACCACGTTGAAGGGCACAGCATGATTAACTCCTTGTTCCTGTGCATTGCTTTGTTTGTCTTCCACACACTAGTGAGTGGTTTTCTAATGTATGTTAATCGTCACAATATGACAGAGGTTGTCCGCATTTTTGTTACCTACCTCAGTATCATTGTGATCTCGTTCGGGCCAGCTTATCATGAGACACTAGTGCAGATTAAGTGTCGCATGAGTACTTGGCGCCGGCGGGCGCGCTAGGTCGTGCGTGCCTAATCCGTCACCGCCGACCCTACGCTCGCGCACGGGTCCAAGGCAGGCTCCAACCCTTGCTCGCGCTCACACCTCCGTCGCTATTCTAAGGCGCTGGCGTTTGGGTTTGTCTACATTGTATTTTTAATTGACCAACTTCTGTTCAATCTGTAACTCCACCATTGTACTGGATGTGAAATCTGTAAATTTTGCAAGCAAATGGGCTCGTTTTTTTATCCTGCCTACTAACATATTGGAATAAAAAAGGCCGTGTTTTTATTCATCTGGCCCAAACTCATGGTTACATTTGTGCAATGCTTGGCAAGTCCATGATTGATGCGATTAGGTACCGTCCACTCATGTAGCACTTGCTCCGCTCCGGGCGTTTGCGTCGTTACGAGAATTTTTACCAAATTCAGCATTTGAATCCATGCAAGCAAAACGCTGCATCAGCGCTCCAGCATTCATCGTCTGATTTGGCCATCACAACAACGTTGTGCATGAGATGTTAAGTATGGTAGGCTGTAAAACAATGACTAGGTTACTGCGATGTACTTGCATTTCATGGGGATCAGGGGTGTGGCACGATTGCTTGAGACCATATTCCAACGATACTATCAAGAAAGGAAATAAAGATGCAATAAGGTTTTTGTGTGGCAACATTCCTGGAAATTGCTAAAGGATTACCTGGAGACATCCTTATTACGTTGGGTGCATTGTTGGCTCTAACAATGTTTCGATGCAACTGATGGGAGAAAATTATATATCAAAAAATCGTCTCGACATATCAAGTCTAAAACTAGATATATATTGTGAAATGACAAAAAATATCGTTTTACCTGTAAGTGACTTTTCACTTGTTGAATGTTTATTCTCTTGACATTCATTAGTTCTAGGATCCGCTTAGGGGTTGCACCTATGGACAAAAGTCTCAAATGATGTTAGCGTCCGCCATTCTGCTACTGGTGTGAATAAACAATGCGATGAAATACAGTTTCGAAATGAATACTTACGCTCTGAATCCACCAAGTGAGTGCACAGCTTCACAAAAAGACTGATGTAGTTCATGCGTCCACCGGAGTCGTCCGAGCTTTGATCGATTGTATCGTCGCAACGGTGGGAGCCTTCTCTCTTGCTGACTATACTGCATGGTCACACAACGTCCTCTCGCCACACCTCCAATCATCCTGGTTGCTCTAGTTACGGTGGTTCTTGAAGTACTGGTGATGGCGGGAGGTAGGCAAGGGAAGCTACAAACACTAGAAATTTAAGTCGTTCAACTGTCCCCTGGAGGTGGTTCTGCGGAAAGCTTCGTCTCTATCATCTGAAGTAGTACCTCAGTGCAACCCAAAAAGTTATGACCTGCTACTTGCGGGTGCAAGTTGGGTGGTCCACGATACTATTCGTTAGCTGAAATTTATTAATTGCGGTAAACCGTTGAGCTCAAGCCTTTGCCGTAACGCGTAACGGAAGGCTTGTAATCTTCACCGTTATAGCTTAGCACGACTATCGAAATCTAGGTGTCTCGATGGCCGGGGTGGGTACCCGACCATGTGCCCACCGAAGTTATATTCTTGTCAAAATCAAGGCAGAAAGTCCTATGAGTTCAAGGAAAAGTGTTCCAAGAAGCAAATAGTGTCCATTACTTCAGAAAAGCAGAATTAGAAATTCCCTACACAACCTCTCTCTTGCTTTTGCAACATTAATCTTCTTTCATTTTCCTAATGTCTCTTATTTTCTCCTACACAACCTCTCTCTTGCTTTTGTGCATGCGGTAGAGTAATGAGGTGTAGCGGGCACTGTTGCCTGGGACCGCGCGCCCCTTTTTGACCGTTCGTCACGGCTTAAATACGTGATCAGGATTGCTCGGATTCTATTCCGGGGTTTCTCGACACGTGGCGTCCTTGACCCTTTCGAGTGGGTCGAGCGAAGAGGGGCGACTCCGATTTGTTCTCCTCGGCTTAGTTTGGGTCCGATTCGTACTTAGCTCTTTCTGCGCCATTTACGGGCCTTGCGATTATTCAACTCCACCCAAATGGTGCTGTAGTCCCGTTTTGATAGGGCGCAATTGTTTTTATTGAACTCCATTTATTCACTTATTCTGATACAATCAAGAGGAAAATATAAAATATGGATACATGTTTTCACTCACGTGCGACCAGCCGATCACACAGGCTCGGCGGCGCTCGATGCATTTTTAATGATAGATGGAAATGAGCTCGAGGAAGGAAACAAGGGAACACACGCATTGACGAATCCAAATGAAGGTAGGTCGGGGAACGGCCTAGTTCTTGGCGGAGGCCGTGATGATCTTCTCGATGGCCTGGAGCGCCTGGACGGCCGACTGAATGTAGAAGGAGAGCGGTCCGACGATGGCGGCCATCGGGTTTGCCTTGACCTCTTCCGTGGTATCCTCCTCGGCCGTGGGCAGCGGCTTGCTGGGGTCCTTGGCGAACTCCTTGGCCTGCTCGAGGTAGGTGTCCATGCGCGGCGTGGCGAAGAGCCTGACGCTCTCGACGTCGCCCCTCGCCGCGAACCGCTGCCGGGCGTGGGAGCTCTCGGAGGCGAGGGCGTAGGGCCGGCCCTCGGCCTCGTAGAGCTCCTGCGACTCCATGAAGTCCATGAGGTGCTGAAGCTCCTTCCTGAGCATCCCCACCATGGGGTTGGCCTGGTCCAGGATGTCCTCCAGCGCGTTCTGCGCCTCCACGAGCTTGTCCCTGGCCTCGTCCAGGTTCTTCTCGTCCGCGAGCGTCCTTGCCGCGGTGATGGAGTCGGCGTGCTGCCGTCGCGCCAGCTCGGTCTGCAGCTTGCGTGTCGTCGCGCCGCTGCTCGCCGTCCTCGTGCGTTCTACTCGGATAGTTTCGCCCCTGCCTCCCTCCCTGCCGTTTCCTTTGGAGTTGCGGTAGCTCACCTGGACCTCGAGCACGAAGATGCCGTACTCGTCCTCGGCTTCTATGAGGGAGAGGTCCACCACGACCTTCCGCACCTCGCCGCTGAAGAGGTCCCCGAACCTGACGACGACCTCGCTAGCGGGCGGCTTGGGCTCCGTCACGTAATCCCCCGGAGCCACCGACACGATCTGGTCCAGGTCGGTGTCGTCCACTGGTCTGGACAGCTTGAGCTGCAGGTCCTGCACCACCACGGTCAGGAACCCGGCCACCAGCTGCGAGAACACGGCGGTCATGTCCCCGCTGTCGGGCACGGAGTTGAACGTGCCGCCGTTCTTGGCGAGCTGCTGCATCAGAGCGAAGTCGGTGCCCTTGCCGAAGGCGAGCGTGTACACCGGCACGCCACCCGGGTTGGCCACCTGCCTGGCGTCGCCGTCGTTCTGCTGCCCGTCCGACATCAGGAGGATGTTGGGGGTGCGCTCCGAGCTGAACTTACGGTTGGTGATGATGTTGAGGCCGGTCTCGAGGCCGGCCTTGATGTTGGTGCCGCCGCCGTGAACCAGCCCGGTCACGATGCCCTTGAGGTCGTTCTGGGCCGCCTCGGTCATGGACCGCAGCGCGCAAAGCTTGGCGGCAGAGTTGTTGAAGGTGACGATGGAGAGCCGGTCCATGGGGCTCAGCTTCTTGATGACGAATTGCATGGCCGACTTGAGCTTGTCAAGCTTGCCGTCGTCGCCCATGCTGCCGCTCACATCCAGCACCACCACCAGGTCCAGCCCCACCCTCCCCACAGTGGTGGACGCGCTGCTCACGTCAAGGAGCACCCGGACGATACTGCCGGCCTCCAGGGGCACCTCCTTCACGTAGTCCGCCTTCACGGAAGCTTTGCCCACGTCGCTGAAACCGAGCGCCGGCTTCCCTACACCATCAGATCATACTTGGGATTCAGATTATAATATTTTCACCATTTCTTTTTTTGTCAGTCGAATTTAATCTGAGTTAAAAAAAAGCATTATGCTTGGGTCGCTGCAGGTACCTGCATTGGAAGTGGGAGCAATTGGCTGCTCATCATCGTCGAACCTGGTGCCCGACATTCTGATCTTGCTATGGCACAGGAAGAAAGAAGTGGCCTGTGCCTTTCTGATCTCAGGACGGAGATAGCACTAGCACTTGCTTTTCTCATCGATCCAGTGCCACTGCCACCTATATATACAGCCCACACTACTCTCAGCCAACTAGCTACCAAGAGGGAAGGCCTTCAACTTTGCAGGGAAGACCTGCCTTCTCTGTAGCGCGCTTCTGCTAGTCTGCACTTGCCTATTTTTTATGCACCCCCATTTATCAAGTCGAGTTTTGATCATGGAGATGGGTGTACCATGTGCGCGCCTCCACCTCTCTCCATTCCCTTATCTTATCCATATAAGCTGTTTTTACCGTACCCGAGAAGCATGACTTTTACCACCATGCATCTGTGAAATCCAAACATTTTCAAACCAACAAGCGGTTTGGTTAAATTTGCTTTCCAGTTGTAGAATATAGATGGTAGTGTAGCCATTCCTCGAAACCATGATGGCAATAATCATCTCGTTGCAAAAGAATATATGCTTCTTTGAGGACATGTTGCTATTGTTGTAACGAAACTTTCTTTGTCTGTTCAAGACTGACCATTTTGAATTTAAAAATATAAAAAAACACATGAATAAAAAACATTATGCTGTATGAGGACTGGAAACGTCTACAAGTTTTATGGTAACACTTGCTTGATTGCGTGCAAGAGAATCCAAGTAGAAGGAATCTTGTGACTGATTGAAGCTACAAATCTTCATGGACAGACAACAACGAGTGCAGTCAACATTCATGTTCATCGGTTACTTGTAATAAGGAGCAGATTAAACCGATGCTCCAATCGCGTCTTCATCCTTATCATCATCTCTATATCGTAGAAGTTTTTTCAGAATAACTATTTCTGTAGTCTCACGTCAGATATTGATGATCCCACATACACTACTATACAAAAAGCCATCAATAGCATGGATCATTTTCTAGTAATAGCGGTAGCGGGCAATCCAGAACTTGTTATTGCAGTGCTAAGTTGTTGCCGTCATCAGGGAGGAATGCTATTGAAGGGGTCACTATAATAGCAGGCACCGATGACATCAGCAATGCCTGATATTGAAAATGAACTGCAATAGCGCACTCGTGACGTCATCCGAAGTCGATATTAAAAATGATGCTGCAAAATTCGGCCTGATGACCTCACCATGTGTCCGTTATTATTGTGCAACCACAGCTAATCTCGAGGCCTATTGCAACCCGTTATATATAAACCCATTTTGGTTCCACGGCTAAGTCACAGCCTCACTTCCACCTCTCTCTCTCTCTCTCTCTCTCTCTCTCTCTCTCTCTCTCGATCCGACGCCCCAACCCGGCCGACCACCCCTCCCCAGCGGCCCTCCCTGGCCGGCCACGTCCCCGGCATCCTTGCGCTCCTCCCCAACCGGTTGTGCCCCTCCTCGGCCCTCCTCCCCGGCTAGGCGCGACCGCTCGGCGCTCCTCCCGGGTCGGGCGAGGAGGCGGCTGGATCCGGTCCGGCTTGGCCGTGTCGCGCCCTCCCACGCACAACAATGACGGATCCGACGAGGAGGCGTCGGTTCTAGCGTGGAGGCTGCCGGATCCAGCCTCGACCTGCCGCGCCACGCCCTCCGCCCTCTCTCTTGGCCCTACCCGACGCCGGATCTAGCGAACGAGTCGGCCGGATACGGCATGGCCTAGCCGCATGGCACCCCCTCCCTCTCTAGCCCGACGTAGGATTCGGCCTGGACCTGCCGCGTCGTACCTCTTCCTCTCCGACACTGGATCTGGCGAGGAGCCGAGGCCATCCTCAAGCGCGTCCAAGAGGAGCTCGTCGACCATCGGATCCAACCAGGGAGGAGCACGTCGGTCGGTGAATCCAGGGTGGTGCCCGAGCTGGCGGCGGGCTAGTCCTAACTCGGACCTGGTGCCCTGTGTTCTTTTTATTTTAATTTTTATGTATGTTTGCAGTGTTGGGTGTTTTGCCCGATATTGATGTCCTTGCATTTGTAATAATGTGGACGTAGTATCGGACAAAATGCCCGATACTGTAGGCGCTTTTTGCCTGATAATGCTGGAGTTTATTCCAGTAGTGATATAAGATGGACATAATCTTATCTATTTGTCTAGATTTTAGGGGTGAGTTGACCGAAAACATTGGTTGCGGCTTCAATTTAACATTTGGTTCGACAGACCCATAGTGAATTGTGCTCGCGATGGGTGGTTTGGACCACCTTGAGATTCACAAAGTTAGCACGGATGCCTCGCTATAGACAAGAACTTTGCCTCCTATTGAAAGAAAATTAAGTGTAATATTTCTAAGGTAAGACTATTCGTGATTTCTGGGCCAATTTGATTACAATAATGCATCGACCTGAAGTTGAGACGAAAACCGACAACGCGCAGGGTGACTCAGCCGTGTGGAGCCCTGATCTGCCCATACGTGCATGGCTGTTTGGATGGACCACGGACGAGAATGGAAGGCGCTGTACTTGGCTCGTGACGCACGTTGGGTGCATGTCATGGGTTCACTGAATCGGCCCATCATATGCTGCTGTACGTCTCACTATCTCTGCGATCTGGATATGCATGCTTGACATTTGTATTGAATACGGAGTATATATATCGTCGCGATCTGTGCAGTAGTATAAAAACCTGGATTACTAAAAGAAGGTTATCAGGATTCTGCAGTCGTCCCCTACTTCTCCGCTTGTCCACGATATACGGTACTTCTAAATGGTGTAACTCCAGGTGTTCCGTTTACACTAAAAAATGTGCATTAGACCATTCTACGTGCATGCAAGCGATTGCTGAACTTAATGGTACCACCTTCTCTGATTCCAAAATCTATATGGCATTTGCTCCTGGCCATGACTTATTGTACATTAATCTGTCTCCATATATCAATGATGTCGTACTACTCCCTTCGGTCCACAATATAATCATTTGAAGCATTTAAAAAATTCTCCACACTGTAATCATTCTTAAAGATAAGATAAAATCCGGTGGGTGGATGAGTAGTTGGTAAGTTGAGATAAAATGAGGGGTATATATGGCTTTTAGAAATGCTTATCTTATGGAACAGAAGAAGTAATTGTTTATGTAAGTGGATGCTTCCTTATGGAGAGTGAATATGAGGAGGATGTTTCATCATTTATAGGAGCTATAAAAAATATATATCACATTATTGATAAAGAATATGTTCCCTTTCCATTTATGAGGAAAACGACAACCCCGATTGCAAAAAAATCTTGGCTAGAGCTTGATAGTTTTGTGTATATTTTCCACAGTGCTGAGCAGTCTCTCGTGTAACCAGTAAATATGATTTCTTTGCGAATAGATGAAATTAATTTGTTTGTGATATTTCGAGATGAGCTCACTGATCCACACTTGTGGCGAGTTATGTTTTCGAAATTGTAACCGTGGAGCTAGCCCAATATTGCAGCATTGGTAACACCTGCAACTGATACAATTAACACATATGCAACTAGACGAAACGTCATGAAATAAAGTTGAACACCAGATCCATTTTTATGCTAATAATTTCATGTTCGTATGTCTGCTTGCATGCACAGTCCCATTGTATTCGGTTCAATATACTATGTCACAGTTACAAGTCCATATACATGTGCTACTTCTTGTCTAACTATGAGTTTTAAATGATACAAATGAAACATAAATTGAAATTGCAACATATTAGAGTGGCTTTGGAACTTGTCATAGTCGCAGCTTCATGATAAAAAAACACCGATCTCTGCAAGTTATTCCTATGTTTCTATGTAGGAATGAAATAGCACCATTAAACATTAGTAGATCGTTGTTAGAATTTGAGTAATTTTCTTCCTAGGATTAGCACGTACTTAAATATCATATAATCAGCATATACATTACACACTTGTTATAGTTGGGAACTACATATGAATACCTGTTGTACTAACACTTTTACAAGTAGATTTATAGAGTGTGTCCATGTATGTTACACGTGCTTGGCTGTCGCTTTTCCCTATCAATAACGAACCATATATATGCACCCGTGAGTTTGAGAACGTCTCCTCTATCAGTTACCATATGTATCAAGCAACAGTCCATCCATTAGGTCGTTTAACACATATCCACATTTGTCCATTCTTGGAAAGTGGATATATATCGAATGGCTTTATCTCGGGGAAAAGTACAATGCATCAACTGATGGTCCAAAGCAGTGTGACGCCTAGACATGTGATATATGTGCATTGCTGTCGCTACGATACACACGGGAGGCCGTGACGAATGGGGCTGTTGTTACCACGTGTTGTACGTCGCGTACGTGATTGTCATGGGTTCACTATATTGGTCCATCACAGCATCACCCTGCAATCTCCCTATATCTCTGTAGTCTGTGGATTCATGCTCCTGTACTCGTCCCCCAGTTGACCACTTGTCCAGGCCATGATTATATTTCCAAATAAAGTAACTCCGCCTCTTCTGCATACATGTGATACCAGATCTTTGGATGGGACCAGCTCAAATCAATCACTACTAAAATTCGGCTCTATAGCGGCGGAAGCTATTTTTACCTCTGTAGCGCGAACAGTTCAAGAGAGACCGCCACTAAGTTTCAGTATAGTTCCCAGACCGCTACTACGCGTACTAAATAGTGGCGGCGATAGTAACCAATGACCCGCAGCTATAGTAACCAAGCCCACTACCGAGTATGCATCGATAGTGACGGACTTCTCTGACCGCAACTGAATAAAGAAATAGTAGCGGGCATGCTAATGTCAGCGAAAACCCACTAAATTGCTTCAATCACATCCATTAGATTCAAAGTTAATGGTTTAGATAAAGCAGTCATGTATTATAAAATAAACACTTAACCTAAACCCAACATCCAACCCACTCCCATCTCTCTCTCTCTCTCTCTCTCTCTCTCTCTCTCTCTCTCTCTCTCTCTCTCTCTCGGGTGGCGCGCAACGCGACTCCTCCTTCCTCCGGCACGGTAGCCCGCTCCCTCCTTCCTCCAGCACGGTGCAGCCCGGCCTGCGGCACGGCGACCCCTCCTTCCTCCGGCGCGGCATGGCCCGACCCCTCCATCGTGCGACGTGGCCCGGCTCGTCTTTCCTTCGACGTGGTGGCCTGCTCCATCCGTCCTCCGGTGCGGCGCAACCTAGCTTCCTCCTTCCTTCGGCACGGCGGCGGCCCCTCCGCGTGTCCTGCCGCCCTCCCCATCGGGCTGCGTCCCTCCGCTCGCCGCACTCCGTGCCGTGTTGCGCCCTCAGCGCTGGCGCCGCTCCCGGCGCGTGGATCCGCCGCCGGCGCATGGATCCGACGATGATTCTTTTTATTTTTTTTGTGTTGCGAATTTAGTAGTGTCCCAAAGCACGGTAGTGGCGGGCTTTTGCCCGCTACTATTTTTCATTTTGCAAATGTCTTCTATCCGCTACTAAGATTTTTGTACTCGTAGTGACGGAAATTAATTCCGCTACTATGTCCACTTTTAACCCGTTACTGTAGAGTTTTATTATAGTAGTGAATGTCAAAATATGTTCCACTTGGTCTTGGCAATGACTTCACATGATAATCTATGTTTAATGATGTTGTATTGTTTATGTAATTGGTTGCTTCAATGTGAAAACGGGACTGGATAATCTTTCATCGGTCAGCGGACCTGTCAGGAGTATACTTCTTTTGGCCACATATATAATTGATTCTGAATGGGATCACTCAAGTACGTGTCCACCTCCATTTTCGAGGCTAGATGAGTTGATGTACGTGTCCACTCAAGTGGGTAATTTCTTCCAGAAAATTACCCAGCAGATGGGATCACTCAGACTGGCTAATTAGCCAGTTGCCGGTAATTGGGTTGTGCAGTATCGCAGCGCAGCATCTTGAATACGTTGCTACAAGCACATTTTTTTTAAATTCAGCACAATCGATAAAATGGATGAATGTGGACCTGTTGAATATTGAAATGTCATGCAATACAGCTGTGCCAATGCCAGATCCATTTCCTGTCAGTGACATTGTTTAAACAAAACGCTGTGAATAATTACTAAAGTCTACGTTTTGCATCTAGACGTCCTTGTACGTGTTCTGGGAGGAAAATATTTGGTCACTGACGGGTTTGTTGGGGTCGCGAGAGGCGATTACTTCGAGTAATCTGGTAGAGTTGCGCTAAGAAATTCTTTTGTTGGGCATCTCACTAGCGGTCTTCTTCATGGTGTTATTCTGGCTTTTATGCTTTATGTTAATTAGCTTTCTCATCCATATAGTAGGTATACTCCGTGGCGTATATCCTGAAGGAAACATTAGAAATAGGCATGATGGAATAACAAATCAGGTATGTACGTGTGCGTTGTTTTTTTGCTAAACAGGGAAATTTGGACCAGGTCGTACGTGCCCGCGAGTTCTAAAATGCTGGAAAGTGTCTGCAGTGCTAATCCAAGAACGATCCAAACAATCCGAATGGTATGTAATAAACAGTGCCATCATTTCCAGATTAACCGATCTCAGATCTCGATAACAGATCCGATTGTTCTGACCACTCAAAAGGTGAATAATTAACTTGGGTAATATTTAACTTG
Organism: Chloris gayana; assembly: GCA_031894775.1. Lineage (NCBI taxonomy): Eukaryota > Viridiplantae > Streptophyta > Magnoliopsida > Poales > Poaceae > Chloris > Chloris gayana. The sequence continues at coordinate 427,670 of JAUNZO010001231.1, read as the reverse complement.
CGTTCTATGATATTGAAAACAAACTCTGGTCTTGTTGGTGACTTGCCTAGTTAATCTCTTTCATATGAATGATACGATAGTTGTTTGGTCCATGTGAAATATAAATACACACAACTAAGAGCATCTCTAATACCCTAGCTAAAGGATTATTTTTTTTTCTAAATATAGCAACCCCCTCCCCCCCCCCAAAAAAAACACTGCTCCAACAGTCTAGCTAAACACGAAGTAAAAATAGAACCTACTACATCCCGTATTTCTCAGCAGCAAACATTGGCCAGCCAACCTCGCTCGTTATCGCCGGAAAAGCTGAGTTTCTACGTTAGATTCCTCTTCCCGCTGCTGTGCCACCGTGATGGAACAGGTTGCTACTTCCGTTTGACACGAGCTGGCACGGCATGGTGACCTTCTCGTGCATGACGGATGCAAGAGCGTGAGCCATGCTGCCTTAAAAAAAGAGCGTGAGCCATGTAAAAGCTTGGCGCACACCATGGTGTACCCGGCCTCTGCCGTCTGTTGTAGGTGGCGATGACGCCGCAGATATTGGTCAATGCCACGTCGTCGTGCTTGGTCCGGGTCGATCATGGCTGCGAGCCGGCGACTCATTCACGCGGCCCCTTGCTTGGTCCGGGTTGATCGTGGCGGCGAGCCGGCGATGATCACACGGCTAATTTAGAGTATAGAGTTGGAGTCGATTTAGCTAGGCCGTTGGTTTTCATCATTTTTTTTGGATATTCCTATTTTACAGCCTAGCTAAAAAAAGATAGATTTAGAATTTATTTTAACTAGATTGGTGGAAATGCTCTAACGTTTGCCACTTGACCGATCCATAATTAGCTACGACGTCTCCATTTTACACGCAAGAGGCGATTCAATGTGAAACTGCTTCTCAAGAGCCTATATATTTGTTACGTGTATCTGTATCTTCCCCATTTTCCACGCATAAAAAAAATACGATACTATATATTATATAATCATACCCAGAGTCAAGATGCATGCATGTGACCCCAGATAAGATCAAAGGCTGACATGACCTTCTCTGAAATTAAAAGCACTTCCACTTGATCCCATTAATGGCTTGTCGAGTTATAATTTTTATATCCAACATGTTTGGTAGCCTCTTTCGTTTGGTTCATTTGAAAAAGCAAAAAATATTGTTTCTAGTAGTCTGTGGAGCTGCCAACAATAAATTTTCCCAGATTATTGTTCCATAATAAGATATGTAAATTTTGAGATTAATATATCGTGGTGGCAGTCTCATATTATGTGCTTTCTATCACAGATTTGTGAACAACCTATCACAGACTATAGGTTTAGTTAGCCAATCTATCATAAAGCTATTTATTTGACATACGCGTAAAATTCTTAATATAGTGATTATCATGCATTCAGCACTTAAACATGCGTTATTTATTTACTGGACATACTCATAACTAGTATTTTGCAGTATGAGAACTATGTATCAGCATGTTAGTTAAACAGTACAACAAATGATGTTTGATTTGAGCAATGTGAAATTCGTAATATAGTGACTACTACAATGCATGGTGATCTTACACTTCCTTTCTTCATTTATTGGACAGTCATACTTGTATCTTGCAGTATGAGAAGTGCGTACTTATCAACAGATTAGTACATCAGTACACCAAATGACGGGCTACATCGTTTTTTCAGATTGCAAACACTTCCTGTATAGTTATCACCTGCTGCTTTCCTTGCTTTCTCATCCACCAGTCCATTAATTGTGGCTCGAAGATGGATCCGGAGATCATCAATCGAAGTAAACTATAATGCTATTGAGTCCGCGCTATGTTGAGCTCACAGATCCAGATGGATCCAGATGTGTATGGGGATAACTGATCGTGAGTGTACCTTATTAGCTACTGTGTCTATAGGGTAATTAATTAAGTAGTTACTGCTCGTGACATTATACAAACGTGAAGTGGTAACTTCTGATGTACAAGTTACATTATATAAACGTGAAGTTCTTTCAAAGTTGAATTCAAGATGAACAACGCATTCAAATGGATCGGAGCAAGTGCTTGGCCCATGCATGCACGTGTACTGCTGACAACATTTACGCATCCCTATATTATAGTTGCCATATAAACAAACTCGCGCAACAGCTTATCAGCTTGTTCATACGTGTCAGTCGATCTACATGCATGAAAATATCTTCAGGGCCTATCACAGAGACACAGACAATAGCAAATGGGCACATCCATATATCCATCAAGCGGTATGTATTATACGCTTGTGGCCTGTCCCCCCACCCACCCAAAAAAGAGTCATTATTGGTACGCAGACAATCGCTAAGACGATCTTTTTCACTGAAAAGCGTATATCCGGATGAAGACACGATCATAATGCAACTACTAGTAGTACTAAATGTTTATTCTTTCATTCTCTGCGTGCCGGAAATTATTGAATCTGGTTCCTGATTGTGCGTAAGGTTTGCCTTCACCCAACAACACAGCCCATGGGTCTATAAATCTGGTGTCCGATGGAGCGCATGATCATAAGTGTCTAGTACAATTGAAACCGTCTAGAGAGCTAGCTAACAAGTAATTTTGCGACCACCGCAATGGCAGCGAGCCGCGGCAGCATCGCCTCCTTCGCCACCTACAGGCCACCGCTGCCGGTGGACATCTTCTCCTGCCCCATCTCACCGTCGTCGGCGAAGGATGAGCTGCACCTCACCGACGGCGTCTCCTACAACTACAACGGCCGGCCCATCCCAGCGGCGGCGCTCAAGGCCCTGGTTGGCAAGAAACCTGAGCTGGCCTCAGAGTGTGGTGCCACGGCGGAGGACGTGGAGAAAGGCCGTGCCACCGGGCTGGTGTTCGTCTCTGAACGGGAGAACGGCCTGGAGACACTGCAGGTGGTGCTACGCTTCAACGGCAAGGTCAAGGTGGCCAGCCTCTCCGAAATCTATGGCGCGGGCACCTTTGGCGGCGTGCGCATGGAGGACAGCGGTTGCTTCGGCATCAGCACGGCTCGTAACGCCGACCCGGTGCTCATCTATGTCTCCACCAAGCAAGAGGTGACTAAGCGTCGCACTCCCTGGACGGTGGTGTATAGCACCAATCTTAGGACTGGGGACACCGAGAAACTCACAACGGACGGTAAGTATAGTAAACCGAATTTAGTTACATTTCTCTCTTTTTTTCTTACTGATGACCTCTGGGTGAACACTGCAGATCAGTACGATCTGAGCCCGGCCGTGTCGCAGTCGGGGAAGCGAGTGGCCGTTACCACCTTCCAATTCAACAAATGGACCGGTGAGATCGAGAACCTCAAGACCGACATTACGGTGATGATTGATGAACACGGACAAGAAGCAAGGCCCGCTGAACCGGAAGAAGGCAATCTCGAATGGCGGCTGGCCCTCGTGGGGCAGCGACGACGTCATCTTCTTCCACCGTGGGATCGACAGGACAGATCCCGCCAACGGCAAGGTGACCACAACCTGGGGCGTTTTCCGGTATGATTTGAACACGCGCAAAGAAGAGCGGGTAACACCGGAGGACTTTGACGCGATGACTCCGGCGGCCATCAACGAGACCAAGGTGGCTGTGGCCACGATCCGCGTAAGGACCAACCAAATGGCCGGTCAGCGAGCAGAACCCCAGTACCGCCACATTGAGATCTTCGATATAACCAAGCCCAACCAGCCGGTGAAGGTCACCCAGGTGATCTTCCCGCTAGCTGACTACTACAACCCCTTCATACTCGACGGCGGCAGCCGCGTTGGGTATCATCGCGGGAGAAACGATAAGATGGTCAAGCAGCAGGTACTGTTATTAATCTCAACTGCTTCAAATTACGAGACCAATAATATATTTACCATAGCAATTTTACGGTATACTTACCACTATTAAACTAGGGTAATATTGTAATTGCACAGTCCTTCCGCATCTGTCCGGCCCCGCCACCACCCTTCTGTATTGCGACATTGTCATTTTCATTTCACATGCAACTCTAATATTTTATATATTTCCAATAATATCCAGTTCAGTCAGTACTACCTAAAAATATCTGTGGTACTGATCGTTACAGGTTGTCTAAGGGCAGTCTCAGTGGAAGTTTCATGGACACAATTAACTAGAGTGACACGTCATCTAAAATTGTTTGAAACTAGGATGAAACTAGGATGGCCGGTCGCAGACGAAGCGCCTGACGGACGGAGGTTTCAACAATGCCTTCCCAAGCAGTAACCCCGAAGGGACGAAGATGGTATTCCGGTCGACGAGGGATCACACGAAGAGCAGCTTCAGGTACAAGAACCTCTACATCATGCAGGACGCCCAAGCCGGGGAGACGGCAGGGGATGGTACGGTGACTAGGCTGACACAAGGCGATTGGACCGATACTCATTGCCAATGGTCGCCCCGCGGGAACTGGATCGTCTTCTCCTCCACACGCGACAAGCCGGCCACTGCTCCTCAGCTGGATAATGGACTTGACCTCGGCCACTTTGCCGTCTACTTGGTTAGTGCGGCTGATCCAACTGCAGTCGTTAGAGTGGTCACCAGCGCTGATGTGAGTCTCAGTGCGAGCAGTGTTGCTGGGCATGTCAACCATCCGGTGTTCAGCCCGGATGGTAGGAGCATCGCCTTCACCTCTGACCTGGCCGCGGTCTCTGCGGAGCCCATCTCGATGCCCATGTTCCTGCACTCCGTTAGACCTTACGGCGACATCTTCTCGGTCGACATCGACCCGGACGACATCAAGAAGAACAAGGACATCAAGAAATTCCACCGCATAACGCACAGCCGCTACGAGTACTCCACGCCGGCGTGGACCAAATACGCCACTGATGATCCCAACGCTCAGTGGAACATGTTGGTGACGACAGATACGAAGGTTGCTAACTACAAGCCGGCGTGTCCCTACGTGCACCCTGACGGTGGCGAGAGCTGGCACATGACCGGACACCTCATCCTCCCTAAGAGGTGTTGCTAGGCACAGCTTGGCAGGGCCAGTGCGACTGCAATTTGAGCATCTGTCTTTTTATTTCTTTTTTTGCTGAATGAGCCCTTTTTCTTTGATGTCGGTCCATTGTGTCAGTTCGAGCGTGGTGCTCATAATAAGGTGCTCTCCGAGAGTTCTCGTATGATGTTCTTAGGATTTCTGCAGGCTCTTTGGACTAACCGTACGGTACGGACTCCTCTTGTATCTACAAATACGGCACAATAAAGTATATGTCATGCTTTTTTATATGAGATAATATTTCTTGAGGACGTGTAACTGAAATACAAAATTGGCCGATTGAGTCTGCCGAGGTTTACCAGAATCACCATAGCAATAACCAACTATAGCCACGATCGGGGCGGCTCCATAGCCACGGTTAGCCCCAATCGTGGCTATGTTTCCGAGACTACGAGAAAAACATCTGTGGCCTTGGTAAACAGATCAAGCGTGGCTATAGTCACCCACTATAGCCACGGTTGACATAGTGAACCGTGGCTATTGACTTTTTTAATAAAAAATAAATACGCATTACAAATAATTAATTACAATTATATCACATTAACAACAGTTACATCGCATAACATTAACATTACATTATTACAACACATTAATATTTACAAATGATCGCAAATCCATCAAAGTTATCATAATATGCACATTAGACATGTTTTTTTCAAACAAAGTCTACACTATACGAATCTTCAACTACATCGTGAACCGCACCACTCAAAAAGTGCCCGATACTCCTTCGTCACGTCACTTTCCTTGTCAAAAAAAAAAACCGACCACGAGGACTCGATAACCTCCCTAAGCAAGAAACGACACATCCTAGCAACAATATAGTACAAGTCGTTTGTATTCAAATATTTACGGACCGACGTGAATCTTTTCTTGAAGATTTCATCCATTATCTTTCTGTCCGTTATCCTTGCCTTTTCTAGACTGGCAAGACTTTGGGTTCTCTGTCAATAAATTCATGAAAGTTGGTAGATGATAGACAAAAAAAGAATGCAAATTAAACGAAGCAATCTTAGCGTACCTCTTCGGTGGTCTCGTGGGTGATGGCGTTCAAGTAGGTTGCAGCGGAGCTCGAATACGCACATACGTAGTATTCACAGTTCACACTACCTTTTGCTTGTTTAATGCACTATAAAATAGATGAAATAAATAGCATCACTTCTAATTTCAACGACAGGAGGATAAAAAAGTTAGATGTCACGCATGTCTTACCGGAAATTTGTGACGAAAGTATAGTTGTTTCCGAATCATGTAATGCGCCACCTTCGGGTTCTTTACGTAGTTCAAATAAGTACGATAGTATTGAGGAAAACATATTATTGCATGAAATTACCGCTATTTAAATGTACTTCAGTACTTACCAATTTATGACGCTCACGATATCTTAGTAGCGGTTGGAGTCATAGTCAAGGCTATCCAAGACTAATACATATCCAATTTTTGGCATGATCAGGAAACAAATCCAATGACCACTGCAACAAAAGATCGTATTAGTTAGTATGTCATCTATCTTTAGAACCGACGAGAGGAAGGTAGTGGTCGAACTTACTTGAAGTGGTAAGGCGTGTAAATGACATGGCAATCCCGCCATTCCCCGAAGCACCTGTTAATATGACTTGCAACTCGACCCCTTGCTTTTGTCCTCATGGTGTCCTTTCTTGTAACTCTTGTGGTGTCTTGTCCTTATATATCTTGTCTTTCTCATTTATCAGCGGGTTGATCGCACTTTGATTGATCAAGCTCGGATTGAGGTACCCAACCTTCCAATCGGGTCCGTCGTATCACTTCTTTTGAAATATTGAATTCAAGCTACATAAAAAGTAAAAGGCAATATATAACATGTATTTCAAAAAGTAGGAAATACGAAAAAGATGGATGGAGGCACTTACATGCACCACAAGGTTACGAAGGCCGTTTCCATCTCGTGAAGCCGAAATATAGTGTGGATATCATTAAAATATTGTCCAAGGGTTGAGTCATCGGTATCGTTGAGCACATACTTTGGAAGCTTACATGTGACACATCCACTCCTTCTTTCGCTGCCGCTATGTACCAGTTGTGTAGCTTCCGCATCTCCCAAGGTAGGTTTGACAACATGTTTTTAGATACGAGGGGTTTGCCAAAGATGATATTTGGGAAGTCCTCATTCTCGTCATGACCCTCAAACATGTCATCATCGTATTGTAGCAATTGACGAGGTTCCGTGATTGGTTGCACGGGTCCCTTCCTCGTTCGCTCCAAGTACTATTTCGTGACATGTTCAGGGTTGCGGCTTTGACGGATCCACTCCCATAGGCGTAATATTCCTAGGGATTAGAGGAGTAAACTCCTCCCGAAGAGGCTCGATAAACCGAGGCTCTTCATCAAAGGCTAGTATTTCAGCTTCCGGCTCGACGGAGGGGATACATTGCCCTTCGGGCTCGACAAGGGGGACTATTTGCTGCCGAGGCTCTTCAAAGCCGTGTACTATGGCCGTTTCTTGCTGCGGGGGTCTGCGAGTATAGGACTCATAACAACATACTCGTCCTTGGTCATCTCGTTCCTTAGCGGCCGAAGCAGACACCCGGCAAAGGAGATGGTTGTCCTGCTCCAACTTCATCCCCCGTGCGTTGTTGATTCTCACGAACCGATCCGTGACCGGACAAGAGGAGAGGGGAAACTCCTGGTTCCGAGAGCACAACATCACGCCGTTTCCACATGATGAAGGAACCAATAGCATCATGTAGAGTAACAATCCCTGCGTCAAGTATGGGGCACTCAATCTCATGCTCCTCACATCCTTGATTGACCTCCTCGACGGTGACACGCACGTACTCGGGAGGAATATCCATGTTGTGGATTGTTCGTCTTGGAAGTGATCTACCAGCTTGCAACCTTCAAGGTCTTTCCCTTGTAACAAAATGCAGCTCACATGGACATTCTTGCGTTATGACTTCCGCTTATAATGGGGAGGTAAAGCTAGGCGAAGTGGTTGGGACTACATCGGTCGTATCTGGGATACCGCCACTTCGCATATCAGCTTGGTACATCTCCATCTCGTCGTCTCCACTCTACCTTGTTCCTCTCCTCCTTATATTTCTTGTGAAATTTATGTTTTTTGTACAACAAGGTGGAAGAGCTAGACGAGAAACCCCCTTTCAAAGTGGCCTTGGAGGACACTCGCTCGCACTCGCCCACCTTGCTCTTTGGTCCCCGGAGCAAGAGAGAGTTGGTCTCTGTGATATTCGGATTGAACAACACTAGACCACATCTGCGAATTGATGTCACCCGTCAATTGTTGGATAACTTGCGTTGATTCCGAGTCCATCGGAATAATCTCCCAATTTTTATCCATCGTAGAGTGCGCACGAACCCAATTTTTGGCACGCGGCTCAAGGTCCTCTAGTCGACCAGGCTTCCCTTCCGCACGGAGCTTTTCTTCCATCGCCAAGCCACCGCACGGACCTTAATGTCGTCTAGAGGGGGCGGGGGGGTGGTGAATAGGCGAATCCTGCAAATTAAAACTTAAAACCGAGGTCACTACCAAAACCGGTCGGACCGGTTACCAAAAGAGGTCGACTTGTTTTGTCAAATGCATGAACCCTTGCTCTTGTATCTATCTCAAACCAATACTCGAAGTAGTGCCTCAAGAGATGTTTCTTGTAGTGATACTTAGTCCCCGCTCATCACAAACAAACACAATCTGTAACAACTCTAGTAAAATACAAGTGCATTTCATGGCACTAATCATCATGTCATCATATGGCATTTTTGAAACCATTTAATTGTAGGTCAAGAATGCACATAAAATGTTATTTTAACCTAAGCTGAATTAAGTTCTTAAAAAGAATTCAAATAAAAATAAATTATGGCGTTTAACATTTTCTGTTGATCCAACATAATGATAAAAGATTTATGAAGTTTCTCTCGAAATTATTTTCTTTTGACAAAATGTCTACAAGAAATAATTAAAGCTTTTCTTTTAATTCAAACATGAATTATTAATCTGAAAAATATTTGGAATTGGAACCTGGATCTAAAAAGAAAGGTGTTTAAAATGTTTTTATTAACAACCCTGAATTTTCTTGAATTTTTCCGAGCTCTAGAATTAGGTTTTTTCAATTAATCGAAGCTCGAGGGTGTTTTTGTAAAATGTCACGACCAAGCCCATTTGCCATTCTCTTCTTCCGCTCTCTCTCACAACACCGCCCTGCCGCCAAGCCACCGTAGCAACTCCGGCCGCGCGCCCCCTCTCGCCGACGCCACGCAGCAGCCTTCCCGCCACCTCAACCCTCTCGCCCGTCGAGATAAGGCCGAGCACCAGCCGTGCTTATCTCCCTCTCTCTTATTCTCGGTTCACACCGCAACAGCCACGATGGCCGCCACCCGCTAAGCTCCGCTGCTACACTTCATCCCAGCTCTAGACAAAGGCACCCCCGGACGCGCCTCACACCTCTCAAGCTCCACGAAGAAACCGCACCCTAAACCGTTAATGGAGTCGTGAGTATTTTGATGTTCCCGGACAACCATCACCGCCTACCACCATGACGCCACAGGTGAAATTAGTGCTCCATGGTGAGCCTCAAGTCTTGACTCCACTTCCATGATGTGTGCCATTCTATGCTACATCTCCTTGAACATGTTGTTGTTTCATCTCTTCGACCCGGTGGCCGGAATCCCATTCCTCCCCAAGTCCGACAGCTGGTCCGCCTCTGCCCTCCCGTCGATGGCCTCAAATGGTGGAACTCATGGCAAATGAATTGGTCGACTACCCTCCCCGAGTCTCGGTGAAGCTCCACAACCAAAAATCTGGTATTTTCCTCCTCCGCGTCGAGCTCCCGACGCCGTCGGACTCTCCCTGTTCCGCCATTGCCGCCGGCGAGCACGCTCCGGTGAGCTCCTATTCTCGTGAATCACCTCCACCGGTCCGCCGGCTTGTGAGCCACATGCTGGTGCCCTCCCTCCGAGTTTCGTCCATGACCGGCAGGCCTCCGCCGCGCGCCGTCGCTCCTCGGCCGCCGTCGCCATGGCTCGAGCCACACCGCGGGCCACACGGCCTGGATCCCGTGTGGCCACGCCGGATCCGGTGTGGCCAACCCCGTGCTCCCCGGTGTGGCAGAGAATACTTTCAAAAATCCCAAAATTCATAGAAAATTCCAGAAAAATCAGAAAAATGCCAAACAAAGTTCATTAGATTCATAAAATTATTTCCTATTTGACTATGTATTCAAATGCCTATTTTGAGAAGTTATAATTTCATAGTTTAATTAATTACCTTCCTTTAATTAAGATAATTTATTATTTTATACTATTTACTATTTAATTTTGAGAAATGAATTTCTTTAAATAATAGAGATACTGCAGACGAAAGTTTTTGTTAATTTTATTTTCCAAAATTAAGCATAAACATCGTCATTTCATGTAATTGTATTTTAACATTTCACGTAAAGGCGCATTCATCATTTCATATGTCATCGCATGTTAAGATTGCAGGTCGCTGTTGCATGTTACTTGTAGTGTAGACCTTAGCTATTCAGCATTGATCGTCGATAGCGTCATCGCATGGCCTATCTTGCATGATCGTGCATGCATGTTAGTGACTCGTGATGTATCATTAATTGTTGTAGCACGCGAGGTCGTCCGACAGGAGGGAAGGATCCCGAAGAGATGACCATGGAAGTCAACTACATCGAAGATCACGGATTGTGAAGTCGTTCTACAAGCCGCCTGTGACATCCCGTGTCACGATTAAGGCTAATCACATAGTTAGTGCCCTAATCACAGCACTAATGGAGCACTAAGCACTAATGCTAATCACCCAAAGGAAAATTTGGAAAAACAAAAAGAGGAAAGGGAAAACCTAAACTAAAACCTAGCCCTAACCCAACCCATAAGAGAAATGCAAAAATTATAAAAACACTACCCACATATTTTTGCACCACTGGATTGCTCATGTAAAAAGATGAATTTTCAACATTTTTACAGAATTTTTGAACAAAGTTTTGAATGCCCAAAAATTCAAATTCAAATCTGAAACACTATTACTTGTGAATTTTGTGTGAATTTTTGGAGACACTTTTGGAACTTCAAACTAAAAGGTGGAAATTAAAGCACATCATACTGAAACTCTACATATTTTTATTTCGGATTTTGGAGCAGCAGACGTACGAATTTCGCTCAAAGTTTGAAACCACAGATTTAAATTTTGAAACTCGAGCTCGAGCTCATCGCCCAGGGGGCAATGGCGGCTCGGACCGCCGGTCCGGCGCCACCGCGGCTGCCCCCGTGTGTGCCCTGCCCTGTCCCATCCGCCACGCAGGCCCTGGCCACCCCCCAACCAATTCAGTACCCGCCGGCCAACAGTGGGGCGCCGGAGTTACTCCTCCTCTGCCGCCGCCCACGCCACCGCCGCCCCCTTCTTTTCTCTAGAATCCGGCACGAATGCCAAGTCCCCGTCGCCCCTTTTCGTCTCAAACCATTTCCCCACTCCCCTCTGCAGCCCCCGGTGCCAGCAGCTCGCTCCCCCACCCTCCTCGGCGCGAGAACGAGGGCAATCGCCGCCGCCGGTATCACCCGTCCGCCATGGGCGCCGTCACCTCGAACTCGAGCTAGGTGCGCGCCCCCTCGAACTCCTGCGCAAGTAGCGGCGCCATGACTCGTCCCTGCCTCTGAACTAACCGCCCCACCTTGCTCCCCGCCCAGGTCTCCGGATTTTCACGGATTCGAAGGCCGCCGCCGCCGGTCGTCCGCACCCCCACGACGCGCGCCCACCTCGGGTCCTCCTCGTCGCCACCCGACCCCACGCCGTCAACCCTCACCCCCGGGTGATACTCACGGACCGTGTCCCTTCCTCTCTCGCTCCCCGAGCTGCACGCGCGCCGTCGCCGTACCTTCCGCAGCGCCGCCGCTCGCCGCACCGCCCTTCCGGCCGTCGCGGGGCCCGGGACCCTAACCCACGGACTCGCCGTTGCGCGAGCTCCCTTCTGGCCCAAGCGCGGCTCATGCGCTGCCCCAGGGCGCCGGCACCACCGAGCTCGTCGGCGCCGGCCACCGCAGCCGGAGCCCGCGCCGCCCTCTCGTTTAAAATTCCCGGGTGGCAAATCCGTAAATACACCCGAACTTCATTCAAGTTTGAAAAATCCATATCTCGCGTTTGAATCGTCCAAAAATTTCAAACTAAAATGTTTTGGGAACTAGAAGACCTGTACTTTCATGAAAGAAACATGAGCTGGTCAGATCTACATGTTTTCATATTTTTACAAAAATGACAAAAGTCAACCCCTGAAAACTTAACTAGGCCATAACTTTAAAACTATAAATCCAAATTAAATGCCACTTGGCCAAAATCTTCACCCAGGCACATATGAATTGTTGGCACTGGAAGATCTGCATTTCATTTCATATTTTGCAAGTTATTGCATTTCTTGTATTCTCTGTATTTAATTTTTAATTAAATCGGTGTAAATTATTTTTGCATGAAAATTGGTAATTAATTCCCTCCTGGCACTGTGTATGTGTATAAAAGTCCATGGTAATTTTTGAGCATGTTAAGTAATTATTCTTACAAACCCTAGATCTAAATTCCAAAAAGGCTATTTTCAGCACATGTCTAAATAGTTTTATGTTTCCAAAAATTATGTTTCTGCATGTTTATGTAATTTTCACTGTTCACCCTGTCCTTTAACACCTCATGTCAGGTTTAGTCAAAAGGTTTCATGTATTTCACGTATGTATTAATTTTGAGATCAAATTCTTATTAAAAATGAAATCGTCATCGCATGTGATGCTAAAAACACCTAAGCCTATGTTTCTTCGATTTATATTTTGAAAACTTGCTAAAATGTTAGTGCTAAACCTGCAAGCACCACAGCACTCATGTCTATGCAATCAAGTCATTGCTCATGGATTAGTAGGATTATGTTTGTTCGTGTAATTGATTTCCTTAAAAAGAAAACAAGAGGCATGTTCACGATTGCTAAAGTTTGAGCAAACAAAACTTTTGATTTACATATTCATATGCATCTTTACAAAAAACAGCACACATGCATCACCATCATCATCGACCTTCTATTCATGCCACTTATGCATTGCATTTCATTCTCTAGGTGACGACGCCGAATTGATTCCGCCGGAAGAGACGGTTGCAACACTCAACGCTTGTGAGGCTAGTGCTAACTACGACCACTCTCAAGGCAAGCCCCGGTGCATTCCTATTATTTTGAAATGTCTTTCTTTTATCACTATATTAAGGATGATGAATATGCATTTAAGTTCTAGGAATTGATTGGAAATCCACGTGCATAAAAGTCCTATATGTCCTATGTTCATTATGTGTCATATCCTCGTTAGAAATGCTATGCTATGCCTATGGAGTCAACGATAGAATGGGAATCTCACCTATGGCTACGATTAAATTTGAACATGATGAATTTGGTTAAAATTGAGAACACCCCATTGTGGCTCCGCGAACAAGTTTGAGTTGTGTACCACTTGCATGCCTTTCTTATGGGGATTGGTAAACCTATGTAGCTTGTAAGTTGTAAAGTGAGCCGGATATCTCACCGACCCGGAGGTGATGTGTATGGCACGGTGGTTGCACGGGTTGAGGACCGTTGGAGAGTACATGGGTTAAGCCTTGGGCACGTTGTTGAACGGTCGCAAGGGGACGTGTACTCGGGGTCGGTGGCCCCGTGTTTTACTTTATGATGAACTCGCGAACGGTGGCCATACGTGTTCTTAAATGATGCGTATGTCGTGCATTTGGGTCTTTTCCTGCAGGATTAATAATTTGATAATTATCGCCGTTTCCTCTCGGTTAATGAGTACCACCTGATTTGAGCAGTCCGCAATGTGTAGTAAAGAGGAGATGATGAATAGCTTGCTGGTTTATATTGATATTGAATTGTATTGCAAACTCTTGTAATGTTAGCATGCTCACTAAAGTTCTTTTATGCAACAACCCTATTAATTTGGCTAAGAAATAAATTTGCCAACCTAATTAGCATAGGTGCTATTTATGCAAAAGGCCAAGTTAAACCGGTCAAGCCCCATGCATCTAGGAGTCGGTCTTAGATGACCAATTTGGCGGGTAAGACTTGCGGAGTATGTTAGATACTCGGGCTTTGCCACTACATGTTGATTTACGGGTTTCCTGCAAGCCGGGTTTTGTGATTGTTGTGGTAAGGTGGTTTGGGATGGAGAAGAGCCCAAAGAGTGGACCATTGAATGGGTCCCTAGCTCTCCGACCCATGATGAGTGAGCCATGGCCTAGGCCGGCATGGTTCATTTAAGTTATCTATGTATCGTCGAGTTATGTATTTCGCTTTCGCACTTTAAATTCGAACAAAGATCATGGTTATGTAAGACTTAATTTCGAACCTAATGTATCTTTTATTCGAACTCTATGTTGTAATCAAGACTTGATTAGGTAAACTTGTAAGCCGTGGATGTTTGTTAATGTGATGCTATGTATGGTTGCTTCGTCAATCATCTCCCAAGGCGATCCGTACCACACTTAACTATCTTTCGGGATAGGGGTGTGACACCGCCGAGGTGAATCAAGAAGGAAAAATCATCGGCGCTAACGCCGCATCGAGCGAACCTAACTACGCTACGATTAAAGGCAAGCCCGGTGCATCCCACCTATGATTTTAAAGTCTTTACTTTTATTACGGTTAATGAGTCATGATTGTGCACTAGGTTATAGGAGTTGCTTGACACCCTAGATGCATGAGTAGGACTCCTATGAGAATGTTACCCTTATACTGGTTTGAAGAGCTCGATAGCTGATATGCTTAAGTCATAGGGAATCGGTAGAAGTCGAGTGGTGGCATATGCTACTCACGAGATATAGGGTAATGACTTGATCAATGATGCTAAGAGGAATGATAAGAGAAAGTTGAAAGTGGAAGTGAAGATAATGATAAAGCCGAGACCGGACGGGCCCCATAGGACAAAGGGCAAAGACGAGGTCTTGCAAGATGGTAGCCCCGTCTCGTGTCTGGTCAAGGACCGTACCGTTGTCGGCTTAGTTGAACAAGTTTGAACGTACCGTACTACATGCTGGTGTAATGGGTCCAGCAAGCTGATATACCCTACCGTCCCGGAGATGTAGCGTAGCCAACTCTCTTTTGTTGGCTGTTAGTGAGATCGGAGTCTCACAGGAGGGAAATGGGTCGCCCACGGATGAACTCGTGGGGTCGCCATATTCCCGGGGAGTTTGGAGACGGCTAGTCTTCTGCCAGGTGTTAGCGGGAAAGTTGTCGTATACGACCAGTGGGGTGCGTATACGTCGTGTAGTCGTGTTTTGCCAGCTGGTACAAAATCGATTCGAATCGCTGTCCCTCGCAGTAATGAGTACCGCTTGTTTAGCTCGTCGCATCGTAGTAATCAACTCGAAAGATGAAGAAGAGATATGAAAGAACAGATTGGTCGGAATTAATCTTTGCTTGAAAACTTGATTGCTGTAGTTGTAGACTGCAAACATTGGTTTCTAATAAACTTAATTTTGAGCTAAAAACATGAAAGTAAGGATCAACCATTAGGTGCTGTTTTCGCAAGAGAGTCAACTCCACAGCCATAAAGCCTTTGCATACTAGGCGTCGGCCTTAGCGTGCCTCGTTGACGGGTCGGTCTTGCTGAGTATTAGAATACTCGGGGTTTGTTCGTTATGTTTTCAGGACATGAGTCGTACTTCCACGACTTATACGGTACCTTTTGGGAAGAGGAGCAATGTCCCGAGGGAAGTTCCCTCCAATGGGAACAAATCCCAACGCCGTGAAGGAGAATGACCGTGGTGTACGCCGGGCTCGGTACATCATGATAAACGTTTTAGTAGTATTTTCTTGTACAAGGACTAAGTTCCGCTGCAAGACTCCTAGTGTTTTAAATTTCAATAATGTTTATGCTTCCGCTGTACGATGTTTGTATTTTGAAAACCTGGTTGTATTATACCATGATGTACATATTCTAGTTTGTATGAAATGATGAACTGTTGTAACTCGCTTCGTCGAGTGTCTCCCTGTACCGATTCCTGGTGTCCCGGAAGGGATGTCACAACAACCAAGTAGATCGAAGCGGAAGATGACACAAGAATTTGTTTGCGAAGTTCGAATTCACCACGTGAATCCTACATCTCCCTTGAGGAAGCTTGAGTTGCTTGAACACCGTAACACCTCGATTTTTGGCCAAATTAAAACCCATTAAATAAACCATTTTATTTTATTCAGGAAAATATTTATGAAAATTAACTAGGAAATTAAAACCTAATTACATATATAGGAAAACAACACATAGAATTTTTATATAAAATCTTGGATTACTTGCAAACTTGGTTGTTTCTATTTTATGTACCTTACTTATATTTTTCTTCACCTTATTTTGGTTCGTTGGAATTTAATTGATTTTTATTTAATTTTATTTTGACTTAAGGAGTTAAGAGAAAATAGAAAAGGAAACAATTCCCTATCGGGCCACCCTACCCTCTTTTTCCCTCCCCGGCCCAGCCTTCCTCTCTCTCCGGCCCAGCCCACCACCGCCCTCGGCCCCCGCCCCGTCGCACGCCGGTCGCACCTTCGCCCGTCGCCCACGTCGCTACCGCCGCCCCGTCCGCACTCCGCGCACACCCCGCCAGCCTCGCTCGTGCGCCCAAGCCGCCGCCCTCGTTGGCTCCTTCCCCTCCCTTATCCCCTCGCGCGTCGCGCCGCACACCCAACGTCGCCCGTACCACCCCCTCCGTTGCGGCTCCCGGCCAACCGCCATGGCCTCTTGTCACCTTGTGCCGACACGACCATGATCGCCTCCCGTCCCCACACGACGCGCGCCGTACTCGGCCCTCCCCTCCTCTCCATGACTCCCGCTGCCGTCGCGTTGGCGGCCGTGCGCCATCGTCGCCATTCCGCACCTACCCCCTATGAAAGTCGCCCCGCTCCACTCTTGCTCGCCACCCCGGCCGCCCAAGCTCGCAGGCAAGCCTCACACCCCTCCGGCTCCCCTTCCCCCTCCCTCCTCTCGCTCCGCCACCGGAGGCCGCCCCACCTCTCTGTTCCCCCTCATCGCCCGGCCATATCCGCCTCCCCGACGACGAGCCATGGCGCTAGGCAGCTCCGCCATACGCCCGCGCGTCCCCTAGCCCCTTTTCCCCCCTCCACAATCGCACTACGCAACCACCCCCTCCTTCCACCACCGCCGCCCGAGCCTCCTATAGGCCGGCACATCCTCGTCCGACGCTGCCCCGCATCGCCAACCCCCCGCTAGCTCGCCACGACCCACTTGCCGCCGGCACGCCCTAATCCTCTTGCAGGACCGTCTCCGCCGCCGGAATCCGCGACTCCGGCAAGCCCCTAGGCCGCACCGCCCGTCGGTCCACCGTGTACCGGTGGACCAAGCCACCGACCTATTCCACGTAATTTCCTATAAGGAAATAAATCCTATATTCCCCGAAAAGCCACTTTTACATAAATCCCCCGGCCTTTTCAAGAATAAATTAACAAGCCCTTAGATTTTTACATAAATCCCCCCAAGCTTTTCAAAAATTACAAATAGGTCCCTAGCCAGCCCAAAAATGCATTTTTGCATTTTAGCCCCTCCACTTCTCCAAATTACCAAAATTTATTTATTCTTTTATAGAAACCCTAGCTGATTTTTACAATAACACCCCCGAGTTCCCACAGACCATAACTTTTCAATCGTAGCTCCGTTTTAGGCGATTCCGACGCCGTTGGAATCGTCATAACGAACCCTAGCATCCGGAGCCTTCCTCTTCACTCAATTTTATTTGGTTTTTCGTTGCTATTCCTTTTGCTTCCATTATTGTATGTGACGTAGCTTAGGAACTCTAACGTCGTCTCGTAGACGAGGAGAACCAAGAGCAGGAGCCCGAAGACCCCGACGACGAGGAAGACTTCGAGGACACGTTAGGAGGCAAGCTCTATCAATTCCTTGATCATAATTGATCCTAATTTGTCCGCTTATTCTCGCACCTATATAGGATGCTACTCTTATATGCATTATCCTTGCAAATATTTTGCTAGAGCCCAATTGTTCTATGATAATGTTCAAATCACTATAAATGCGAACATTATATCCTTGATTGCCATTAGAACACTAGAATCAACCTAGCTGTATTGTTAACTATGTTAATGATATATTAGTATCTTGCTTAGTGACTCATTACTATCTTTCATCATACACCCTGTTTATGAAAATGTGTTTGGTGGTGTGTGTTGATGGGTGGGTGATTAGAACAACTGTGTTAAGGTGAAGTTGGGTGGGAAATGATACCGGCCGTGGGCGAAACTCCTAGTACTGGTGTAGAGTACTTGATGTTTACGTGCTGTCCATTTGCGATGGACGAGTGTTTGCCCTGCCATATAAGGACCGGTTCTTCGGACCGTAAATTGGTGATTTAGTGTACAACCACGGAACATGTTATGGGCAGGATCGTGCACCAAACCTCGGGTTACGCAGAAAGAAGTTCCACCGGGTGTAGTAGATGATGGAGGTACACGGATCGTTTATTTGGTGAAGTCTAGTACTTGGCACATATATGGTGGACGGTATGCTTCTGTCATACGCGTCGGATCCCTGGGCATTCGGGGTGGACTTGTGAACGTGCCTAGTTGCGGTGGCAACGTTATGTGTTCCGTTGCTAAGAACATATAGCATGTGGGTAAAGTGTACCAACCTCTACAGAGTGTATAAAACTATCCGGATGTCCGTTGTCACGGTATATTGACACGCCAAACCTTGAGCTCTCGTTGATTAGCCACAAATAATAATACCTTGACGTGTGAGTGGGCAGCCATGTGCCCGTGTGTTTTGGAAATGGTGTTGGCCCGAGTGTGCCGAGCTGTTATGACCTTCGGTCGGAAGGCTCATCTAAAAAGAATGGGAACTATTGGGATTGATGAATATCTCCCCCGAGTCCGACCAACTAAAATTATGAAATAGCTTTCCTCTTCAAGAACCCCTTTGCTTCTGTAGTGAACCCCGCAGCCGCGTTGTCTCGCTAAAACTCGACCCTACCTTGACCACAACCAGATTGCAAAAATAATATCCCTTGATAGTGATAGAGCTTGTTGAGTACCTTATGTACTCACCCGTTGCTTATTTGTTCGGACGAAGATGGAGAATACCACGAGAATGAGGAGTAGGTCGCGTCCTTCGCTCGATGTTGCCTCGTGGAGTTTATGATGCTTTCCAAGTGTGTTTTCTTTTATATGAGGTTGGTCTATCCGCCTCTTTGAATGTAATCCGGTCCATGTATCCCCTAGCTACTATCCCTTTGAGGAATCGATAAAGGTTGTTGTATCGGATTTGTATCATCTACGTGTGTACCAACTACTGTTCCGGGGATTGGTACGTATACACGGTGTAGTCCCGAGAGTGGGACGCCACAAACACCAACTCCAAACCGGGTCTCTTTCAACCACTTTCCCATATCCACTAGCTTGATATCACAACCTGCACAAACTTCACAAACCGACCCTTGGCTCACCATAACTTGGGAGCTCGTGGGTAACGCCTAGCCGTCTAGGAGGCTTCACCTCCAAGAGTAACAAATGCCACAAGATCGCTCGACGCAGCCAAAAAGGGCTCAAGGCTTGGATTGCTCTCAAATGCTCAAATCTCTCAACCCAACTCAAAGGTTTTCACCAAATCACCGAAGTCTCACAAAGAGGTGTTGGGGAGAGCTCAATATGGCAGTTGGGATGTTCTCAAATGATCCGGAACCAGCAACCCTCGAAATAGGGGAGGGAGGCTATTTAAACAGCTTTTGGAAAACCGATCGTTGGGTGTCTCGGCCCAAACCGGTCCGACCGGTTTCACAAACCGATCCGACTCTGTTTCTAGTCAAGCACACCAACCGAGCTCCACAAGGCCCTCCACTCATTTCTATTTGATCGCATCTCACCAATTTTTGTGTATAGGCTCTAAACAAGTTCTAGAACACTATCACACTAACAGCAGAGGTAAAACCTTAGGTTTACAAAGCCACGATCGACCTCGTTTGCAAAACCGGTCAGGTCTGTTTTGTCGAGTCAGCCTACTAACAAGTTGGGTTTCGTGGGTTTTCTCTCGATGGCTTCTTACTTAGGATGTTGAGTACTTTGAACATTGTGGAAGCATAATGTTGCATCCTCCTTGATAGTACGGAAAACCTATACTCAAGATTAAAAGAAAATATACATTTTTCACTCCTTGAGCTTGTAGACTTGTCACTTGCCACTTTATCAATTTTGCTTCAATTTGGGGTTGACAACATGAATAGAAACCCGAGCATATCTACCTTGAGCTGATGACTATGAATATTGAATCCTTTTGATCAACTTTGGAGTTTCCATTCATAGCTCATCTTTCATAAATAATTTAATACTTAATGATATGTGATTGTTCATGGATTGAAAGATCCGTCGAGTCTACTCCACTTGCTCTTCTCCATCACTATGGTCCCTCGGCGTCAAGCCTTGTCCAATGAATGGTCCATCACAGCCAAATCATGTTATTCCTTCTTCTTCCTACCATCTTAATTCCCATATCATTTCGTATCTGTTGACGTCAAAAGTCGCCGACACACCGTCGTCCGGAGAGTCCACCGAAATTCCAGTCGACGCAGAATCCCGTGCTCCCAACGGACCGGCTCAACTCGCCGATGTTCGTGTGCGCTGGTGCGTGCCGGATGGTTTTCCTATAAACCAACAAAGACAATAAAAGAGTGTAAAATTCCAGGTCATCGGCCCGGATAGACCGATGTGCAGCCATGGCCGATCACTGCGTAAGATAGACAAAATCGGCCATGAACAGAGAACAGCCCGGCCCATCCATTTATGTATTAAATGTTAGGCAAACGAATCGTGGTACAAACGATACGAAATCGGCCGATGCTATAACATGCGATCGGTGACTAGCAGCCGATTTCGTCGGTAAACGATCAAATCATTAAGACTTTGCAGGGATGTGTTATCGAGTACAATGTAAACAGAGCAATTATTAATAGGATGTAATTAGTTTGGTAGCAAGAGGATAGTTTAATCATCAATCGGATCCGTGAATCGGCCGATCGGGTATGCGGCCGATTCTGCCATTGATTATATCGGTGAATTATTTAGATCTATCCAAAGGTATAATGATGATCAATAAGATCATACTTAGTAACTCGGGTTCAAAAGCGGCTTTAACAGGTTTGGCATTAATTAAACATAAAACAGCTTAATGAACGTGATAAGCAATCGGCTAAACACTCCGAAAGAACAAGTAAGACAAATACAACCACACAGATCCCAAATCGACCAGTCGCTCCAACAGGACAAGTCAACCGATGGCACGCGGCTGGACCAGTCTAACGGCCGCGCACGCCCGGCCGATTCAGGACAAGCACAATCATAAACGTCTTAACTATGAAAGTAAGTCTACACCCTAGCCAATCGGCTGCATGCGCCTAGGACAGGTCAACTATCGCAAAGGCAAACACAGGACACGTCAACCGAATCCGCACGATCGAATCGGCCAAGATGTAGAAGAATTCTCATAGCGGCTATCGTGACTCGAACGACCAGATCCGAGCCAATCGGCGCCGTGAGTAAAGGCTGGAACGGGGAGGCAGGACAAGTCAAACTACCTCCACCACGAGCCCGGACCAGGTCAACTTGACTCATCCCGGCCGATACTCACTACGCCGATCGAAAACAGATCCGGTCGCCGGATAACTAGCAATTAAGCCATCTAATTACGAACAATGCGCCGAGAACTAGACAAGCATAATTACCTTGTCAAGCCAACGTGTCGTCGATCGGAGCCCCGAAGATCCCCGCGCGAAAACAGTAAAGACTTGACAAGAAATTAGGGTTTGGCGATGCGCCGAAAGTTGTATTGGATGTGAATCGAGTTTACATGTTACATCCGAGTATGTATTTATACTCGGCAAAAAGAATCCTATTCGGACCCTCCTCGAGCCGATTTCCTAACCGACTAGAATCCTTTTTCCAAAACTAACTATTATTTCTAATTTTACAACGTGGGCCGGGCCCATCAATGTTGTGCTCTTCTCGTTGGCGTCCGCGCACGATTCCCGGAGAGACGCGCCTTTTACTCGCCCAAGCGGCCGTCGGCCTTCTCGCCCACCGGCCCTTTTTGACCTATAGTCGCCGACAATGGGTCCCTTGGTCAAAAACCGGCGTCAACACATGTCCCCCGAGTCCGGGGTATGCAACGCATGCGTCGGACTGATTTATCCTCTTTACTCGCGCCGGTTTTACTCGCCCGTCACCTCTTCATAAAAGCCGGGGTTACCCCTGGTCATTTCCCATCTGTTTCCTCTCCTTTGGCTTTCATCTTCCCCTGCTCTAGCGACCTTTGCCCTTTTCGAGCCTTTTCAACTTCCCACCGCGCCGCCGTCGTTTTCTCTCCCGGTGACCATGAATCCCACTCGTTGCTGCTGCTGCGGCCGCCGCCGCCGACCGAGTCGTCGCCACCACCAACGCCGTTCCGGAGGTAATGTACATTCGGGCATCCCTCTTCTCTACTTTTGCAATTTTCTTTGTGTTCTTGTTCTTGTTCATTTTCACAATCTATCTTCTTTCCGTCTTGTTTCTCATTTTAGCCCTATTCCTTGTTTTTAGGAGATCCGGAACCAAATCGTCATCCCTTCTAACATCCCGACCCATTTCTTCTTGGGCCCCATGGGCGATCCGGACCCCACGGATCTTATCCGTGCCGAAACGAACCGGGTCCCATTTCGGCAACAATCTCCATTATCGGCCGAGTGGTCCAAGTAGCTTTAGGTCATGGCCGACTCCTGTTGCGGGGTGGCGGGATTGGTATAACCGGGTATCGGCCGTGGCTGATGTGTTGCATATTTCCAGGAACTGTTGGAGATGAGAGTTGGCGTCCTCGGAGGCCTTTCCACAAAAGGGAATGGCTTGCACCATAGTGATGAGGCTGGACTTGATGTCAAGTCCTGCAGCACCAGCGTCGACGTTGGGCCCAATGGGCACATTGGCGACGGAGGGCGCAGAGTAGTCACGAAGGGTCCTTTCAGCCATGAGTGTTGAGGTTGATGGTGCGGAAGATGCGGGCTCGCTTGTCGTGGGTTCTTGAGGAGAGACAACGACGCGAGGTCGAGTCTTTCTCGCAAGAGCCTCGGGATTATCAACGAAGTTTTCCGGCAAGTCGAATCCACGCATGCACTATCCTGTTTTCACCTTTGAGAGAAAACAGATCAAGGTTAGCTCTGCAAGGGCAATGATTAAATCATCATCAAGTGTAATCATGAACATTCATTGTATTCTTATTAACCAATGTCTTCCCCGGCAACGGCGCCGGAAATGCTTGTTGGCATCTCTTAAGGTCACGCGGAAAGAAACACGTGACCGCGGGAGAGCCAAGGGTTTAAGTCACTTGCACTATTTAACCAAATAATCCACATCCAGTACAAGTACTAGATATGTATTATAAGGTGGGTCATGAATATCCGCAAGCGGACGGATAACCCGTTGTAGCATTTCACCCGAGAGTATTCAAGGGTATCGTATTTATATTTTCCCCAAGGAAGACATGGTTGATAAGAGTACTTATGTTCATGGTGTTACAAAAGAATGATGAAGTATTCACATTCCAATGCAGGGGTTAGGAGCAATAAGTTGAGGATAGTGTGACACACACCAAGGCGATGTATTCTCTTATAAAAGGGATAGAGGCGATCCTAGATAAAGCTAAACTAGACTAGCAGACCACTACTCCTAATGATACAACATTCATATGAGTGCGCAGCTTCTACCTAACATCCAAGATCATGCAAGCGCAAGCAAGCGTCTAATGCCTAGGCATCATCGGGAGATCCGTCTTACGCGAGGTCCGCCTCGCGACTCCGGCTTTTAGACTCCTATGCCATGCCCGAACGTGGAGGATTACTTTGGATGACAAGGCTGTCACTTCTTGTCACCTACCTCTACAAACCGTGGGACACGAAGCACATTCAACGGTGGGTAGATAACCCCAGACACCGTGCCGGCGTCACTAACCACAACTCTAGATCCCTCGAGGCACCGACATGGTGGTAAATCTAGAGCACCCTTGCGGGACGATGAACCCGAAGCCTATTCATAAGAACACTAGCCTAACTAGCATACGCTAGACGAAAGGATCAAAGCTAGCACTAAGTCATGCAAAGGCGTTCGTCGCTCAAGAATGAGCGACGAACGGCAATTAATCAAGTAAGATCAGGAGTAATCGGTGATCAAGTATGAACGAACGAAGAACATTCGATATGAGTTCATCTTCTATTAATGAAGAACGAAGAACGAACGACGAACTCATATGAACGAACGATGAACGATCAAACAAGATCATGATTACTCTATAAAGCTCATGACAAGGATATGAACGAAAGTATTCCATATATAAAAGATCAAGTCTCATAAAGAGAGGATACAAGAGCTATACCCAATTTTCCACAAGACTTTGGGAGCAATGAGGCAGCCCACTACTAAGCCTAGCACTACCTAGAAAGCCTCTAAACTTCTAGTGTGAGGAGAGAATGATCCTTGTGTTGTTGTGTGTGTTAAGGAGGGGGGTACCCCTCCTTATATAGGCTTGAAAGGTCGGCTCCTGGAGGCGGTTTCGTAGGTCGGTGGCATTTAATGCGCGTGGAACCGACCTCCGGAGGCGGTGGGCAAACCGCCGGAGAAAAGTGGGCCGGGGGGCCACCATGACGGTTCGGCCGAACCGCCTTGTTGGTTCGGCCGAACTGCCACCGGCCCCTCCTGGGCTGGGCTTTGGCGGTTGGCTCCCCCACTGGATGTTGGTCTTTGATCCAGGTGCGTGAGGCCTTATTTGTGTTGGATTTCGTGGTCGTTGGCCTTTTATCTTGGAGTTGATTCCCGCGGCGAAGTGGAAGTTTTGTAAAAGTGTTGATTTGTCGCCTCGGGGCCCGGAATTCATCATTTTCCACCCGCACACTAAAAATCTAGAGGTACACGTGGAACTAGGTTATTTCTAAGTAAAATGCATGCAAGACATGCCTAGTCCTTCTCATTTATTTGACTAATTGACGGTCGAAATTGGTCCGTAACGACCGTCAACACACACTTGAGCGGGTTCATCTTCAGATCCGTATTGTCTTGTCCTCTTCAACACTTCCCCGAGATCAGCCACATGACTTCCAACCGATCTTGATTTCACCATGACATCATCAATATAAATTTCCACCAATCGGCCGATCAAATCGTGATATATAAAATTCATGGCCCTCCGATATGTAGCACCAGCATTTTTTAGTCCGAAGGTCATGACAACCCACTCATATAGTCCCAACGCTCCGGGCATCCGAATGCCGTTTTCGATATATCTTCCTCGGCCATAAAAATCTGATTATACCCAGCATTTCCATCCATAAAGCTCAAAATCTTGTTGCCGGCGGCTGCATCAACCAACAAATCGGCGTTTGGCATTGGATACTCATCTTTCGGAGTTGCCTTATTCAAATTCCCGAAGTCAATGCAGACCCGCATCTTTCCATTTTTCTTCTCCACCGGCACAATACTAGAAACCCACTCCGCATATCGGCATGGCCCGATGAAGCCGGCTTCATACAATCTGATAATCTCTTCTTTGACGGCTTCATAATACCTAGGGTCAATCTTCCGAGCCCCCCGCTTATATGGTCGATATCCGGGTTTAGTGGGCAACCGATGTTCAACAATCGATCGGCCGAGTCCAGGCATCTCGCTATAATCCCAAGCAAAACAATCCTTAAATTCTTCCAATAAGGCCACCAATTCATCTCTTACTTCTTTACACAATTTCTTGCTAATATATGTCGGCCGAGGCTTGTCTCCATCCCCTATATCCACTTCTTCTAATTCATCGGCCGACACAAAACCGTGGCCTAATTTCCCGTCTTCCGGTTCATCAATCGACCGACTCACCATGTCTTCAGTGTGTATATCGATCGGCCGATTGTCCGTCAATTCTCCCGTGGGGCCCATCGAGCAGCCGGGGGTACCCGACCCCCGGTCACAATAACTCCATCATCCGTGATGTTTATGGCCTCCGCATCCCAATACGTGCCCGATAAACAAGGCAAGCTCTCTAGACCAGCAAACTCGAAATCGGCGGTTGCAATGGTTACGGACTTATCGGCCCGCACGATTTCGACCTTGTTGCCGACCCATTGAATCAAACACTCGGTGCATGGTTGAGGGGATGCAACAATTGGCATGAATCCAGTCTCTCCCTAACAAAGTTGTGTATGCACCTTTCCCGTCAATGATGAAAAAAGTGGTGGGTATGGTTTTGCTGCCCACAGTGATCTCCATTATTGCGGCCCCACGCACATCTTGGCTTCTCCCGCTGTAATCCTTGAGCGTCGATTAGCCCTTATCATTTCTTCCGGCGTCTTCCCGAGCTTGCGGTATGTAGTAATCGGCATGACATTGATCGCCGCTCCTCCGTCGACCAACATTTTCCTCATCGGCGACCCATTGACATAGCCGCTAATGTATAATGCCTTGAGGTGCAAATGATCGGAGTTGACCGGCTTATCAAATACCGCTGATTCCGGCGTCCACAGAATCTCCGAAGTTTCCTCAATCGGTTCTTCTTCACCCGAATTTTCATCGGCCGATCCGACAATCCCGGGCATCGGTGACATCATATTCACCGCGGCTTCAGCCCGGACCACCCGAGACTGCACTTTCGGCCTCCATTGCTTCTTGGGCTTGGGCTCATCATCTTGGTCATCTCTCGTAATGGCGTCCACCCTTGATTTCCCGACAACGCATTCTTTGAAGCCTCCTCTTTTGGGTTTTGCTCGAGCAAACCACCGGGGCACCACCGACCTTCGTTCTCGGTTTGATCACCTCTCGAATCTTCATGGTATTGGTAATCGAACTCTTCTTCATCATTGATTGGTCCCAGTCGATCGTGAACGAGAGGTTCTCTTTGGCACTACGTATCTTCGTTCATCATACCCGTGATCGTAGTCGATTGCTCTTCCGGGGGCCGATTGTCGAGATTCATAGTTGCGACCAATCGGCCGTCCCTGGTAATTTGACGACCCGACGTCACGATACTCTTCCCGGCCGGTGCACTCTGGACAGTTCTCGATAGATGGAAGCTTCATGTTTCGGTCCCAGCAGATCTGAAAGAAAGGACAATCCCGAGTGTGGGTCAAAATCTTCTCGGCGGATCACGCTTTGCTCGTACTGCTGACTTTGATCGATAGATTCCTGTTCATGTGCCACTTGATCTCTTTCTTCCCTCTCCCTCTTCCTCTCATATCGGCGTATGAAACCAGCTGATCCACCACCGATGGTATTGATGTACATCGTATTAGTAGGGAAAGGGTGCCCATCAACTTTCATCTTCTTCTTCACATCAGCTGCTCGCAATATCCCACTCGTCAACCGCCTTCCGGATCTCATCTCTCATAGCATAACAATCAACAGTGTTATGATGTGAATTTCCATGCCATTTGCACCACTTAGCCATTTTCTTCAACTCCTCCGGCGTAGGAATCTTGTGATGAGGCGAAAGCTGAATTTTCTTTTCCCGCAGCAGCTGATCAAATATCTCGTCGGCCTTAGATAAATCAAAATCATATTTTCTCTCTTTAGGATTGACATGCGGAGAAAATATCGGCCGTTTGTTATTAGTCCACTCAACTGCATTAATTTCCTCTTCATCATCTTCACCGTCGAAATCAGCATAAGCTACCCGATATCGCCGATTCCCGGTGAGCTGGAGATTCTCTTCCTGGCCAACCGCCCTTCGTGTCAGCTGTGCCAGCCCATCAAACTCATGTGGGGTAAACTTTTCTTTGATGTTGGAGAATAACCCCGCATAAGCAATTTCGGCCAACTGTTGCTCTGTCAGGTTCAGGTTGTAGCATCGTCCCCTCGAGTCCCGAACCTCTCGTATATAATCAGCTATCGATTCCCCGGTTTCTGTTTTACTGCCATTAAATCGGACAAACTAAGCTCGGTGATGCCCGTAAAAAGTACGAGTGAAACCTTTTCTCCGGATCGGCCCAACTTTGAATAGAACCAGGCGACAGTCGAAGCAAACCATGAAAAGGCCGATCCGGACAATGACGAGTGGGAATAACCTAACCCGCAAAGCCTCCCGAGTAGACGCCTCACCAAGCTGTGCGTCATATCGGCCGATGTGCTCCATAGTCGATGTATTATCTTGCCCGGAAAATTTGGAAAACTCAAGAATTTTATATTTATTGGGTAAAGCCACGGAATCCATCCAGTCGGGGTAAGGTCGCCGATATAATGCACTCTTCTCTTTAGGCTTCAAATCGAATTGATCTCTCATCATATCGGCGATTTTAGCCATGAGGCTATTCATATCATTGGGTCCAAGCAGTTGCTGATCCGGTCCCCGTCATATGAGCTGCATTGGGCTGTCCCCCAGTTGGGTGTATCAACCGACCGTTCCCGGAAATCCCAGTGCTAGTAGTCGGGAATAATGTCCGCGGAGCGATTCCATAATTCATGGCCGATTGGATCGGCCGTCCGATCATGAATCCTCGTCCCCCAGCGAGTTGGCTGTGGAATACCGGATATCGGCCGTACTATAGTAGGTGAGTTCTCAATTCCACTCGGGCCGATATTTGGTACGTAGAAGAAATTGGGTTGCTGTGCCATCCGTGGGACCGCTGCCACATTGGTTGCTGCCCCCAACTCGAAGTCGGCTGTTGTACATCTTGTCCGTTGCCTTCTTCCGTTACCGACTTCTTGGGGCCACCGTCATCCTCTTTGCCTGGCTGGGTTGCACCGGTACTTGCATTTGCATTGTCCTTGCCAGGCCATAGGTGAGGTGGCATGCCGTACGGGGGCTGAAACCTTTCCTGCGGTATGGTACTCGGAGGCTAATTCCCCGATTCGACCGTACAGGAGTGCCGAAAGGCCGAGTGTATGCAGGTCCAGAATACCCTTCAGTGAACAGCCTGCCATCAATTGTGTCCTTGATCAAATTCCCGATGGTGTTGGTCAACACGCCCGATTGATTGATTAGGGCATGATGAACGGACGAGTTGACCATATCACCGAGTTGGTTGGCATCCGGCAGTCTCTGGGCTTTGATTTGGTCTAGTTCTTCCGGATGCGGAATCCGAGGGAAGTCTCCTTTTGTGGCCACTCCGCCACGTGTCACCGTCGGGGCTTGAAAGTACTTTTTCATTGCTTCGGCCAGGTATTCCTGGTACTGCAGCTTTTGTTCTGTTGTCATTTTTCCCCAGGCCGAAACCCCGTTATCATCGGAAACTTCTCCATGCCCTTTGCCATCCGTCCCGAGAGGGACCGGAACGAAAATCGGCCGATTCTCGGCATCGACCATTGGTGTTCCGTCCTCCCCGACCGCCTGCATGTACGACATCTTGATCTTGGTTGCTTTAGTCCCACCGGGCGTGCCAAAAAGTGTGTTGACGTCAAAAGTCGCCGACACACCGTCGTCCGGAGAGTCCACCGAAATTCCAGCTGACGCAGAATCCCGTGCTCCCAACGGACCGGCTCAACTCGCCGATGTTCGTGTGCGCTGGTGCGTGCCGGATGGTTTTCCTGCAAACCAACAAAGACAATAAAAGAGTGTAAAATTCCAGGTCATCGGCCCGGATAGACCGATGTGCAGCCATGGCCGATCACTGCGTAAGATAGACAAAATCGGCCATGAACAGAGAACAGCACGGCCCATCCATTTATGTATTAAATGTTAGGCAAACGAACTGTGGTACAAACGATACGAAATCGGCCGATGCTATAACATGCGATCGGTGACTAGCAGCCGATTTCGTCGGTAAACGATCAAATCATTAAGACTTTGCAGGGATGTGTTATCGAGTACAATGTAAACAGAGCAATTATTAATAGGATGTAATTAGTTTGGTAGCAAGAGGATAGTTTAATCATCAATCAGATCCGTGAATCGGCCGATCGGGTATGCGGCCGATTCTGCCATTGATTATATCGGTGAATTATTTAGATCTATCCAAAGGTATAATGATGATCAATAAGATCATACTTAGTAACTCGGGTTCAAAAGCAGCTTTAACAGGTTTGGCATTAATTAAACATAAAACAGCTTAATGAACGTGATAAGCAATCGGCTAAACACTCCGAAAGAACAGTAAGACAAATACAACCACACAGATCCCAAATCGACCGGTCGCTCCAACAGGACAAGTCAACCGATGGCACGCGGCTGGACCAGATCTAACGGCCGCGCACGCCCGGCCGATTCAGGACAAGCACAATCATAAACGTCTTAACTATGAAAGTAAGTCTACACCCTAGCCAATCGGCTGCATGCGCCTAGGACAAGTCAACTATCGCAAAGGCAAACACAGGACACGTCAACTGAATCTGCACGATCGAATCGGCCAAGATGTAGAAGAATTCTCATAGCGGCTATCGTGACTCGAACGACCAGATCCGAGCCAATCGGCGCCGTGAGTAAAGGCTGGAACGGGGAGGCAGGACAAGTCAAACTACCTCCACCACGAGCCCGGACCAGGTCAACTTGACTCATCCCGGCCGATACTCACTACGCCGATCGAAAACAGATCCGGTCGCCGGATAACTAGCAATTAAGCCATCTAATTACGAACAATGCGCCGAGAACTAGACAACATAATTACCTTGTCAAGCCAACGTGTCGTCGACCGGAGCCCCGAAGATCCCGCGCGAAAACAGTAAAGACTTGACAAGAAATTAGGGTTTGGCGATGCGCCGAAAGTTGTATTGGATGTGAATCGAGTTTACATGTTACATCCGAGTATGTATTTATACTCGGCAAAAAGAATCCTATTCGGACCCTCCTCGGGCCGATTTCCTAACCGACTAGAATCCTTTTTCCAAAACTAACTATTATTTCTAATTTTACAACGTGGGCCAGGCCCATCAATGTTGTGCTCTTCTCGTTGGCGTCCGCGCACGATTCCCGAGAGAGACGCGCCTTTTACTCGCCCAAGCGGCCGTCGGCCTTCTGCCCACCGGCCCTTTTTGACCTATAGTCGCTGACAATGGGTCCCTTGGTCAAAAACCGGCGTCAACGAGTATCTCACAATTAAGCCATACTCCTTTTTCTTCCTTCGGTTGATTTCATTTTGATTGATATTTTCTTGGTAAAACATGTCCTTCTTCTCTTCATAATTATTATAGTAGAGATATATAAATATATGATTGTACACCATGTCCCTTTTCCTCATTTTTGCTCACTTGTTTGTCATACGCATCATCTTATGGAATCTGTGATCTTATAAGAATAATATCCATAAGTTCGCATATGAATGATGGTCCATAATGATATTACAATTAAATTCCTGCTCATCATCTCAATAAACACATTAGTCCTTTAATCGTTTTGTCAATCAACTCACCAAAACCCACTAGGGGCCTAGATGCTATTTCCGCCCTCCACTCCGGAATCTTTTTCTTGTATCCGTCGGGGTCCAAGTGTGGCTTGCATTTATTTTTCTTGTTCAGCTCTAACATCTTTGCACTAAAGTCCTTGGTAGGTCCAGTTGTCCTCTCGCTGAACAAATAGTTCCCGATCCTGTGGACTTATTTGTCCATAGTCATCAAAAGATGTTATGCCATGTTTGACATAATGGTAGTTTTGCCTGGACCTCCATTCTCGGAAGATATGTGACATTGCGGTCGGTGTTGCCTTCTTGGCTTTCTCGTGGTCCGCTGGTGGGAAGATGATGTGTGATCTAATGGCATTCCACATTTCCTCTTTGCGCTCCCGATAGTAAGGTTCCAGCCAAAGGTATGATAAAGCAACATGCCGAAGGTATGTGCCTCATTTCGACAAGCAAAATGATCAATCATCGATCGATTAGACTGCAACCAACGACATTAATCAACACTGCTGCAATTAGACTGTAACCAACGACATTAATCAATACTGCTGCAATTAGACTGCAACCAACGACATTAATCAATACTGCTGCAATTAGACTGCAACCAACGACATTAATCAATACTGCTGCAATTAGACAATGCAAAATATAGCAAGCTGAATCTAGCAGACAACCAACAAGGCAAGAAAAATATAATTTTTACTTGCTCCAATTCAACCGAAGGAAAATATAGCTATTCACGGCACTAATATAATTAATCAACAAGGCAAGCAAGCAAAATACGGTAACCAAAAATAATGATCGATGCTACAAACTAATTTTGGTAATCAACAAAACAAAGTGCTAGAGAGCTAATGCTACATGCTAACATCTCCAAATTCATAGAAGATTCACAGAAAATTCACATACCAATATAACGGTCCGACAAATTCACAGCAAGTTCATAGTCCATAACGAGTGCCCAGAGCATTTGGGCACTACACGGAATGCTAGCGAGCTGTCAAGCCCTAATGGCCATGAACAAGCAGACTACCGATTGACGACATGCCAGGGCGAGAGGGGGACAAAGGAGGATGACATACCGGGGCACACGGGGCCGCAGGAGGTGGCGTGGCAAGGAGGAGCTAGCGAGGCCGTAGGGGAGGGCGGCACGATGAGGAGGAGCTTGGGCGGCGGAGGAGGAGCTCGTCGGGCGGAGAGGAGCTCGCGCCGACGTGGGAGGAGGGAGATCCGGCGGGCGAAAGCGGGAGCTCGAGCGGGGGCGGAGTTAGGAGCTCGGTTCGGCGCGGGGCGAGGAGGAGGCCCGACGTTAGGGTTCTACTCCATAACTTTTTAATATAATATTTCATCTACAAAATTATTTTTCTTGAATTTTACATGAAATTAATTTAAAAAATTCCAATAAAATTAAAGTAGATTTAAATTTGTATTACAAATGTGTGTGCCAATTGTCAATTCAAAAATAATGCGAATTCTTCCGATACAAACAAATCAAATGATACCAAGTTCTTTCTATTATTTTGCACATTTATCAGTTGTAAACTATAAGCCTATTTGACCTACATTTTGGGACGACACTTGTTTCCCGAGCATTCCAACTCGGTTATATTTTTGATATTTTTAAAATATTTTCAAAAAAATTAGTTCAAATGTGACTATATGTCTCGAGTGAGTTGAGTTTTATACTTAAACTCATGTTGTTTGATACCATACATATTCATATGTTTAAAAAAATTGAACCAGAAAATCCACGTGTGTGTTTATAAATGGCATGCATAGTGGCCGAACGTTAAAGGTCAAAATCAATACGGTTTATGAAATAAAAATGAATAAGTAAATGTTAAAACGTACCATAAGTACATTTATAGATACTTCAAGAAAATAAGTTTGAGATTCTTACAAACAAAGTGAAAATGGGTAGATTGGAAATTTACAAAAACATAGAAACAACAATCACTGAATTTGGACAATATTTGAGCTTGAACTAACAAGTTTCAAAATTTAAATAGAAATCAAAAGAATAAAACACACGATATTAATGAACTAGTGGATAAACTAATAATGGGCCTAATATTAAAAGCTAGGCCCAAATCACTATTGTCATTTAAAAAATATTATTCAATTGATTTAAATTATTGAAAAAATCAAAATAATTGACGAGTGGGCCTAAGCATTATTACATAACTATTTGAAAACAAATACAAAGGATCCACATGATTATTAATTAACCACTAGTGGGCCCAACAATAATTAGTTAACCACATTAAATAAAAATTTGTCATAAGCCTTCTTAGTTTTTTAAAAATAAAATAATTATTATTTAACCAGTTTTACTTATTATCAATTAAGTACTTTAATAAAAAAAGTGGGTCCATTGAGCCAATACCATGTATAAGGCAGCTTTTAGGGTTTGAATACTTATTATTAAAATTTAATAATAAATTTAGGGTTTAAAAGGCAAAAAATCATTTTAAATTTAAATACTTATTATTAATAAAATGCTTTAATAAAATAAGTGGACTCTACTTATTATTAACTAATAATAAGTTATCTAAATCTTCTAAAGATTTTTGAAATGCAAAAAATTGAGGCCAATCCGCCGAATACCGAGTATAGGGCCCGATTTAGGCCGACCCATACCTAAGCGACCCACGGGACACAATAAGGACAAAGTTTTTTCTTTAGTAACTTGGCACATGTCAGCGCTTCTTGGTTTATAAGCTGGAGAGGGCGACGTTGGGCAGACGAAGTGGTACTAAAGTCATTTTGTTAAGCAAATGAAAATGGTTAATTTGATTTAAGTGGCAAAAAATAATTAACAAGTTATTAAATTCATTTACGTTGCTGAAAATTCATGAAAATGTTGTTAAATTCACTTACATTGCTAAAAATGCATTAAAATGTTGTAAACTTATTAAATTTTCTGAAAAATCATTTAAAAGTTGGTCATTTGATTTAAGTGGAAAAAATAATTAACGAGTTATTAAATTCATTTACGTTGTCGAAATTCATTAAAATCTTGTTAAATTCATTTATGTTACTGAAAATTCATTAAAATGTTGTTAAATTCATTTACGTTGCTGAAAATTCATTAAAATGTTCATTTACGTTCTGAAAAATCATTGAAATGTTGTTAAATTAATTAAAGATGCCAAAAAATTATTCGAAAGTTGTTAAATTGATTTGAGTTGCCAAAAAATATATAACAAGTTGTTAAATTCATTTACGTTGCAGGAAACTCATTAAAGTATTGTTAAATTAATTTGAGCTGCCGAAAATTCATAAGTACATGCCAATGAATTATAAAGGTACATATTCGGTATATAATAAGTACATCACAATGGAATAATAAAGGTACATTATTCTTTAACGATTTTCCTTCACGGACTTTACGCAGGTATGGCATTCCTTGATACGATAGTTTTGCTTCTATGACTCCAATTTTATTTGGATCCATAAATAATGGAACTTCATCATACTGATTGTATGCATCTTGATCGTCCACACCATCTCGCTCCAAGGATTCTTTGTTTACCGGGAATAAAAATGTGCTTCTTCTCATCCATTGGAGTATATAGAACACCTGTTCTAATACCTTAGCGAGTATCCACACGGGTCATCTTTATAACCTACATTCTTAAGATCAACGAGGGTTAACCTATACTCATCGACCTCCACCCCATTTGGGTGTTTGACCCATTTACATTTGAAGATAGGAACTTGCAAATCTGGTCCATAGTTCAGCTCCCATATTTCCTCTATATACCCATAACTAGCTAGGTGGCCTGCGCTATCGGCAGGTTACACATATAGTTCAGTGAAAAAATAATTATAACTCAACAGAGTTATTTTTTTCCTATTCATCAAAGGCTTTTCCAAAAATGTTGTTCCAGTGTCACCTAGTCTTAGACCATATTTACTTGTTTAGAACCACTTGATATTTCATCAATAATACCACTATTAAAAGCTAGATGTGTCCTGGTGTTCCGGCAAAAAACCCGACATAATAGTTGATGATGTGAACGAAGGACTAATACCAATGTTTTTAGTTTGTTTCATAGTGCACGGAACATGTTTGTTTTATAATGTACAAAAAACCACTGTTCGAGTCGGATAGTACTTTCATTAGGCGGATAGGACTTTGATTAGGATAGGACTTTGATTAGGCTTTTTTAAATGAAAACTGGAGACTTTGTTTTGGCTTGACAGTGAGTTTCTTGGACAGTAGAAAACGTGTTGGAATAGGACTTCCATTAGGCTTCACGGTGAGTTTTTTTGGACCACGTGCTACATGCCTATATTAAATCCAACGATCGTCCTTTGATGTGTAATATTCAACGGTTCAGATCTTTCTTTTTTCCACTGATTAATGTGGGAATTTCTTGGTCTTGAGACCCAAAGTGGTGGCTCCTTTTAACCTTCTAATATAAAGATAATAGATATGAGACGTAATTGTTATCGTCATCAAGGGCTTCAACTCAAACTGCGCTGTTTTAACACATAATTTTTGTGTCCTTCTTTGAAGTGTGAAAGTAAAAACAACTAATGTCTTACGCCTAATAAGTTACCACAGTCTTTGAAGGTCGGACGGCTAAAATTCTCAATATTTTCTCATCCATCGAGTCCCCACGTGGAAGGTCTTGATTCTCGAACCATGATGTGAAAGTTTTCTTACGCTCCTGTACTATCCATGTACCGCTTTTTCCCTGAATATTGTTCAATTCAAGCTCGTCAATGTGTTTTGCGAAATACGGGGCCACAATACGTTATTATTGCAGTATAGTAAAATGAGCTTTGTCCACTCATTTATATTTGTGGTCGGTGAATGACTTCCGTCCTCGTATACCTTTTCCACTTAACCTTCCCTCATGACGAGACACAGGTACAACAGTGGATCTACCATCTTTAATATAATCTGCACAACAGTCAATAATCTCCTAAGTGGTATAGCCCTCAATTATTGAACCCTCCGGATGACAACGAGTATGTACATAATGTTTAATAACATACATGAACCTCTCATACGGAAATATATGATGCATGTAGACGGGGCCCAAAGCAGATATCTGGTCCACAATATGAAGCATGAAGTGTTCCATAGTATCAAAATAGGATGGCGGAAAGCACATCTCGAGCATGCACATTGTTTCCTTTATGTGGGTTCATAGGTTATCCAACTCGTGTTTATTGATCACCTTTTTTGAGACTGCATTCCGAAGTAACGCAAACAAGTTATAGTCAACTTCAACTATTCATATTTCACAACTTTGATGGCAATAGCCGAAACACCGAAAGTAGTGTGTGACAGTTGTGAGTGTTGTAACTAGTTATCTTTAAGGCTTTCATGTCCACGAGATTTTGGACATTCGATGAGAAACCAGTCGGTGCTTTAATCCCGTGAAGGCACTTCAAGAATGCTATTTTCTCCTCATGCGTTAGGGTGTAGCAGGCTGGCGGGAGGTAGTATTTTCTGTTCCCTCTGTCTTTTCGATGGAGCTTTGGCCTAATATTAATCGCTAAAGGTATTTACATGCGTTCAGTTCATCCTTTGTCTTACCAGGTAGCTCGGCCGGTAGTGCTTGTGAAATACACATTTCCCAATGTGCAACCAGCTAAAGGCATGAGTCACTTCCAATTCTTCCTAGTAGTTGAGATATCTCGTAGAATATAGAAAGCTTCTTATACGGCGTTGCAGCTTATATGGCGTTGCAGCTTTTGACTTTGCAACTCCCTTCACGGCCTTTCCAAATATAGCTTTAATCTTTTTTGTCTTATCAAAGACATCCCTAGAGGTCAAACGTCAAGGTTCTTCGTCGGTCTCAATCGTACCATCAAATTGTTTGGCCATCCGTCGATACGGGTGGCTCCGATGTAAGAATCGACGATTTCGAGTGTACTTGTCTTCTTGGATGATGGAAGATACATGTGTGATGTATCATCAACACATACAAAGCATGCCTTCTTTCCTTTCACCTGATCCGAAAGCGTCCTTAACGCCGGAGAATCAATTACGGTCACGAAAATGATAGCTTTCAGCGTGAAGTACTCTCTTCGGTGATTATGCCATATACGCACACCTTCCAACCATAGTTTCTGCATGTCTTCAAATAAATGGTTTCAGCAAGACATCTATGTCGTTACCGGACTCTTTCAGTCCGGATATAAGAATGGACAACAATATGTACTTCCTCTTGTGGCACAACCACGGCAAGAGGTTGAACATTGTTAGCAGCACATGTCAAACGATGCAAACGTTCCTCATTAGACCAAAAGGGTTCATCTCATATGTACTCAATGCGAACCGTTTATTTCTTGGCTCGCGAGAAAAGTCGTCACGGTGGTTACGATCGAAGTTTTTCACCGGCTTCCATCGGATGGATGACTCGGTTTATTAGGGTCCCTCTTACGTGTATGCCATGTCATCGGTTCGGCATCTCTTGACTTGGCAAATATCCGTCTTATGTGATCGACCACTAGTAGGTACCACATGACCAAGGCTGACGATATTGCTTTTCTTCCTCTTCCTGTCATTCTTCTCCCTCTTATTAGTTGTGTCTACATCATGGTCCTCATTCGTCTTGTAATGACTTCGTTTGCACCTTGGGCATCTCATGAGGTCCTTGTACTTATCCCCGGTATAATATAGAATGATTTGGGCATGCATGGATTTTTGCACACCCAGCGACATTGGAGATATCGGTCTCTTGGCATAGTAGGTGCTTTTTGGTAACAAGTTTGGCTTCGACTGTGTATCCAAAAGAAGATCCAACAATTCGTGAAACTAGCATCTAACCATCCATGGATGGCCTTCAATTTCATGAGTTCGAGAACTGTACGTAACATAATATCCTCATACAATAAATCCTTTGATGCCTTCTCTATCGTTGCAAAGTTATCAAGCCCTCTTGTCGTCCCTGCATTGAGTAAAACTTGTGGTTCAACACATCAAAATCAAAAGACTCATCAACTTGGACAAACTGTTCTTCTTCAACTTCAATCGGTTGGACCTCAACTTCGATCGGATCGTCTTCTCCATGCTTTGTCCACCTCGTGTAATTCTCCAGGAAATCCCTTCTCATTAAGTGAGATTTGATTACAAGTATATTTGTTCATAATTTTTTATTCCTGCAGTCCACATATGGACAATATATTTCTTGTATTCCTAGACGCTTAGCATGCTCGACACACCCCTTGAGTAATACATCGACTTGGCCTCGGAAATATGCACTTAATATTGACTCTTCGTACATCCATGTTTTGTCCATCTAAACAAGCATTACACGAATATAAATTATTATTAATTAATTGCTAACTAATCTAATTACAATTATGAATATTATATATTTATAGAAAGTGTAAGGGAACTAATATATTGCATAAGACAATGTGCTAGAACACATAAATAAAATATGCAAATTATTATTAATTCACTCAATTTGTTTATAATTAAATTGCTCTAGGTCTCTCAAGATATCATAAAATAGATCTTAAATTGATTGAGATGAAAAAGGCTTGTAAGACATGATTTTTTTGTATGAACACATATACATGATGTATGAGCCCATTATACACAACTCAAACCAACAACAAACCTACAAAGATGCAGAAACTTGACAAATCGAAATCAAAACCTAGGTCAAATGGTAACCCAAAATTCTCCTTGATTACATAGCAATAAAAAATACATGGGATGAGTTTCCATTACCATGGAGAATAAAATTCTACAAAAAAACAAACTCAAAACCTTCCTCCCTCGATTTTCATAAATTTTCCCAAATTTTGGGCGCCGCACTTCGAGTGAGCTGTTGTTCGGTCCGAACACGGCTTTTATACTGTTGGAAACAACAGCCACGGTCCATTTCTTCAACCGTGCCTATAGAGGACACTATAGCCACAGTTGAAGACATGGACCGTGGCTATTAGTTGAGGCCACTATAGCTACAGTTCACAAAGCCAACTGTGGCTATAGTGGCTAATATAGCCACAATCCAAAAGCACAGTAGCCCACGTCCAATTGTAGCCACGGTCAATCTTGCTTGCCGTGGCTACAGGGTTTTGGGCTGCGTGGCTACAGTGCCGAATTGTTATAGTGAATGTTATACGCCAACAAGATTGGCAAATAGCACCCAAGCAGGTGCCCCACCTGTTCGCGGCTTAGGAACGCGGAGTCCGTTCGTTCTCCATGATTCACGAACTGGTTCGTTGTGTCCGTTCCATCCTGAGCTCTGTCGTTTGATCTCATATTCTTCTTCCTCACTCTTGGATTCACGTTCTTCTTACTCCAACATTCCACGACCTTATTGTCATTGCCTCATGTCTGTGTAGAGTAACAAATTTCTATGCTTGTAACAATCGAGTTTATGCCTAGAACAATGAATTTTTGTGGCTGAAGCAATCAATTATTTTGGCTAGAACAGTAAACTCGTGTGGTTAAAACAGTTGATTCCGTTCCTTGAGCAATAGATTTTTGTGGATAGAACAATTGTTTTGTATTTCTGCAGCAATTGCTCCTGCCACAAAAAAATGAGGCGATGAGATGGAAGGTGGCACTAGATACCAAAGGAATGACATTGGAGACATCCTACAGAGAAGAGAAGGGAGGAAGTGTTTGATCATAGGGAGGCATATTAGGCGTGGTGCGCTGGAGAAGATTTTTTTCGTTGCTAACTCTACGAAGAATACGTTTTTCCTATACAAAGAGAGATATCCATTTAGTATTAGAAAGATCAGCCAAAAAAAAAAAAACCAATAAAACCCATAAAATCCCCAGCAAACACGGACCATCAGCACTTGAGTGGAATGCGGAGCCTTCTGATGCTACCATGTGTCACGCTCTGGTTGCAGCGGGCGTGTGTTAGTTGACTGCATTTTTCTCATTAACCATATGTCTGTTTCTGAATCCATTTGAACCAATATGTTCTTAATAATCAATTCTATGAAATTAGATCGAATATAAATATCTTTTTTAATTTTTAAGATTCAAATATTCGTCATCATATTGAATGTACTACGTCAACTTTTATTTATGTTGTGTTAACATATTAAATATTCCATGTAAACATTATCCGAAAATATTGTTTCTTATTAAAATAAACTATGAATATTTTAAAATTTAAATTTTCATCAACATTTTGAATGTAATATGTCAACATTTACTAAACTGTGTCAATATTTTTGTCAAAATGTTGATTTATTGTTTTAAATAAATTTAAATGAATTTTCAACTTTTTACATTTCATTTTTTTCATCAATTTTGTATAAATTTATTATGTTTATATTTATATATACTGTTTCAACATTCTGAATATTCTATGTGAACATTTTCAGAGAAATATAGGCTCTACTTTTTTTAAAGAGAATTTTCCTAATTTACTACTGAAAGATAACATTGTTCCCTACAAACCATCCATTGGTTCCGAAACTAATTCCTTTCCCACTGCTGAACTCCATCAGATATCACAAACCGTTATTTTCTTAAATGGCAAAATTATCCTAGGCCTTTCTCTACCTTGTTCCCATCTAATCCACGATTCTTTCTTCCTCCCTCAGCAACCGACCATTGCTAATGGAAAGAGGACCAAGTTTGGGAATGACTTATATTTTCTGATTGGAAAATCAACTGATTTTGCGGTGTTCTATGAATGTAACATAAACAAATGTATGCAATATGAGTATGACGTTGGTCCTTGTGGCAGAACCTTATCTTGTTGATGATCATGTAAGTATTTGTACAGTTGATGCAAAAATGGTTTTCGCTTCCAAACACGTTGATGTCAAAAGAAGAGAGAATTATGTTAGTGCAACACCTGCAAATTGTTTTTAATTTTTTGTCTTGCTTACAATTTTTTTATAATATATAAAAGCATAAAAGTAAACTCAACAAAAAATTGATCACAAGGGCAAATTTGTCTTTTCAAAGTCAAAGTAACAATAACCAAGTCTCAACTTGACGAGAATTGTAGGAAAGGCATCATTTCCAGAACCGATGGTAGATAAAGATGTTTTACATTTGAGTGGTTTGTAGGAACCAAGCTATCTTTCAATTGTAAATAAGAAATTTTCTCTTTTCGTTGATATCATATTCATGTTATTGGATTGGCACGGTCCAATGTAATGGACCTAATGGGCTAATCTCCCTAATGACTCCTAATGATCAGTCTCTATATAAGAGGTTCCCAAAGAATATGTGCGATAATGGACTTGTGCAATTGCACCGATGATGGCCACAAGAAAAGTACTCAAAATATGTGATACAGTTGACGAGGGTACCATATAACAGGCTCCAATGCATGGTATTTGTTTAGTTTCAAGACTAAAACCATAGCAAGAATCATCCCTTCCAAGGAAAAAGGAAAGAAAGGAAGAACAACGAAAGGGGATAGACGCCTGGAATAACATAAATCCCACCTCTCAATTTACTTGTCTTGTTGGCTCTCGCCATGGATGTTGAAATTATTCCGTCTTCCAACATTAATCAATCTATTGATATTATGATTATTTCTATTTGTTCAATGTGGAATTTATATTATTGATATATGACGGGGAATATTTGATGTGGAACTTAATTACTCGAGGAAATCATATACTCGAGGTGCTGAGACGTTCATGCTGGAACAGTAGAGGAATTTATTAAGATGGACTCTACTGGAATTTTGTTCATGTACGTACATATTTAATCCGGGTACAGCATAATATAATGTCCGGATTGACTCTACAGATTGTTAATCTAGACGATTAAATTGGAATTAATCTCAAATAAACATACTGATCATGACACATGACTCACACATGTGTGCTAGGAACTGTATATATTTTAGAGTCAATAAACTAATATGTTTGATAGTGGTTGGTGACATGGTTCAGGAGTCTCACGGTATTCCGGAATACAGACAAAACTTGTAACGTCTCGAAGTGGTGTCTATAAATAAGCCCCTACTCTCTAGCCTCAATATCAATTGTGAGCGCCACCCTTGAATACAGGCATTATTTGTCCACCGATCCATCTAGGCCAAGAGTGACTCATTCACGGTGGGCTTCGCACGTGAATTGAGGAAGCTGTTTTGTGCTAAATCTGCACTGCTCTCAATTATTTTTCTCATTGGCGTAAGGAAGAAGGGAGGCAGGAAATTCTCAATGTACACTGTTGTGACTTTATTTCTTTGGTTTGCTCAAGGAGTAAAGGAGGCAGTAGGAATTAATATTATTCTCTCAGACGGAAATATCTACTGCAGTCGGCTAGGTAACATATTTTTTTTCTTGAAATGTCTTGTACTAGTGTATTCTCTTAATCACTAAGATCATGCAAGTTAGATGGCTCTAATTTCACAATTTGGAAAAGGAAGATTATGTTTTTGCTTTCAGTTGGAAACATAGATTATGTTAGTGATGATTCTGAATAGGAAAAGCCTGCTGATGATGCTACAGTTGATGAGAAAGCTAATAATTAACACTACTGGAAAAGAGCCCTGCAATAGCGGGCGTTTTGGCCCTGCAATAGCGGCCATTCCGGCGCTATTACGCACACGTTATTGCAGGGTCGGACCAGCAATAGCGCCCACGACCGCCCGCTATTGCAGGAAACCCTGCAATAGCGGGCAGGGTGATGTCAACCGCCCGCTATTGCAGGCAACCCGTCAATAGCGGGCAGCTGACATCAGCCTGACCGCTGTTGAAGGGTCACCCTACAATAGCGGTCAAATGACATCACGCAGGCCGATATTGCTGTGTGACCCTTTAATAACGGGCAGATGACATCATTGTGCCCGTTTTTGCTGTGGTTTTGCCAATATCGTGCACGATGATGTCATCTGCCCGATATTGCTGGTGGACAGCAATATCGTCTAGTGACATCATCGTGTCCGATATTACTAGCATTTTCTGAACTGACACAATTATTGCTATTCGTTTTATTTTCCAGGTGACAAATTCAAATATTTTTACAGAACTGAAAATACATTCACACTATATACGCAAGACAATAGAAATAATCATTAAAACATTTATATGTACATACAACATAGTTATCATGTTTCTAATACATAATATTCATCCATGAAAAGACAACTAAATTACAATTTATCCGGCCACTTCGGCTCTAGTGCCTTCAATCTCTGCTCCTCTATCTTTGAAATTTGCACAATTGCATCTTGGTGGCCCTTTTGACCGCTGTAGCTATACAAGTCTTCATGCATTGCAACATCACTTAGAGGATCAAAATACTTGCCTCTTTCATTACAAAACTCACGAATCATGAAGCGGAGGAGTTTGGCTGCAATGAGCTCGAGCGTGCTTTCTTCTAAGTAGGAACCTGTTTTTGGCTTTTCATAGCGTTGCTGCCACAAATAAAGTATGGAACTAATACATGTTTGTTAAGTAATATAAAACTAATATACTAATGCAAGAAAATACACACTAAATACTTACATCTTTCCATGGGGTCGGTTCTTCCGTATGGAATGTAGTATATTCTCCATTTCCGACGCTTATGTATTTGCACACATAGTAGCCACAGGTCACGGTCCCAGGACGCTGTTTTGAACACTTTACAAAATAAGGAAATGGTTAAGTTACTTTACAAATAGAGACATTAATTAATTGAATAAAAGAAATTTCCATGATATGAGATAATTGTACCGGATAATGCGTTTTGTATCCAAGGTTGGTACGTTTGGGATGAGGGTCACCACCAAGCTCGAGATAGTATTTATAGGCACTAATATAAAAAACCAAATGAGCAACGAGCATAATGCAATCTATAAAAAATGATAGTTCATTGAATATCTGAAATTACCTATTAAGGGTGTCCATGAAATCCTTATACCTCTTAGGATCATAATCCAAAGAGTCAAACACCCAAACTCCCGCGAGTTTCGGATGTATCATGAAAGCAATCCAATGGTCACTATAAAATATGTCATTATGTTATTATCTAATTGAAATAATGATTTGCACAAGAAGTAGCAGGTTACGAAAACTTACTTAAAGTTATATGGAGCCATAATGCATCGTCTCTCTTTCCATTCGTACATGCGTCTCCCAATGTAGGTTGCTATACATCTCCTTGCATCCTTAACCGCTTGGACATGTACTTGTTGCCTTCTGGCCTTGGTCACCTTCTTTCCGACCAACAGGGGATGATTATCCGTAATCTTTGGATTCATAGCGCTTTGGCTAATGGCGGTTGGGTTTAGATATCCGACTTCATTTGAGGCACCGGAGTGATGACACATTACGAGCGATGAAAAAGGGTAGTCAATTGAATTCATGTGCCATTTGCTTGGAAATATAATAAAGGTGGAAAACACTTACAGGCACCGAGACGGTAACGAGAGTGGCATCCATGCGTTGGAGACGGTACAGAGCATGGATCTCCTCAAAAGGCACATTTAAGTCAAAATATCCCTCTTGTCCAAAAACCTTTCCTGGGATCCTTGCCGCGATAACTTGGACACCCTTACTACATGTATTTAAGTACCATGGATGAAAGTACTT
This sequence comes from Chloris gayana, assembly GCA_031894775.1. Taxonomy (NCBI): domain Eukaryota; kingdom Viridiplantae; phylum Streptophyta; class Magnoliopsida; order Poales; family Poaceae; genus Chloris; species Chloris gayana. The sequence goes on along the minus strand of JAUNZO010001231.1, from coordinate 382,846 downwards.
AAATATCTATGGCTTCTTTTTCAATACATCTGCTCGGTAGTAGTGGCATGCCATGCTTATAGGTAGGGAAGTCTTCTTGTGTGAGATCCCAACCTCCTTCGGGACGCCGGGAGGCAGAACAGGAACATGTAGGACCACTTCCTTATTCTCGCTCCTATATGCTGCCGCCACGCCTTTATGCGATGTTGCGATCGCATGCCAAGTCGTTAATATATCAGTAACTCGTATACATAGTCGTGAATTCATAAGTACTACAAAAGTGTACTTACTTATTTCCGCGCTAGATAACTCCTTCCTCGGAGGCGGAGGTGGAACAGGCTCGATCAAAGGTTCACTCGTTATTAGGTGGGGTGGACGAGCTACGAATCGCCCTAGCCCCTTTGTCACGTGGTGTCGCTGGAGCCGGAGTCGATGTTGTTCGAAGGAGAGCTGCCTCATTCCCAACATCCGGACGAGGCGGCGTGGAGAAGCCATGTTCCGGAGGGATCTGGTCCTCATGCGTCGGAGAAGGCCGAGGTGAAGGTAGTGGCTCAAAAGAAATCTCGGGGTCAACCGGTGCTTCTTGAGTAGGAGGAGGCGTAGGTGCAGGCGAAGAATGCGCTACAAGAACGACAATCTCGCGTCGAAGCCAAAGGATGATATGATTAATCGCATCCTCGAGTGTCTTAATACCATCATCCTCCTCTGGATAATCAAGGTCGCAAGCAAGATAGTTGTCCCGAACCTTGATAACTTGGACTCTAGCACACTCCTGCGGAATTGGTACATCGTTAAATGTACGTCCAGGGATCGCAATGTCCTCTGCTACCTTGACGGTCTTCCCTCTCTTGCCGAGCGTCATGTGCAGCTCACAAGGTGTATTCTCCGTGATGTCATCCACAGGGTACCTGGTGGCATCGAGCGCAGAGCCATGACTGCTTGGAGGCCGAGCATACGGACTTGGGTTGTCAATGTTGAGTTGAAATTCCGGTACCACGATAGGTTGCATGACAGCTTGAGGATTATTCTTCATGAATTCGTAGAAGTTTTTTACCCACCATTCATGATCGATACCCTGTTGCTCTCGTGACCCACACCTACTACATTCTTCACTCGTGGCAGCAGACGACACTTCTTTCAATCGTGCCGGTGAAGAGACCCCTCTTGTACGACCCCGATGTTCATCGGTCCCGATGGCAACGATCAACTCATCCGTCCGTGGATTGAGAGTACCTTCCTTCGTTGGGCGGCTACTTGCTTTGCTTTTTGCAAGACTTCGGTAACCCCAGAGCTTTTCGGCACCAGCTGCCCATCAGCGGTGGACTTTGAACGCCCAAGCACCCAATTTCGGGTTCGTTCACTGCATCCTTCTAACGGGTGCGGGATTCCAGCTTGTCGGCGTTGTTCTTCCATACTCCTCCATTTCTTCACTTTAGCCTTGTATCCTCCTCGGTCCCAGATTAGGACGCAACTTGTTCTTTCTACTCAAGCTTTGGAAAATCTCGCTCTTCTTTTTAGCATCGTCGGAGGAGACTTTCTCGATGAACGAGTTCCAATCATTAGGCGTGATAAAACCGTACTTCGGAACGGTGTGAGACCCTTCTGGACAAACTTCGTATTAAGGGTTGTCCTGAATGTCCTTAGGCACCTCCCCATGGTTTTCGGAGTAGCATTTTTGGCCCGCTCGGAGACTTCGGGTGGAAAAATGTAGGTTCTACTCAAGTTCTCCCATAACGTGTCCTTTTCATCTGGTTGGCACGTCAAGCCAGCTGTCGTACTTAATGTTGGTTGCGGTTCGGACTAATACACCGCAATCATTGCGCCGGTTCGCGTTGACGCCTTGAGGCTCAACCGGAGCCCCATCCTTGTCTATTGCCGTAACAGCTTGAACGGCAGTATGCAGCTTGTTTGTATTTCTTTGCCCTTTGTTCCGTCTTTCTACGGTGGACGCTGTTGCAGCAGCGGCCTCGACGATGTTGGAGGAGCATCTTCAAGAAATAAACGTCGAGCACTACGACGTGTTTCAACAACCTATTGAAAATATAGTTAGAGGACGTTTTAATTAAACAATAATTATTGTCCATGAGATATGATTTTGACGATGCGATACCTCATCATCTACGTCATCGTTTGGGTTGTAATCGGGATCAGGTTGCTCAACCCTTTGCCTTTTACCGTAAGGAATCTCGAGAGGAGAAGGTTCCTCAAACGATGTTGAATGATCGGAACCGTTCTCCGATTCATGCGCCGACACGGGGCTCCGAACAGGTTCAGCTTCTTTGCCTTGATCCATTGTTAAGCTTGCTAAAAGAAAAAAATAGATACGCATATTGTTAAGCTTCTTTACGTTGATAACACGTAAGAATATCGCTACAAAAGTGTTTAAAAAGGCAGTCAATTAACGTCTCTCACTATTTAAAAAGGTCATCAATTATTGGCAGAGACAATTAAAAGAAAAAAAGAAAGAAGGGATAGCATCGGAATCATATAGTAGAGGAGGTAGCCGACATAGAAGGACATACAATGTAGAACAGTTTCATAAGAAAGGCAGGTGCACACTATGCAATGCATACCACAATTTATACGACCTCGGGATAGATAGGTCAGGATACTTGGGTATCATCCGGAAAATCAAATATAATGTGCCATACACATCACAAAGATAATCCGGAGAATACCCAAGCATCCGACCATGTCTACCCCAGGTCGTACGAGTTGCGGTATGTCTTGCATTTTATTGTACCAACCTTCCTAATGAAACACACCATACATTCTACATTCTTCCACCCCATCTACCTCGTCTCCTATTAAAAGTCATCATCTGCCATAAAGATGCTCTCGGTGCGGGTTGCCGAATCAACGGCCATCCAACGCTATCATTAAGTTCATCGACTCGTATGGCAACTTGTTTCCAACATCCGAGGATGCGGTCCATGCTGCCACGCTCATCTCACTTTGCCCACTTTCATCATCGAGCATGGCTAGACCAAGGAGAGAGACAGAGAGAGAGTAAAGATAGGATAAAAGAGAGAAAAGAGAGGAAATAGAGGAGAAAAGAGAAGAGAGTAGAGAAGAGAAAATAGTTTTTATTTTTAAAAAGGTGGTCTAGCCATGAAAGAGAGGAAGAGAGGAGAAAAGAGAGGAAATAGAGGAGAAAAGAGAGGAAAGAAAGGGGGAAAAAGAGAAGAGAGTAGAAGAGAAAATAGTTTTTATTTTAAAAAAGTGGTCTAGCCATTAAAGAGAGGAAGAGGAGAAAAGAGCGGAAATTGAGGGCTTATGAAAATATAGAGGAAGAATAGGTGCAACATAGGCAGTTATATATATTCTTACTGCCTACATTGCATCAATATATCATCAATCATCGATCAACAGAAATCAATTAGGAGAAAAAAAAGTCATATGTGACTGAATCAGGGAAGAAGTAAGCAGGCATGACTGCAAGCAGTCGTATGTGGCAAGTACAATTATCATATTTGATCATAAATAGCAGGCATGACTGCAAGCAGTCGTATGTGGCTGCTGTTTATCGAACAACATTAACCAAGCGAGCATAACCTATCATAATCTGAACAAAAGCACATCTATCATATGAGACCGAACATCGATCTGTTATAATCGGAGAGTCATTCCCAATTTTCAGAATTGGCTAAACAGTGACAAGACAAAGATATATATAGCCAGGTCAATCAGAACAGCAGGCAACAAGGGAACAAGTAGAAGAGAACATATAACAGATGGCATAATGAAACATGGGGTAGTAGGAGATGACATAGAGCACAACAGTGATGGATTCCTATAAACCCGTTCAAAATTTAGCAAGTTTGACTTAGCATATCCTGAAAACAAACCTATTCACATCAGAATACAAAATCAATCACAATTATCATGTGTGATCATAATACTAGGCATTGCACACTGTAATTAGACTAAAGAGGATAAGGATCAGGCCCTAGGAATTGATGGTAAAGCAAGAAAAAAACAGGGATAAGACAAACTATTGCTAATTTTCAGAATTGGCTAAACAGTGACAATCATTTGCGACGAACATAGTTTTTTTAATTTATCTCTGCAATCTAACAAAAAAATATTTATGCAATGACCAGTCAAGAGGACAAACAATAGTTACATGGCAGAAAATGCATGTATTTTATAGTTATCAACAGTAATTTCTAAGTTGTTTTATAGATTATGTTTGAGGAAAAAGAAACCAAAACAGTGTTACTCTAAAACATTATTTTTTGTACCAAAAAACTATAAACATCAGTTTTAGTTATCATGGATAGATTGATTGAACAAAGCTATTGGTTGAACAAGCATTGGGTCAAACAAACTGTGTAACATGTAAATATCTCAATGCACTACATTGTAACGTAAATACCAAATTTTATCATTCAGTCAATAGGAATTAAAAAAGTATTTACAGACATGATACACAGGCACACTTATTTCAGAGAGCATCAACTCACACAATTGCCTTAGCGAAAATGGGAGAAAGTACAGTCCAGTTATAAACAAAAATAGTGACATAGTGGATCTATTGCTTTTCTGATTATCATATTAGATCATTCGAATTTTTTGGGTACTAAGATTAAACCCCCAACAAAGAAGCAGAGACCAATTCTGGAAAGTTAAGTGTATATAAAACTTTGATTCATCTTGTACCAGTTCCTGGAAGGAATATTTGTTCCCTGCATTACGAATTCCTGAACCAGAGAAACCTTAATCCACACATCTCTTAATAACACAAACAGTTACACTAATCAATTATTGGTCGATAAACACAAAATTAGTAATCAATTATTGGACGACGACTTCGATTGATGAGGGCCGGTGAGGAGCAGAGCCGGTGAGGAAGGAGACCTCACCGTCGGGGAGGGGGAGGGGGAGAGGGGGAAGGGGAAGGGGGCAGGCGTACTAGGGAGGGCCGATGAGGAGGTCAAGGCCTCACCATCGGGAAGGGGGAAGAGGAGGGGAAATGGGAGGGGGGGGGAGGCGTACCGGGGACGACCGGTGTCGTGGGAGGGCCGCGAGGAGGGCGGCGGCGAGGAAGGAGCCGACGTTGGAGTGGGCCGTGAGGAGGGCGGTGAGGAGGGAGCCGACGACGTGGGAGGGTCGCGAGGAGGGCGGCGAGGACGACGAGGCGGTGGCGCCCGGCCGTGGAGCCCACGAGAGGCTGCGCGGCAGCGCTCGAGCTCGAGGAGGTATGGAGGAGCGGCGGCGCTCGTGGATCTCGAGCACGACGGCGACGGCGATGGCTACGGCGGCTAGGGTTCGAGGCGAGGCACGTGAAAATGGCTAAGTCCCGAAAGGGGACAGGAGATATTTATAGGCGAAGCCTATAATATCGAGCACTGCTCGACATCAGCACCACCCGATATCACAGGGAACCCTATAATATCGTTCGTGCCGACGTCATTGTAGCCTCGTAATATCGCTTTGATGACGTCGGCACGGATGAATGTCATTTCTCTTTTATTTTTGACATTTTTATTTTCTACGCTATATTGATTTTTTATCTGAAATTTGGCATGAAATTGTTTCCATTATTTCCAAGCACAAATATATTTTTTATTTATTTTTTATCATATTATTTCACTAATATATTTAAACTAGGAGATGACTTTTATGAGTTTAACATGAATTAAATATTTCAAATAATTCTACAAAAATTACAGTAGTTTGTAATTTTCATATAAGTTGTGTATGTCAAAATATGAGTTCCAAACTAATAAGAAACCTACACATAGAAAAAAAAGAAACATCGGTTTTGCAATTAATTTGACCATTTTATTTTTGCAAAGAACAAGTTATTTTGACCTCATTTTTGGCATGACGCTATTTCAACACCATTCCAACCCAAATATATATTTTATATATTTTTTAAAAGATTTGTATGAAAAAACATATTCAAATGGGACATGTAGTCCTAAGTGAAATGAGTTTCATACGTAAATTCTTGTTGCTTCGACTCCTAACATTTTTCTACTTTTAAAAAAAAACCAAAAATAACATGTGCGTATTGGAACGAGTTAGGCATTCAAACAAAAAATTGCTATAAAATTCACAACGGTTTTTAAAATAAAAATGTTTAAATAAATGTTAAACTTGGACCATGATTTCGTACATAGGTACCTATGTGATAGGTATGAATTTTAGAAAATTTTAGAAAAAAAAATCGCTCAATTTGGACAATATTTGACTAATATAAACAAGTTTGAAAAATTAAATACGAATCAAAAGAAGAAAAGAGACTTATCCTCGACGAACCGAGTGCATGAACTAGGGCCAACATGTGGGGCCCACGTGTCATTGAACTAAGGCCAGTGGTTTTGGAATTCATTTGAGTTATTATGAATTCATTTGAGTTATTACGAATCAAAATATTTTAAAAAAATTAAATTATTTTTAAATTTTAATTTTCAAGATTTTAGTTTTTTTACTTTTTAATTTTTATTATTTTTAACTAATTTATTTTTTGGGCCTTTTGAATTCAATTAGTTTATTATTAATTATTTTGAATTATTTTCATTTATTGTGATTTATTTTTTATTATTCTGATTTGTTTTCATTTATTTTTTATTATTCCGAGTTGTCTTCATTTTTTCTGAATTATTTTTTAGTTTATTTTTATTTATTTTTCTATTATTTTTTAATTATTCTGATTTTTGAATTTATTTTAAATAACTCGGAACTAATTAGGTCGGACAAGCTCTGTAATAACGAGTCGTTGATGTCACCGCCCGCTATTACGAGCTACACTCCGCTCGAGCGGATGTGGTTTAGTACCACATCGCCCACACAACGGCGCATTGCCCTCGTTTATAAGGGCGTTGCGCCAGCTCAATCAATCTCCTCTCGAAACCTGTTGAGCTGCTTGTTTGTGGCCTGTTTGATTTGTTGGGCTTTGTTTGTCATCGGGCCCGTGAAGTTGGGCCACTTATGAACCTCGTTTCACCCTATGGGCTTGGAACTAATTTTTTTTAATTTTCGAATGATGAGAAGATTAAATAAAATATATAAATAATAAGAAAAATTAATAAGGAATACATAGTAAGAAAATAAATAAATACTACAAGAAAAATGTGATTATATGTATATCAATCTAATGAGAAGATTAAATAAAATATATAATTAAAAACAAAAATATAATAAGGAACACATAGTAAGAAAATAAATTAAAAAATAATAAAAAAAATGATTATATGCATATCAATATAATGATAAGATTAAATAAAATATTATATTAATATGTATAAAAGTGGATAAAAAATTTGAATTACATAATAATTTTTTAATTAGGATAACCAACAATCTTAATTAAGTCATGGCCCACATATATTATATGAATATATCAATAAAGTGGATAATAAAATACAAATTGCATTTAATTAAAATTCCATGATATGTCACAAATACTAATTAGACATTACACCACAATACTATATATCAGCCATTAACCAACTTTCCGTTGCGTTCATCGTCATCAGCACGCATGTATGGTGCCATTGATGTATAACCGAGCTGTGTTTGAATGAGTTTTAACTTTTTCATGTCTGCAAAGAGGAGACCTCGTCAAACTGGTTGTGCTCTTCCGGATCTTTCACATTTTGAAGTCCAATAATTCTTTGTTTCCCGGAGAGAACAATATGCTTCTTTTCATGCTCGGGCTCGACTACATAAAACACTTGTGCAACACGTTCCAGGAGTACCCAAGGATCATCTTTGTGGCCTACATTATTGAGGGAAACGAGAGTCAAGCCATATTCATCTACCTCAACACCTTGCGGATGCTTGACCCATTGACACTTAAATATGGGTATCTCGTACGGTAGTCCCATAGGTGAGTTCCCAAATTTCTTCAATATACCCATAATAGGTGTTCTCTTTCAAGGTGTTGTCCTGTGTTGTTACACTAATACCACTATTTTGATTCTGACTCTTTCTGTCCTTTTCTCTAGTGTAAAATGTAAAACCATTAATATCATAGCCTTGCCATGTTGTAACTAATCGTTGCGGACCTCTAGCCAATAGATGCATTGTCTTTTCATCCCTTGTTTCACCAATTGAAATGGTTTGATCCTTCAACCACCCTGTAAAAGTTTTTTTGTGCTCTCTCATGATCCAATCGTCGGTGCAATTTTCATTTTCTGCACGTAGTTGCTCTAAGTGTTGCTGATGTATGGCTCAACAAGTTGTAACTCGCTGCAGGAGGCTGAAATGTGCTTGACTCACCAATTGATAGTTCTCGTCGTTATATGTTTTCTTTCCTGTGGTTCCTTGACCGAAAATTCTTCCTTCATGGCGTGATTTCGGTAGACCAATTGTTTTTCCATCTTGATTGTAATCATTGTAAAACTCAAGAACCTCTTCGATCGTATATCCCTCTATCATGGAACCCTCAGGGTGAGCCCGGTTGCGAACATGTCCCTTCATAATGGACATAAAGCGTTCATACGGAAACATATGATGCAAGTAAGCAGTGGCCAAGAACGACAATCTAATTAGCTAAGTGAATCATGTAGTGCTCCATCAAATCGAAGAAAGACAGTGGCATACACATCTCTAGTTGGCACATTGTCTCTATCATCTCTTTACGTATTGTGTCAAGCTCAGGAAGGCTTATCACCTTCTTAGATATGGAATTCCAAAAATGACACATCCGGATGATAGCTAACTTGATATGAGGTTGCTTAACAACCCTAATTGCGATCTGCGAGAAACAACGAAAGCATCATATGACAATCATGTGTGTTGTAGCCACTTATCTTCAAGTCACTCATTGATACGAGCTTCTTTATGTTTGAACAGAAACCTGTGGGGACTTTTATCCCTCGCAGACACTTGCAAAATGCCGATTTCTCCTCGATGGTTAGGTTCCAACAAGCTGGTGGAAGGTAATACTTCCCATTCCCTCTTGGCTTAGGGTGAAGCCCATGCTTTATATTTAACTTCTCTAGGTCTCTTCGTGCCCGTGATCCATCCTTTGTCTTACCGGGAATGTCCATAAAAGTGCCATTGCAATTGTCAAAGACACCCTTTCCGACATGCATAGGGTCCGTGGCATGGGCGATCTCCAATTCTTTCCAATAACTTAAATACCGATGAAAGATCGATTGTTTTTTAAACGGCACGCCCGTATCGACAATGTTTCCTTTCTTTCCATTCTTCTTTTTCCCATAGGTATATTTGATATTTCTCACCATTTCAAAAACAAATTGACCGTCTCGAAGTTTAGGAGTCAACTCTGTCTCAACAGTTCCATCAAATTCATCTGTCTTTTGACGATATTGGTGCCTTTTTGCTAACCATCTTCGATGTTTCACATACACCAACTTACGCGAGAAAGGAAGGTACAACGATGCGATCCGGTCCACATATGTTGAACATGTCTGTCTTCCCTTTGATCTCGCCCATTGAGATCCGAGCGTGCCGGGTTATCACCGACGGTGCAAAGAAAGATGGCGTGCGGGGTGAACTCTTCCTGTCTCGTACGCATCATAAACCTTCACCCCTTGTTCCCATAATAGCTTCATGTCTTCCATCGGTGGTTCAAGAAAGACATCAATATCAATTCCGGTTTGTTTCGGACCAGAAATCGGTGTAGTTAGTAGAAGGTACTTCCTCTTGTGGCACAACCATGAAGGAATATTGTAAAAGCAACAAATCATTGGCCAGTGCATCGTGTGGGTTTGTCATCTCTCCAAAAGGATTCATTCCATCTGTACTTAAGACCATTCTTAGATTCCTCTTTCTCGACGCAAAATTAGGATGGTTAATGTCGAAGTTCTTCCACCGTCGAGCGTCGGCAGGGTGACGAATCATCCCATCCTTCTTGCGCCCGTCAACATCATCGTGGCATGTCATGAGTTTAGCGTCTCTATCGTTGGCAAAAAGACGCTTCAAGCGAACGATTATCGGAAGGGCTGGCACTTTTCTTTCATCAACCACATCTTCCTGCACATCATGAGGAACACGATCGGTATTGGTTTTCTTCCCCTTCGGCCAGCTTTCTTTCTACTTCGGACTTATCCATGATGTCTCGTATCATCGGTTCCATCATTAGTTTTGTATCGACAAGCGTTGCACGTTGGACATCTAGTCTTATTGGCATGCTCTTTACGGTACAATATTGTGACATCCCTCCGGGACGCCCGGGAATCGGAACAGAGGGACACTCGACGAAGCGAGTTACAACGAGTGTATCATCTCATACAAGCCGAATATATACATCATGGTATAATACAACCAGATTTTCGAAATACAAACATTGGTGCAGCGGAAATATAAATCTTATTGAAACTTAACAACCTATGAGTAATGCATCGGGAACTTGTACTTTATACAACAAAACACTATCAAACGATCAACGTGATGCACCGAGCCCTTCGTACATCACGGTCCTTCCTCTTCACGACGTCGGGATCCGTTCCCATTGGTGGGAACCACCCTCGGGACACTCCACTTCCAGGAACTACCGTACGAGTCGTGGAAGTACGACTCGATTCCTGAAAAGCATAACGAACAAACCCCGAGTATTCTAATACTCAGCAAGATCGACCCGTCAACATGGCACGCTAAGGCCGACGCCTAGTATGCAAAGGCTTTCCGGTCGTGGGGTTTACTCCTTTGCGAAAACAGCATTAAAGGTTGGATCCTTACTTTCAATGTTTTAGCTCAGCATTAAGTTCATTAACCTCTAGGTTTGCGAGTCTATCGATATTGCAACCAAGTTTGCAGGAAAAGATAAATTCCAACCAACAATCCTTTCATTTCTCTTCCTTCATCTTTCACTTGATTAACTACGATGTGACACGGTGAACAAGCGGTACTCATTATCTGCGAGGGACAGCGATTCGAATCGAATTCACCAGCTGGGAGAACCCGTCTACACGGCGTATACGCACCCCATTGGTCGCATACGACAACCTTTCACGCTAACTCCCGACGGTGGCCGGGTTAGTCTCCCATCCGCCCGAGAACCCGGGGACCCCACGCGATACCCGTCCTCGACGTTATCCGTGAGCGACCACGCATTCCTCTCCCTTTGAGACATGAGGCCTCGCCTCACTCTCCAGCCAATTAGGGAATGGGCTACGTGCAACCACCGAGGCAATTAGGTTACATCGGCTTCCCGGCCCCATAAACACCGGTATGTAAATCGGTACGTTCAATACTTGCTCAGCGGGGCCAACAACGGTACGGTCCTTGATCGACACGAGACGGGGCTACCACCTTGCAAGACCTTGTCTTTGCCCTTTCTCCTACAGGACCCGTCCGATCTCAATTTCATCTTCATCTCCATTCCTTAACTTTAACTTGAATGACATCAATCAACGTAAAGCCTCCATGCTTTAAGATCGGACCAGTATCATCTCGCGAGTGTGCTCAGCACCACTCGACTTCTACCGTAGCCCTGTGAATTAAGCGTAGCAACTATCGAGACACAAAACCAACATGGATAAACAGGTAACATAGGAATTCTACTCATGCATCTAGGGTGTCAAGCAATTCCTCGTAACCTAATGCACAATCACGACGCATTAACCGTGATAAAAGAAAAGACTTTAAAAACATAGGTGGGATGCACCGGGCTTGCCTTGATTCGAGTCGGGGTTAGCTTCCTCGATGCGCTGGTCAACTTCGAAGCTTCCGTCTCCTTTCTCGACCTCGGACGGAACCTCAATCACGCCAGGACCTAGGTCGACCAACAATACGTCGCGAATCAACGATCATGCATGCATGAATGTACATGAGATGATGTGCAATGATTGAATTAACCAAGGTCGTTAATTAGCCATTAATCATTACTTAAGTTCATTACATTGCATTTAGTAATTAACAATTAATCATGTTCGTTAAGCAATAAGTAATAGTTGATCATGCTCATTAATTATTGCTTAACCAAGGTCATTACTTGAAAATTAATCATTAATCATTAATCAAGTTCATTAATTAATAATTAATCAGGTTCATTCATTACTAATTAATCATGCTTTCAAACAACAATTATAAATGCTTAACGACATGTGATAACACTTAAGCTATTAATTTGGGATCACATGAAATGACGGTGTTTATGTTGAATTTTGGAAAACAGTTTTCACGAACACTTTCGTCTGTAGTATCTCTAATTTTTAAAGAAATTTATTTTTCAAAAACAATTAATAATTAGCATAAAATAATAAGCTATTTTAACTAAAGAAAAGGACTTAATTAAATTATGAAATTATAATTATATTTTTCTGATTTTTCTGGTATTTTCTACGAATATTTGAAGTTTGAAACAATTCGGAAAAGAATAAATTCGGAAAAAAATGAATTACTGAGCCATTGACCAATAGAAACCGGGCCACACAGGGGGCTACGGGGTTTGGGATTTGGTGTGGCCATGACCACTCGAGATCCGGACCGGTGTGGTCCTGCGTGCGGCCGACGGTCGGGGCGTCGGCGGATCGCCGGAGACGGCACGGGACGCGACCAAAGACGACGGGGACAAGCCCTGCAGGTCCGGAGCAACGAGGGTAGTGCTGCGGTGGCGTAGCCGAGCCGGGGCCTCACAGGAAAACAGGCCGGCGGCATGCGACGGCGGATGACAAGCTCCGGCTGCGTCGAGAGCTTGACGGGACGGCTGGGAAGATGCGCTTCCTCAACGGAGAGCTCCACCAAGTGGTGTAGAGGAGCGGCAAGGATGTTACAAGGTGTGGTGAGCTCCCGTGCAAGCCGTCGACAATGGAGCCGGGGTGCCCGGAGTATGGGGGCCGGGAAAAATCAAGTTGCTGTCCACATCCTTCGATGAAACGAGGGACGAGATGGGTCAATCGAAGCTCACGGAGATTACTCACGAGAAAGAGAAAGAACGAAGGGAGGAGGCTCACCATACGTGGAGTATTTTGCCGGGAAGCGGATGGAGGTCGTCGGTGACGACACCGGAGAAATCCTTGGAATACTTCTTGCTCGGTTGATGATTTGAGGTGCGGTTGCCTTGTGGAGCTTGAGGGGTGAGCTGCGGAGCTTACGGTTGTAGTGGCTCATCGGGAGACGTACTAAGATGGCCGCCGGCGTCGAACCGGAAGGGTGGGCGGCGGTGCTCAAGAGAGAGAAAACCAGAGAGGGAGAGGACGGGAGCTACGGCCCGGGGCTTTATCCCAACGGCCGGGAGGGTTGAGGCGGTAAAGGGGAGCTCTGCGTGGCGCCGGGCGAGAGGCGTGTTGACGGTCCTTATGGTCCAATTTTACCGTCAACATGTTGCATCTTTTTGAATCAAACACCATCACCAAGAATAGACATAGGGATTATTTCTAACAAATTCCACTAGTCTTGGTGAAATTATGAATGCAGGTGCAATTCATATGAAAACAGGGGAAAACATGCACGAAACATGGACTTTGCAATCGACGGATTTTCCCGGACTAAAGAATATAGTCCAAAAGCCCAAAACCACAAAACAGAGCCTCAACATCAAACCAAGCAAGTGGATTGGGCCAGTACACAGCCAGGGGAAGGCACCGAGAGAAGAATCAAGCCCGGGGAGTCCGAGCCGGTTCGGCCGAACCACCCTGGTGGGTTCGGCCGAACCGACAGGTGGGCCCCCCGGCCCATCTTTCTCCGGCGGTTTGTCACCGACGTCCGGAGGTCGGTTCCACCTGCAATTAATGCCACCGACGTCCTGGAACCGCCTCCAAGTTGCCGACCTTCCAAGGCTATAAATAAAGGGCTACACCCCCTCTCTCAAGACACCACCAACATCAAGATACAAGACAAAACTCTCATCCTTAGGCCAAGGGCCTCTTGTATTTTAGTAGAATAGGAGAGAGGGCAAGGAAGAGGAAGGAGTGTTCCTCCCTTTTGTAAAGTGGAGTAGTATTTCCTTTTCTTTTACCTTGGCGTATAAACACTCTTTTTGGTGATTTATACGTGGTGATCTACTTATCTATCGTGACATATCTTTGTGTTAGACGTAATTCTTGTTATACTTGTTTACGGGATCATCGCTTCGCAAGAAGTACTCTAGCTTTCGAACTCGGTTCTAAGGCCGAGGCTAGAGTAGTGGTCAATAGCATAGACGTGGTGTCTAGGTCGGAGATCGCCTTTGTTTGCTGTGTGCCCCACGGTTTGTAGAGGTAGGTGGCAGGAAGTGACAGCCCTGTCATCCAAAGGAACCCTCCACGTTCGGGTACATAGTAGAGCTTTCGTAGACCGGAGTGGCTTGGCGGACCAAGCCTAAGACGGTGCCCGAAGTAAACAAGTCTAGCTTGCGTTCGTCTACCTTTAAAGGATAAATAGATAAGAGTCACCCTCTCGACCCTATTTTGCTTCGTTGTCTTGGTTGTCCTTGGGTAAACTAACCTTGTTGCAGAAATACTCCGTTCCTCGCGGATATAAATACGATACCTTGGAATACTCCCGGGTGAAGTGCTACAACGGTATTCCGTGCGCTTGCGGATTTATTCGTGACGTAAGAAATACCAACAAGCATTTCTGGCGCCGTTGTCGGGAACGGTTGTTATCTTTGTAACGAATCAGGTTTGCCCTCGTAATCTATCTTACTTACCGTTCTGTTTTTATTTTTTTTTCCTTACATTCAAAATTTCACAAAAACATATCATGGAGTCACACCCAACCATCCAATCTTTCTCCACTCCACGGGGTGAACTCTTAGAGCCACCATCATCATCACAACCTATTTCTTCACCTGGCTATGAGTTCTCCCCGATTACATTTCGATGATTAGAGGTTTATCCTTTTCGGGTTTTAAACATGAAAATCCTTATGAACACTTGCGAGAGTTTGAACATTTGTGTTCATGCCGATTGATCCATGGCATGACACAAGAAACATTGAAGTGGAAGTTGTTTCCCTTCTCTCTCAATGAGAAGGCGAAGCAATGGTACACTTACACCGCTAAGAGAGTGAACGGTGATTGGAAAGAATTGCGAGACAAATTTTGTCTAGCATTCTTCCCCGTATCTCGTATCACTTCTCTACGAGCGGAAATAATAGGCTTTCGACAAGAAGAAAAGGAAACCTTAAGTGCGTCATGGATTCGGTTCTGTTCTCTAACGGACTCCGGACCAGAATTATTGCTCCCCGAACCCGTTTTATTACAACACTTTTATTCGGGATTGAGCAACGATACCGCACTTTATCTTGACACGGCCGCGGGTGGATCTTTTTCTCATAAGACCATAGCGGAAGCACACGAACTTTTGGATCGAATTGTGGAAAACACACCTTTTTCCGCTGACTTACTCGTAGAGCCGGAGTCGAAGATGAGGAACTCGTTGTGCAAGAGACACAACACTTGGTGCCCATGATGGAGCACCTAGCACTCGAGTCCTCATCTAACACAAGAACAATGATAGAGGAAGATGAACCTCTTGATTTCCCATTTGAGTTCAAGGAAGAAATTTTTGAAGATTTTGGAAACACCTTGAACTATTCCTATCAAAAGAAACCAAGCACTCCTCGCACCAACCCCGAACCTATTGAAAAATCTCTTCTCTCAAAAATTGTTCGGAAGTTGACAGCAATTATGAGCGATGAATGGTTGATGGAAAACGAACTTTCTTCGGAAGTTCTTCAACTTGATCATCCTAGATCAACCATTCGTGGCTCAATTCGGGGAGTAATGGTAGATGTTCTCTATAATCCTCTAGTAGGTGCCAACATCATGTCCGAATCTTTTGCTTCAACTTTATTTGGAAACGAGACATGGGCACCTTCCGACAAACTCCTTAAAACCCCACCGGGGCAATTTTTTGAGAGTTTGGGGATCATTAGAGATGTTTGCATTAAGCGTAATGAAGCAGAGGTTTCCTTGGACTTTCACGTTTCGGAATCCCGGATTTCGATGTTTTGGTCGGTCATCCCATAGAAAAGCTTTTCTTAGGGATATCACCTTCAGGAACCTTAGACTTCACCCTCGGCAAGAAAACTTTTTCTCTTCCTATCATTCATGCACAAAACTCTTTTGCCGAGGAGCCGCTCGTGGAAGAAGAATGCATGGAGGAGGTTATGGCAATTTTTCCTCATGAAAACCCCGAATCATCCTTGGATGAAGATGCTCTTGATTTCATTTTAGAAGAGGATGATTCGGCGGAAACTTTTGAGCTGCCCGAAACTTTTACACCTACGCCACTTCCCGTAGAGCTCAAAACTCTTCCACCAGGCTTGCGCTACGTTTTTCTTCACGGAAATCCCGAAACCCCCGTCATCATAAGTGACAAGCTTTCGGAGGAGGAAACTGCAAAACTCTTAGCCGTGCTAGAAAAACATCACTCCGTTTTTGGGTACTCGCTTGGAGACCTCAAGGGAATCAGCCCTGCTCTTTGCACCCATCGCATTCCCATAGACCCCGATAGTACACCATCTAGGGAACCTCAAAGGAGGTTGAACAATGCGATGCGGGAGGTCGTTAAAAAGGAGGTCTTAAAACTTTTACATGTCGGCATTATCTATCCCTGCTCCACACAGCGAGTGGGTGAGTCCAAGTGCAGGTTGTACCCAAGAAAGGAGGAATGACGGTCGTCCATAATGACAAAAATGAGTTGATCCCTCAACGCACCGTCACGGGATGGAGGATGTGCATAGATTACCGAAAACTTAACAAGGCTACAAAGAAGGATCATTTTCCGCCGCCCTTCATCGATGAGATGTTGGAACGGCTGGCAAATAATTCTTTCTTTTGTTTCCTTGATGGGTATTCAGGATATCATCAAATCCCCATCCATCCCGACGATCAAAGTAAAACCACTTTCACATGCCCCTATGGAACTTACGCCTATCGACGAATGTCTTTTGGGCTTTGCAATGCACTCGCTTCTTTTCAACGTTGCATGATGTCTATCTTTTCCGACATGATCGAAGAGATTATGGAAGTATTCATGGATGATTTCTCTCGTTTATGGAAAAACCTTCGATCATTGTTTAGAAAATTTAGACAAAGTCTTGCAACGTTGTCAAGGAAATGATTTAGTGCTCAATTGGGAGAAATGCCATTTCGTGGTTAGAGAAGGCATAGTTCTGGGGCATTTGATTTCTGAAAGGGGGATAGAGGTGGACAAAGCTAAATTAGAAGTTATAGAAAAGCTTCCACCTCCCGTGAATGTTAGGGGCATTCGCAGCTTTCTGGGACATGCGGGGTTCTATCGTCGGTTTATCAAAGATTTCTCTCAAATTGCTAGACCCCTTACAAATCTGCTTGCGAAGGATGCACCCTTTGAGTTTACTCGATGAATGCATGACTCGCTTTCACTACCCTTAAGAATGCACTCATCTCGCCGCCAATTATCCAACCCCCCGATTGGACGCCGCCTTTTGAGATAATGTGTGATGCTAGTGATTTTGCTCGTGGGGGCTGTTCTTGGCCAAACTAGAGATAAAAAGCATCATGCAATCTCCTATGCAAGCAAAACCTTGACTCGGAGCT
Organism: Chloris gayana; assembly: GCA_031894775.1. Lineage (NCBI taxonomy): Eukaryota > Viridiplantae > Streptophyta > Magnoliopsida > Poales > Poaceae > Chloris > Chloris gayana. The sequence goes on along the minus strand of JAUNZO010001231.1, from coordinate 365,439 downwards.
CGGCTAAATTACACTACCACCGAAAAAGAGCTCCTTGCCGTTGTTTTTGCTTTTGATAAGTTTAGATCCTACTTGATCGGAGCAAAAGTCATTGTTTACACCGATCATGCTGCTTTAAAGTTTTTGCTCAATAAGAAGGATGCTAAACCTCGTTTGATACGATGGGTTCTTCTACTCCAAGAGTTTGATGTAGAAATCCGTGATAAGAAAGGAGTAGAAAATTCCGTGGCGGATCATTTGTCGCGTATACAATTCACTAACCTGCAGGAATTACCCATCAATGATTTCCTACGCGATGACATGCTGCTCCTAGTGAGGGACTCACATCCATGGTACGCCGACATTGTGAACTTCATGGCAACGGGGTACGTACCACCCGGAAAGAGCAAGAAACGACTCATCTATGAGAGTCGCCGTCACTTATGGGAAGAGCCCTTCCTTTACCGTGTCTGCGCCGATGGATTGCTAAGGCGATGTGTGCCCATACCCGAGAGCACACGAATCATTGAGAAGTGCCATGCATCGCCATACGGGGGACACTACGGCGTGTTTCAGTACACAGGCCAAGATATGGCAAAGTGGCTTCTTTTGGCCAGCCATGTACGAAGACACAAAGGAATTTGTCAGCGATGCCCGAATGTCAAAAAGTTGGAGGCATCACGGCAAGAGATGCAATGCCCCTCAACTACAATTTACAAGTCGAGCTCTTCGACGTATGGGGCATTGACTTCGTGGGACCGTTCACCAAGTCACATGACTGCGAATACATCTTGGTGGCGGTAGACTACGTGTCTAAGTGGGTGGAAGCAATGCCTTGCAGGCCGCAAATGCCAAGCATGCTCGCCGGATGTTCCACGAAATTATCTTCCCAAGGTTTGGAACACCGAAGCTAGTGATAAGCGACGGAGGGTCTCACTTCATTGATAAGACCTTCCGAAGCTTCCTAAGAGAACTTGGATCAAGGCATAATATCGCTACTCCATACCACCCTCAAACCAAGGGCAGGCCGAGACCTCAAACAAGCAAATCAAGCGGATCCCGCAAAAGACCGTAACAGTAAATGGGGAAGGGATGGAAGGACAAGCTACCCGATGCACTATGGGCATACCGTACAGCATACAAGACACCCATAGGCATGTCCCCATACCAGCTCGTGTACGGGAAAACATGTCATTTACCCGTCGAGATGGAACACCGAGCGTATTGGGCCATCCGGAAATGGAACATGGACTTTAATGGTGCCGGACGCAAAAGAAAAATGGAGATAGCTGAGTTAGAAGAATGGAGAGACAAAGCTTACCACAACTCAGCTATATACAAAGAAAGGACAAAAAGGTGGCACGACAAAAAGATAAAGATAAAGGTATTTAAGGTTGGAGATAAGGTCTTGCTATTCAATTCACGGGTGAAACTCTTCGGGCATGGAAAATTAAGAAGTAAATGGGACGGACCATACACGGTTATTGACACCTCGTCACATGGAGCAATCACACTTCAAGACGACGAAGGTAAAATATTTAAGGTAAATGGTCAGCGCCTTAAAATTTATTTCGAGCCCGATAAAGATAAAGAATTTGATGTCATGCACTTGATTAATTTAAATTTTCTCTCATGATAGCTCTTTCTTATCTATATCCCGTAGTAGCTCTTTCCCCGAAATAATTTTAGCAAGCAATCAACCGTAAAAAGAAGGGGACCGGAGGGGCCCACTACAGTTCGGCCGAACCCCCTTGCTGGTTCGGCCGAATCAAGATGCGACTCCCAAACGGTCACTTTTTTCTTTCATCTTTTGTCTCCAACGGTCACAAGATCAAATCTCCCCGCTTAGTGCCTTCCATGCTGCGGGAAAAATCAAATTAATTCTTTCCATGCTTTTATCTATAAATGAAGGTGTTTTCTTTCATTTTTCCCTTGCACCTTTCTTCCACCTTGTCCATTTCGCACAAAAAAAAAAAAAAGCTTTTGCCCAAGCACCATGGACAGCAAGCATCCCAAGCCTCGACGTCTCCGTCACCACCAGCGAGCTTTGCCGCCAAGTCGGCCTCGAAGACATCCTTGATCATGTCTCCATTCCCAGCGAGCAAGCCTTGATGATCCATGATCTACCGCTCGCTATTGAACCTCCACCCACAGCAGCAAGAACACCCTCCAAGAGCTCTCCCGCTGCCGTGGCACCTCGCCAAAAGAAGGGGAAATCTACCCCCAAGAAGAAGAACGCCTACGTGATAATGTCGCGGAGATCAAAGACGCTATTGAAGACTTGAAGGTTGCCCGAGCGAGCCATCGCCGCAGCACCAACTCCAAGATCAAGCGTCTCTTCAAGGACGCGGGGAAGGAGGACGAATACGACGTTTAAAATGAACCTTCCCGCGTTCATCATTTCCCGCAGCGCATTTAGTTTAATTTCCTTTTTTTTCATTTTTTCAATTCCTCAAAATTATAATGCGCCTGCTCTTTTAAATTTTTAATCATATTAGTGCTCCCCGGTCTTCCCTTACCGGTAGAGCAAGTTTTGTTTCGAAATATCTTTGTCTATTTTGAAGAAAACAGGCAAAAAGGCAAGTGTGGGGGGGACATCGCGGAAAGCAAAGACAAACACACGCGTAGCGCGCAGAAACATCACGAGGAAAACAACACAAACACAAACTCGCGAAACAGAGCACCGGTGGGGCCTAGGCCGTTCGGCCGAACCCACAAGGGTGGTTCGGCCGAACCCTGGTTGGTCCCACTCAGCCCCGCTTCCTCGTGGCACTTGAGTTTGTTTCCCACACTTCCTTTTCGCCAACTTTATTTGTCAAGTTCATTCCGAGACGCGAAAAACAATTACTAAAACTTGACCAACTAAAACTTGGGAAGATTTCTTTTGAATACCTTTGAAAATCCCAAGTCTCTCCCTAATGCTCTCATGATGATCTTGCACACTTTTTATTACTCGCTTCATCACCACTTGCCCGTGAACAAATAATCAAATCCATAGGACCCATGTTTTTCTAGATTATTGGCAAGTGTGATATGGCTCGACGAAATGATCTTATGCTTAGCTTACCGAGTCCTTGGGAATTTTATTTCACAAAACAAAAATACCATGGCTTCATGCTCCTCTCTTGATACAAAAATTCCTACCAATGCCATATGATGATCATACCTTGCAAAACTTACATACATATGCTGCTTGTGATTGCAATGAGCTTTACCAAAATTGAGTGACCCTAGAGAGAAACTTGTCATGCTCTCTTGATCAAGATCACGTACACTCCACCGATAAAAAAAAAGGGGGCTAAACTCCTACACTAGGAGCTAGCACCCCACCAAAATAAAGACACTCCTCGTTTGCACCTCTTTTTACCTCTCTCTCTCTCTCTCAATCACGCATAAACGAGACATGGCTATGTAAAAAAAAAAAAAAAAAAAAAAAAAAAGAAAGAAAAGCTCACACGTATGAGCAATAAAAAGAAAGCTCACAAAGATGAGCAATGAAAAAGAGAGAAGAAAAGAGATGCTCAAGCATAGAGCAAGAAAAGAAAAGAAAGAAAATAAAAAGATAGCCATGTCTCGAAAATGCAAAATAAAGAGAGGTCGATTGCAATAGGAGTTGTCACTTTTTCATATCCATACACACACGCACTTCTTGATCAAGGTTGCATGACTTGGCTTCTCCATGGATCCTTTCTTTTGGCTTAGCAATATTTGTGATACAAGTATGCCTCTCTCATTCCCTACCGAGCTCCACATACAAGCCTAAGAAGTAGGAAAAAGAGAGGCAACACAATGCCTTGGTGAGGAAAACACTTTTTGAGCGATTCAAGAGAATCAAAGAGGAGCGGGAGTCATGTTGTTTATTTTCAAAACTTTCAAAAACCCAAGGTGCTTAGTGAGCAAAAGTATAGTGACTTGAGTCATGAGCTGTTCCACTTATCAATCATCCAAGAATGCATGTTAGCCACCGTCATGTTCACAAGTAAAACGGTGTGGCTTGTAATAACATGTGTGCAGTGTCTCTAAGGGGAGAGATCTCTCAACTTACGCTCCCACCTTTACTCGAGGACGAGCAAAGAGCTAAGTGTGGGGGTCTTGTTGACGGTCCTTATGGTCCAATTTTACCGTCAACATGTTGCATCTTTTTGAATCAAACACCATCACCAAGAATAGACATAGGGATTATTTCTAACAAATTCCACTAGTCTTGGTGAAATTATGAATGCAGGTGCAATTCATATGAAAACAAGGGAAAACATGCACGAAACATGGACTTTGCAATCGACGGATTTTCCCTGACTAAAGAATATAGTCCAAAAGCCCAAAACCACAAAACAGAGCCTCAACATCAAACCAAGCAAGTGGATTGGGCCAATACACAGCCAGGGAAGGCACCGTAGAAGAATCAAGCCCGTGGGAGTCCAGGCCGCTCGGCCGAACCACCCTAGTGGGTTCGGCCGAACCGACAGTGGGCCCCCCGGCCCATCTTTCTCTCGGCGGTTTGTCACCGACGTCCGGAGGTCGGTTCCACCCGCAATTAATGCCACCGACGTCCGGAACCGCCTCCAAGTTGCCGACCTTCCAAGGCTATAAATAAAGGGCTACACCCCCTCTCTCAAGACACCACCAACATCAAGATACAAGACAAAACTCTCATCCTTAGGCCAAGGGCCTCTTGTATTTTAGTAGAATAGGAGAGAGGGCAAGGAAGAGGAAGGAGTGTTCCTCCCTTTTGTAAAGTGGAGTAGTATTTCCTTTTCTTTTACCTTGGCGTATAAACACTCTTTTTGGTGATTTATACGTGGTGATCTACTTATCTATCGTGACATATCTTTGTGTTAGACGTAATTCTTGTTATACTTGTTTACGGGATCATCGCTTCGCAAGAAGTACTCTAGCTTTCCGAACTCGGCTCTAAGGCCGAGGCTAGAGTAGTGGTCAATAGCATAGACGTGGTGTCTAGGCCGGAGATCGCCTTTGTTTGCTGTGTGCCCCACGGTTTGTAGAGGTAGGTGGCAGGAAGTGACAGCCCTGTCATCCAAAGGAACCCTCCACGTTCGGGTACATAGTAGAGCTTTCGTAGACCGGAGTGGCTTGGCGTACTAAGCCTAAGACGGTGCCCGAAGTAAACAAGTCTAGCTTGCGTTCGTCTACCTTTAAAGGATAAATAGATAAGAGTCACCCTCTCGACCCTATTTTACTTCGTTGTCTTGGTTGTCCTTGGGTAAACTAACCTTGTTGCAGAAATACTCCGTTCCCTCGCGGATATAAATACGATACCTTGGAATACTCCCGGTGAAGTGCTACAACGGTATTCCGTGCGCTTGCGGATTTATTCGTGACGTAAGAAATACCAACAAGGCGCGCGGCCGGAACCAGCTGCGTGGCACGGCAAGGCGGCGGTGGGAGTCGGTTCGGAGGAAGAAGAGAATGGCCATTGGGCCAGGTCCGCCATTTTACATAAAACCCTCGGACTTTTGGTTAATTAAAAACGGCCTTTCCAAGTGCTCGAAAAATTCGAGAAAAATTAGGGGTGTTAGTAAAAACATTTCACACACTTTTCTTTTTAGATCCAGGTTAAGATTCCAAATTGTTTTCGAATTAAAAATTCCAAGATAAATTAACAAAAGAAGCTTTGTTTATTTCTTGCAAATATTTTCACAAAGCAAAATAATTTCGGGAAATTTTCATAAATCTTTATTTATGATATTTGGGCCATAGAAAATGTTAAACATAAATTGTCTTCTTATTTTATTCCTTTTTAAGCAAAATTCTTTATTCTTTAGCTAATTTGATATTTTATGTGCCATTTCTTTATCACAAAAGTAAATATTTTCACAGATGCACAGGATGACATGCTCATGAATGACATCAAAATGCACTTTGATTTGTTAGGGTTGTTACAGCCCTCCCCTTACAGGAATCTCGTCCCGAGATTCACGATTGAAGCGACTAGACGATAGTGGTAAAGAACTCGGGGTAGTTGGATCGGAGAAACTCTTCTTGTTCCCAAGTAGCTTCAGCTTCGGAGTGATTACTCCATTGAGTCTTGTAGAACTTGATGGTCCTATGTCGAGTCACTCGATCCTTGGTGTCGAGAACTTTGACCGGACGTTCGTCATACGTCAAGTCCGGTTGTAACCGTTGCACCTCGGCTGTCGGTATATCCACCGGTGGTTTCAAACACTTCTTCGGTTGAGATACATGGAATATGTTGTGTATACACGACAAGTGTGCGGGCAACTCCAAACGATAAGTCACAGCTCCACATCTTTCCAGGATTGGAAATGGTCCAATGTATCGCGGTGCTAATTTGCCTTTGATTCCAAACCTTTGAACACCTTTGGTAGAAGATACTCGCAGATAAACTTGATCTCCAACCTTGAATACCAACTCTCGACGTCTTTTATCGGCATAGCTGATCTGTCGAGATTTAGCTCTCTTGAGGTCCTGTTGAATGAGGCGTACTTGTTCCTCTCGCATCTTTTACCAAGTCAGGTCCGAAGATTATTCTTTCTCCACTTTCGGACCAATTCGGAGGTGTGCGACAACTACGTCCATACAGAGCTTGAAACGGTGACATTCCGGCACTCTCTTGATAGCTGTTGTTGTACGAGAACTCTGCCAGCGGTAAACATTTCTCCCAATCTTTACCGTAGGTCAAGACACAAGCTCGAAGCATATCCTCGAGATATTGATTGATTCTTTCTGTTTGTCCATCTGTTTGGGGGTGATAAGCCGAGCTTCGAATTAACTTCGTTCCCAACGACTCATGCAACTCGTTCCCAAAATCTAAAGACAAATTGAGCTCCTCGATCCGAGATGATGGTCTTGGGTACTCCATGCAAACATAGGATGTGTGAAATGTATAGATCTGCATATTGCTTGGTCTTGTAGTTGGTATGTACCGGTATAAAGTGAGCTGACTTGGTCAATCTGTCAACTATGACCCGGATAGAGTCGTGCTTCCGTGGTGTCATTGGTAATCCAACAATAAAGTCCATGCTGATATCTTCCCATTTCCATTCAGGTATGCTCGGAGGTTGAAGTGGACCCGCTTGCTTCAAATGCTCGCTTTGACACGTCGACAGTGTATCACACTCGTTGACATACCTTGCTATCTCTCGTTTCATTCTTGTCCACCAAAATCTCTTCTTTAAGTCTTGATACATCTTGTTGGTTCCAGGATGAATAGAATACTTGGACGTCTGGGCTTCATCCATTATCTTCTTGCGAAGTTCTAGGTTCTTAGGCACTACTAGCCTATTCTTGAACCAGATAACACCTTCGTCATCTATTTGGAAACACTTGACTTCACCCTTCTTGAGTCGTCTTCTCGATGTGTTCCATACCAAGCATCCTTCTACTGAGCTGCTACCACTTCTTCACGAATGGTAGGAATAAGAGCCAAGTTGGTCAAGGTTCCATACGGAATGACCCGAATATTTGGCTCCTCTCCTTCGGATGGATGTGCTTGAATCAAAAGTTGAGCGAGTGAGATTATTGCAATGGGCCTTGCGACTTAATGCATCAGCTACCACGTTTGCCTTGCCTCGGGTGGTAGTGAATTTCCAGCTCATAATCCTTGATCAGTTCTAACCACCTTCGTTGTCGCATATTTAGATCTCGCTTGGGTGAAGATGTACTTGAGACTCTTGTGGTCGGTGTATAAATGTACCAAGTTACCCAAGAGATAATGTCTCCAGCTTTTCAATGCTAGAACGACAGCTGCTAATTTTAGATCATGTGTGGGATAGTGTTCCTCATGACGCCTAAGTTGTCAAGAAGCATAGGCGATCACTCGACCTTCCTGCATTAGAACACATCCAAGTCCTATTCCCGATGCATCGCAATACACATCGAAGGGCTTTGTCGGATCCGGTCGAGCAAGTATGGGAACTACTGTCAACAACTTCTTTAATGTTCGAAAAGCTTCTTCACATTCTTTGCTCTATACGTACTTCTTATCCTTTTCCAATAGCTTAGTCATTGGCTTGGCAATCTTTGAGAAGTTTGGAATAAACCTTCGTAGTAACCAGCCAATCCCAAGAAACTCCCGATTTGCGATATCGACTTCGGTGGCTTCCAATCTAACACCTCTTGAACTTTGCTTGAATCAACGGCCACTCCTTCGGCTGATATCACGTGACCTAGGAACGACACTTCCTTTAGCCAAAACTCACATTTGCTCAACTTAGCATAAAGTCGATGATCCCTTAGTCGTTGCAACACAACTCTTAAGTGACTAGCATGTTCTTCTTCTCGACTTAGAGTAGATCAAGATGTCGTCAATAAATACCACGACAAACTTGTCCAGCTCGAGCATGAATACCGAATTCATGAGATACATGAAATGTGCTGGTGCATTGGTCAATCCAAATGACATCACCAGATACTCATAAAGTCCATACCTTGTGGAAAATGCAGTCTTCGGTGTATCTTCAGCTCTTCTCTTAATCTGATGATACCCCGAGCGAAGATCTATCTTGGAGAAGACTTTAGCTCCCATCAGCTGATCAAACAAGATATCAATCCTCGGGAGGGGGTACTTGTTCTTTATGGTCACGGCATTCAAAGGCCTATAATCCACACATAGCCTTAATGTCTTGTCCCTTTTCTTCACGAACAAGGTCGGGCATCCCCAGGGTGATGAACTTGGACGAATATATCCCTTGTCCAATAATTCCTTTAATTGCACATTCAACTCTGCTAGCTCATTCGGCGGCATCCGATACGGCCTTCTTGATATTGGTGCTGTTCCAGGCTGTAACTCTATCTTAAATTCTACCGCTCGGTCCAGCGGTAAACCCGGTAAGTCTTCCGGAAAAACATCGGGGTACTCACAAACTATAGGAATGTCTTCCAAACTTTTACCAATAGCCTTATAAATCATTGGAGGAATAGTTTGGGAAGAAGTCAACTCAAAGCAATCTCGTCCGTGAAGAGGAGAGTTCGAGTGAACTGCAAAAGCATCGATATCCAATACTGCCTTATGATACTTTATCCATCTCATGCCAAGAATCGCATCCAATCCTTGCCCGTCTAAGATTATAAAGGAGGTGGGATAATCCTTACGACCCAATTTCAATTGTAGCTCGTAGTACTTTGATCCGCAAGTATATTACCTCCAGGCGATGATATGAGATGTGGGTAAGTCATCTTGCATGATGGCAGATTATGTTTTTGGACATACCCTTTGCTCGATGAAGTTGTGGGTTGCTCCTGAGTCAAATAAAACAATGGCAGCATGATGGTTGATAGAGAATAATCCAGCCATGACTTGTGACCCTTTCGGAATCTCTTCGGTGGTGGTGAAGTTGACACGACCAGTCTTCATCTAACCATATTTCAATGCATTCTTCTCGTCGACCAACCGCTTTCCTTTGAGGGCGTGTTGACAATCTCTCGCTCTGTCGGTGCGACAGAATCTTGAGCCAATTGTCCATGACAACCATCGTTATAGCATAGATGGTCAGCGGATTGTGGAGGTTGAGATAAGGAGCGTATACTTGATAGGTCCGATTGTTGGACCGCTGAATGGGAAAACACATGTTGCTGATATCGAGGTGGCCGGTGAGGAATGGGATCCGATGGCATAAGCTCGAATCTCCGATCCGCTGCGGGAGTGTGGACTAGACGATACTTGGAGGGTACCTTACTTCCTTGTTCATCGGCTGCTCTCTTCTTAGCCTTCTCTTCTTGATGAACACGAAGAGCATCCTCCATGTGTATAACATCACTTACTAACTCATTAAAACTAACTCCTCGGTCCAAAACAAGTCGAGATTGTAACTTGGCAGTAAGTCCTTGCTTAAAGCATTCCTTCTTCTTGGCGTCGGTGTCCACATTCCGAGGAGCATATTGAGCCGGACGGTTGAACAACTTGGAATAGGAGTGTACGGTCATATCACCTTGCTTCAGCGCTAGAAACTCCTTACGCTTTTGGTTTAGGATACCTTCGAAATATGATGTTCACAAAAAGCCTTTGTGAATTCTTGCCATAGTACTTGGTGACCTTCGGGAATCATGGCCTTGTAATTAGCCCACCATGCTCCAGACAAATCCTTCTAGTTGCTAAGCGGCAAAGATAGTCTTCCGATACTCTGTGCATGGTAGGAGCTCCATCTTCGACTCGATAGTACGTAACCAATGGCCCGCTTCCGGAGGATCTCCCTCATCCGAAAACTTGGGTGCACCAGTAGCCGGAAATCCGAATATGTAACGTGAACCGGTGGAGCATGCTGGTCTTGACCACCGGCCTGTGGGGCCTTATTCTGAATAAGCTGCTGAAGAAGTTCCCGTTGCTCTTCACGAGACTCCCTATAGTGGCAATAGCTTGTGCTAGGGTAGGTGGAGTTGATGTCTGGCTCTCGAACATCTTGCTCGGGAGCTTTCAAGATGGTTTCCTCTTCTAGTTTGTTCCATTCTGTTATAAAACTTGGTATTAGTGTCACCGATCCGAAATTAGAATATAAGGATACCAACGATAGAACACGTTAAAGCTCCAATGCACAAGCAGTGTATAGAGAAGAGGTGCGCTATCTCTCATTCCAACCCCAGATTTTACTTGTAGTACACACTTGTACGAGCATCTTTAATCCATCCCCTTAAATCCGTAGCTCTCATATGTGGCTCTTGGATAGCTACCTCATATTATAGCACTCAATATGACATGATGCATGCTCGGTAGACTAACTATACGTACTATAGTATAGAAAACTACGACGAATAGTTAGCACTTTCCCGAAACCCGAACGTCGAACAGTTAGTAAAAATCTAACTATTCTACATCCTTATAGGGCTCCGGACTCTCTCGTGTTCTAAACGCGCTAAACGTGTTAATTTTGAAAACAAGCTTGTAATGATGAACTGTTGCCTATGAACCGCTCCGATACCAGCTGTGACATCCCCTCCGGGACACCCAGGAATCGGAACAGAGGGACACTCGACGAAGCGAGTTACAACGAGTGTATCATCTCATACAAGCCAGAATATATACATCATGGTATAATACAACCAGGTTTTCGAAATACAAACATTGGTGCAGCGGAAATATAAATCTTATTGAAACTTAACAACCTATGAGTAATGCAGCGGGAACTTGTACTTTATACAACAAAACACTATCAAACGATCAACGTGATGCACCGAGCCCTTCATACATCACGGTCCTTCCTCTTCACGACGTCGGGATCCGTTCCCATTGGTGGGAACCACCCTCGGGACACTCCACTTCCAGGAACTACCGTACGAGCTGTGGAAGTACGACTCGATTCTCGAAAAGCATAACGAACAAATCCCGAGTATTCTAATACTCAGCAAGACCGACCCGTCAACATGGCACGCTAAGGCCGACGCCTAGTATGCAAAGGCTTTCCGGTCGTGGGGTTTACTCCTTTGCGAAAACAGCATTAAAGGTTGGATCCTTACTTTCAATGTTTTGCTCAGCATTAAGTTCATTAACCTCTAGGTTTGCAGTCTATCACTATTGCAACCAAGTTTGCAGGAAAAGATAAATTCCAACCAACAATCCTTTCATTTCTCTTCCTTCATCTTTCACTTGATTAACTACGGTGTGACACGGTGAACAAGCGGTACTCATTACTCGCGAGGGACAGCGATTCGAATCGATTTCACCAGCTGGGAAAACCCGTTTACACGGCGTATACGCACCCCATTGGTCGCATACGACAACCTTTCACGCTAACTCCCGACGGTGGCCGGGTTAGTCTCCCATCCGCCCGAGAACCCGGGGACCCCACGTGATACCCGTCCTCGACGTTATCCGTGAGCGACCACCCATTCCTCTCCCTTTGAGACATGAGGCCTCGCCTCACTCTCCGACCAATTAGGGAATGGGCTACGTCCAACCACCGAGGCAATTAGGTTACATCGGCTTCCCGGCCCCATAAACACCAGTATGTAAATCGGTACGTTCAATACTTGCTCAGCAGGGCCAACAACGGTACGGTCCTTGATCGACACGGACGGGGCTACCACCTTGCAAGACCTTGTCTTTGCCCTTTCTCCTACAGGACCCATCCGATCTCAATTTCATCTTCATCTCCATTCCTTAACTTTAACTTGAATGACATCAATCAACTTAAAGCCTCCATGCTTTTAGATCGGATCGTATCATCTCGCGAGTGTGCTCAGCACCACTCGACTTCTACCGTAGCCCTGTGAATTAAGCGTAGCAACTATCGAGACACAAAACCAACATGGATAAACAGGTAACATAGGAATTCTACTCATGCATCTAGGGTGTCAAGCAATTCCTGTAACCTAATGCACAATCACGACGCATTAACCGTGATAAAAGAAAAGACTTTAAAAACATAGGTGGGATGCACCGGGCTTGCCTTGATTCGAGTCGGGGTTAGCTTCCTCGATGCGTCGGTCGACTTCGAAGCTTCCGTCTCCTTTCTCGACCTCGGACGGAACCTCAATCACGCCAGGACCTAGGTCGACCAACAATACGTCGCGAATCAACGATCATGCATGCATGAATGTACATGAGATGATGTGCAATGATTGAATTAACCAAGGTCGTTAATTAGCCATTAATCATTACTTAAGTTCATTACATTGCATTTAGTAATTAACAATTAATCATGTTCGTTAAGCAATAAGTAATAGTTGATCATGCTCATTAATTATTGCTTAACCAAGGTCATTACTTGAAAATTAATCATTAATCATTAATCAAGTTCATTAATTAATAATTAATCAGGTTCATTCATTACTAATTAATCATGCTTTCAAACAACAATTATAAATGCTTAACGACATGTGATAACACTTAAGCTATTAGAAAATGTTAAACATAACTTTTCTTCTTATTTTATTCCTTTTTAAGCAAATCCTTTATTCTTTAGCTAATTTGATATTTTATGTGCAATTTCTTTATCACAAAAGTAAATATTTTCACGGATGCACAGGATGACATTCTCATGAATGACATGAAAATGCACTTTGATTTGTTAGGGTTGTTACAAATATGCGATGGTTTGGACAAGCGTGTATTTTCCGTACGCCTAGGGTTAATGGTGCCAACACTTTCTTTGCATTGTATGTGTTGGTGGGCAAAGAGTTTGGTTTTGGTAAAATTTTGGCTAACAGCTCTAAAAGTTGGTTGAAGCTTGTGTCCGACCACCCATTCTTAGCCTTAAGTGTGACAAGCTCTAGCACCGTCCGCAAGACCGTGCAATCCTTATGACACCCCTTGGATTCCTCGTACAAAAACTCCTTTGACGCCTTCTCCAATGCATCCAAGTTATCCAAAGCTCGCCTTTTCTTTTGGACCAGGTTCTCGTTGTTAATGTGCATCAACAATTCTTCCACATCGAGACCGCCGTCAAAGTCCTCGCTTTCATTGACAAGTTCGGACCATCCGTGGGACTCGATGTCGTTGCATATTCTATGCTACTTTCACCCCTCACCCTACGCTCGTCGTGGTCAGCTCTTTCTCTTATCACCTCTTCAACGTGGTCACCTTGTGCATGAGGTCCTATTTCGTCGTGTTTTATCCGGATATAGTAGTCCTTGATAAATTCTTTCTCCAACAAGTCCTCACGAATAGTCTCGGGTGTCTCAAACATAAACATGTTCTTGCAACGGTACAAGGACAATAGATATATTGTGTACCCCTTCTTCTTGCGTGTCGCTTCGCTTCTTCAACGAAACCCGTGACCTTTTGGAAATATACAACAAGCATCACCACCCCCACCAGTGTACATCCAAGATCGATCTTCCATCTTTCTACAGACATGTATCATAAATAAAGAAATGAATAATAATTAAAAACTAAGTCAAAATAGAATTATATGCTAAAAAGCAAAAGTAGTTACACAAGAATATTACATACTATAGTTACGTGTGATTTAAAAGTTAATAATAAAATCTCTACATAAATTACTGTTAAAAAAGATTTATGAATAAAACATAGATCCCAAACTAGGTCTAGATCCAAAACTAGATCCCTACATATAAAAGCCTACATATTGTATGGAGAGGATAAGTTTAAGTACTAAACACCCTATGATATGCATGAGGACCACTAACCATGCCATTTATAGGTAAAAAAATAGATCCAAACCCTAGGAAAAGTAACCATAAAAAAAGAGACTAAAATTATGGTTAAACACAAAAAAAAATACATGGAACGGTATGGATTTACCTCCTAGGACAATATCCTTCCAAAAAAACAGGTTCAAAACCTTCCCCCTTCTTTTTTGGCTTTTTCCGCCCTCCGTACGGACAGCTCGTCCGTGAGCTCGCGAAACAGAGCTCCTGTCGGGAGGAAGGGGACGAATTTATACACTCGTTGCCTTTAATAGCGGGCATGATGACGTCACATTGACGACGATATTACAGGAACCCCGTAATAACGGTCGAGATGACGTCACCGGCGACCGCTATTGCTGGCTGGCCCGATAATAGCGGCCATCGGTGACGTCATAGCACGCCCGCTATTCATCGGATCATCCAAGTAATAGCGGACAAAAGATGACGTCACCAGCGGCCGCTATTACTCGTGTGACCCCCATCTGCAATAGCGTTGCCTCTAATGACGTCACCTGCGCCCGCTATTGCAGGGGTCTCTGTAATAGTGTTGCACCATGATGACGTCAGCGATGGCACCCAAGCAATAGCGATTTTTTGTGTGCCCGCTATTGCTGGAAAATGTCCCCGATATTGCTGGCTCTTTCCGTAGTAGTGTAAATTGATCATGAAAATTGGACCAAGGATAATAAAATGGCTCGTATTTTTATCTTGGTTTCAATGATCGATGCTCTAGCTTCCGAATATGAGGGGGAATGGCTTGCCAAAACTATTATGAGCAATCTAGAAAAATATTTTGGAGGTGTATCTCTCATTAAAGTGCTCAGGCTTGTTAATCGCTTTCTCTCTACAAATATGAATGATGGTGCTTTTGTTAATGAGCATGTTAATAAACCGACTATTCTAGCTGAGGAACTGAAGAATGTTGGGTATCCTTTTCAAGAGGAAATGCAGGTTATGGTTGTCTTAAACTCTTTGCCTAATGCATGGGAGCAATTTAAGATATCTTTCTGTCAGTCTGAAAAATCTTTGAATATGTGTACGCTAAGACATCATTTGGTTTTAATGGAAGATACAAAACTCTCTCAAGGGAAAGATAGAAATTATAATGGCTCTAAATTGCACCTTGGAGAGGAAAGGTATGGAAACAATAATAAGAAGAATTGGCAAAAAGGGAAGGCTAAAGGTGATTTGAGAAACAAGCTTAACAGGAAACTGGATCATGATGATCATGGAGATATTTACTCATCTCAAAGGAATGACAACAACAACTACAATAACTTCACTTGCCACAACTGTGGTCAATATGGGCACTTTAAAGCTGATGCACTAAAAGGAAGAAGTCCAATAATGACCAAACGATGTAGGATAAATCATCATGATAATTCTAAGGGCCCTTCAGTTGGAGGTATACATTAAATTCCTATATGCACTGAATATCTATTTACTACTACTTTTCCAAATAGTTGGGTCATAGATTATGATTCTACAACACATATTGCTAGAGATCATAAATCATTTACTTCCATGCAAACAATTCCCAAGGGAAATAGATATATTTATCTAGGCACAAATACTCACTACTAGAAAACACCCCCTGTAGATACGCTTTATTTAATATATGGATACGTTCATTTCATCTCAATAAAAATATAGAGACATTTTCATAATTTGTGTCCGAGGCGTCTCCAAACGTACCATGTCAAAGCTTGGTAAATACGATTTATGAAAACATGTCTATTCAAGTATAAGATGTTTAATAGAAATGCTATAAAGCATAGATATGTTTATAGATACGCCTTCATGATTGCGTTGTATGTATTGGAGTAGACATGTTTTGTGACATGTTAATAATCTTAGACACGCTTTTATTGATATGTTCGGACTATGTTTCTACCAATATAGACACATTGTATACAATGCTTTAAAAATATTAGTAAAACTTGTTCTAAACGATTGACTTGTCCATGTAGGAATTGAACTTGCGACCTCTTTGTTTTCTGCAAGCTCATCTAACCAACTCACCTAGAAAACAAAGTTGATATTCTTTGACCATATATTGTTTTATACTCATGTTCTCTTAGTTCATTAACGTGTCTAGGATTTTCAATAGCGTGTCGAAATGTCTCTAAACGAGGGTAGATACGATAAAAACATGTCTAATATCATCTCACTTTTTATAAGGTTTCAATAACGTGTTATAAAACGTGTCCGATGTCATGGCATATGATTAAAGCATCTCTCAATAACATATCATTTTGAGATGCCCTCAAAAACATGTCAACATACGTCTTTACGTTGAGTATCGATGGTTCAAAGCGTGTCTAAAATCGTAAGAGTATGTAATATTTTACAAAGCATGTTAAAAAACATGTTTATCATATTATTTATGTTAAAGCATCTCAAAGATCATATCATATTGACACATTCTTAAAATCGTGTCAAAAAGTGTCTCTAGCTACCGATGTAGACACGCTTATAAAAACGTAACAACATAAATGTGTCTAGATGCCATTTTTCTTGTAGTGACTAGAGCTGATGTACATGGAATTGGAACATATGTCCTTGAACTCCCTGGTGGAGGAAAATTGATGTTAGACGACACTTTATATTCACCTAGCATGAGAAGGAATTTATTACATATTTCTCAATTGGAGTCAATTAGTGGTCATATACTATTTGAAAGAGGAGATGTTAAAGTTTTGCTCAATGGCAAGTTAGTGCATGTCGGAATTCATCATGATGGATTATATTTTCTTGATGATCTATTTGATAATAATATTGATTGCTTAGTTGGTGAAGATAACTCTGCTGTGAGGAACAATGATAATGGAGACACATGCTCGGAATCTTATTTATAGCATTTACGACTTGGTCACATATCTAAATATAAAATTAAAAGACTTCTTAATTTTGGAATTCTAAACCTTAAGTCAGAGGATTTTGGTACTTGTGAATCATGCATAATGGGTAAAATGACCCTACGCCTTTTCCGAAGGCGGAGAGAGCTAGTGAATGTCTTGCTATTATTCATTCAGATATTTGTGGTGAAATGTCTATTCCCACCATAGGCAGTAAGAAGGTTTATTTTATATCATTCATTGATGATTATTATAGATATTACAATATTTATCTCATTAAACACAAGTTAGAAAGTTTTGATACGTTTAAAACATTTAAATCTAAAGTGGAAAATTAGTTAAATTAAACTTTTAAGATTTTAAGAACAGATCCTGGTGGAGAAGCATGGAATTGTTCACCATTATATTATACCATACACTCCGCAACAAAATTGTGTAGCTGAGCAGAGTAATAGAACTCTTATGAATATGGTTAGGTCTATGATGTCATATTTTGATCTTCCATTATCTTCTTGGGGTGAAGCTTTAGATACTGCTATTTCTTTATTGAATCGTTCACCATCTAAAGCTGTCACAGTCACTCCTTATGAGTTATGGACTGGAAGAAAACCTTCACTCCAACATTCAGTTGAGGGTTGCAATTCTCAAATTAGAGTACCAACTCAACTTCATACAAAGTTGGAATCTAAAATCACACCAGAAGTTTTTATTAGGTATTCTACAAATTCTAAAGGATATCAATATTATGACCTGAAAATAAGAAAGTGGTGAAAAGTAGAATGCAACTTTTCTTGATCAAGACACACCACGTCGTGTTAAACAAACTAGTGGAATTATTGGTAGCCCCACAACAAACATAGATTGATGCATCTGGAACTAACTCACGTGATGAGGAAAAGTTAATCCTAGAAGAAAATACAAATGAAACTCCCAACACTAGCATGCTTAGGAAAAGTGGGAGGAATAATATTGCACCATCATATCTTAATGATTATTATGTATTTTTGGGGAAGTGCACTCTAAAATTTCAGATTTAGAGGAAGATCCAGAGACTTACAAAGAGGCCATTACTTGTCCTCAATCTAAACTATGGGTGGAAGCAACGCAAGTAGAATTAAACTCAATGAGAAAGAATAAAGTTTGGCTTATAAATGGTTTTTTAGAAGAAAAATTAATTCAACAGGTCAAGTAGAAAAATATAAGGCTAGACTTGTAGCTAAAGGGTTCACACAACGGGACGGGGTTGACTTTCTAGAAACTTTTTCTCATGTTGTAAAGTTTACTTTTACTCATATTATAAGTGCATTATGATCTTGAACTCCACCGAATGTAGGTGAAATCTACTTTTCTTAATGGTCATTTGGAGGAGGAAAAATATATGTTACAGTCGGAAGGGTTAGGAGAAAAAGGAAATGATAATAAGGTTTGGAAATTAAATAGATCAATTTATGGTCATAAACAAGCTTCACGTCAATGGTATATTCCTTTTGATAATGCTATATGTCACATGGGTCTTCAATGACATGAGGTGATCATTGCATATATTCTAAAGTTATTGGTCAAAAGTTTGTATTGTTATCTCTATATGTTGATGATATTCCTATTGCTTCTAATGATAAAGTTACATTAACTGAAGTTAAAGCTTGGTTGCCTTCTAAATCTAATATGAAAGATATGGGTGCAGTTTGCTGTGTGTTGGGAGTAGAAATAGATAGAGATCGGAATAAGCGGCTTCTTGGTTTTTCCCAAAAGTCGTATCTTCAAAATGTTCTAAAATGATCCTTTATGGCAAATTGCAAACATGTTAATGTATCTTTGTTAAAGGGAAAGGGAACTGAACTCAGTAGGAAATTGTGTCCAAAAACTCCTGAGGAAAGGGAAAAGATGAAAGACATTCCTTATACTTTGGCCTTAGGGTGTTTTATGTATGCTATGTCATTCACGCGACCTGACCTTAGCTTTGCAGTTGGACTTCTAAGTAGATATCAAAAGGATCTTGGGAAAAAGCATTGGGATGAAAAGTATTACGATATGTGACAGAAACTCTTGATTATTACTTGTGTTTTAATGGTCATAACCTTCAGCTGCAGGGTTATACTGATGCTGATTGTGAAGGTGATTTCAATGACCAGAAATCTATGTCTGATTATTTATTGGTGTAGCAGAAAACAAAGTTCCAATGCTCTTTCTACCATGGAAAGCAGCAAAGGAAGGTGTATATGGCTAAGGGAATTTATTTTATCACTTAAGGTCATGGAAAGTGCATCACAATCTGTCACTATATATTGTGATAATCAGGCGGCGATCAAGGTCTCTAAAGATCCAAAATTTCATAGCAAATGAAAACACATTGAGGGCAGGTATCATTTTATTCGTGATGTAATAAATAGACTCAATATTGTTCATTTGTTTTATTTGTCCAGTTCTAATATGGTGGTAGATCCACTGACTAAGCCAATTAGTCAAGAATTATTTGCTAAGCATGTTAGAGACACGGGTCTTCAGTTTATTGATTAATAATGTTACAGACAAGTGGGAGATGTTGGAATTATTATGTCTTCCAATATGAATCAATCTATTGATATTCTAGTTATTTCTGTATGCTCAATGTGGAATTTATATTATTGATATATGACAGGGAATATTTGATGTAGAACTTAATTACTCGAGGGAATCATGTACTCGAGGTGCCGATAACGTTTATACTAGAACAATAGAGGAATTTAATGAGATTGACACTATTGGAATTTTGTTCATGTGCATACATATTTAACCCGGGTATAGCATAACAGAATAGCTAGATTTGTCTTATAGGATCGGCTCTACAGGATGTTAATCCACATGATAAGATTGGAATTAATCTCAAATAAACAATCTAATCATGGCACATGACTCACACCTGTGTGCTAGGGATCGTATATATTTTAGAGTCAATAAACTGACATGTTTGATCATGGTTGGTGACATGGTTTAGGAGTCTTACGGTATTCCAAAATACAGATGGAACTTATAACGTCTAGAAATGGAGTATATAAATAGGTCCCTACCCTCTAGCCTCAATATGCATTGTCGGCAGCACCACGGAAAAGACAGAGGAATAGAGGCTAGACCGTTTAACTCCCCTAGTTTGTTCATCTCCCAGAATCCCCAACAATGGAAACTGCAGAAAATTTTAATAACGTTAGTGTATAAAAAATGAGAAGGAGAGATACATATCTAGAGATGTATTGAGAATAGAAAAAGGTGCATAAGAAAGAGAGAAGGATAAGTAATTTATTCGAAAAAGAGAATATCTAGAATGACAACATAGATCCATGAAACCAATATAGGGATAAGGAGCTACCAAAATGAGAAGTGACATGGAGCATTAAGGCATTGTTTGAATGTGTCTGTGAAAAAATAATTGCTCTCTTCCTTTTTCTTTTATATGTCATAGGGACCTTAATAGCTACTCTGCAATTAGTTGTCCTTCTCAATTTATACAATGCAGCCTTTTATCTTCCCACGTCTCTATCAATTTATATGTTCTTGTTATCTATGCACAACATATTTTCACCTATATTCTAACTCATGCCAGAGTGTGATAGATGAATTGATGTAAAGAGATCTGTTTACAATAGCCACAAAGGAAGCCTAACGAATCAGCTAATGACCTTTGGAACACAAAATCACACAAAATCAGCTAATGACCTTTGGAACACAAAATCACACAAACAGAAGAGTGCACACACAAACATCAAGAAGGAACTAAGTCAATTAATCACAAAACTAAACATTATTCAGCTTCAAGATCAAAACAAACAAAATATTAAGTCTTCATCTCTGAAATATAAGGGATATCATCGTTCCTTATGGTCACACTTCAACATCAACTTTTGGGTAATACCACCACAAAACCACAATAGTTTCCTGTGAAAGTTGGTGCAAGATTACACCAGTGGCCATGGCAACGGTATTGGAAGATGCTCTAGTCACCTACTTAATTGCCTAGGAGTAACAGAGCATCATTACCACTAGATTCTTGAACCCATACATACACTAATGAGCACTATAATTTAGCCCACCATTATTCATTGTGTACGATGAGATGACTACACGTAATCTGCCAAATCCACCTCCCTTCAATGCTTCCATGTATCTGAACGGAGCACACCGACCTTCACAAGGGTGATGAAGGTTGGCCAACTGCAATAGAGTATCATAAATAATTAAGGACCAACACTACAAGTTTTGCAACACTTGACTATCATCGTGCCACCATGGTGTGGAACATTGGTTGACCCAAGAGCCCACACCCATCCAGTATCGTTCTTGTAGCATGAACTCTGTCGTGCAAGACACCCATACATTTAGATATTAGCACAATTGGATATTGGACTCCATGATCTAGGAGCTCTCCTGGTAGAACAACAGTGCAGTTCCCACCATGTGGGTTGCCTGAAGCTTAACAGTGGCACACTCGCTCCCTTCTAGTCTCTAGGTCCCCTGGCCCAAGTTCAGGCCAAGGATGCATAGCCATATATATCACATGGGAGTTTAGAGGTGCTCGATGAATCACAGCTTAGCCTCTTGATTCTTCGCAACACCTCTTTGTTATTTAGTGCCTTTTTCATATGCTAATTGGGCTAATAACTTGGATGATCCGAGATTGACATGGGACTTTGCAATCTATCTTCGTCATAATTTGATTTTTTTGGGAGTGCTTGTAAACAAGCCAATGTTAGTCGTTCAAGTACAGAGGTTGAATACAAGACTCGGGAAAGTGTGAGTTATTTGGGTGCAAAGTGTTCTAGCTGAGTTAGGCATTGTCTTGTCACGAGTTCTATGTATTTGGTGTGATAATCTTGATGTCATCTATATGTCGGCTATTCCCAGATGTCATGGTTGAACGAAGATAATTGAGGTGGACTTTTTCATGAACGGGTTGCTCACAAGGAAATTGATGTTCCGTTTGGAGATCAAGTGGCTCATGGGTTTATAAAACGTTTGGCATAGGTGAAGCGTGACATGTTTTGTCGTAATCTCAACTTCGTTAACTTGTGATTGAGTGGGAGTGTTAGGAGGATATGGTTCAGATACATGTTTATCTGTTGTAATCAGTACGTCAGGTCAACTCTCTAGTAACACATATGTGTTACTTGGAAGAAGATATAAGTGTTACTGAGACCTATAGTGACACATTTAATAAGTGATCTAGGATGCACAGTTATTAGAGCAAATTTTATTGTAACACATTTATGTGTTACTCCTTGTGAGAAAATGTGAAACAAGAAAAACAAATTGCAAATATATCTGTTACTACTTGTAACTAAAAGTGATACAAGCAAAATTTATTGTAACACATATCTGTGTTACTATTTGAGAAAAGTGTTATACTTGTATCTCAAAACATAATACTAAATGTAAAAAATATGTGTTTACTAGGAATTGAACTTTGGTGGCATATTTCTAGCTTAATGCCTATACCACCCAAGCTAAGACATGGTTGTGACTTTCATCACCATTTATTCAATTTATAACATGACGAAGTATAAGTAAAGTCTATTGTAACACATATATGTGTTACTTTCTGTAAGTGTGTGTTACTGTTATGACATAAAACATAACTCCAAATATAAGCTCATGTGTCATATTTAATGTTTGATTGCATCGCCACCTATAGTAATATGAAGTTGAGTATTGATTAGCAAGCACAACTTATAATATTTTAATATATGGCAGTAGTTTGGACTCGATAGTTGTGCGTTTATTGTTATTCGAGAAATATTTTGGATCATCACACATCTAGAGTTTAGGTGCTCCCTCATTGTAACATTATTTTGCGTTGCAACGAGATTTTTCTTGTAACACTCACACTTGATATATATTGAATAATCACAATCTTTGTAACACTATCCATTTAACATGAATTTTATGTTATTGTAATCACTTCTTGTAACACATAATTATGGGATAAAAACTATATGTTATAAACATACTTGTAACACATAATTTTGTGTTCCTATAAAATATTTTGTAACAAATCACTCTATGTGTTACAAGAATATGTTACAATATCCTTGTTTTGTAGCAGTGAATCTGTTATAAATGTGTAGGGCTTGTATCCTGTTCTTTGGAATGTCAAGTTTGGCATTACTATACAATGATTGATGACAATACTAGTGAGACAACATCTTCCACATAGTTTGATCTTGTAGTGACTTTATCCTTTTAAAGTTAAAATATTGAAGAACACTTTTCTAGGAGCAAAGGCACCATCGGTTACATTAAATGTTGTCATGGGTTTGTCGAAGAGGTTGGACATCTAATGTTGTCAACCAGAATCTTTAGTTAAATGTGATATAACCGGTTAGACCGGTCTGAAAAATGTGTTCTTGGCAGAAATTGCTAAGAGGGATATGATTTCATGGAAGATAGTAAAGCATAGTCTCTCCGAGAAAGACTCTTGAATTATTTGCGATCCTCAAATGATACAAGAGTCGGGGCTATACCTAATTAGGTGCACCGTATCCAAGAGCGGTGCTGTAACGATCGCGGGAGGTGGAAATTAATGGAAAAACAAATGGAGTGGTCCGTAACGATTGCATATCAAAGGAAAATAATGAAGAATCAACTAGTGGACTCTTGCATTATTTGAAAGGAGTTCAAATGATCCAAGAGTCGGGGCTATACCAATTGGGTGCACCTAGTCGGTGCACCGAAAGAAGAATTTGCAATGATTACCTAATTAGGTGATATGAAGGATAAACATACTAATTTTTTGGCTTTTTAAAGCCCTTCGAAGAAAGAAGAACCATTGCAGCAGATTAGAGTTCTTTTTAATTTTACCATGGAATCAAGACCAACATGCGGAAGACTGGTCGGTCTTAATCAAGGTCAAATCAAAAATTACTCGGGAGCTACTGTCGTAGAATTGCCTTATGGGTATACGAGATGATAAAAGAATGGATACACAAAGATACGGTAACAAATCAATGAAGATAAAGGTGATAGAGATAGCCGGAGGAATCAATGAAGATAAATGCGGAATCAATGAAGACTGGTTCCTGACTGGTCCGGAATAACGAGAGGATTCCATATACTTGGTATGGAGATCGAGCGGGTATCAAGACCGGCGTATGATAACTTGAGAAGCAAGTAAAGGAGTAATTTGTAGTCTGTTAGGACTCGAATCAACAAGGAAAGCTAGAGATAGAACTCCCATATATGTAATCCGTGTAATCGACTAGGACTCTGCATGTAACCCTACCTCCTCCGGATATATAAGGCGGAGCAGGGACCCCCGAAAGCTCTCTCGAGATCTTGCAATTAGGAATCCGCTAAAGGCAATACATAACATATAGGACGTAGGGTATTACTCTCAATTCGAGGGGCTCGAACTCGTCTAAAATCTCGTGTTCCTGTGTGTTTCGTGTGTTGCACCATCGAATTCCACGCTAGTGAGGGACCGGGTAGTACTAGTGCCGAGTTTAAGACTCGACATTTGCCACGCCGGTAGGGGTCCCGGCGAGTTCCCGGCGAGTTCGATGGCCTTTTCGTTCGTCGTTGACTTCGTGCTTCGAGATCCGCTTCGGGTCCCTCGACTTTGAAGCCGATTCCGCCGGAAAGTTGCTTTTGATGAATCCGACTCGTAGCCGGGCCGCAGCTTCTAAAGCGCGATCACCTGCCACGATTGGCACCTCCGGCTTAGAACTTTGCGGATCCGAAGCAGCTTTAGCACGAACAATCGGACCGTTTGTGTCTCGGACCGGTACCCGGTCCGTGATGATCGATCGCTCTCGCGAGCTTGGTAATGACTTCGAGGAAGGGCCTCCAGCCTTCTTCCAAGTGTTCATGACGGGTCCGGTTCTTCGACAACTCAACCCCGAGGATGCTGCTGAAGAAGAAGCAAGGATGGCGAGAGACGAATCCGATCGTCGTCATCGTGAAACAGATGAAGCGGACGGAGATGAACAACCTCCACAACCTTCGGCCGCGAATCCTCGCATAAACGTTGCTGGTATTAGTCGGGCCGGAGGAAGCATTCCCGCGACCGCTCCCCCATCACGGACCCACTGCCGGAGCGATCCGGAGACCCGGAAGAAATGTCCCCGGGATATAACAGCCGACGTGGATGCCGCAGCGGAAGGTGCCATCGTTCTTCGAGCGAGCTTTGGACTTGAGCTTTAGGAAGTGGAATTAAATGGCGCTCGAGTCTTCACGTCGCCGATCCGGAGTGAAGCGGATCCTTGAGACAATACCGGAAGAAGTCTTCAATGCAACACCGGGGTTGCAACGCGCTTTGAATTTGGTAGATGCAGCTACTCTACAAACAAATCAACTTGTTCATGACAGATCGGAATCTTCAAGCCGCTCGAGTTCTCGCTCGGAGCGGCCTACGAGAGCACGGTCTGAAGGGGCTTCTTCCGGTGGAAGGATTGGGCCTCGACACACCGCGATCGCGGACGCACATGAACGAGCTCCGGACCAAGATTTACGTGTACCACTCAATGGCAACCGTGACGCTCGGAACGTCCTCATCGATCGCCATGTAGAGAGAACGGAAGAGCGCCGGAGACAAGAAGAAGATGAGAGGCGTCGGATCGGTCATGTGGACAATCGTCCGCGGGATCCTGCCCCGCTTCGCCCGCACGTGACTAATTTGCCTCGGCGTGGACCGGCTACTTCAGCGCCGCCCCTCGTGGAAATCCTTCGCGCAATGATCAACGAGGGCAAGGCAACCGACATGCTCATCGGGATGACCGGCCAAGATGAGATGATCGTCGTGATACCGAGACCGAAGGGGACGAGACAACGAGAGACAGAGATGGGGAGCCTCGATGAGACAACCGAGACAGAGATGGGGAGCCTCGACGAGACAACAATGATCGCCAAGCGGCGCCTCGCCTCCGCCTCCACCTCCTCCTTCGCCGACCGCACAACCGGCGAACAATGACCGCCGGGATGGTTCAGGAGATAGATATCAAGATGATCGATATTACAACTATTCGGATGATGATAGGGATCGTAACTACCGGCATTACCCTCGTCGACGATCCCCTTCACCGGTCCGGACCGCTCCGGAAGATGATGAGTACTCCGTGATCCCTGCTTTCACGCGAGATTTACGCATTTGCAAATACCCAAGGGGATTTAATCCCGGGGCCATTGATAAGTATGATGGTAAAGCACCTCCTGCCGAGTGGCTTCGCATGTACACCACCACCATCCGGTTAGCGGGAGGAGATACGTTTGTGCTAGCCAATTACCTCCCTATGTGCATGGAGCAGGCTGGACGCTTGTGGTTGCAATCCCTACCCGAGAGATCTATCCCTTCCCGGGGTGACCTCACCAAAAAGTTCGTGGAGAACTTCCAGGCGACTTGTGAGAAGCCAGGGAATTACTTCGACCTCAACAGTCGAAGCGAAGCCCGACGAGACTCTCACGGACTTCATCGAGCGTTTCGCAACAAGAAGGCCTTAATCCCCAATGTTCCCGATCAACAAGTAATTGCGGCGTTTCAAGTCGGCGTTCGAAGTGAAGCATTAGTTCACAAGATTGGAAGGCGAAATCGGAACCTTACCATGACGGCGTCGAGTGCTTCAAGATAGCAGATGATTACGCTGCTGGTGAATCAAACGTGGTCAATTTGCACGGGAACAAAGGGAAGGAACCGAAGCATGACCAAGGCAACCAATCTGGATCCAAGAACAACAATAAGCGCAAGGCTGATCACCTTGTTGAAGCTGTCGACCGGTCTCATGGAGGAGATCGGCCGGCACCTCCTAAGAGAGGTCCAAGAGAACGATTGTCGTTCGAAACACTTCTAGAGGGCCCTTGCATGATTCATAATGGGAATCATAAAGCTAAGGAGTGCTTCTCGTTAAGGTCGTTCGCTCGGCTTGCCTTAAAGGTTGCACCCCGATCCGCTCATAGGAATCGGGGAGACGACAAGGGTGTAACAGCCTAAATGTATCCACTGTTTTTGTAATAAAAATACTTGAAGTTTGTAAAGGTTTGGTTGGATTTGGTGCGAATTTGAATTCAAATCGGATGGGAAATGCAGTAAATAATTCACAAAGCAATTCATTTGAAAATTGGCGTGGCGGGCCGTTTCTTTCCCCGCGGCCCACTCTTCTTCTCCTCCCCGCAGCCCGACCCGGTCCAGCCCCGCACAGGAGCATCTTCCTCCTCCCACCTTTCCAGCTCACGCGCACCGCAGCGGCTCCGGAGCGCGCCACCTCGGACGCATGTCGTGTAGCGACCCAAAGCCGCCCGCTCCGTCCCCTTTCGGTCGCCTACAAAACCCCCTCACCAACCGCCGACCATCCCATCCCACCTCGCGCCGCCACAGGGCGCAGGAGAGCCTCAACCCTAGCCGCCGCCTCCGAGGTTTTCTCTGCCGCCATTGGAGAAGGTCGAAGCCAGCCCTGCTCATGTTGTGTTTCTTGCGCGGCGTGCGACGGAGCGTCCGGTGGTGCTAACCTCTTCGCGTTTGGTGCGAGTGGAGAGGGGGAGCAAGCCTCGAAGTTTCCGGCCAAGACCCCCTCGCCGTCGTTCATCTCCTCCGGTGAGACCCTGTCGGCCTCTTGTTCCGTTCGCGACCCTTCCCCGTCCACCCTTCCTTCCGGCGCTAAGCGCGTGGTTGTTGATCCATGGTTGCAGCGGAACGGAATTTCGCGTGATCACCGCCTGCTCCCGCGCGTCGTTCGTGGTCCGCCGCCGCCGTCCGTCGTCGCGCTTCCTCGTCGGCACCCCTCCGTCTTCCCCGAGCTTCGCGCAACCTGGCTGGTGAGTTCCCGCCGCTTTTCCCCTCCTTTCCCCCTTGGATTGCCTCGCGAGTTGACACTTCCCGTTGGGCTCCGCCACCGCACCACCATGGATGCCGGTGAGGTGTAGTCTAGAGCGGAGCTCATGCTCTTTTATTGGTGCGGGAGGCTTCGCAGAGGTCCGTCGGAACTCGTGCGCGTGTGGGTGTGGGGAAAGGTTGGTGTTTTGTTAGGATCCGAGGGACGCCGTCGAGCCGCCGCCGCGAATCTCACCGCCGGCGTCGCTCCGGCAAGTCCGTAGCCCCGCGATTGGCTCCGTTGAGTTCGCGCAAGCATCGGCGATCGTTTGGTGGCCTCCTTGTGTGATTTGGTGGTGTGTCTGGGGCTTTCCTGCCGCGAGCGTCAACTCCGGCGAGCTCGGACGCTCGTCGCAGGGGAGCTGGTGCTCGGGTCCGGTGCGGACGAATGCGCCGTGGGTTGAGCTCCCTCCCGGAGTGCGTGGCGTGGCCGCCGGCGAGCTGTGGCGGCCGGGCGAGCCAACTCCGGCAAGTCCCGTGGCGAGTTGGGGCGGCGCCGCCCGTTCCGGTGAAGCCGGCATGGCGATCGAGGTGGCACATTTTCTGCCGACGCGGCGCCACCGTGGTTGAATTTCTACCAACGTGGCGCCGGGGTGTCGTCCCGCGTGGCAACAACGTGGTGCCCACGTGGCGAAGTGATGCCACGTGGTGCTGACCTGTAGAGTGTTTAATCAACGTGGCGTCTACGTGGAGTTGACGTGGCGCCTACGTGTCAAAGAATATTCCAGGGAATATTCTATTTCTTTTTATTGGATTTTCCCGAATTTCTATAATTCATTTATCTTTGGAAATTCATATCTTTTTCCTGGAGCGTCGGAAAAATATGCGGTCGGTTGCGTTGGACTCGTAGCAACGTTCTCTACGCGTTAGTATAGCTTTTGGTCATGTTCTAGTAACGTAATTTCCGTCGTCTGTTTTGCCTCGTTTTGCGTGCCCGACCCATGTTTCACGATCTATCCGTCGGAGGGTGCCGAGGAGTTCCCGTCCGAGCCGCAGTTTGAGGAGTTTCCGCCGAGCAGCCGTACGAGTACCCCGACCCGGCCTGGGAGCAGCCCTATCCGGGCAAGCCGCAATCCTTGTCCACTCTTGCTCCTATTTAGTACTTGCATTAAATTGGACCATGCATGATTAATGGTTACTTGCACTTGTAGTTTACCAATGCCATACTATGTTATCCTTGCCACTGTCTGCCATAGGATGTTCTATTGTTACTCGCATGCTTAGTACTTGCTTAGTTGCTTAATTGAACCCCATGATGATTATACATGTTTTTGTGTAAAATAAATTGTAGGTGTTTCTTAGGTGTCGAGTTTCCGTACTAGATACCCTGTAGGACCTTTTGCGGGGCGAGTCCGTAGGTGACTAGGTGCTGGGAGACTTCGGGGAGTCTCTATTTGGAGAGTACCTGTTGCGGGTACAGCTTGTGTAGGGGCCTTGGGTTTATGGGGCCCCTGTTGTGGTGACACTCGTTGTTGAGACTCGTTGTTTTGAGGAGAGGGATGGTGACTCGCCCCGGCAGCTTAAGGACCGGTTCTTGTGCGTATGCCTCTCTTGGTCTACTAGCATACCACGTGACTTGTATGGGCGGGCTGGATCATGATACTTAGCGGAGGAATGGGTGGCCCGCCGTGGTATAGAGATTAGTGGTAGTGGGTGTTGGAGCGTTTGTCTCGACCCACGAGCAGAGGATATCCCACCTGGCCCGTGGTACGCCTTGTCACACGCTTCAGGACCTTCTTTTCCTATGTTGTGGTTAGAGGATCCCGGACTCGAGGGACGGGCGCCACCCATTCGATGCTTTGAGGAGTGATCTTGTGAGTGTTGCTTTGCTTGGGCCACGACGGTGGTTTTTTGTTTGAGTACCTCTTCACGTGGGTACAGCTTGCTTACTCTCTGCAGAGATATATAAATCTATACGTATAGTCTAGCCCAAAGTATGGGCACTACCGAGAAAAATCCACTTGATTAGCATTTACTACTTCTCCCCTCCGATAGGTGTTTTACTTCCGGCTTCGAGCCGTGGTCCCGTGGAGGTGTGCGGGACATAAAACTTGACCCTTGCAGGATTGTGTTGTTTCCTGCAAGGCCACTTATAAAATTTGACTAATAATAAAATATGATTAACATAGACTTGAGGAATAATGCTTTAGGTGCCAGCCTTTGCCTTTCCTTGAACTATCCCAACATGCATACATTGTTGCTAGGTAGTTTGCGGCTTGATGAGTACGTTATGTACTCATGGCTTTATCACTTTGTTTTTCGACGCCGTTGCCGAGGAGCCGGCCGAGCCAGCTGAGGGAGCCGACGGAGAGGAGTGACGGTCTCGCCTACACTCGAGTCGCTTGTGGGTATGGTCTTCACCACGGTTCTTCATCGAGATGCTTCCGCTTCGCTTCCGCTAGATTTCTACTATGATTTCGCGATGGCCTGCGTGCCACGCTCTTGTACTCTTGAGATTGAGACTTAAGCATTATAATAATGTACTTGGAGATTCTATTATCTTGCCTTGAATACTCTCTTTATTTATGGTTTTTCCGTACTAACATGTGCCGGATGTACGTGCCACACTCCCGGGAGTGGCATAGAGGTACAAAGGGTCCGGGTTTCACGTTGGTGAAATTCGGGTCCTCACAGCTTGGTATCGAGCCATACTTGACTCGTAGGAACGAGACCCGTAGAAACCGGACGTAACCATAAGGACATGGTCTAGATCTCTAATCTGCAAAACTCCTTTCATCAAACTTTGAAATCTGTCTTATCGTTTAAAGTCCTCAATGTAAGATATGACTGAATGGATAAGCCTCTACTATGTTTGCTTGGATGAATGATCTGCATACTATTCTTTTACTCATGAAGATTCTTTCAAGATTTGAAGAAAGCGTTGGATAACCCGTGCTAACAGTTGGATTTGTGCCTTTGTTAACAGATGCCGAGAGGAAGGGGTCTACACGTACAGTTTGACCAGGCAGCTATGGAGGTTGACGAGCAGGCCCCCGGAGGACGTGGCCGAGGCCGTGGCCGTGGCAGAGGTCGTGCAGCTCCCGCGGCCGCCGAGGGTGCCGCTGGACGAGGTCGTGGCGCTAGAGGCCGTGGCCGTGGCGGAGGAGCCGTGGGTGCTCGTGGCAGAGGACGTGGGCGTGGCCGCGGTGGAGAGGCACCACCGGGTCTCGCAGCCGGGGAGCCGAGGTTGCTGGACAGCAGGAGGCACCAGCACAGCAGGAGGCGCCAGCCCAGCAGGAGGAGGCCGAGCAGCAGGAGATACCACCACCGCCACCACCCGCTCGGACTCTTGCCGAGGTGATGGCGATGCGACCAACATACCGGGAGGTCTGATGCAGATGCTGCAGCAGCAGCAGCAGCACCACGAGCAGGCTCCACAGCAGCAGCAGCAGGCACAGCACCACGCAGGCCGCAGTCGGCTCGACATGCGGAAGGAGGCCTTCCGCGGACTTCAGCCGGACACGTTCTCTCACCGCACGTGACCCTCCGGACGCCGACAGCTGGCTTAGGACGGTGTCCAACCAGCTAGTGATGATGGAGTGCACCGACGCAGAGTGTGTATCACTTGCTTCGTACTTGCTCGTAGGCGCAGCTAGCGCATGGTGGGACACTTACGTGGCCAACCACCAGGACCCGACACAGTATCTCTTGGGATGAGTTTGAGCAGGAGTTCAGTAGCTCAAGCACATCCCCAAGGGAGTGATGGACAGGAAGGCGGACGAGTTCCGGAACCCGAAGATGGGAGCTATGGGTGTGCCTCGAGTACTACCACAGGTGGACCGAGCCGTCACGCTACTCACCTCGTGACGTGTCCACCGAGCAGGTCAAAATCTCTTTTTTAGCTTTTCGTCTCAAATAATCACTATCTACACTTCTCAATGTTTTGCTCAACACGTTCTATGTTGCTTTCTCTTCATCTCATTTCTCTTCGTGATTTTCTATTTTCCACCGAACAGACAAGATCTACTATTTCAAGCGGGGTCTCAAGGCTGAGATTGGTCCCCACGTGGCAGGGTGCTCAACCCCGAAGGAGCTAGTGGATAAGTCTATTGAGGTTGAGGATAGCATTGAGAAGGTCAAGAGGATTGAGGCACACAAGAGGACTCGGAGGGCAGCTGGACCGTTCTCGGAGGACCGCAGAGGCAGAGGTTTACCGGGCAGCAGCAGCAGTTCACTCGTCCACCACAGGGGCAGCTTGGCGCTTCTGCGCAGTTTGGCAGCTCGGGCAGAGGCAGCTTGCACCGCAGGGTCAGCAGTACCAGCGTGCTCCAAGCACCACAGCGAGTCAGGTTGGAGGCCCCCGAGCAGTGGGATGCCCTTCGCCAACAGGTGCTTCCAGTGCGGTCAGGCGGGACACAAGTACTACGCGTGTCCCAACGTGGGTCGAGAGCTCCTACCACCTTCACCACACCCGGGCCAGCAGCACAGCCACCGCAGCAGCAGCAGTTCCGCAGCTGCTCCCCGTCCCGTGCGACCAGCAGCCGAGACAGCAGCCACAGCAGAGTGCTTCTCGTGCTAGACTTCACCACCTCACCGTTGAGGATGCACAGCAGTGCACCGGACGTCGTCCTTGGTGAGTTTCTCGGTTAACTCCTGTTTTGCTTCTGTTCTTTTCGATACCGGTGCGACTAGATCGTTCGTGTCTTCTGCGTTCGTTGCGAAGCTTAAGATTCCTGTCGTCTTGCTCGATTTTCATGTGCTCGCTATTTCTCCACTTGGTGCTTCAATGTGTGTGACGGGTTGCCGTCGAGTTCAGATCTTGATTGAGGGTGTTCAGTTCTTGGCTGATTTGGCTCTCTTGCCGTCTTCCGGGATTGAGGTGATTCTTGGGATGGATTGGTTGACAAAGAACAAGGGGGTGATTTATTGTGATGAGCGGATTGTGACCTTGGTGAACCACCGAGGAGTGGCTGTGTGTTGCACACCGGTTGCTCCTAAGTTGCCAACACAACTTTGTCACTTGCAGTGGTTTGTCACTTGAGCAGATACCCGTGGTTTGTGAGTATCCCGAGGTCTTTCCCGAAGATTTGCCGGGGCATCCACCGGATAGGGATGTTGAGTTTGTGATTGATCTTCTTCTCGGCACGGCCCCTATTGCTAAGAGGCCGTATCGCATGTCTTCCGATGAGTTGGTGTTGCTGAAGCAGGAGATTGATGATTTGTTGAGGAAGGGGTTTATTGGCCCAAGTGCCTCTCCTTGGGGATCTCCTGTTCTTTTTGTGAAGAAGAAGGATGGTACCGACAGGATGTGTGTTGACTATCGTTCCTTGAACGAGGTCACCATCAAGAATAAGTACCCCTTGCCGTGGATTGATGATTTGTTTGATCAACTGAAGGGTGCAAAGTATTTCTCCTCCATTGATTTGCGATCCGGCTATCATCGAATGAAAATCCGCGAGTGTGACATTCCTAAGACCGCCTTCGTGAGTAGGTATGGATCTTTGTTACTACCTTGTCAATTCCATTGTTATCTATCTTGCATGATCGCCCTCCTTGAATTTTACTTTTTATCTACTTCCGGACAGGTATGGGCAGTTCGAGTTCACCGTTGCTTCCTTTGGCTTGACCAATGCCCCTCCCTACTTCATGAACATGATGAACAAGGTCTTCATGGCAGAGTTGGATAAGTTTGTGGTGGTTTTCATTGATGACATTCTTGTGTACTCGAAGTCCGCCGAAGAGCATGCACATCACTTGAGGGTTGTCTTGGAGAGGTTGAAGGCAAATCGGCTTGTATGCCAAGTTCAGCAAGTGCAAGTTCGGCTTGAGGAAGTGGCTTTCCTAGGGCATGTCATCAATGCCGAGGGAGTGTGTGTGGATCCTGGAAAGGTGCGGACGGTTGTGAGTTGGAAGTCACCGCAGTGTGTCAAGGATGTGAGGAGTTTCTTGGGGATGGCTGGTTACTACCGTCGCTTTGTTGAGGATTTCTCTCGGATAGCTCGTCCCATGACGGAGCTCTTGCAGGATAATGTCACCTTTGAGTGGACCCCGGAGCGAGAGAGGAGCTTTCAGGAGCTCAAGACTAGATTGACCACCGCACCCGTGCTCACCTTGCCGGATCTTAGTCGGACTTTCAGGTGTACTATGATGCTTCCACTCATGGGATTGGTTGTGTGCTCATGCAGAACAGGAAGGTTGTGGCTTATGCTTCGAGGCAGCTTGAAGACACATGAGAAGCATTACCCCACCCATGATCTTGAGCTTGCAGCAGTTGTTCATGCTTTGAAGATTTGGAGGCATTATCTCATCAGTGGCAGATGTGAGATTTTCACGGATCACAAGAGCCTCAAGTATATCTTCACGCAGTCGGAGCTGAACATGAGGCAGAGGAGATGGCTTGAGTTGATCAAGGATTATGATTTGAGCATCAACTACCATCCCGGCAAGGCCAATGTTGTTGCGGATGCGCCGAGTCGCAAGGCCTATTGCACTTCTCTCATGACGAGTCGAGTCGGAGGTGTTTGAGGAGATGATGAGGGATGGAGTGGAGCTCATTCCCGAGGGCTATCTCTATGAGTTGAGGATCACGAGTCTTCTTGGAGATCGGATCAAGGAAAAGCAAAAGGTTGACGAGTCTTGTGGAGTCAATCAAGGAAATGATAAAGGAGGATAAGGCACCTGGGTTCAGAGTGGATGGTGATGGTGTACTTTGGTACAAGGATCGGATTGTGGTTCCTGGAGGTGCAGGGATTCGAGATGAGATCTTGCGAGAGGCTCACTGTTCTCGCTACTCGATCCACCTAGGGAACACAAAGATGTATGAGGATCTCCGTACCGAGTTCCGGTGGGAAGGCATGAAGAGGGACATTGCTCGGCTTTGTGGGATGTGTGACATATGCAGGAGAGCCAAGGCAGAGCATCGAAGCCGACCGGTTTGCTCAAGCCTCTTGAGATTCCTATGTGGAAATGGGAGAACACCAGCATGGATTTCATTGTTGGACTACCTCGCACGCCGAAGGGTCATGATTCCATCTGGGTGATTGTGGATCGGTTCTCCAAGACCGCTCACTTCGTAGCCGTCGAGACAGGACTACCGTGTGGAGAAGCTTGCCAAGCCTGTACATTGATAACATTCTCGAGACTACATGGGGCACCTCTCACTATTGTATCGGATCGTGGTTCTCGCTTGTGGCTAAGTTCTGGAGGAGCTTGCATGCAGCTATGGGCACTCGCTTGGACTTTAGCACAGCTTATCGCCCTCGGACGGATGGTCGACAGAGCGGCTGAATCAGACCTTGGAGGATATGTTGAGAGCTTGTGTGCTCACCTACAGCAAGAATTGGGAGGAGAGCCCTGTCGTTTGCTGAGTTCTCTTACAACAACAGCTACTGGACAAGTATCTAGAAGTCTTCTTCTCTTTATCTTTTAACTCTCTTCACTCTCTTTTCCTTATGATTCTTGTCTTCTATCGTGGGAGCATCAAGATATCACCCAATGAGCTCTTGTATGGGAGGAAGTGCAGGACACCTCTCATGTGGGTAGAGGTTGGAGAGAGGTCTTTCTATGGACCGGATCCTGTGAGAGAGGCCGAGGAAAAGGTTTAGCAAGTGAGAGAGCATATCGAGTTGCTCGGAGCAGGCGGAAGAGCTATGCGGATAAGAGGAGGAGACCTTTGGAGTTCTTTGTTGAGGACTATGTCTATCTCAAGGTCTCTCCACTTCGTGGGACGCGCAGATTCCATGTGCGTGGCAAGTTGGCACCAAGGTTTGTTGGACCTTTTCGAGTGGTGAGGAGGATTGGAGATCTCGCCTACCAGCTTGAGTTGCCGGGAGACCTTGCCGGAGTGCATGATGTGTTCCATGTCTCGCAGCTCAAGAAGTGTCTTCGTGTGCCGGAGGAGCAGGTTGCACCGGAGGTGTTGGATCTGCAGGACAGCCTTGAGTACTTGGAGTATCCCGTCAAGATCTTGGATGTGGCTTTCAAGGAAACGAGGAGTCGCAAGATCAAGTTCTGCAAGGTGTTGTGGAGTAACCACACCGAGCGAGAGGCCACTTGGGAGATGGAGGATAACTTGAGGAAGGACTTCCCTCACTTGTTCGAGGATGAGGAGTGAAATCTCGAGGACGAGATTCTTGTAAGGGGTGGAGTCCGTAACAGCCCAAATGTATCCACTGTTTTTGTAATAAAAATACTTGAAGTTTGTAAAGGTTTGGTTGGATTTGGTGCGAATTCGAATTCAAATCGGATGGGAAATGCAGTAAATAATTCACAAAGCAATTCATTTGAAAATTGGCGTCGTGGGCCGTTTCTTTCCTCCGCGGCCCACTCTTCTTCTCCTCCCCGCCGCCCGACCCGGTCCAGCCCGCACAGGAGCATCTTCCTCCTCCCACCTTTCCAGCTCACGCGCACCGCGGCGGCTCCGGAGCGCGCCACCTCGGACGCATGTCGTGTAGCGCCCCAAAGCTGCCCGCTCCGACCCTTTCGGTCGCCTACAAAACCCCCTCACCAACCGCCGACCATCCCATCCCACCTCGCGCCGCCACGGGGCGCGGGAGAGCCTCAACCCTAGCCGCCGCCTCCGAGGTTTTCTCTGCCGCCATTGGAGAAGGTCGAAGCCAGCCCTGCTCATGTTGTGTTTCTTGCACGGGTGCAACGGAGCGTCCGGTGGTGCTAACCTCTTCGCGTTTGGTGCGAGTGGAGAGGGGAGCAAGCCTCGAAGTTTCCGGCCAAGACCTCCCTCGCCGTCGTTCATCTCCTCCGGTGACACCCTGTCCGCCTCTTGTTCCGTTCGCGACTCTTCCCCGTCCACCCTTCCTTCCGGTGCTAAGCGCGTGGTTGTTGATCCATGGTTGCAGCGGAACGGAATTTCGCGTGAACACCGCCTGCTCCCGCGCGTCGTTCGTGGTCCGCCGCCGCCGTCCGTCGTCGCGCTTCCTCGTTAGCACCCCTCCGTCTTGCCCGAGCTTCGCGCAACCTGGCTGGTGAGTTCCCGCCGCTTTTCCCCTCCTTTCCCCCTTGGATTACCTGCGAATTGACACTTCCCGTCGGGCTCCGCCGCCGCACCGCCATGGATGCCGGTGAGGTGTAGTCTAGGGCGGAGCTCATGCTCTTTTATTGGTGCGGGAGGCTTCGCAGAGGTCCGTCGGAACTCGTGCGCGTGTGGGTGTGGGGAAAGGTTGGTGTTTTGTTAGGATCCGAGGGACGCCGTCGAGCCGCCGCCGCGAATCTCACCGCCGGCGTCGCTCCGGCAAGTCCGTAGCCCCGCGATTGGCTCCGTTGAGTTCGCGCAAGCATCGGCGATCGTTTGGTGGCCTCCTTGTGTGATTTGGTGGTGTCCTGGGGCTTTCCCTCGAGCGCCGCCGCGAGCGTCAACTCCGGCGAGCTCGGACTCTCGTCGGAGGGGAGCTGGTGCTCGGGTCCGGTGCGGACGGATGCGCCGTGGGTCGAGCTCCCTCCCGGAGTGCGTGGCGTGGCCGCCGGCGAGCTGTGGCGGCCGGGCGAGCCAACTCCGACAAGTCCCGTGGCGGAGTTGGGGCGGCGCCGCCCGTTCCGGTGAAGCCGGCGTGGCGATCGACGTGGCACATTTTCTGCCGACGCGGCGCCACCGTGGTTGAATTTATACCAACGTGGCGCCGGGGTGTCGTCCCGTGTGGCAACAACGTGGTGCCCACGTTGCGAAGTGATGCCACGTGGTGCTGACCTGTAGAGTGTTTAATCAACGTGGCGTCTACGTGGAGTTGACGTGGCGCCTACGTGTCAAAGAATATTCCAGGGAATATTCCATTTCTTTTTATTGGATTTTCTCGAATTTCTATAATTCATTTATCTTTGGAAATTCATACCTTTTTCCTGTAGCGTCGGAAAAATACGCGGTCGGTTGCGTTAGACTCGTAGCGACGTTCTCTACGCGTTAGTGTAGCTTTTGGTCATGTTCTAGTACCGTAATTTCCGTCGTCCGTTTCGTACTTTTTCCTATTGCCTCGTTTTGCGTGCTCGACCCATGTTTCACGATCCGTCCGTCGGAGGGTGTCGAGGAGTTCCCGTCTCGAGCCGCAGTTTGAGGAGTTTCCGCGGAGCAGCCGTACGAGTACCCCGACCCGGCCCGGGAGCAGCCCTATCCGGGCAAGCCGCAATCCTTGACCACTCTTGCTCCTATTTAGTACTTGCATTAAATTGGACCATGCATGATTAATGGTTACTTGCACTTGTAGTTTACCTATGCCATACTATGTTATCCTTGCCACTCGTTTGCCATAGGATGTTCTACTGTTACTCGCATGCTTAGTACTTGCTTAGTTGCTTAATTGAACCCCATGATGATTATACATGTTTTTGTGTAAAATAAATTGTAGGTGTTTCTTAGGTGTCGAGTTTCTGTACTAGATACCCTGTAGGACCTTTTGCGGGGGCGAGTCCGTAGGTGACTAGGTGCTCGGGAGACTTCAGGGAGTCTCTATTTGGAGAGTACTGTTGCGGGTACAGCTTGTGTAGGGGCCTTGGGTTTATGGGGCCCTCGTTGTGGTGACACTTGTTGTTGAGACTGTTGTTTTGAGGAGAGGGATGGTGACTCGCCCGGCAGCTTAAGGACCGGTTCTTGTGCGTATGCCTCTCTTGGTCTACTAGCATACCACGTGACTTGTATGGGCGGGCTGGATCATGATACTTAGCGGAGGAATGGGTGGCCCGCCGTGGTGTAGAGATTAGTGGTAGTGGGTGTTGGAGCGTTTGTCTCGACCCACGAGCGAGAGGATATCCCACCTGGCCCGTGGTACGCCTTGCCACACCCTTCAGGACCTTCTTTTCCTATGTTGTGGTTAGAGGATCCCGGACACTGAGGGATGGGCGCCACCCATTCGATGCTTTGAGGAGTGATCTTGTGAGTGTTGCTTTGCTTGGGCCACGACGGTGGTTTTTTGTTTGAGTACCTCTTCACGTGGGTACATGTTGACGGTCCTTATGGTCCAATTTTACCGTCAACATATTGCATCTTTTTGAATCAAACACCATCACCAAGAATAGACATAGGGATTATTTCTAACAAATTCCACTA
Organism: Chloris gayana; assembly: GCA_031894775.1. NCBI lineage: Eukaryota > Viridiplantae > Streptophyta > Magnoliopsida > Poales > Poaceae > Chloris > Chloris gayana. The sequence continues at coordinate 326,723 of JAUNZO010001231.1, read as the reverse complement.
GTCTTGGTGAAATGATGAATGCAGGTGCAATTCATATGAAAACAGGGGAAAACATGCACGAAACATGGACTTTGCAATCGACGGATTTTCCCCGGACTAAAGAATATCGTCCAAAAGCCCAAAACCACAAAACAGGGCCTCAACATCAAACCAAGCAAGTGGATTGGGCCAGTACACGGCCGGAGGAAGGCACCGGAGAAGAACCAAGCCCGGGGAGCCCAGGCCGGTTCGGCCGAACCGCCCTACCGGTTCGGCCGAGCCGACAGTGGGCCCCCCGGCCCACTTTTCTCGGCGGTTCGTCACCGACGTCCGGAGGTCGGTTCCACCTGCAATTAATACCACCGACGTCCGGAACCGCCTCCAAGTTGCCGACCTTCCAAGGCTATAAATAAAGGGCTATACCCCCTCTCTCAACACACCACCAACATCAAGATAGAAGACAAAATTCTCATCCTTAGGCCAAGGGCCTCTTGTATCTTAGTAGAATAGGAGAGAGGGCAAGGAAGAGGAAGGAGTGTTCCTCCCTTTTATAAAGTGGAGTAGTATTTCCTTTCCTTTTACCTTGGCGTGTAAACACTCTTTTAGGTGATTTATACGTGGTGATCTACTTATCTATCGTGACATATCTTTGTTAGACGTAATTCTTGTTATACTTGTTTACGGGATCATCGCTTCGCAAGAAGTGCTCTAGCTTTCCGAACTCGGCTCTAGGCCGAGGCTAGAGTAGCGGTCAATAGCATAGACGTGGTGTCTAGGGCCGGAGATCGCCTTTGTTTGCTTGTGTGCCCCACGGTTTGTAGAGGTAGGTGGCAGGAAGTGACAGCCCTGTCATCCAAAGGAACCCTCCACGTTCGGGTACATAGTAGAGCTTTCGTAGACCGGAGTGGCTTGGCGGACCAAGCCTAAGACGGTGCCCGAAGTAAACAAGTCTAGCTTGCGTTCGTCTACCTTTAAAGGATAAATAGATAAGAGTCACCCTCTCGACCCTATTTTGCTACGTTGTCTTGGTTGTCCTTGGGTAAACTAACCTTGTTGCAGAAATACTCCGTTCCCTCGCGGATATAAATACGATACCTTGGAATACTCCCGGGTGAAGTGCTACAACGGTATTCCGTGCGCTTGCGGATTTATTCGTGACGTAAGAAATACCAACAAGCATTTCCGGCGCCGTTGCCTGGGAGCGGTTGTTATCTTTGTAACGAATCAGGTTTGCCCTCGTAATCTATCTTACTTACCGTTCTGTTTTTATTTTTCCTTACATTCAAAATTTCACAAAAACATATCATGGAGTCACACCCAACCATCCAATCTTTCTCCACTCCACGGGGTGAACTCTTAGAGCCACCATCATCATCACAACCTATTTCTTCACCTGGCTATGAGTTCTCCCCGATTACATTTCGATGATTAGAGGTTTATCCTTTTCGGGTTTTAAACATGAAAATCCTTATGAACACTTGCGAGAGTTTGAACATTTGTGTTCATGCCGACCGATCCATGGCATGACACAAGAAACATTGAAGTGGAAGTTGTTTCCCTTCTCTCTCAATGAGAAGGCGAAGCAATGATACACTTACACCGCTAAGAGAGTGAACGGTGATTGGAAAGAATTGCGAGACAAATTTTGTCTAGCATTCTTCCCCGTGTCTCGTATCACTTCTCTACGAGCGGAAATAATAAGCTTTCGACAAGAAGAAAAGGAAACCTTGAGCGCGGCATGGATTCGGTTCTGTTCTCTAACGGACTCCGGACCAGAATTGTTGCTCCCGAACCCGTTTTATTACAACACTTTTATTCGGGATTGAGCAACGATACCGCACTTTATCTTGACACGGCCGCGGGTGGATCTTTTTCTCATAAGACCATAGCGGAAGCACACGAACTTTTGGATCGAATTGTGGAAAACACACCTTTTTCCGCCGACTTACTCGTAGAGCCGGAGTCGGAAGATGAGGAACTCGTTGTGCAAGAGACACAGCACTTGGTGCCCATGATGGAGCACCTAGCACTCGAGTCCTCATCTAACACAAGAACAATGATAGAGGAAGATGAACCTCTTGAGTTCCCATTTGAGTTCAAGGAAGAAATTTTTGAAGATTTTGGAAACACCTTGAACTACTCCTATCAAAAGAAACCAGCACTCCCTGCACCAACTCCCGAACCTATTGAAAAATCTATTCTCTTAAAAACTGTTCGGAAGTTGACGAGCAATCATGAGTGATGAATGGTTGATAGAAAACGAACTTTCTTCGGAAGTTCTTCGACTTGATCATCCTAGATCAACCATTCGTGGCTCAATTCGGGGAGTAATGGTAGATATTCTCTATAATCCTCTAGTAGGTGCCAACATCATGTCCGAATCTTTTGCTTCAACTTTATTTGGAAACGAGACATGGGCACCTTCCGACAAACTCCTTAAAGCCTCACCGGGGCAATTTTTTGAGAGTTTGGGGATCATTAGAGATGTTTGCATTAAGCATAATGAAGCAAAGGTTTCCCTGGACTTTCACGTTTTCGGAATCTTGGATTTCGATGTTTTGGTCGGTCATCCCATAGAAAAGCTTTTCTTAGGGATATCACCTTTAGGAACCTTAGACTTCACCCTCGGCAAGAAAACTTTTTCTCTTCCTATCATTCATGCACAAAACTCTTTTGCCGAGGAGCCGCTTGTGGAAGAAGAATGCATGGAGGAGGTTATGGCAATTTTTCCTCATGAAAACCCCGAATCATCCTTGGATGAAGATGCTCTTGATTTCATTTTGGAAGAGGATGATTCGGCGGAAACTTTTGAGCTGCCCGAAACTTTTACACCTACGCCACCTCCCGTAGAACTCAAAACTCTTCCACCAGGCTTGCGCCACGTTTTTCTTCACGGAAATCCCGAAACCCCTGTCATCATAAGTGACAAGCTTTCGGAGGAGGAAACTGCAAAACTCTTAGCCGTGCTAGAAAAACATCACTCCGTTTTTGGGTACTCGCTTGGAGACCTCAAGGGAATTAGCCCTGCTCTTTGCACCCATCGCATTCCCATAGGCCCCGATAGTACACCATCTAGGGAACCTCAAAGGAGGTTGAACAATGCGATGCGGGAGGTCGTTAAAAAGGAGGTCTTAAAACTTTTACATGCTGGCATTATCTATCCTGTTCCACACAGCGAGTGGGTGAGTCCAGTGCAGGTTGTACCCAAGAAGGGAGGAATGACGGTCATCCGGAATGACAAAAATGAGTTGATCCCTCAACGCACCGTCACGGGATGGAGGATGTGCATAGATTACCGGAAACTTAACAAGGCTACAAAGAAGGATCATTTTCCGCTGCCCTTCATCGATGAGATGTTGGAACGGCTGGCAAATAATTCTTTCTTTTGTTTCCTTGATGGGTATTCAGGATATCATCAAATCCCCATCCATCCCGACGATCAAAGGACTCACATCCATGGTACGCCGACATTGTGAACTTCATGGCAACGGGGTACGTACCACCTGGAAAGAGCAAGAAACGACTCATCTATGAGAGTCGCCGTCACTTATGGGAAGAACCCTTCCTTTACCGTGTCTGCGCCGATGGATTGCTAAGGCGATGTGTGCCCATACCCGAGAGCACACGAATCATTGAGAAGTGCCATGCATCGCCATACGGGGGACACTACGGCGTGTTTCGTACACAGTGCCAAGATATGGCAAAGTGGTTTCTTTTGGCCAGCCATGTACGAAGACACAAAGGAATTTGTCGGGCGATGCCCGGAATGTCAAAGAGTTGGAGGCATCACGGCAAGAGATGCAATGCCCCTCAACTACAATTTACAAGTCGAGCTCTTCGACGTATGGGGCATTGACTTCATGGGACCGTTCACCAAGTCACATGACTGCGAATACATCTTGGTGGCGGTAGACTACGTGTCTAAGTGGGTAGAAGCAATGCCTTGCAGGGCCGCAAATGCCAAGCATGCTCGCCGGATGTTCCACGAAATTATCTTCCCGAGGTTTGGAACACCGAAGCTAGTGATAAGCGACGGAGGGTCTCACTTCATTGATAAGACCTTCCGACGCTTCCTAAGAGAACTTGGATCAAGGCATAATATCGCTACTCCATACCACCCTCAAACCGGTGGGCAGGCCGAGACCTCAAACAAGCAAATCAAGCGGATCCTGCAAAAGACCGTAACAGAAATGGGGAAGGGATGGAAGGACAAGCTACCCGATGCACTATGGGCATACCGTACAGCATATAAGACACCCATAGGCATGTCCCCATACCAGCTCGTGTACGGGAAAACATGTCATTTACCCATCGAGACGGAACACCGAGCGTATTGAGCCATCCGGAAATGGAACATGGACCTTAATGGTGCCGGACGCAAAAGAAAAATGGAGATAGCTGAGTTAGAAGAATGGAGAGACAAAGCTTACCACAACTCAGCTATATACAAAGAAAGGACAAAAAGGTGGCACGACAAAAAGATAAAGATAAAGGTATTCAAGGTTGGAGATAAAGTCTTGCTATTCAATTCACGGGTGAAACTCTTCGGGCATGGAAAATTAAGAAGTAAATGGGACGGACCATACACGGTTATTGACACCTCGTCACATGGAGCAATCACACTTCAAGACGACGAAGGTAAAATATTTAAGGTAAATGGTCAGCGCCTTAAAATTTATTTCGAACCCGATAGAGATAAAGAATTTGATGTCATGCACTTGATTAATTTAAATTTTCTCTCATGATAGTTCTTTCTTATCTATCACCCGTAGTAGCTCTTTCCTTAAAATAATTTTAGCAAGCAATCAACCAGAAAAGGAAGGAGACCGGAGGGGCCTAGCACAGTTCGGCCGAACCCCCTTGATGGTTCGGCCGAACCAGCATCGACCCCAAACGGTCACTTTTTTCTTTCGTCTTTTGTCTCCAACGGTCACAAGATCAAATCTCCCTGCTTAGTGCCTTCCATGCTGCGGGAAAAACCAAATTAATTCTTTCCATGCTTTTATCTATAAATGAAGGTGTTTTCTTTCATCTTTCCCTTGCACCTTTCTTCCACCTTGTCCATTTCGCCCAAAAAAAAAAGCTTTTGCCCAGCACCATGGACAGCAGCATCCCGAGCCTCGACATCTCCGTCAACACCAGCGAGCTTTGCCGCCAAGTCGGCCTCGAAAACATCCTTGACCATGTCCCCATTCCCAGCGAGCAAGCCTTGATGATCCATGATCTACCGCTCGCTATTGAACCTCCACCCACAGCAGCAAAACCACCCCCAAAAGCTCTCCCGCTGCTGTGGCACCTCGCCAAAATAAGGGGAAATCTACCCCCAAGAAGAAGAGCGCCGACGCCGCCAATGATGCTCTCCTTCCCGGAGAGAAGTACGTCGGCACCCTCACCACCAAGAGCGGGCAGGCGGTGCACCATCAATATAAGGGGCGCAACCTGCCTAGCCCCATCAAGAAGCCCGGCGGGAGGTTCAAGATCAAGGGAATCCGCGGTGGCGGAAAGCAGCTCTTCCCGCCACTCACCTCGGCGGAAAAGAGAGACGCCCGCGAATCCGTGGGCGACACTCCTCCTAAAAGGATAAGGAGGCGTCTCTCTCCCTCTCCCATCAAGAGGGCAGGGGGAATGTATGAAAGCGAGGAGGAGAAAACTCCTAAGAAAAGCCCCTACCAAATCCTCCTCGCTAAACACGTTGATCTCCGCGAAGCCCATGAACGCCTACGTGACAATGTCGCGGAAATCAAAGACGCTATTGAAGACTTAAAGGATGCCCGGGCAAGCCATCGCCGCAGCACCAACTCCAAGATCAAGCGTCTCTTCAAGAACGCGGGGAAGGAAGACGAATACGACATTTAAAATAAACCTTCCCGCGTTCATCATTTTCCGCGAGCGCATTTAGTTTAATTTCCTCAATCAGTTTTTTTTTTTTTTTTTTCAATCATTTTTTTTTTTGTAATGCGCCTGCCCTTTTAACCTTTTAATCATATTAGTGCTCCCCGGGCTTCCATACCGGCAGAGCAAATTTTGTTTCCAAATGTCTTTTGTCTATCTTTTGAAGGAAACAGGCAAAAAGGCAAGTGTGGGGGGGACATCGCGGAAAGCAAAGACAAACACACGCGAAGCGCGCAGAAACATCACGAGGAAAACAACACAAACACAAGCTGCGAAACGGAGCGCAAGTGGGGCCCGAGCCGGTTCGGCCGAACCCAAGAGGGTGGTTCGGCCGAACCCCGGTGGGTCCCACTCAGCCCTCGCTTCCTCGTGGCACTTGAGTTTGTTTCTCACACTTCCTTTTTGCCTACCTTATTTGTCAAGTTCATTCCGAGACGCGAAAAACAATTACTAAAACTTGACCAACTAAAATTTGGGAAGATTTCTTTTGAATACCTTTGAAAATCCCAAGTCTCTCCCTAATACCCTCATGATGATCTTGCACACTTTTTATTACTCGCTTCATCACCACTTGCCTGTGAACAAATAATCAAATCCATAGGACCCATGTTTTTCTAGATTATTGGCACGTGTGATATGGCTCGACGAAATGATCTTATGCTTAGCTTACCGAGTCCTTGGGAATTTTATTTCACAAAACAAAAATACCACGGCTTCATGCTCCTCTCTTGATACAAAAATGCCTACCAATGCCATATGACGATCATACCTTGCAAAACTTACATACATATGCTGCTTGTGTTTGCAATGAGCTTTACCAAAATTGAGTGACCCTATAGAGAAACTTGTCATGCTCTCTTGATCAAGAGCACGTACACTCCACCAAAAAAAGGGCTAAACTCCTACACCGGGAGCTAGCCCCCCACCAAAATAAAGACACTCCTCGCTTGCACCTCTTTTTACCTCTCTCTCTCTCTCAATCACGCATAAACAAGACATGGCTATGTAGAAAGAAAAGCTCACACGGATGAGCAATGAAAAGCTCACACGGATGAGCAATGAAAAGAAAGCTCACAAAGATGAGCAATGAAAAAGAGAAGAGATGCTCAAGCATAGAGCAAGAAAAGAAAAGAAAGAAAATAAAAAGATAGCCATGTTTTGAAAATGCAAAATAAAGAGGGGTCAATTACAATAGGAGTTGTCACTTTTTCATATCCATACACACACGCACTTCTTGATCAAGGTTGCATGACTTGGCTTCTCCATGGATCCTTTCTTTTGGCTTAGCAATATTTGTGATACAAGTATGCCTCTCTCATTCCCTACCGAGCTCCACATACAAGCCTAAAAAGTAGGAAAAAGAGAGGCAACACAATGCCTTGGTGAGGAAAACACTTTTTGAGCGATTCAAGAGAATCAAAGAGGAGCGGGAGTCATGTTGTTTATTTTCAAAACTTTCAAAAACCCAAGGTGCTTAGTGAGCAAAAGTATAGTGACTTGAGTCATGAGCTGTTCCACTTATCAATCATCCAAGAATGCATGTTAGCCACCGTCATGTTCACAAGTAAAACGGTGTGGCTTGTAATAACATGTGTGCAGGTCTCTAAGAGGAGAGATCTCTCAACTTACGCTCCCACCTTTACTCGAGGACGAGCAAAGAGCTAAGTGTGGGGGTCTTGTTGACGGTCCTTATGGTCCAATTTTACCGTCAACATATTGCATCTTTTTGAATCAAACACCATCACCAAGAATAGACATAGGGATTATTTCTAACAAATTCCACTAGTCTTGGTGAAATGATGAATGCAGGTGCAATTCATATGAAAACAGGGGAAAACATGCACGAAACATGGACTTTGCAATCGACGGATTTTCCCCGGACTAAAGAATATCGTCCAAAAGCCCAAAACCACAAAACAGGGCCTCAACATCAAACCAAGCAAGTGGATTGGGCCGAGTACACAGCCGAGAGGAAGGCACCGAGAGAAGAACCAAGCCCGGGGAGCCCGAGCCGGTTCGGCCGAACCGCCCTACTGGTTCGGCCGAACCGACAGTGGGCCCCCCGGCCCACTTTTCTCCGGCGGTTCGTCACCGACGTCCGGAGGTCGGTTCCACCTGCAATTAATACCACCGACGTCCGGAACCGCCTCCAAGTTGCCGACCTTCCAAGGCTATAAATAAAGGGCTATACCCCCTCTCTCAACACACCACCAACATCAAGATAGAAGACAAAATTCTCATCCTTAGGCCAAGGGCCTCTTGTATCTTAGTAGAATAGGAGAGAGGGCAAGGAAGAGGAAGGAGTGTTCCTCCCTTTTATAAAGTGGAGTAGTATTTCCTTTCCTTTTACCTTGGCGTGTAAACACTCTTTTAGGTGATTTATACGTGGTGATCTACTTATCTATCGTGACATATCTTTGTTAGACGTAATTCTTGTTATACTTGTTTACGGGATCATCGCTTCGCAAGAAGTGCTCTAGCTTTCGAACTCGGTTCTAGGCCGAGGCTAGAGTAGCGGTCAATAGCATAGACGTGGTGTCTAGGGCTGGAGATCGCCTTTGTTTGCTCGTGTGCCCCACGGTTTGTAGAGGTAGGTGGCAGGAAGTGACAGCCCTGTCATCCAAAGGAACCCTCCACGTTCGGGTACATAGTAGAGCTTTCAGTAGACCGGAGTGGCTTAGCGGACCAAGCCTAAGACGGTGCCCGAAGTAAACAAGTCTAGCTTGCGTTCGTCTACCTTTAAAGGATAAATAGATAAGAGTCACCCTCTCGACCCTATTTTGCTACGTTGTCTTGGTTGTCCTTGGGTAAACTAACCTTGTTGCAGAAATACTCCGTTCCCTGCGGATATAAATACGATACCTTGGAATACTCCCGGGTGAAGTGCTACAACGGTATTCCGTGCGCTTGCGGATTTATTCGTGACGTAAGAAATACCAACAGTACGAGTTGCTTACTCTCTGCAGAGATATATAAATCTATACGTATAGTCTAGCCCAAAGTATGGGCACTACCGAGAGAAATCCACTTGATTAGCATTTACTACTTCTCCCCACCGATAGGTGTTTTACTTCCGGCTTCGAGCTGTGGTCCCGTGGAGGTGTGCGGGACATAAAACTTGACCCTTGCAGGATTGTGTTGTTTCCTGCAAGGCCACCTATAAAATTTGACTAATAATAAAATATGATTCACATAGACTTGAGGAATAATGCTTTAGGTGCTAGCCCTTGCCTTTCCTTGAACTATCCCAACATGCATACATTGTTGCTAGGTAGTTTGCGGCTTGCTGAGTACGTTATGTACTTACGGCTTTATCACTTTGTTTTTCAGGTTGCCGAGGAGCCGGCCGAGCCGGTTGAGGGAGCCGACGGAGAGGAGTGACGGTCTCGCCTACACTCGAGTCGCTTGTGGGTATGGTCTTCACCACGGTTCTTCATCGGAGATGCTTCCGCTTCGCTTCCGCTAGATTTCTACTATGATTTCGCGATGGCCTGCGTGCCACGCTCTTGTACTCTTGAGATTGAGACTTAAGCATAATAATAATGTACTTGGAGATTCTATTATCTTGCCTTGAATACTCTCTTTATTTATGGTTTTTCTGTACTAACATGTGCTGGATGTACGTGCCACACTCCCGGGAGTGGCATAGAGGTACAAAGGGTCCGGGTTTCACGTTGGTGAAATTCGGGTCCTCACAAAGGGCAAGGATAAAGAGCGCGATGACAATGAGGATGACGAAGGCTTTCAAGAACCGGCTCGGGAGGTGAACATGGTCTATGGAGGCCCGGACGCGTACGAGTCAAAGCGAAAGCAAAAATTGGCGTTTCGAGAGGTTAATGTCGTGGCTCCTGCCACTCCCGAATATCTATGGTGGTCCGAGGTGTCCATTACCTTCAGCAGGGTTGATCATCCCGAGGTACTACCAAAAGCTGGTAAATATCTGCTCATCCCGGCCCCTATCGTTCATAAGGTGCGATTGAAGAGGACTTTCATTGATGGAGGAAGTTACCCGGATATCTTGTTTGCTAAAACTCTGCCGCAGCTTGGCCTTTCCGTAGCTGATTTGGAGCGCAGTGTTTCACCATTTCATGGTATAATACCCGTACGGAACAGCTTTCCTTTGGGGCAGATTTCTCTGCCGGTGACTTTTGGGACAAAGAAGAACTACAGGAGGGAGAATATTATCTTCCCGGTAGCCGACATTGATTCATCGTATCACGCGATACTTGGAAGACCGGCTTTGGCAAAATTTATGGCCATCCTGAATTACCAGTACTTGATGCTTGAAGATGCCAGGACCAAATGGGGTCCTATCGTTCCGGGGTGATATCAAGACCGCTTGTGCTTGTGAAGTACATAGCACCGAGCTGGCCTCTCGGGCCAATGCAAAGGATGAACCATCAAGAAATTAGAGAAGCGGCTGAGGCTCTAGAAGTACAGGCAAGGTTGGAGGATGAAATTCCAATCAAGAAAGTCGCAAAGGAGAAATTGAAAGCCGATGCGGTAGTTTCCAAGACTATTCCGCTTGATGAGTCGGACCCCTTCAAGGTCACCCATATAGGGGCTGACTTGGGGGATAAATAGGAAAGCGCGCTCATTCTTTTCTCTAGGAAAATAGGGATATCTTTGCATGGCAGCCTTCCGACATGCCAGGTGTTCCTAGGGAGAAGATTGAGCACGCACCGTTGGTGCGTCCCGATGTGAAGCCAGTCAAACGAAGCTTCGGAGGTTTGCTCAAGACCGTAAGGAGGCCATCAAGAAGGAAATAACTAGGTTATTAGCAGCCATGTTCATTACGGAGGTGTATCATCCAGATTGGCTTGCCAATCCAGTCCTTGTACCAAAAAAGAATACTAAAGAATTAAGAATGTGTGTCGATTATACCGATCTCAACAAAGCTTGCCCCAAAGACCCTTTCGCGCTGCCTCGGATTGACCAAGTTGTTGATTCGACCGCTGGCTGCGAGCGTCTTTGTTTCCTTGATGCCTACTCGGGGTATCATCAAATACCGCTAAGAGTTGAAATCAAATAAAGACCGCGTTTATTACCCCCTTCGGAGCATACTGCTATACGACCATGCCTCGTCGGATTAAAAAATGCCGGAGCTACGGATCAGCGCGGTATACAACGTTGCTTGGATTCGCAATTGGGAAGGAACGCAGAAGCTTATGTTGATGATATAGTGGTAAAATCTCGTAAAACCGAGGATCTTCTCTCCGACCCGGCAAAGACCTTCGATAATTTGTGGAATTTTTCCATGAAGCTCAACCCCGGAAAGTGTGTGTTTGGAGTTCGTTCTAGGAAATTACTAGGTTACCTAGTGTCATGGCGAGGCATTGAAGCTAACCCGGAAAAAATCCGGACGATCATCAATATCAAACCCCCGAGTTGCTTGAAGGATGTTCGAAGTTGACGGGTAGTATGGTGGCTCTCAGTCGTTTCATCTCAAGACTCGGGAGTTCGTGGACTTCGTTCTTCAAGTTGCTTAAGAAGCAAGATAAGTTTGAGTGGACAGACGAGGCACAGGCCGCGCTTGATCAACTCAAGGAATACCTTAGCAATCCTCCGGTATTGGTACCTCCAGAACCGGACGAGACTATTCAGTTGTATATTTCCGCAACAACCCATGTGGTGAGCACAGTTTTTGCGATCGATCGGAAGGAAGAGGGACATCTGCAATTGGTACAGACATTCGATATATTTTGTAAGTGAAGCTCTTACCGAGTCACGGATGCGATATCTCCGATTCATGAAGTTAATATATGCAGTAGTGATAACTTCTCGAAAGTTGAAACATTATTTCCAAGCGCACCCCATTGAAGTTAAGACTGGGTTCGCCATTGGAGATATTGTGCGAAACCGAGAGGCGATGGGCCAGGTTGCTAAGTGGGCCATAAAACGTCCTCCATCGGCTTGATGGGTGTTCAGCAGATTGGCTTCTCTTCTCTGCAGATCAATCTCCTTAGATTTCAGATCGGCGGTCCGAGATTCCAATTCAACCAATCGCTCTTGGTTGGTGCATAGTTCTTCCTCCGGACGAGCGATTATAGCACTCTTAGCTTCGGAGTTTTTCGAAGAACCTAAAAGAAGGAAGAAGTAAGAGATTCAATTATTAAAATGATATTGCTTACGTAAACTATTGAAGCGGAAGGATGTACCTGGCCGATTCTCGAGAAGTTCTTCAGTGGCCTCTTCTTCTTGGAGGGCGTCCCATTGAGCTCGTTGCGGTGAATGTTCTAGCTCCACCGGAGCTGTCCACCTCCACATCTCCGACTACCATTTTGGCCGATCTGGGTTCTCCCGGAGATTTGCGTGTCGTCCTAGGACGCGAGGAATTTCTTCCACCCGGACCGGTCCTAGTGAGAGCTCCGGAGGAATCCGGAATAGAGTTGCCCGGGGAGGGAGGTTGCTAGCGGATGAGCTTCCAATGATGACAGCTTGATCTTCGGTGATTTGAGACGAAGCTCCAGCCGCTGGAGGCGGCAGGGATTTCCTTTGCGGGTGTCGCACTTGGAGCTTCGGAAGGTTTGGCACTAGCCGGGGGTGCAGCGAGAGGAGGCGATGGAAGCACTACCGGTGGGAGCCGGAGAAGCAGCTTTGTTTCTTAAAAAGCTAGCTATGCTAGCTTGGAAATTAGAAGGGATTCTACGAAAAGAAGCGAATACTATAAGACTGGGATAAAAGCAATTCGGAAAGGAATAAAGATATAGAAGACTTACGAGGAGGCTTTCTTGAAGCCGGTGGAGATCTTGATCTTCTTGGGCGGACCTTGGGTATCTTCACTGGTTCCCTCTGCAGTCCCTTTTGCCGCCGGATTGACTTGCGGTGTTGGGACTGTTTCTCCCGCGTCATCGGGACCGGTCCGGCTGCCATACCGGGACCTCTTGGGAACATTGGATAGGGAGTCGATCAGAGAGGGAGCTCCTTGAGATTTTTCGAGGACAGCTTCAAAAGCGGCCGGGGCAGCTCGGCGATCCCTTTCAACAGCCTTCCGCTTATCTCCGTCGCTGTTCAAGTTTCGCGCCTCGTGCCCGTATCACCGGGAGCAGCAGAAGATGAGGCGGGCTTGCCGATGGTCGTGGAAGTAGTACGTTTCTTCGTACTAGGAGCTTGAACCACCTTTCCGGATTTGGATATTTTCGGAGCTATGCTCGGGTGGCGAGGGAAAGACCGGTTTAACGTGCCTTAAGTAAGACCGGCCCGTACAGACGAGGGGAGCAGAGATCGCCCGCATAGTCCTCCCCCAAGTATCATTGGGAGGTAGAAGAGGGTGGCTCTTGAAGTTGTCCATTTTCCGTATTGAGAAGTTGAATTTGCGTAAGAGGATGAAGATTAAAAATAACAAGATTCAAGGATAAAGAGAGATACTCACCGGATCTCGAGGGTTAGACGAGCTGAAAGCCGGACCCACTCTCGGGCATCCCGATAAATCCGGTTTCGGCTGGAGCATTTGCTTGAGGCGGGCTTCCAACCGCTCTTTATCGGGAAGAAGAGTTCCATCCAAAGGAATGACTACGTCTTCGTTGAAACACCATGCTCGGGTGTTCTTGCTTCTTAAGTGGCTGGACTCCTCGCACTATGAAGCTCCAAAGGACTGTCTCGGCGGTGACGCCTTTGACTTCCTTTAGATATTTGATACAAGCCAAGAGCGCGAGGATTTCTCCATCTTCTTTGAGTTTTTCCGTAGTATCCGGAGAAGGGAAGTTTTTGGCTACCTTAGCGCTAAAGGGAGGGAGTGCAGGTCGGGGATTATCACGGAAGAACCACCCTTGTTTCCAATGGGCTATACTTTTATTCGGAGAAATAGAAAAGTATTCATCTCGCGCTCCAGAGATTGAATTCCTACTCCGCCCACGGCAGCCTGGCGGTCCGATGAGGGAAGCGGGCGGATTTGGAAAAGATATTGAAATAACTTGAAGTGGGGGAGAACTCCAAGAAAAGCTTCACAAAGGTGAATGAAAAAAGCGATCTACAGGACGGAGTTAGGGTTGAGATTCACTAACTCCCATCCATAAAAGAAAAGAAGACCCCTAAAGAAGGAGCAGCAAGGAAGATCAAGGCTACGGAGAAAAAAAGCTTTGAAAACCAATTGCTGAGAGTCATCTATTCCCCATAGAACTTGACCGGGGGTAGGGACGCTCCAGCTTTAAGATTGGTTGGGGAGGAAGATATCCGTCACGAACCGCATCGTTGAGAGATGTTTTCGTGACTTTACTACTACCGAGATCTTGAACGCCGAATGGAAGTTGATCGCGAGGAACAGCGGAAGAAGACACAGGGTTGGCGGCGGATTTCTTCTTACCTATCTTGGGAGATGAAAAAAGAAAATCTGAGATTGGTTTAAGCGGAAGAAGAGAGCGAAGAACAAGGGCAAATGGCGGGCGCGTATGAGCTTTCGAGAATGGGTTTGACCTAGGTCGATCCTTCATCACGATTAGGGTTAAGCGCGTAGTTAGAACCCTAATGATGTCACTAATGAAACACTAATGCTAATCACCCAAAAGAGAAATCAGGAAAAAGAAAATAAGAAAAATTAAAAGAAAAAGGAAAAATCTAGCTAAACCCTAGCCCTAACCCAACCCCTAAGGAAAGTGCAAAAATTATAAAAGCACCACCCACATATCTTTGCAACACTGCATTGCTCAAGTAAAAAGAGGAATTTACAGCATTTTTACAAAATTTTTGAACAAAGTTTTGAATGCCCAAAAATTCAAATTCAAATCTGAAACACTGTTGTTTATGAATTTTATATGAATTTTTTGAAACAAATTTAAAACTTCAAACTATAAGATGAAAATTAAAGCACATCATTATGGAGCTCCACGTATTTTTATTTTAATTTTTGGAGCAACAAAGCTATGAATTCCAACCGAATTTCAGAAACGCAAACATTCAAATTTGAAAACCAAACCGAGCTCGGTGCACGGTGGGCAATGGCGGCTCGGACCGCCGGTCCGGCCAGCCCGGCCGCCGCCCGAGCACGCTCCTGCCCTGTCACGTCGCCACGCCGCTCCCTGCCAGCTCCCAACCGTTTCGATACCCGCCGGCCAACAGGGAGCGCCGGAATTGAAGCCGCGCCCCGCCGCCCGCTACTCCCCTGCCGCCGTCCCTCCCCTCCGATAATTGGCATGGAAGCCAGGCCGCGTCGCCCTCCCCTTTGCCACAAAACGCTCCCCCACCTCTCTCCGCAGCTCCCCGCACCACCGCCCTGCTCCCTCCCCGCCCACAGCCTAGCGCACGGCCGCAAATTGGAGCCGCCACCCCTGCACGGACGCCATGGCCGCCGCCACGACGCGCCGTGACTAGGCAGCTCCCTCGCCCCTCTCTCTTCCTAATCTCGTGCGCAAGTGTCTCGCACAGCTTCCCGCCGACGGGCGCCTCTTTTGGTGCAGTGCCCTCGTCGGAATTTTGAAGAAACGGGAGCCGCCGCCGCCGCCGTCCGCACCACACCAACGAGCCCCCACCTCCGGTCGTCCCCTCCACCGCGTGACCCCACGCCGCCCTTCCCCATCCACAGGTGATGCTCTCCGGCCAAACCTCACCCTCTCTCGTCCCCCGAGCTGCACGCGCGCCGCCGCCGCACCCCCGCAAGCTCCCTCCCGGCCCTCACCCACGAACTCCCCGTCGCACCAGCTCCCTCCTGGCCCAAGCGCGGCTCATGCGCTGCCCCGGAGCGCCGTCGTGCCCGAGCTCGTCGGCGCTGGCCGCCGCTCGCCGGAGCGCGGGCCTAGCCCCTTTTAAAAATTGCCCTAGTGGCAAAACCGTAATTAAACCTGAACTTCGTTGAAATTTGAAAAATTCATATCTCCCGTTTGAAAGATCCAAAAGTTACAAACTAAAATGTTTTGGAAACTATAAAACCTGTACTTTCATAAAAGTAACATGAGCTGGCCAGATCTGGATGTTTTCATATTTTTACAAAAATGTTAAAAGTCAATCCCTGAAAACTCATCTGAGTCATAACTTTAAAAATATAGATCCAAAAATAATGCCACATGGCCAGAGCCTTCACATAATCCCACTTGAATTTTTGGCACTAGAAGATCTGCATTTAATGTCATATTTTTCAAGTTATTGCATTTCTTGCATTCTCTGTATTTAATTTTTAATTAAATCTGTATAAATTATTTTTGCATGAAACTTGGTAATTAATTTCCACCTAGTACTGGGCATGTGTAGCAACTCTAATGTTGATTTTTGAGCATGTTAAATAATTATTTTTGCTAACCCTAGATCTAATTCC
Source organism: Chloris gayana (assembly GCA_031894775.1). NCBI lineage: Eukaryota > Viridiplantae > Streptophyta > Magnoliopsida > Poales > Poaceae > Chloris > Chloris gayana. The sequence continues at coordinate 310,609 of JAUNZO010001231.1, read as the reverse complement.
ATAAAAGATTAATTTCAGCACATGTGTAAACAGTTTATACCTCTAAAAATTATGTTTTTGCATGTTCATGTAAATTTCACTTTCCACAATGTCACATAGCACTTCATGACAGGATTCGCAAGAAGGTTCCATGTATTTCCCGCATGTATTAATTTTGTTATCAAGATCTCGAGTTAGGCCCATCGTCATCGCATGTGATGATAATCACTCAACCTTAAGAATCTCATTTGAATTGCATTTAAACTCTACTAATTCTTCTCTTAGATTCTGAAACTATATGTTAACCACGGCACTCATGTCATGTATTAAATCTTTGCTCATGTATTATTGGGGTTATACTTGTTCATGAAATTAATTTCCTTGAAGAGAACAAGTTATATGCTCATGCTTACTAGGGTTTCGCTAAACAAAGCTTTTGACTAACATACTCATATGTGCTCATGCAAACAGCATACATGCATCACCATGTTCATCACCCTTGTGTCCTTGTATTTACGCATTGCATTTCATCTTCTAGGTGACGACATCGAATTGACCCTGCCGGAAGAGACGATTGCAACACTCAACGCTTGTGAGGCTAGTGCTAACTTCGATCACTCTCAAGGCAAGCCCCGGTGCATTCCTATTGTTTCGAAATGTCTTTCTTTTATTACTATATTAAGGATGATGAATGTGCATTTAAGTTTTAGGCGTTGATTGGAAATCCACGTGCATAAAATTCCTATATGTCCTATGTCGCTTATGTGTCATATCCTCGTTAGAAACGCTATGCTATGTTTATGGAGTCAACGATAGATTGGGAATCTCACTTATGGCCTATGATTAAATTTGAACATGATGAATTGGTTAAAATTGAGAACATCCCATTGTGGCTCCGTGAACAAGTTTGAGTTGTGTACCACTTGCATACCTTTCTTATGGGGATTGGTAAACTTATGTAGCTTGTAAATTATAAAGTGAGCCGGATATCTCACCGACCCGGAGGTGATGTGTATGGCACGGTGGTTGCACGGGTTGAGGACCGTTGGAGAGTACACGGGTTAAGCCTTGGGCACGTTGTTGAACGGTCGCAAGGGGGACGTGTACTCGGGGTCGGTGGCCCCGTGTTTTGCTTTATGATGAACTCGCGAACGGTGGCCATACGTGTTCTTAAATGATGCATATGTCGTGCATTTGGGTCTTTCCTGCAGGATTAATAATTCGATAATTATCGCCATTTCCTCTCGGTTAATGAGTACTACTTGATTCGAGCAGTTCGCAATGTGTAGTAATGGAAAGAGGATGAAGAGCTTGCTGCTTTATATTGATATAAATTTGTATTGCAAATTCTTGTATTGCTAGTATGCTCACTAAAGTTCCCTTCATGCAACAACCCTATTAATTTGGCTAGATTATAAAAGTGCCAACCTAAGTAGCATAGGTGTCGCTTTATGCAAAATGCCAAGTTAAACCGGTCAAGCCCCATGCATTTAGGATGCCTTAGGCTTTGTCCGAATCAGTGATAATGGATGCCTTAGGCTGTGGGTGTTAATCATCCGGCTGATCATAGGCCTTGGAGACTCGAGTCGATGTCGAATATGGGGAATAAACTGGTCCGATCAACCAGAATCTTTAGTTAAATGTGATATAACCGGTTAGACCGGTCTGAAAAATGTGTTCTTGGCAGAAATTTCTAAGAGGGATATGATTTCATGGAAGATAGTAAAGCATAGTCTCTCCAGAAAGACTCTTGAATTATTTGCGATCCTCAAATGATACAAGAGTCGGGGGCTATACCTAATTAGGTGCACCATATCCAAGAGCGGTCCGTAACGATCGCGGGAGGTGGAAATTAATGGAAAAACAAATGGAGTGGTCTGTAATGATTGCATATCAAAGGAAAATAATGAAGAATCAACTAGTGGACTCTTGCATTATTTGAAAGGAGTTCAAATGATCCAAGAGTCGGGGCTATACTCAATTGGGTGCACCTAGTCGGTGCACCGAAAGAAGAATTTGCAATGATTACCTAATTAGGTGATATGAAGGATAAACATACTAATTTTTTGGCTTTTTAAAGCTTCGAAGAAAGAAGAACCTTTGCAGCAGATTAGAGTTCTTTTTAATTTTATCATGGAATCAAGACCAACATGCAGAAGATTGGTCGGTCTTATTCAAGGTCAAATAAAAAATTACTCGGGAGCTACTGTCGTATACTTGCCTTATGGATATAGAGATGATAAAGGAATGGATACACAAAGATACGGTAACAAATCAATGAAGATAAAGGTGATAGAGATAGCCGGAGGAATCAATGAAGATAAATGCGGAATCAATGAAGACTGGTTCCTGACTGGTCCGGAATAACAGAGGATTCCATATACTAGTATGGAGATCAGGCAGGTATCAAGACCGGCGTATGATAACTTGAGAAGCAAGTAAATGAGTAATTTGTAGTCTGTTAGGACCCTGAATCAACAAGAAAAGCTAGAGATAGAACTCACATATATGTAATCCGTGTAATTGACTAGGACTCTGCATGTAACCCTAGCTCCCCCGGATATATAAGGCAGAGCCGGGACTCCCGAAAGTTCAAATCCTGGTGACCGCATATTCTGTTGTGCCCCTCCTATTTCCACATTTGCGCTCATGAGAATTGAAAAACTTTTTGTATATGTACATGTTGTGTGCTCCTCTTTGGCAGTTCCTCACATCATATGAGATAAGAAAAAAATATTAAGGGAATTAAATGTAAGGAGACATAAAGAAATTCTTTCATTAGATTGGAATTTTAATGAGACATTAGAGACCGGGGAATTGTCACTACAGGGAAATGTTTTTAGCGAGCTGATGTAACAACCTAGGGTCCGAACCTGGTTAGGCTTGACTACCGTGCCCATTTTGAGTAAACCTCACACAACTTCCAACCTATTTACATTTTCATTCCCGCTTTTTGAATATGGGTTAACCCAAGGTTAACAGTATTGGACAACCTAGAGTTCATATAAGTTGTTACAAGTGGGTTATGTTACCAAACATAATAACACCTTCAGATGTACATCTAAAATTACAACAAAAGTACGGATGGATATAACATGCAACCATATATTCATGCAAAAGTACAAGCTCAGCTGAGACCTATGCAAAGAGAAAGAAAAAAGATAAATCAACCTATGAATATTAACAGGTTGCGGGTCAGTGATGAAACAATCCGCAATATTCACATACTACTTTCTCATTTTTTATTCTCTTTGCAAAAGTTTCAATAGACTGGGATGTTAAAAATAAATAAACTTTTGCATGGTGGTAGATAGTTGCATGCTCTATCTATTCATATTATTTTTATAATTTTAGATTAGATGCATATTTGGGCGTGTTATTACGAATGGTAGCTTAGTAACACTTGATATTTTCCTAGACAATCCAGTCCTATATGTTGGTCATCCTTCCATTAAACTAGGAAGGTAGTACTAAATTCCCACCTAAGCCACAATGGGCCTAATCTCAATAGACCGGGATGTTACATACCCCCCCCCCTCAAAGGACCTAATGTCCTCGTCATCAACGGGATAACAAACCCACCACTGGCCATGTTACCAGTAACATTCCCGTCATAGAGACATTCATGTCTAGTACAGGACACACCATGCACCATATGTCCGGACCTTCTGGCACTTACGCACATGATGTTTGCAAGGATCGACTTTAGTACAACTTGTAACGGCCTAGGATCCATACCTGGTTGGATTCAGCACCCATTTTGAAGGACCCCACATACTACCAACCTATTTACATTTTCGTTCTGGCTTCGTGTGAAAGGGTTAACGCAAGGATAATAATGTTGGAAAACCTAGTTTTATATATATATATATATATAATATATATATATAATATAGGTCTTCCTCCAACTAGACTAGCAAGTTAGCTCTAAATTCCCATCCCTTCATGCACACAAGTGCACATAGGCTCCAATAAACCTAATCTCAATGGGCTGGGATGTTACAAATGATCAATGTAGTAGTTAAGGGAAGGGGAAGAGACTTGACGGATACATGGGTTAGAGATCTCGATGAGTAGATGTCAATAGAAGGCAATAACCTAACGATGATAAGGATTTGAGGCGATGCTTGCAAGGAAATAGACAGATAGATAGATATAAATTCTCCCAAGGTTCCAAAACTGATCATTAAATAAACTAGAAATGCTTGAAACTTTGGATTGCACCATGCAATCATTACGTTCATAATGATACATCAGTGAAATTTAATTTTTCAGACAACTGAATTGAGCTTCCGGGGCGACAATGACTCTATTGCATCGCCCAGCGGCCACGCTGCATCGACGTAGAACTCCCCGTACTTCACCTTGGTCACCAGTGTGATCTCTCTGGTGGGCTTCAAACCTGTGCCAACGTTGAGCATATATAAGAGCTGGTTAATTACAACCTGTCCATGTTCCTATTTTTCCAGGATAACGTTTATTACCACATACAGAAATGCACTATGAAATATATACCTTTAGAAGCTTCCTGGGGAAAAAGGGAAATATAATTTTTGGACCAAGACAACATACAAAATTAGATTTATTCAAACTGCTCACCAAATCCATAGACGAGTAACGTGTACTCGTATACGAGGTCCATGCAGAGGTATTCAGTATCCCAGGCGTTAGGATATGTAGCTTTGGCTTCCTGGACACTCAGTGAGCAGACTTTCAACGCAGCATCTCTGAATGCTGATGGACTACTCTTCCCATTTGGTGCTTGGGCGTCGACAATACCGACCTGCGAAGCCCTGTCGTAGAAGTATGATGCGACATAGAGATTTTCCTGGCCGGCACCACCGCCACCGTTCCATACGCCATTAAAAGTGCAGTTCATCGCCTGGCAGTGTGCTCCCAGGTTTAGAGCCACCGTGGTATCATCTCTGCATCTGTCATAGGCTGCTCCTTCCGGTGAGGCTGTCGCGTTGTAATTCACTCCATTGTACGTGTATGTACCTTTAATTTCGATGAAAAGTAGACCTATTTAGTGCATCACGATTATACTAAAATGGAGATTTGCCTTATCTATTATCTTTATATTAGAAGGTTAAAAGAAGCCACCACGGTGGCTCTCAAGACCAAGAAATTCCCACATTAATCGGTGAAAAAAAGAAAGATCTAAACCGTTGAATATTACACATCGAAGGACGATCGTTGGATTTAATATAGGCATGTAGCACGTGGTTCCTATTGTCCAAAAAACTCACTGTGAAGCCTAATGGAAGTCCTATTCCATCACGTTTTCTACTGTCCAAGAAACTCACCGTCAAGCCAAAACAAAGTCTCCAGTTTTCATTAAAAAAAAGCCTAATCAAAGTCCTATCCGCCTAATGAAACTACTATCCGACTCGAACAGTGGTTTTTTGTACATTATAAAACAAACATGTTCCGTGCACTATGAAACAAACTAAAAACATTGGTATTAGCCCTTGGTCCACCTCATCAACTATTATGTCGGGTTTTTTGCCGGAACACCAGGACACATCTAGCTTTTAATAGTGGTATTATTGATGAAATATCAAGTGGTACTAAACAAGTAAATATGGTCTAAGACTAGGTGACGCTGGAACAACATTTTTGGAAAAGCCTTTGATGAATAGGAAAAAAATAACTCTGTTGAGTTACATTTATTTTTTCATTGAACTATATGTGTAACCTGCCGATAGCAATTATATTAATATTCTGAAAAAAGATTAAAAAATACGAATCTATTTTTAATATAAATATATAAAGATAAATTTTAAACATTAATACAATAAAAATATTTAAAAACATATAAAAATAAAAAAACAAGAAGATAAATTTATACTTGAACCGTAAAATCATCATTTCATCACTGCTATGGTAAATCACAGTAGAATATCTCAAAACTTATATACATGATAAATAAATATCACTTGCCGCGCTGGATAGCGCAGGCCACCTAGCTAGTTCTTTTTACCGAACGGAAATGGTTTCCAGCTCATCCCTGTATTTTGAACGGTTAAAGAGGCACAACTTTTGAGAGACATACCACTGAATCCACGGAGTATACAATTGCTAAATGGTCCGTTTTTCACCTTCAGAATCTCAGCACGAGCGGCTAAAAGGCCGTAGCGCAGGTAACTGCAAAAGCAATATCACGTGCAATGAGCTCCATAGCAGAGAAGCATTACTATTGCTATCATAGAATAATTTGATGTCAGAAGACCCCAGACAAGCGAATTCTATCATACAATAATTTAATGCCGGTGTAAGCTCAATGGACATAATAAATGTTAATTAATATATTTACATAATCTTTATAATATCTTATCATGCTCTTGTTCTGCAAAAATTGTCGACTCTATGTTACAGCATGAATAAAAAACCCCCATGCTATATCTTTTAAGAGTAAACCTGTGGACGTAAAGGTTATATTGCTTTTCATTGAGGTACTCCTTTGTAACATACGGATCCATCCCCTCTGGCGCTGCAGGAACTTTTGCAGCAGCACCATCAGAGATGGCATATGCCATCTGCACTGATCCACCTCCAAGATCGACTACACCTACCGTCCTTGAGTAGTCCCTACCTAGCTTACCCAACAAATAATTCACAGCAATCTGTCGAAAATACAAGAGTACATATAAAAAATTAATGAAATATTAGGACCTGAGATCAATGTTTTGCAGTAGAAACGATGTTTCCAAACTATATAGATTGTAAACTAAAGTTAAGCGTACCCATAGGTAAGACCCTTCTTGAGACCCCTCAAGTACAGTAATCCATTTTGGGTTGTACTGAAATTTGCTCTTGGTGTGAACAAGATCACGGACCTGCAGGCATAAATGCAGTATATAAGCTGTTTGTTGTACAAGACAATATAAAAATTATTCCTTTCTAATATTGTTGACATTTTGTCGCAAAAAATAATAATATTGTTCACGTTGGTTAGCTCAAATTTGAACTAACCAACGTCAACAAAAAAAATATTGGTAGAGTACTTCAAAGAACTGTGAATTTACCGCTTGAAGAATTTCATCTGATTTATTATCTTCAATAAGCCTTAGCCCAGCAGTGGCCTGCAAAATCATTTGCAAGCATTTATAGTACTACTCTGTTCCTAAATTGTTGTCACTATTGACTTTTTTTTGCTATTTGACCATTTATCTATTCAAACAATTTTAAGAAACATCATATATTTTATTGGAATGTGTTCTGTCACTGAAGAAATATGAAATATAGGCTATAACTTTTTATATTTGAATAAAATTCTTTAATAAGATGAATGGTTAAACGTAATAAAAAAGTCTGTGATGACAATAATTTAGGAACACAGAGCGTACTAGTTATTACCCCGAGTTTCAGAGGAGTTCTTTTCTGAAGCCATTTAGGTACCACACCCTCGGCCTTCTCAAGAAGGGGATTTATGGACTTTGTCGCGGCCTCGGGTTGACCAGCGTATGCACTCAACCCAGGCTTTACCTGCATATATCATGGCCCTAACTATTAGCCCGTGTATTTTGCATTAATTGAAAGGAATTTTTTCTTACCTTGAGAACTGAGAAAGTTGCCACATTACATCGGTACAAATCACTAATCATTTGAAGATATACATAGCACAGTTTATTATCACTTCATGAAATTGAAAATAAAAATTAATTCTTTTCAAAAGTAACTAATTGGAAGTTTGTAACTGCCATGTATACCAACAAATATATTCCGTTGAACAGGTTCCTGTTACGCCACTAAAGTGTTTTACCCAATCCATTTTACCGATGTTCCCAATCTCATTTCCCTAAAGAAACAACGTGATTTGCTAGAAAAGCATACCTGTGCGAAGTACTCGATTTGGTCACCAATCTTGACGAGGTCCATCCGCTCGTCGAACTTGAAGACGTGAACTCTGCTCCCGGTGCTGCCGCCGTCGAAGATTACAGCGTACCGCTGGGTTCTCTTGCCTGTTACCAGAGCATGTTTCGTGCCCTCGTCGGCTATCCCCGCTTTCCGACCAAGTACCGAGTCCCCAAAGACTGTGCCTAGGCAAAACATGGCAAGGAGGAGGGCCGCAAGCACAGCCCTGCCTCTAGCGAGGTGTGCCATTGCTACTGCTGAGCTGAAGCTATTGTTCGTGCTGTGGATGAAAGGTGTTTTATAGAGTTGAGATGGTCTTTTCTATTGAGCACCTCGAGCATATCGTTTCACGTTGGATCCAATAAGTACTCCATATGGCACTAAAGAATATCTCAACTTCTATATTTTATATATCATTATTACTATTATACTAGCATATCTCAACTTGTTCTGAAATAAAGCAATTCCGAGTTGGAATTATGCCATCCACTAGGCTCCTTAGTTCTGGAATAAAGCAAAAGCAATTACGAAGCCCCATTGCACCTGTTTGTAATTTTTTTTGAAGCATAATAATGTAGACATAGACACTTACGTATACAATATAAATAAGCCTAAGTCTTATAAAAATATGCAATGTCCTATTCATTGTAAATTTGGTTGGCAGATCTAATTACTGATCGACATATCACATATAGACGTACTACTCCTTTACTAAATTGTTGTCGCCGTTGACTTTTTTCGTAACGTTTGACCATTTGTCTTATTCAAAAAATTTCTTCACATACAAAAAGTTATATGCTATATTTCAAGTTTCTTTAGTGATTAATCATATTCCAACAAAATATATGATATTTCTTAAACTTTTTTTGAATAAAACGAATGGTCAAACGTTACTGAAAAAATCAATGGCGACAACAATTTAGAAAGGGAGGGAGTATTTTACTAAATTGTTCATGTACATGCGTTGAGTCGAGACTCCTATCCAAGTATACTAAAAAGAACCTGATGACTATCTTAGCTTAATTTGCGTGTCACAAGCTATTGATACTGTATAGAATAATGTGCTATTATCTAAAAAATATAATAATGTGCTGCTGGGAGATAACCCAGTGCATGCACGTGAAGCGCGAGTATGGTTGTCTATGTCGATGATGCAGAACTAATAGATGATGTCGGTTGTTTATTAACATGCATGCCGTGCTATACGGAATGTATGTTTTAGGCCCTTTTAGATCTAATCCTTTTGAGATGATATATATCTACAAGGATAACAGTTATACGATGTGTTAGGTTCGAGATATTGTCACGTATTCGGACTGCAGGGGGTATACAGGAGATATTGTAACGTATTCGGATAGCAGAGGGTATACCAATGCGTTACATACGTTTGTTTACCTATGGCACGTAATGAGATTGCAAGTAATCAAACCTTCTCCATCTTCTGAGCAGCAATTCATTGTAGCAGCAAAGGAGAAATAGCAAGGGCGAGTACATGTCGTACTCAGCAAGTAAGGGAAATAAATGACCTGCAAGCTGAATGAAAGGAAGGCTACATATGGTTTAAAGCAATAGAAAGCACCTACAGCATTTCATTAAATAAAAGAAACATATTTACTATATCAATGATCCAATAGGTTACTGTTAGAAATATGCCCTAGAGATAAGCAAAGAGATGATCATATTTCATTGTATTCATGATAAATGATTGAGTGTTCCTTCAATAACCATTTAAAGAAAACTTGTATTGATTAACAATTATGTGAATTGGTTTGTGAAACTCTTTACTTGTATGGTTATTCTAAAAGTTGTCCCTAGTTGGAGTTCATATTTTGACACACTTGAATATTTGACTAGTACATGCATTAGTTGATGGCTATGTTTCACAAGTCATGGACATGGAGATGTCGAACTAATGATGTGGGCGCATGTATGACATATAGCAGGACAGACCCAACTATCACACAATGTAGACGCTTTGTCCTTAGACCTCAGACTGTTGCTTGTAGTCATGATGTGAATCGGCATACTTAGGAGCTATCCAACGCTACACTATAACTGGGTAGTTATAAAGGTAGTTCTCGGGTTTGTCGTGAAACATGCTGTGAGGCATGATCATTCAAGATGGGATTTGCCCCTCTCTACTTGAGAAAGATATCTCTGGGCCCCTCGAGTGACCGGACCAAGAAATGTATGGCCATGCTAGGGTTAAGAGTTAACCAAGAATTCTGAATCATAGTATCGAGAAAGAGTGGTGAGATGAGAGCTCAACCAAATATCATGGGGCAAAGGAAATAATATGTATATGGATTGTGGTGGCTCGTCTATATGATACTTTTGTATGTTTGGGAGTTGCCACGTCTTGCTAGAGGTCGCTGTCAACTATTGGTCGAGTAGGAATACTCGGGCCATGTCCACGCATACGTGAGCCTATAGGCTTGCACACTTAAGGGGTTGGAAGCCTAATGAGGATATGATCCGAATTGGACAACTAATGGGCCTACGTTTGAGAGCCCATTAGTGGGTAAATACGGGTCTACGAAAGGAGGGGCTCTGCACATGAAAGTAGATCGTTTTTCGACACCGCCGCTGCCCTCCTAGATGCCCGCACCTTCGTCACCCGCGTAGCTCTAGCAGTCTGGTTCGCAACGCTTCTGCCTCCGTACATGTGGATACCTAGGAGGTGCCCCACCTGCTATACAAGGATGAGCCATGCGCATAAATGGAGAAGGTCTTCGACGACTGCATCAAGAAGGCCTTGATCGACTACGCCGATTCTCCGTTGTCGTCTCATTTCAGCGCGTCTAGTGGTAATTATGTGATCTATAAACTCAGTTGTTCCAGTTCTATGGGGTTTTCATTTTTGTATGTGCTAGCGTAGCCTCTCGTAGGCAACAGTGGTATCAAAGCCATCGCTGTTTCATTATAGATTTGAATGTGTGCATATGGAGATATGTGAGTATGTAGACACGTCTCTGATCGGTTTCATATTATTGTGTGTGATGGTCATGTAACGAACTACTCCTAGCCATCGATTTTCCGCCATTAGAGTTAAGTGACACACATAAACCTAGCGGCAACGAGAAGGAGATCAATTGGATTGATCGAACCAAAGCCATGATCAAACTCCAGATGCATGTGATGCAAAGGCAAGGTAAATATGATCTACCGCTGGGTTGGTAGATGCAAAAATATGGCGTTCGGTAAAACGGCCATAACTTTTGCATAAGACCTCGGATTGAGACGATTTTATATGAAAATGGGTCTACAGAAAATGTTACACCCGAATTTCACCGGCTTTGCCGGTTTAGGCGAAATTAGATTTCCCAAATTTGGCCTGAAAGATAGGGTTTTCTGTGATTAAAAGTTTAGACGTTAGATCGCCTAACTTGTTTTTGCAGAATCAGTATGGCCCTTATGTGTATACGATACATATGTATAATTCGTTCATGATCTGCGTATCATGTGGATGGTAATACGGCCGGAGCCGGATGTATTACCAATTTGTTGTAATGGCTTGCATGCCAACATGTGATGTTCCAAGTCCTACATGCAATTTATTTTACTAGCAGTTAGGAGTAGCATCTTGTAGTTATGCTTGGAGGCTTCATCACTTGAAAAATGAATAACATAGAACCATGTCGATGGAGACCGATACGTAAAGGAGCATGGAGATAGAGATCGACGTATGAAGGAGAATGGAGATGGAGATCGGCATGTAACTTTGGGCCATACCATGTTCATATGTGTTGTTGCTTTCAACGTTTTTCATCCATATGCATTAATAGATTTTGCATACGGTAGAAGTAAAACTTTTAATCCCTCTTAAATATTTAAGTTAAATGCCCTCCCAACTAAAACATGCTTCATCACAACAGGTCTTGTACGATTGGTGGTGGGTTTATGAAATTAGAGTGCCACCAGTTTTCCTTGAATAGATGAGCTTGTATCGGATACGTACACGCACAAAGGGTTGGTTAACTTGGACAAGGTCAACTTAACAGTCAAGGACCTTGGGGCATAAAGGTTGGTGCTTGAGACATAGAAATGTGACCCAACAACAACTGTCATATGTGATATGATTAGCAAAGAGTTGCTTACCGATCTACCTATCTACTAGCGGTGATGCTAAAGCTCACTAGTCGACATGATAGTTATGGGTCTTGAATCACTAAGTATGGGTGATATTGATTTTAGTAGGAGTAGATTCTGTTAAATTGTTTAATGTGATGTAATCTTTCATGAATACTTTTGTCTTAGTATTTTTTTCATTATTATTTCATTGTAGATCAATGGCACGCAACAAACCATTAATTTTACCTTGCGGTAAGTCCTTGAGAAGGACAAGTTAAATCGGAACAACTATGCGGATTGGATCCGCAACCTGAGAATTGTCCTTGTGTAGTGCTCTTTTGTTTATGTCCCCTTGATAAATGCGGACGTCTATCCCTCTCTTTGATTGCCTTGTCATTTGTAGATGCAGATCTTAAATTCCCCAATCCATTGCCCCGGTGTGAGGTTTCTTCTTGTCTTCTATTTGACTGGCATTACCCTTTTCTCATGCTCTCCATGGGAAACTAACTCGATCTAATCCCAAAGCCCCATATTGTAGCACTCAAAATGACATGATGCATGCACTATTCCGAGGTAGTCAAACGAGCGAAAGTTAGCACGAACAAACACGGATAGGTAGTGACTACCCACAAAACTCCAAACTTCGAGCAGTTAGAAAATCTAACTATTCTACATCCTTATATGGGCTCCCTACTCTATCGTACTCGAAAGTGTGTTAGATTTTAAAATCTAGCTTACGAACGACGCATCGTTGCTCCCTGTATTGCTCGATACCAGCTGTGACATCCCTTCCGAGAGAACCAGGAATCGGTACAAAGGGATACTCGACGAAGTGAGTTACAATAGTACATTCATTCATACAAGCCAGAACATATACATCATGGTATAATACAAACAGGTTTTCGAAATACCAGCATTTCTACAACAGAAGCTTATTACAACAAAAGACTTTAAAGAAACTAACAAATCTTACAGCTGAAGTAAAATTATAACCAAAGACATCTACCGAACTAGACAACATCTAATGTGATGTACTGAGCCCGACATACATGACGGTTCTTCACGCTTCACGGTGACAGGATTTGTTCCACTCGAAGTGAAACTCCCTCAGGAAACTGCTCTGCACCAAGGAGAATACCCTATGAGCCGTAAGGATATGACTCGTGACCTGAAAAACACAAAAAACAAAGCCCCGAGTATCTAATACTCAGCAGGACTGACCCATCAAAAAGCACACTAAGGCCGACACCTAATATGCTCAGGTTTTTGGCTGTGGTTGACTCACCTTGCAAAATCAGCACTATTAGTGGATCCTTACTTTCAAACATTTAGCTCATGATTACGTTTAGAACACACATTGTTTGCATCCGACAACTATTGCAATCAAGTTTGCTAGCAAAAGATTATCCTTAACTTCAACTATATCTTCCTTTATCACTTCATTCCTCTTGACTAACTACGATGCGACGAGCCAAGCAAGCAGTACTCATTACTGCGAGGGACAACGATTCGAATCGATTTTATACCAGCTGGCAAAACCTGACTACACAACGTATACGCACCGCATTGGTCATATACAACAACCTTTCCCGCTAACTCCTGACGAAGCCGGTCTGTTTCCAACTCCCCTAGGAATAAGGAGACCCCATGTGATACCTGTCCTAGACGTTATCCGTGAGCGACCACCAATCCCCTCCCAGGGAGACCTTGTCTCAAAATAAAACAAACACCACCAGCAAAGAAAGTTGGCTACGTCGAACCACCGGGGAGTTAGGGTACATGGGCTTACCGGGCCCATAAACACCAGCATGCAGATCGGTACATTCAAACTTGTTCAACTAGGCCACAACGACATGGTCCTTGACCGACATAGACGGGGCTACCACCTTGAAAGACCCAATCTTTGCCCTTTCCCCTACAGGGCCCGTCCGGTCTCAAGTTCATCATCTTCACTTTTCATCTTTAACTTTCAACTTCATCTCATTCCTCTTAACATCATCGAACATGTCATTATCCTATATCTCGCGAGTGGTGTTCGACACCACTCGACTTCTATCGTTGCCTATGATGTAAGCATAGCAGCTACTGAGCCATCCATACCAGTATAAGGGACTCACATAGGTGTCCTACTCATGCATCTAGGACAGTCAACTCCTATAACCTGATGCACAACCTAAAAGAAAAGACTTTAAATTATAGGCGGGATGCACCAAGGCTTGCCTTTAACAATAGTGTAGTTAGGTTCTCCGGGTGCGGCGTTAGCATTGATGATCTCTCCTTCTTGATTCACCTCGGTTGCTTGTCGGACAACTGCACGATCCGTGGCCTTCGGTGTACTCGAGTTTGACGATCACCTCTTAGAGATGCTTGCCTTCTATGGGACGATCTCAAGCTCTATGATGATTAACGATACATCACAAGTTAATAACATGCATGCATGATTATGCAATATATGACAAGCGATGATGCTATCGACGATCGATGATTAGAAGTTAAGGTCTATGCTAAGAGCGACATGAAATGATAACATAAAATGATGAGATGCATTCACATGAAATGGCGATACGAAATAACGATGCGCGAATTATCAACTATTCACATCTATGACATGAATTGGCATGAAATGATCACATGAAATGATAACATAAAATGCCGAGATATAGATACATGAAATGCTAAAGGCATATGCTCTTTTATGAAATCTAAATAACAGTAAAATGTATTTTGTAGTATTTGTTTCATAAAAGAATTTATTTATCAAAATAAAAAAATCCTAATTAGCATAAAATAGCTAATTAGATTAAATAAATAAAGCAAGGAGATTAATTTTAGAAAAGCTACAAAATACAGGAACAAAACAAAAGAATTTGAATCAACTAGAAAATAGAGAATAAGATTACGAACTCAACTCGAGTTTTTCTGAGTTTCTATGAATTTTGCAAGTTTGGAAAAATCCTGAAAATAGATAAATAGCAAAACAATAAAACAGGCTTCGGGCCTCATTGGCTGGGCTGGCCCATTAGCGCGTGCGACCCAACTCGACCAGGGAGCGACGGCTATGGCTGGCGGTGGCCGGAAGGTGGCAGTGCGGTGGCCGGAGTTGGTCGAGAGAGCCCAAGCTCACCGTGGTGGACAAAATTTGGTGCAACAAGGGCTGCGAGCTTCACTAGAGCATGAAAAGAGTGGCATGGGGGTGGTTGACCTTGAAAACGGTCGGAAGATGGCATGCGATGGTGAGGTAGGGGCCGTGGCGGATGAAGCTCCGAAAGCTGAGCGAAATTCCAGTGAGCCTGCCAAGGGAAAGCTAGGGTGTAGAAGGACAGGTTGCGCAGCATGCGGACCAAAGAATAGGCGAAGTGGCTCACCGACGATGAAGAATTTTAGGTCGCAGTAGAGGACGGTGTTTCGACCGTTGGGGAAAAATGGGTTCGATCTCTGGAACTAGGGTGGAGGGGCCCAATTGGTAGCGGTGGCTCACGCGGGGATGGTCGGGGCGGCTCGCCGGCGTGGAGCAGAGAGGGGTGGCGATGATGGCTGCTTGTTTGAGCGCGAAAGGGAGAACGAAGATGGGATGACATCGGTTTGATCCGGTTGGACGGAGGAGTGAGACGCGCGGCTGGGAACTTCCCGAACGGCGTCGGGCGGTGCTGACATCGAGAGAGGAAGAGAGGCTGACGGGTGGGGATGGTTTGGTAGTTTTGCAAAAACACCCTTGAGGTTTAACCAAATCGAAAATTGTATTTAGAAAGCCCGAAAAATTACAAGAAAATACAGGGGTGAAGAACAAAATATTTTGAATCTTTGTCATTACAGGCGAAAGTTCAAATTCTAAATGGATTTCAAGATAAAAATTCAAACTCAAATCTATTTTAAAAATTGAAACCATTTTTCTTCGGCATTTCAAAAGCTGATAAAATTTTGTAAAAAAATGATTGATAAAACCTTTTAACCACGTTGAAATGTCAAATATGTCAAACTTATCAAATTTGAACCTTTTTTTAAATGGACCTCAAATCAACTAGATTTTAAAAATGAAATTCAGATTTTTGCACAAAATTAAATCACAATGCAATTCAAACCATTATGACATGATGCTCATGACATGAAATGCACATTTATTTGATTTGAGTTGTTACATCAAGGCAGCCAAAGCTGGATCGGCTACGAAGGATTAGTGCTTTCATTGTTGTGGAAAGGGTCACTGGAAGAGAAACTACAAGGATTACTTGACTTCTATGAAGATCAACGAAAATAATGGTACTTCACGTACTCTTGAAATTTATATTATCGATACGTTGCTTGCTGATGCTTTAATCAATTCTTGGGTCAATTGCACATATTTGCAATTCGATGTAGGGGCTGAAAAGAAGTAGAAGCGTGGGAAAAATGAGAAGTGGACTTTCGCGTTGGAAATAATGCAAGACTTGCAACATTGAGAGTCGGGACGATAGAGCTCCACCTCCCGCCAGGATTGATAATGGAATTAAGTAATTGTTATTTTATTCCTAGTTTGAGTCGAAACATTATATCTCCCTCATGTTTGATGAGGGACGGTCATTCTTTGGTGAGTCAAGACAATGATTGTCTGATTTCTAAGAGTAATATGTTTGTGGTTTTGACACCTATTAAGAATGGGTATTTTATATTAAATCTTGATGATTCTCCTACCTATAATATAACTCCAAGTGCTAAAAGGCTTTGACCTAATGATTTGAGTCCCACCTATTTATGTCATTGTCGCCTTGGTCATATTAGTGAAGAGGCTCCATTTAGATGGACTTCTAATTTCATTTGATTTTTAATCATACGAGACATGCGAGGCTTAGTTGCTAGGCAAGATGACCAAGACCACATTTGTAGGTTTTCCTGAGAGAGCTTGGGAATAGTTCATACCTACCGATTAGTGCAATATAGTTGACTTGTCCTATGTTGCTTTGTCTTCATTTAGTTGACTTGTCCTAGGTGAAGGATAATTAGTAGAATTTAAGTTGTGATTGGTGTTAGCGATTTAACCATTCAATTGGGGTGTTTAGCCGATTTATTACTACGTTTAGATCTACCTTACATGAACTATCAACTACAAAATCTGTCGTTAAGATTAGATTTAGACCATGTTATCTTAAAACACTATGATTTAGACCATGTTATCTTGATAACCCTATGATTTCACGAATTAGACTAAGTTAATCATA
Organism: Chloris gayana; assembly: GCA_031894775.1. Classification (NCBI taxonomy): domain Eukaryota; kingdom Viridiplantae; phylum Streptophyta; class Magnoliopsida; order Poales; family Poaceae; genus Chloris; species Chloris gayana. Next base: position 293,510 of record JAUNZO010001231.1, on the reverse strand, counting down.
AATTGATAGAGTTACTTCTAGTCACCTGTCGTTTCCGATTTGCATATATTTGAATGCACGATAGATTTCAGGACCAATCTACCAAGACAAATCTGAATGTCTAGTTCATGTCCTGTTTATTTCAATTAGGTGCCGATGATCGGAGTAACCGGTAGCCGATGCGTTTTACTTTATGTCTTATTCTTAATCTTTGGCTACGATTACTTATCAGCCTGTCGGGGCCGATAACCCAGGAATTTTACACGCTTTATTTGTATTTATTGGTTTGCATGGAAAACCAACTGGCGCGTCTCGGAAATCGTCACCGCATTCTAGGATTTGGTCCTGCTTAGAGTTAAGAAGATCTACCAGGCCAACGCGTATCTCTAGGCGGGATGGGCGCCATGCTTGTGCACTTTTTCTGTCTGCAACGGTGACATGCCCTAGGACCCAGGTCGACCTTGATCTGGTCATTCAGCGTGAAGGCGAAACGTTGTGCAAGTTCATGCAACACTTTAGCCAGGTGCGCAATATCGTCCCGCGCATCGAGCCAGCACGGGTCATCTCCCTGTTCTACCACGGTGAGCGCGATAAGGACATGTTGGGGGAGCTAGCCGTCCACCGGCCGGACATGGTCACACAGTTGTTTTAGCTCGCGGACACATGCGCCTTGCACCAGGAGGCGCAAGCATGGCACGTTCCGCCGTCCAAGCTAGGCTCCAACTTCGGCCCAGGCTTGTCCAAGAACCAGAGGAAGATACTCCACAAAAAGTGCAAGTTAAAGGAGGTCTTGGCCGCCGGCTCACCGGCTGTGAGATTTAATAAGCCTGATCAGTCATCGGCGCAGAAGTAGGAGGATTTCAAGCTTCGACAGGGAAGTTTTGTGCCTTCCACAACATGATCGACCACAACCAGATGGAGTGCTGTTACATCCAAGCAAGGAAACAGCGTTATATAGACAAGCATGTGGCTCGGACAAAGTCCTCCGGCAAGGATGGCGATAGTGACACCAAGCCGGGAGGCCGAGCCGGAGGTTGACGCATTCTAGGACGTGGAAGACATCGTCGTCGCCATCACCGGCGGTGTCTCTAGCGTCACATCCCGACGCGAAGTTAAGCTCCTCTAGTGAGAGCTAGGAGCTATCCAGTCTAGCCAGGCCCCACCTCGCAAGGTCAATGTGTGTGATACCACTCCCGAGGAGGGGTACTATGCATCTTGTACCAATCCCTGGATCAGTAGTTGGTATGTACGAATAGGTAGTTTCAAATCCATACAGTACTAAAATACGAGGATATACAAAGGACTTACCAAACATAGCTAAGTAACAATCCAGAGTACGTAGTGGAAATAGGCACGAAAACTTATCACTTCAATCATCCACAGGAAACATGACTACATGAGCATACGACAAAACCTAACCGTCTTTATCTCTCGGTTTGTCCACTAAATACCACAATGAACAAAACGTGAGTACATAAGTTACTCGGCAAGCTCCAACACTACTTAAGGGGTATGATTATGCATGGGGGTTGTAGCAAGGATTTCGGCAATGGGGATTGATATTTGTGCTAGCAGCTAAGCAATGTGGGGCTCACTAAAAATAGATATCAAGGAAAGGGAGACCTGTCAATATTTTAGTTGGTAGGCCCTAGGGAGAGCATAAATCATTTTCGCCGGTTCTCGAAGTTTTAACCGGGATGGATCTCCAAAATCCATACCTCACCTTCCAAAAACTCATGGGCACAAGGACTCCCACTCGCACATCAAGGATTTAATATTTGTGGCTAATCAATGAGAGCTCAAGGTTTGGCATGTAAATATACCATGACAACGAGACATCAGGATAGTTATATACACTCCGTAGGGGTTGGTACACTTTACCCACAAGCTATGCACTCTTTGCACGTAAGAACATAATACTGCCACCACAACTAGACACGCCCACAAGTCCACCATGAATAACCGAGAGATCCGACGTATATGACACCAAGGCATACCGTCCACCAAAATGTGCCAAGTAATACACTTCACCAAGAGTGACCCTTGGACCTCTATAAACTACTACATCCGATGAAACTTTCTTGTTGCGTACCCTAAGGTTTGATGTTCAGTCCTGCCCATAACAGGTTTTGTGGTTGTACACCAAATCACCAATTTGGGGTCCGAAGAACCGGTCCTTATATGGTAGGGTAAACACTCGTCCACAGCAAATGGACTTCGCCCACGACCAGTAATTTCCCACCAAATCTTCACCTTAACATAGTTGATCTATCACCCACCCAATTAACACACCACCACCAAACTCGTTTTACACATTTTTGCAAAATATATATACGGTATGATGTGGCGATGAGTTTCATCGCGGGTTTTCTAAGCGCTTCTAAGCATAGCTATATTCCGTACATTAGACATCTAATGTCGGTATAAGTGGAGTTCATGAGGTGGGAGGGTAAGACAATCAAGGCAGGGTTTTGGTAACAACAACGAAATTACCAATAAGTAAATCCGTAGTATTTCATGCAAAGAAAACAATGGCACTCAAGAGAGCACACAATATAGAGTAGGCTCTAGGTCGGTTCTGTGGGTATACTAAGCAAGCGAGGTAGGGCTCACTTAGCACACTAAACACAATGATGAAATACTCGAAGTATCAAGGAACAAATGGTGAGATAACAACTCTTGTATATGCGAAGTTAACTCGGTGATTACATGTGTGTTTACAGGCGACCCTTGGTCTCCCTTTATAGTCCTAGGGAGCCGCAACTTTACATGACCATTCTACCTCCGATCGATGCCCTCGAGAGTTACCGAGAGGCGGTAACTCCCGAGGGCAGCCTCGGGATTACACCTAGGCCCGCGTGATTCACGACTTAGCTGGCTCCTAGCTAGAGGGCAGTGCCGGGTGATGCTTCACCCGGGCAGCTGCCTTTCGCCCGGGCTCTCCTTCGACCTTGTACTAGAGGGCTTCGCCCGAGCGCTTGTCCTTTCCCGGGTCCGATGGCCTCACCGCTAGCCATAGGCTTCGCTCCTCGGCACACCGTTTGTGACACCCCTACCTTGCAAAGCAAGAGGGATTGTCGCATAGGACCATATTGGGAGACATTCGACGAAGCGAACGTTCATTCCACATACATTAACGATACATCCACAATTTACATAACATAATTAACTGCAGACGTAGCCGATTTTACATATGAAATTCAAGTTATTACAAGTCATAGATTCTGAATTCAGATTACAATACCATACTTGGGTTCAAATTTCAGATTTATTACAATAATTTACATTGAGCAGAAGCGTAATTAACTCGACAACAATTATATAAATTAACGGAGACCAAGTCAGCCCATATGACATGGCCTCACTCCTGATTATAACCCACTCCACGGTCCATTCCTAGGACTCCTCACCTTGCCACACAAATTTCCCACAACAATCACAATAGTCGGCTGCGGGACTCCTAAAAATAATTTAAGCGTAAACCCTGAGTATCTAATATACTCCGCAAGGCTTACCCGCCAAAAATGGTTCTAGGAACGGACCCGAATATGCAGGGGGTCTGACCGGGCTTGCTGAAATTGCAAAGGACAGCACCTATTTCACTTCTCTAAATCATATTTTTAGCCATATTAAGAGGGTTGTGACATAAATATAAATTTAGTGAGCACTACTAACAAAACATGGTTGCAATATATATCAATTTCATTACTGCAGGAGAAACCCAAATGCGTGACATATGCATCATTTAAGAACACGTATGGACACCTTTCACGAGATTACCATAGATATGATCCAGGTCTACCCTCCGAGTGTATGTTCCCCTTCCTACCAAAGTACGTTGGGTCCAAGGATAAACGGTACACCCACCATCTACTCACAAACCCATGCATCCACCGTGACCGAAACTTAGCACAAAGTGTGGAGTGACCATCCAACACTACGACTCTCAAGTTACATCAATTTACCAACTCCCATACGAAGATATGTATTTCGTACACAACTCAATACTTGCTCACGGAGTCACAACGAACGGTACTCAATCGACACGTACGGAGCTATGGCGAACAAGGGCCAACCTTGTCACCGCATCCTACATATGCACTCCCCCGTACGGTCTCCAATTTAATCCTGTGAGAGGTAACATAATGAATCCCTAAACCGAGTGGTCTCCAAACCTCTCGGTGTTGCTGCCGATGACTCCATTAAGCATAGCATACTAACGGAAAAGCTTATACTTAACAAAAACCATAGGAATAAGGATTTTAATGCAGCTAGGTTATGATCAACTCCTGAACGTAAATGCACATTACATAACCATAGACATAAGTGAAGTAAAGACAGAAAATTAAGCAAGTAGGATAATGCTCCGGGGCTTGCCTTGGTTTGGGTCGCAGTTAGCACACTCAACCAAATTTAGTTCAGCTTGCTGCCCTTCTTGATTCTCGTCTTCGGTCAGGGTTCCTATATGTATGCAATGCGAATGTGAGTATGAATGCATGCACATATATTTAGGTCATGGAACTTTCTCAATAAGGAAATCTAATGCAATGTTTGCATGAAATAAACATGTTTATGTATGAGGGATAATGCTTGTATGTGAATGGTGAGTTATCATTTCATGTCAAGGGGACAAAGTTCTAATTAAAATAAACATAGACTATGTAGCATAAATTACGACGTTCTACTAGCAAGTAATATTAACATGGTAATGTGAGCAAGGCACATGAATGAAATGTGATAAGCACTTAGGAATGCTTGCTGCCATGTATGTGAAAAGCATGCAGTTATGCTCATGAAATGATGGGATTAATAATAGATATATCCTATGCAAAAGTGAGATGCTAGTTTATGACTTAACAAATTTTTAAGTGAACAAGTGCTGCTCTGATCAAATTGTGTATAATTTCTGTAAAAACACAAAAACATAGCAAGATGGGGCATAATAAACCTATAAGTAATAGTTACATATGGCAATATGGCTCTATGTCAATTTATACACATCTTCCATAGCAACTTATAAAACCCTTAAGCAATAAAGTAATACTAAGTATGAACATCATGATGAATTACCATTTTCTTATGATTGAGCACCAGAAGAAAATAAATTCCCCTTTTACTCATTTCTTAAAATAAAGCACTTTTCCCCCTTTAATCAATTATGGCATGTTGGGGGCCCGACGCGAGCTGGGCTTCACGCGGAAGTAACGCCAAGGACCCCCTATACATATTTGTCACACTAACGCCGAGTTTTATCATCAAGCAGCACGCAAAGGTCATCGAACGACGCGAGGCACCCGAAGCGAAGGAGGTGCCTCGAGACGAAGTCAAGGGAAGCCCGATGAAGGGGTCAAGCCCCAGTACGAAGACCCGCGACCCTCGGGGCTACGGTCCGGCGAGGCGAAGCGGCGTGGGTGCGAAGCGAAGCGAAGAGCCGGCATTCCAGCTAAGCAGCCAGCTAAGCCGCAGGCGACACGGTTTCGGCTGGCTTTCCCGGAAGGCCCATGAGAGTTACCGCCTCATAGCAGGATTAGGGCATTTGGCCAAGGGTATAATGGTCTTGTAAAATGTGGCTCCCTGGACTATAAAGGAAGCCCAAGGGTCGCTTGTAAACACACATGTAATCCGCAAGTTAATTTTGCTTATACTAAGAGTTTTTATCTTGCCACTTCGTTCTTTCATACTCCGCACATTCCATCCTTGTATTCGGTGTGTTAAGTGAACATTGTCCTCACCGCTTAGCACACCAACATTGGCGCCTACCGTGCATGAGCTCAAAGATCAAGCTCACGATGAAAAGAAATACAAGAACAGCTACAACGGCTTACCTCTACAAGAGCTACCAGCAAGATCATCAGCAAAAACCGTGATGCTCTCGGAACCAAACCGAGAGACCTCCACCTCAAGTTGAAGGGCGAGGCAATGACAACACGGGCAAGTTGTCGTAATACAAGAAGACGAGCCCGAAGACACCTACACTTTGGGGGACAGCGAGACACCACTCAGCGAAGTAGAAGAGTTGCGAAGGCACAATTCAGCGCTCGAAGAAGTAAAGAGCAAACTCCTCCGAGAAGCAGAACAGAGGGACAAACTATTGCAGGAAAAGGAAGCTCTCTTAGAGGGGAAACGCAAGCATGAGAAACTCGCGAGGGAAATCAGAAGGCTAAGGGCAAAAGCAAAGAAAAGCAGCCGACCGAAGCCACCAACCTCAACAATACAAAGCGACACGAAGCAAAGCTAACATCATGCAACAACGGAGACAACAACGCAAGGCGCGAAGCAATACCCTCCAGGAGGTCAAGCCTCGTAATCATAGACAAAGACTCGCCACTCTCGGAAGGATTGCAAAGGGCAAGTTACCCGGAGAATTTCCGCATGGGAACCATCCCGAAGTATAGAGGGGAATAGATCGAAGACAATTCCTGATCAGCTATGAAACAGCAGTAACCTCGGGAGCAGGAGACGAAGTAACTCCGGCAAAGATCTTCGCTTGCGCACTCGAGGGGCCGGCATCAACATGGTACTTCAGCTTGCAACCGGGGTTGATGTACAGCTGGGAAAATTTGAGGGACAAAGTAATAGCTAACTTCAGAGGATTTAAAGGACCACTAGAGAATTTGAGAAACATAGCATAGCAGCCAAATGAACTGTTGGCAGATGACTACAAAAGATTCCTCACACTCAAAGCCCGGTGCCCAAAGGCAGCAGAAGAGATGGTAATTGAATACGCAATCAAAGGGCTTCGCGCCAGCCCTCTAAGCTCAAAATTTGCAAACAAATGGCCTCGCACAGTGAAGTATATGTGAAGCAAGTTCGAGGAATCCTACAGATTAGAAACAAATTACAAAAGGCGCACAACAAAGCAAAAGCAAGCACGTGAATCACCAAATTACCCTGACAGATACTCAAAGAAACCGAAGCCCCGGGAAAACACCTAGGCAGTCGAAGTAAACAATATACGAGCAAGTCGGGCAATGACACCGATGAGCAAGATCAACACGCTTCGCACGAGAGAAAAGGCGCGAAGCAACAACAAGAATGGAAACTACAACAATCAGCGCCAGCGCAAGAAGCCTTACTGCATATACTGCGAAGGCCACGCGGGGCACAAAACATTAGATTGCCCAAGAACGAAGGAAATCATCGAAGGCTCGACATCGAAAAGAAGTAGTCTCAGCAACCGGCACAAATAAACCACACTACAACAAGTCACTGGGATTAGCAGCAACCCCAGCAGCCAAGCGTCCAAAACCATTACTACCCACCCCAGCAATATTACCCAACACGAGTACTTCAGACCAAACCACCCAATTCAGCCCCTGCCCTAGCACGGGCCGGGTACCTTGCACTACCCAAGGCAGGAAATCATAATCGCTTACTTCGAATCCTTAACACTACCACCGCCAAAAATCGAAGATGTAAGCAAGCAAGACGCCAAAGCTCAATACAAAGCTGCATTCCCCAAAGCGAAGCAAAACGAGTCGAAACGACCTCTAGAAATAATGGAAGTCCGAACATTCGACAACGAGGCAATGCCTCAGCAAATAGTTGTACTCTACCCCGGAGTACTAGCTAGAAAACTTCTCCGTCGGGCGAAAAACAAAAGCCCCGGAAAACCGGCTTGCAAAACAATCACTCCGTTGGGCAAAAACAACATACCCCGGAGTACCAGCCACAAAACAAAGCGTCGTATCTGATCGGGTGAAAAACAAAAACCCTAGAATGACGAAGCCAAACGATGCACAAAGCCGCAAAGGGGCTCGCGTTTTCGTTCGAAGCAATTTTCACTCTGCCCCTAACCGACTAAGTGGGGGGGGGGAGTGGCGTTTTATTTAAACAAAACTATGCGTAAAGCCGCAAAGGTGCTCGCGTTTTCGTTCAAAGAAATTTTCACTTCGCCCCTAAACGACTAAGTGGGGGGGGGGAGTGGCATTTTATTTAAAGAAAACGATGCGTAAAGCCGCAAAGGGGCTCGTGTTTTCGTTCGAAGCACTTTTCACTCTGCCCCTAAACGACTAAGTGAGGGGAGTGACATTTTTTATGCGCAAAGCCGGTAAGGGGCTCGTGTTCTCGTAACGAAACGTTAAGTCGTAAGGGGCTCACACTCATTTACGAAAGTAAACAACAAGCTTCACCTTTTTTAAACATTAAAGAGGAAGGCGAGCCCTCGCAAGAAACCATATTTACAAGGTTCCGATACCAAACACTAAGGCGAAGCCGGGTCGCAAAAGTAAACTAAAAAATCTCTACGACCGATCCTCTCTTATCCCCCTCACGACACGGAGTATCGTAGGCAAAAAACATATCCACCGGGTCGATTCCGGAACTTCAATCTTAACACCAGCGTTCTCCGTAGGGCGCACGGCGAAGTCATCAAACGGCCTTTAAAAAACTTCGTCATCTTGCACTAGCCTTTGGCAAATCGAACCATAACAACGCTTCAAAAATGGGCCAAGTCGACTCGAGGGTATTCAGCAAGGTAACGATCATAACAGCCCCGCGTCACTCTCAAATAACCTCGCTCCCATGCAAGGGGAGTGGCGTCGACAAAAGAGTCCGGCAAGAACTCGTCCGCCGTCGGGGCTGAATCCTACAAAGCAAAACAGAGCACAACTCCATGAGAAACTATGGCAGCTCTCTTTTTATAACAACGCCGGACCAAAAAAATGCTAGTTTCACAATCTCCCACTCGTCCCGCCCAAAAGATTGGGGGCGATAGCTACGGCCAATCGAAGGGGACTGAAGTGAAGAACTGGCAGGACTACCCCTATCAACATCGCCACTAACTTCTAAGTGTCCGGAACCTACTTGACGAGGGGCGAGGAATGCTTCGCCTAGACGCAGCCTGAGGCGGGCGGTTGCGAAGTGTCCGCTTCGCTCGTTGCAGATCCGAGCATCGACGTCGTCTCTTGCCGCTCGGCCCGCTTCGTCGCTCACATTGTCCGAGTGCCTCAAAATAATCTAAGTCAACCTCGGAGCTCGAGGCCGCGCCGTCGTCTCCCAGAGTCATTGGGAAGACCCAATTCCAAAATTAACTTAGAAGCATCGCTTTCGGATTCTCTGCGCAGGCCCTTCGCACGAAACCTACGCAGTTTAAAAATATTCATTTACAAAAAATTTGTGCTTGCACAATAAAGCGCGAAGCCCCGAAAAACAAAATAAAAACGAGGGGGCGAAGAGCATTTCTATTCGCTCCTAGACCTCTTGGTCGGATCCAGCCCTCGTAGGCGAAGGCTCCGTGCCGCGACCGTCCACCACAGGCGCAAGGTCTTCCATTTCCTTCGCCTCCACCTCCACCTCCTCCGCATTGTCTTCCTCCTCTTCCTCTCCCTTCTCATCGGAGCCCTCCTTGGCCGGCTCTATATCCTGCAAAGTAAAGAGAATCTTAGGACTCCATCCAGCTCAACGATACCGGCCTTGCGGAGGAAGTAAAAAAACGAACATACCCCTCGAGAGCGCGCCCTGGAATCCTCGAGTGCGGCCGCCTGCCCGTGCGCGACCCGGTATTCCCGAAGGACCCGCCGGGTGGCCACCCTAGCTGCCGCACTGGGATTCCGGCGGAGTCCGCTCCAATCGAAGAGCCTGGCTCGGCCGGGGCGCGGACCTGGTTGCGGGACTGCCCCTCGAGCGGATTAAAGCCCGCTTCGACTCAATATGTCGCAGCGAGCTTGCAACCTCGATCCAGCACCCCGCCATACCATCAATGGCCCCCGAGCACCCAGCGAAAGAAGGGTCGTTCATGGCCTTCGTTGGCGGGCGGGGCGAAGGGAGGCACGACGGCCCCTACACCCTTCATCACCGCCACTAGGCTCGAGCCGGCGTCCGCGCTCTTCCGGGCGAAGAACCGGTCGCGGCGATCGAGGATCTCCCTCGGCTCCTTGACCTCGCCCGAGCCTCTCGAAGCCCGGCCTCGGCCTGATCCCATTCCGAGGCGGCGGCCTTGACGGATCCCTTCGCCGTGACACCAGCACGCGTAGATGGCCGGCGGTCTCCTCCATCGGGCGCGCCACCTCGGACTCAAGGAGGGCGTTAGCCTCCTTTGCCATCGTCGGTTCCGCAGCCACCTCCGCATGGCGTGATAGGCGGCGCGTCGGTTGGCTCTGTCGGCGCCGAAGCTAACTCCGGCTCGGCTCGAGCGCGCTATGCAACTCCGCAATCAACTCGTCTTCGGACCGCCCCTGCGAGGGAGCCTCGAACGAGAGTTCGGCAGAAACAATTTGTTTTCCAAGCGCGGCGAAGCGGCGGAGTGAGCATCAACTGCAAAAGAAACAAATCACGAAGCACCATTAGAAGTTAGCTCCGTTCTTTCAAAAAAAAGGGGAAAAGAAAAGAGAGAGTTAGAAGTTAGCTTCGTTCTTTCAAAAAAAAGGGGAAAAGAAAAGAGAGAGAAAGTTACCTCGACCAACATCGGATCCCACTATCAAAGCAGCGAGGAGCTCGGGGGGCACCTCCGAGCAACGCCACCCGCGAGCGAAGCTGATGGGGAGGAACAAGAATTGTATCTACGACGAAAAGTAAACAAAATATTAAGTCGAGAACAACCCCGAAAGTGAGAAAAGCACCTACCGCCTCACCTTTCTGCGGGGAAATGGCCCCGCTTGGAACCACAATGCGAGGTCTATTTGACACCTTCTTCTTCTTCTTCTTCTTCTCTCCGTCGAGAGGCGGGAGCGGGTCCTCCTGCACGTCGTAAATTACGACCATCCGGAACGCCTTGTTCGGGGGCGGTGCCCTTTCACACGCCGGTCGGCCGGAGGCTAACGGGCAGCAACCCCGCCTGGCAGCGAGAATTGGAGCTCGCCCCACCTTTGGAGCTTCGCCTCCTCTTCCTCTTCCCACGGACGGAGGTCCCTTCGCCGGCCCCCGACCGTGGTGCTCGACATCGCGGACGAAGGACCCCGCTCGCGCCTTTTCATGGGCGAGGTAAAAACCGGGCAAATAATTGCCCTCTTGACCTCGGAGGCGCCAAGGTCGATCCGGGACAGCTGATCATTGCTAATCTCGAATCCGGCCTTCGAGAGGGCGGATGCCCGCGGCACAAAACTCCTCTACTAAATCACGGCTGCTGGAGGTGCGGTACGCTGGTAGTAGACGGCCTTGCTCACCTCGTGCCCGCGGCGCTCGAAGTCGGGAGTCCGGATTGGTTCCGAGGGCGCCACACACGAAGCAAGAGGATAAACCGTCGTCGCCTCACCGGCTTCACTCATCTCAATGATGCCGGGCACCTTCGCATAGAACCGATGCTGGTGCCGGTTACGGATCCACTTATTCATGCTTCGATGCATGACGCCCTTGTTCTCGTTCCAACGGGACGTGAAGGTAAGCGACCCGTACCGACGGTCGTGCTCCACGCCGGCGATGATGATGTGGCGCTGCTGATTGTGCAGCATGAAGTGTCGGGCAAACACCTCAACGTCGAGGTCAACCCCGTAGCTCGCCATCGCCCAAATGAATTTGCTTAAATGAGCGAAGGCGCTAGGGGAGCTCGTGCCGTTGGATTCCTAGTGCTCCATGACTGTCTGCACAAGCCGATGGCAGGGGATCACCAACCCAATGACGAAATAGTCCTGGAACACGACCACCTCGTCCGCCTCGGGACGCAGCTCCACCTCGCAGGTAGGGAGGCGATATCCCCGAAGGTACCCCAAGTCGACCAGCTCGTTGGCCGGCGCATCGGTCATCACGGATGGCTCAATGCGAAGGGTTTTGGGGTTGACAACCTTCGAGGCCTTTGGGGCCTTTGGGCGACGGCGGCACCAAGCGAGCAACGTCCGAGCTCGCACCATCGGTAGCGCCGGCCATCGGGCGAAGCATCGCCTTCTTCCCCCTCCTCCTGTTCATCCCCGTCCTCACCGCCGGCTTCGCTCTCCTCATCGGCGGCCTCGCTGGCTGCCTCATCCTCCTCCTCCGCGCTCGAAGCCCCGCTACCCTCGGAAGAGGTAGGAAGGGCTCGCGCATCTTCCGGTCGTCGGTGCGAAGTGCGGAAGTTCCCAAATCCTTAGGGCGCACACGCGAAGTCATAGCGATAGTACAAAAGGGGGGGAGGAAGTAAAGCGGTGAAAAGCAAAGCAAAGTCACTCGAGAGCGATGGCGAAGGAAAGAAAAATACGGAGGCAAGAGCGTTTTCTCTCGAAAGCAATGGCTAACCTTTCACCCCACCCGAGCTTTTTATAGGCATGTGAAAAAATCTAGGTCACCAACGGTAAAATGCGGCGGCGCAAGAGGTGAAAAAGCCAACCGCGAGACCACGTCGAGCGAAGCGAGCCACCAAATGATCGGAAAGGAAACCAGCATGCCGAGCCCATCGGGGCAAAAGCACTAAAAAGCCCGCCCACTCAATAGAATCAATAAGCCACCGGGCGTAGCAATCGAGAGTGCCAAAACCAATGGCAACACCGCGAGTGACGCAACCAACAACCAAGAGCACAAAAGAGCAATTCTACGTTCGAAGTAAAAACAGTGAAGCAAAAGTATTCGGGAGTGGCAATTCCCCCACGCTCGCTTACACGCGCGAGGTAAAGTTCCGATTGGCCGCGCTATATCTACGCGTATTATGAGCTCGCCCATCGAGGAGCTACTTGTTGGGGCCTGACGCGAGCTGGGCTTCACGCGAAAGTAATGCCAAGGACTTCCGATACATATTTCTCACAATAACACCTAGTTTTGTCTTCAAGCAGCACGCACAGGTCGCCGAACGATACGAGGCACCCGTAGCGAAGGAGGTGCCTCGAGACGAAGTCAAGGGAAGCCCGAGGAAGGGGTCAAGCCTATAACACCCCAAAATTTCCTATTTAGGATGTGAGATTTTTCAAAGAGAAACCTTTAATTTATTTATGATTTCAATTTGAGAGGTAAATTATTTTATCTGAAAAAGGGCATGATTTGAAACTTTTATTTTGAGTTGTTAAAAAAATATTTATCCTCAAAATTTATAAAAAAACATTTATGCATATCTTTGAAACATTTATCCTTCATTTAATTATGCATTTGAAATAAAAGAACTATGATTTTAAATTTTCTTATAAGAGATTAACGGAACTTTACTCTACTTCATTTTCAAAATCTGAAGAGAATTTAATTCAGTTTCCAAAGAATTTGTATTAACTTGTTTAAGTGAAAATAAATGAATATATTTGTTTTCAAATGTTCCAAAAATATTTTTATCAAAACTTTTTCCTTATAGTATATTATTTGCTTTATAAGAGTTCAAAAGTGGTTTGATTTTAATTGTTTAAATTCATAGTTATATGTTTTTTTAAAAAAGGATTTACTTATCTTTTAAATTTGGCTTTAATTGAATATTTATTTACATTAAGGAATTATGTATTCCAAGACTTTCCAAGAAGATTTTTCAAAAGTTTATTTCAAGATTCGAACTTTAATTCATTTACAAAGCACAAAGAGTTTTGTTCAATTTTTCGCAATAGGCTGATTTGTTTTTCTCTCTCCTTTCCATGTTGCCTCTACAGCCCAATTTTAATTTTGCCTCTCTCTTAACCCAGCCGAACCACCCAGAAACAAAAATGATTACTTCTTTCTTGTTCTTCTCAGCACGGTGACGGGCCACCATTGCACTTCCTTTGCTGTCCATAGTCAAACGTCCCAGGTCCCAGTAACCCGCCACAAATCCCATCACATAAACGTCCCAAACTAATCAAAACGGTCGCCCCTTCCTTCTCCAATTGATTCGCATGAACAGGAGACAAACTGTCGTTGTTATGGCTGTAACTCGCCTCCACCATGGTGGACTGTTCAACTGGTCGCCCTGCCCTCTTCCCTTCCCACCTAATCCTATAAAGGCATCCATGGACTCCCCTTGACATGGCTGACGAATCCCTCTGACCCCTTTCATCCAATGCTGATTAATATAGGTAGTTTCATCTCTGTCTGCTAGCCTCGTCCAGCCATGTCGTCCCTTATTCCGTGGATGCTCCCTGCGTTCTAAACAACCAAATCCCTCCAACCTTCACCACAGGGTACTCCTGGTTGTTGTTTACAGCGTTCCCGATGATCTACGCGTCACGGCGCCGACAGTTCATCTCCGCGTTCCCGTTGATGTACCCAACAAAATGCTACCAAACTTGGCTACAAACCGTGCCTTGTGATCCTCTACAACATATCTGATGATCTTATCCAAAGGAGTCATGATTCGGCTGGGATCTGCTGCGCCATGGCCACCACTTCAAGTCTGTTCACACCTAGCGCAAGCGACGGTAATTTCGATCCTTCTTCTGCCATACTGTCGAGAATCTGGATGGTGTCTTAGTTGCATATTGCGTTCCCGGGAGTTTACTCCTCGTATGTTAGATTTGGCACTGTGATCCGGCCCAGGGCGTCCAGGAACGTGGGCGGCATCCGATAAGTCGTTGCGTGACATCATCCCATTCTATTGCATCGATCTCCAACTCAAGTGAATTGCCATCTATGCGACCTTTCCCTTCACATATTCCACATCACTACAAACATTTCAGTGCTAACGGTTCATACATATATACAACCATTTGTCGGGAACGCAAACACGTTTGTCAATCTGTCTGCATATAGCCACAATCCGTCCAGGCACCCAGTCCACCATGGACCAGTAAACCAACCGCCAAGTCTCGGTCCACAGCTGCATGGACTCAGTCCACGGAGTTTTGTGTTTAAAAATAAATCACAAAATCCCTTTTTCTGCGGATTTTACACTTTAGCCCTTCTAGCTTTTCAAAAATAGAACCTACAATCCTTTTAAACCCCGTAATTTTTTGTTTAAGCCCCTGCTGATTTGTTTAATCAACCTGCAACCCTACCAGTGTGTAAATTTTACCTTGTAGTCCCTAGAACCTTTAAATTTATGTATCTGTTGAGCCGTAACTCTGATTTATTCAATTTTTGAACCCAATTCTTGTAGCGGTGAAACCTTTTCAATAATTGCATAATCATATTGTTTCTCCTCTGTTTATTGTACTGTTTTTCTTATGTTTGTTATTTTGCTTGTTTTTCCGATGTAACGAACATATGCGAGCCAGTGGAGAATTTTCAAGACTATCAGTTTGAAGAATCTGAATAGCAACAGCAGCACGTGGAAAGAGGCAAGTGTCCTTGATGCACATTGGTCCTACTTTCTTTCTATCTGAATTTAATTTCATGCATGCCTGTCTAATTTGAGTCGCATGTTAGGGATTAGTAGACTTGTTGTGATCCTTTCCTTGTCGTCTGGTTTGGTTGTAGTAGACTAGTTGAGGGTAAGTCATGCTTAGCTTGCCTTAATCTTGGGAAAATAACTTGATTAAGAATTTTGACTATATAATCACTTTAACTTAATCATCATGGGGTTAATATCTTTTTAGCAACATGGAACTTAGGTAATCCCAACAGGAGGATGTTGATGATGGTGCGGGTATGCATAGGTACTTGATATAGTACCATTTGGTTGCGGTAGTGCCTATTTGGGATTCTAAGGATCGGTTCGTGGAAAGCGTAACCATTTATCTAAAATTAACATTTATATATTTAAGTAGATTTAAATATTTATCTTTATTTGAATTTACATATTTATGTTATTCAAATTAACATATTTGTTATTCTTTGAAACCAATAATCAAAAATGAAAAATTGTAGGCCCATCTAGAACTGGGTCACCATTACTACGGCGAATTTTTCATCAGCCCGTTGACCAACTACTAAATTCAAGCTTTTCATAAGCGGCCCAGATTCACGGGCCCACGTGCCAAGCAACAAGCAAAGCACGGGCGGTCAGCCTACGAGAGAATAAGGAACGTTCGACGGAGCAGCCGCGCTCGGGTTTTTAAGTCGGGCACGCCCACCCTGGGTGGGCGATGTGTTACTAAACATCCCCACCCAGGTTGCGCAGCCACTGTAATATCGAACGGTCGACGTCGGCGGCCGATATTACGGTGGCCCACAATTTTTTCTTTTTTGATTATTGGTTTCAAAAAAATCACAAAATATGTAAATTTGAATAACATAAATATGTAAATTCGAATAACATCACAAAAATTTGAAAAAACAAAAAAAATTAGATATATTTAAACAAATAATATATGAAATCTGTTTTACAAAAGTGTCACCATGTGGATAATATTGAAATATTGGTCGTTTACAAACAATACATCTTCTGAAACTAGGCGTTCACCAATTTTCCATTCCGACCGTCATCTGCGCGCATGTACGGAGATAATCTTGAATAGCTTAGTTGTGTTTGAAGCATCTTTAACTTGTTCATATCTGCGAAGAGGGAGACATCGTCGAACTAGTTGTGCTCCTCCGGGTCTTTAACATTTTGAACACCAACAATTCTTTGTTTTCCGGACATCACGATGTGCTTCTTCTCGTGTTTGGGCTCTAGTATATAAAACACTTGTGCAACACGTTGCGGGAGAACCCAAGGGTCATCTTCGTGACATACGTTATTGAGGGACACAAGAGTGAAGCCATATTCACCCACCTCTACACCTTGCGGGTGTTTTACTCATTGACACTTAAATATCGGTATCCGTATGGTCGTGCCATATGTGAGTTCCCAAATCTGGTCAATATATCTATAATATGTGTTTTCTGCCAATGTGTTGTCTTCTGCTATTATGCTTGACACACTATTTTTGTTTTGACTCTTTTTGTCTTTTTCCCTAGTGTAGAATGTAAAGCCGTTAATATCATAGCCTTGCCATGTTGTAACTAACGGTTGCGGCCCATCGACCAACAAATACAACATTTATTGATCTCTTGTTTCACCAAGCTGTAAATTTTTGGTTCTTCAACCACCTTGGAAAGTTTTTCTTGTGCTCCTTCATGATCCAATCCTCTAAGTATTTATTTTCATTACGGTCACGAAGTTGCTGCTTGGTGTTGCTTGGATGCACGGCTCAACAATTTGTAACTATTGGAGTAGGTTGGAATGTGCTTGGCTCACCAACTCGAAATTCTCATCGTTATATGTCTTTTTTCCGATGGTCCCTTTACCAAAAAGTCTTCCTTCATGACATGACACCGGTAGACCAATTGGTTTTCCATTTTCATTGTAATCATTGTAAAACTCCAGTACCTCCTCGGTTGTGCCTCTATCATGGAACCCTCGGGGTGAGCTCGATTTCGGACATATCCCTTCGAGAATGGACATATAGCGCTCGAACGGAAACATATGATGCAAGTAAATAGGACCAAGAATAGCAATCCGATCAGATAAGTGAATCATATAGTGCTCCATTAGATCAAAGAAAGAAAGTGGCATGCACATCTCCAGTTGGCACATGGTCTCTATCATCTCTTTACGTATAATTTCAACCTTATTAAGGCTTATAACCTTCGTAGATATTGAATTCCAAAAATGACACATCCCTCCGACGACCAACTTTATATAAGGTGGCTTAACAACCCCGATTGCGACAATGAGAAATAACAAAACCATCATATGACATTCATGAGTGTTGTATCCACTTATCTTCAACTCACTCATTGATACGAGCTTCTTTATGTTTGAACAGAAACACTGTGGGTACTTTTATCCCTCGCAGACACTTGCAGAATGCCGTTTTCTTCTCAAGTGTTAGGTTCCAACTTGCCGATGGAAGGTAGTACTTTCCATTCTGTCTTGGCTTAGGGTGAAGCCCATGCTTTATGTTTAATTTCTTTAGGTCCCTTCGTGCATGCAGTCCATATTTTGTCTTTCCTGGAATGTCCATATATGTGTCGTTACAGTTGTCAAAGACACCCTTTCCGACATGCATGGGATCCGTGGCATGAGCGATATGGAATGTCCATATATGTGTCATTACGGTTGTCAAAGACACCCTTTCCGACATGCATGGGATCCGTGGCATGAGCAATCTCCAATTCCTTCGAATAGCTTAAATACCGATAAAATATTGATAGTTTTTTAAACGGCACACCTGTATCGGTGTTCTTTCTTTTCTTTCCCTTCTTTCCATAGGTCTATTTGATGTTTCGGACCATTTCAAACACAAATTGACCATCTCAAAGTTTCGGAGTCAGCCCTGTCTCAATTGTACCATCAAAATCTTCTTTCTTTTGACGATAATTGTGCCTTTTTGATAGCCATCGTCGATTCTTTACATACACTAACTTACGCGAAAAAGAAAGGTACAATGATGCGGTTTGGTCCACACACGTTGAACATGCTGTTTTTCCTTTGATTTGGCCATTCAAATCGGAGCGTGTCGGGTTATCACCGACGGTACAAATAATGATTGCATATAGGGTGAATCTTTGTTTTTTGTATGCATCATAAACCTCCACCCCTTGTTCCTATAATGTTTTCATGTCTTCAATCAAGGGTTCAAGAAAGACATCAATGTCAATGCCAGTTTGTTTTGATCCGAGAAATCAATGTAGTTCGCAGAAGATACTTCTTCTTGTGGCACAACCATGAAGGCATATTGTATATTCAAGCAATTACTGGCCAGGAACTGTGTGGGTTTGTCATCTCACCGAAAGGATTCATTCCATCAGTACCTAAGGCCATTCTTACATTCCTTCTTTCTAGAGCAAAATCACGATGTTTAATGTCAAAGTTCTTCCACTGTCGAGCGTCGGCAGGGTGACGAATCATCCCATCCTTTTTGCGCCCAGCAACGTCATCGTGCCATGTCATCGGTTTAGCATCCCTAGCATTTGCAAAGAGATGTTTCAGTCGTTCAACTATCGAAAGCTACCACATGACAAGGGCTGGTACTTTTCCGTCATTGACCTCTTCCACCACTGAAGTGTTTTTCTTCCTCATCTGTCCAGTCTGTCCCCCAAATCATCACCTTCATCATTATTTTTGTACCGACGCGCATTGCATGTTGGACATCTTGTCTTATTGGCATGATCCTTACGGTACAATACGCGAGTGGTTCGGACAAACGTGTATTTTTTATACGCCTAGTGTCAACGGTGATAATTTCTTTTTGCATGGTATGTGTTGGCAGGCAAAGAATTAGGTTTCGGCAATAACTTTGCTAAGTGTTGCAAAAGCTCGTTGAAGCTTGTGTCCGACCACCCATGCTTTGCCCGAACAATCACAAGTTCTAGTGTTACCTTTACAATCATCGTACAGGAGTTCCTTCGATGCTCTCTTGAACTCTTCAAAGTTATCCGAATATTCTCTGTTACACTCCATTAAGTTCTCACGACCAATATGACCCAATAGTTCCTCCACATCCGGACCACCATCGAAACCATCGCTGTCATGGTCAACATGAAAGGCATCATCGTGTTGCCCTCCAGTTCTTGCATTCTCTCCGATATAACATCCTACACTTATCCGCTGATCGGTATTACGCTTTG
The DNA here is from genome assembly GCA_031894775.1 of Chloris gayana. NCBI lineage: Eukaryota > Viridiplantae > Streptophyta > Magnoliopsida > Poales > Poaceae > Chloris > Chloris gayana. The sequence continues at coordinate 274,247 of JAUNZO010001231.1, read as the reverse complement.
CTACACTTATCACTCGCTCGGTGCTACCTTACGCATGTGTTTGCGTTTCGCCGTGTTTGGTCCAAATATGGTAGTTCTTAACAAAGCTATTATGCAACAAGTGTTCACGGATTGTCTCCGATATATCAAACATAAAAAGTTCTTGCACCTCGATCATGGACAATAAATATGTTGTGTTCCCCTCCTCGCAGCGTGTCTGCTTAGCTGCTTCAACAAATGAGGTAACTTTTCCGAAATAGAGGAGAGCATTTCTTCCCGCACCATCGTATATCCAAGATCGGTCTTCCATTCTCTATATATTACAAAAATAAACATAGTGAAACTCTACCGAAATATATAAGCAACAATATTAATATAGTTACATAGATTACTTTAGATATATAACCAAATATTCAACTATACTATAGGCAAAAAGATATTATATTAATGTCACAATCTATCAATATATTATTTTTCCACACCCTCATCACCCTCTCTATATTTTTCTATTCAAATATATTTTTACATAAATGTAACATAGTTAAATTATACCAAAAAAATAATTAACAATAATCTAGTTACATATATCAATACGGATATATAAGCAAAAAATCAAATACAACGAACCCAAATAAATATTATATTCTAGGTAAAAAATAATCACAATTTTTTCAATTTATTAAGTTTCCACACCCTCATCCCAACCTCTCTCTCGTCCTATCATATACATGGTCTAGATCCAAAACTAGATCTTCAAAATGTTAATATGTAAAGTACATAAGAAGCCATGAGACTAAAGAAGATGACAAATATAAGTTGGATATAGAAGGTATATGATAATTTTCAACTTTTATTATGCACAATTTTGGTAAAAAAGAGCTCCAAACCCTAGGAAACTTTAACTAGCAAAATATGGGGAAAACCACATACAAACATGAAAAAAAATATATGGATTGGTATGGATTTACCTCCTTGAACAAATTCCTTAAAAAAAAAACAGATTCAAAACCTTCCCCCTTGTTTTTTTTATTTTTTCCGACCACCGTACGAGATAGCAGCCCCGAGGTCTGCGCCCCTACGGACAAAGTGTCGGGAGGAGGAAGAAGACAACGTTTTATGTACGCGAGATCTGTAATAACGGGCGCTGTGATGTCACCGCAGCGACGTTATTACGGTGAGCTCTGTAATAATGGCAAGGATGATGTCATCTAGTACCCGTTATTACGGTGACTCATTGTAATAACGGTCGGTCATGACACCAGGATTGACCGTTACTGTAATAACGGTCAGCGTTGATGTCATCACCGGCCATTATTACTGGGCGCCCCTCCAGTATAATAACGGCGCAGAGTATGATGTCACGGCCGCCCGTTATTACGGTGATCATCTGTAATAGCGTGCGGCCATGATGATGTCATGTTCGTCGCACTATAATAATGGGAAGTCTAGTGTCCGTTATTACTGGAAATTCTTAGGTGCTATCTTTTGACGATATTGTAGTAGTGCATAATTTTTGGTAAAGATTAAATAGCCCTACAAATTCAGTAAAAGCAGAAAACAGTTTCTAGTGTAGGATTTTTATTAATTTTTGTAGGCCGAATCACAAGAAAAGTTCTATATAAAAGTTGTTCCAAATTTCATTCTACACCAGCACAAAAATTGGTAACCCCAACAAAAATCACGTTGACTTGCTCTTGACTACAACAGTAAGGTCGGCAGATTTTTCCAATTTGTAGGACCCACTTCCTCTCGTATCTCTTTGCTTCCTTCTCTACCAAGCAATACACCAGGTAACCAGCCTAACGCCAGTAGCATGTCCAGAGACTCCCCCTCAACATCTCTTTGGTCAAGATCCAAGTCAAGTCTCTATCTCATTCCTCTTTTCTTTCTCCTCTCCAAGAACAACCACCATGGCTACTCACCTTCAAACTCCATGCCATGGTTCACCTTGGCATGAGCAAGGGCAGCAAAAGGCTTCACTTGGACTCCCTCCAACCCTTGCATGGTTTGTTTTTGGTTGATCCCCAAGCTGTTCCTTAGGTATGGCATGAACAGTACTTCTAGTTTTACCTTTGATTTTTGCTTCTCCGGTGGGCTCTTTCTTGAACTTCAGCTCACCATGGTTGTATCACTTTCTTATCCATCTTTTGCAACCATCTCTCATGCTCAAATCACAGCCCTAGCCTAGGGAAATAGAAGATCCAAACATACACATGAGCTCTGATTTTGTTTTACTGTTCACACACCCTAAATCTAGAAAAATGAGAAATCTGTTATGTACTTTAAACAAATTCATATGTCCTGAAATTAAAATGAGAAAAATGCAAACTAAAATGTTTTGGAATATGTCGTATACTTACCTTACGGGTATATAGATCATAAAGGAATCGATAATTGAAGATTCGATAGCAAATCAATGAAGTCGGCGAAGAGGGGCCACGAGTGGTTCCTCATCGATATGGAATAACGAGAGGATTCCATATATCAGTATGGAAATAAGGCGTATGATGACTTGAGCGACAAACAAAAGAGTAGTTTGTAGTCTGTTACGACTCGAATTAACGAGGAAAGCTTAGAGATAGAGCTTCCGAATATGTAATCCATATAACCGACTAGGATCTGCTATGTAACCCTAGCTCTCCCGGATATTTAAGGCGGAGCATGGACCCCCGAAAACTCTCCGACATCTTGCAATTAGCAATCCGCTAAAGGCAATACATAACACACAGGACGTAGGATATTACTCTCAATCGAGAGGCATGAACCTGTCTAAAATCACGTGTTCTTGTATGTTTCGTGTGTTGCACCATTGAATTCCATGCTCGTGAGGGACCGGGTAGTACTAGTGTCGAGATTAAGACTCAACATTTGGTGCGCCGGGTAGGGGTCCCGGCGAGTTCCCAGCGAGTTCGATGGCTTCTTCGTTCGACGTCGACTTCGCGCCCGGCTTCAAGATCCGCTTGGGATCCCTCGACTTCGAAGCTGATTCCGCCGAAAACTACGCTTGATGAATTCGATTCGTGGTCCAGCCACAGTTTTTGAAGCGCGATCACCCGACACGATCGAAACCCTATACATGAAACCTAGCGGGACCGACGCAGCTTTAGCGCGAATCATCGGACCGTTTACACTTCGACCGGTACCCGGTCCGTGACATTGAGCAGCTCTTTCGAGCTCGATAACGACTTCGTGGAAGGATCTCCAGCCTTCTTCCAAGTGTTTATGATCGGCCGGTTCTTCAAGAACTCACCCCGAGGAGGCTGCTGCTGAAGAAGCCGGGATGGTGAGAGACGATGCAAACCGTGGCCGGCGTGAAGCAAACAGGACGGACGTGGAAGATCCGCCTCCACGAGTGACCGCAAACCCTCGCGCAAACATCGTTGGCACCAGCCAAGATGGAGAGGGCGTTCTTGCCACGAATGCGCCCGCCACCGGACCACTACCGAAGCGGTCCGGAGACCCGGAGGAAACATCGCCGAGCTATAATAGCCGACGCGGATGCCGCAGTGGAAGACGCCATCGTTCTTCTAGCAGGGCATTGAATTTGGGCTCCATGGAGGTTGAATTAAACGGCACCCGAGTCTTCACGTCACCGAGTCCACAACATTGTGGGGGTAAAACAAATTACGGGACAATCCCGGAGGAGGTGTTCAACCGAACACCGGGGCTACAACGTGCTTTGAGCTTGGTGGACGCGGCTGCTTTACAAACTAACCAGCTTGTCCATGACGAGCTGAATCTTCCAATCGGTCGCGTTCTCACTCGGAGCAGCCTGCAAGAGCCCGGTCCGATGGAGCCTCTTCCGGAGGAAGAATTGGACCTCGACATACCCGAATCGCAAACGAGCACGAACGCGCTGCAGATCAAGACTTACGCGTACCAATTAATGGCAATCACGACGCTCATAATGTGCTCATTGACCGTCATGTAGAGAGAGCAGAGGAACGCAGGAGACGAGAAGATGATGAGCAGCGACGGACCGGTCATGTGGATGATCGTCCGTGGGATCCTGCTCCACCCCGCCCATGCATAACTAGTTCGACTAGGCATGGGCCGATCGCTTCAGCGCCGCCCCAGGGCGGAAATCCTCCACGTGATGATCGTCGAGGGCACGGCGGTCGCTATGATCATCGTGATGACCGATCAAGAAGAGACGACCGACGAGATAACCGAGATCGACGGGGACGAGATAACGAGAGATAGAGACGGGGAGCCCCGATAGAATAATTATGATCGTCGGGTGGCGCCACCGCCTCCTCCTCCACCTCCTCCTCCACAGCCCACGAAGCAAGGCAACAATGATCTCCATGATGGTTTGGGGACTAGAAACCAGGACGATCGCTACTATGACTACTCGATGATGACAAAGATCGTAACTATCGACATTACCCCGGTCGGCGCTCGCCATCACCGATATGGACCAGTCCGGAAGACGATGAGTACTCCGTAATCCTAGCTTTTGCGCGGGACCTTACCATGACGATGTTAGAGTGCTTCAAGATAGCAGATGACTATGCTGCTGGAGAATCAAACATGGTCAATTTGCGCGGGAACAAAGGGAAGGAGCCGAAGCACGACCAAGGCAACCGATCCGGATCCAAGAACAATAAGCGCAAGGCCAATAACCTTGTTGCGGTTGTCGACCAGTCTCACGGGGAAGATCGGCCGGCGCCTCCTAAGAGGGTCCGAAAGAACAACTCTCATTTGAAGCAACTGCTGGAAGGTCCCTGCATGATTCACAATGGGAATCATAAGGCCAAGGAATGCTTCCTGTTAAGACCGTTCGTTCAGTTCGCTTTAAAGGTGGCATCCAAGTCCGGACATCGGAACCAACGGGATGATAAGGGCAAAGATAAGGAGCATGATGATAATGAAGATGACAGAGGCTTTCGGGAGCCAGCAAGAGAGGTGATCTTCATCCGCGGAGGGCCGCACACGTATGAGTCGAAGCGAAAGCAAAAGTTGGTGCTCGAGAGAGGTTAACACCATTGCTCCTGCTACTCCTGAATATCTACGATGGTCGGAGGTACCGATCACATTCAGCAGGACCGATCATCCGGAGGTCCTCCCTAAAGCTAGTAGATATCTGCTCATTCTAGCTCCCATTGTCCGGAAGGTACGCTTGAAGAGAAATTTCATTGATGGGGGAGGTTGCTTGGACATCCTTTTTGCTAAAACCCTGCCACAGCTTGGCCTTTACGTGACGGACACTGGATCGCAACGTTTCACCGTTTCATGGTATAATACCTGGTCGAAACAGGTTATCCTTTGGGGCAGATTTCTCTGCTAATGACTTTTGGGACGAAGGAAAATTACGGAAGGGAGAACATTATCTTCTAGGTAGCTGACATTGACTTAGTATATCATGCTATACTAGGGAGACCGACTACGGCGAAGTTTATGGCCATCCCCAACTACCGGTATTTGATGTTGAAGATGCCAGGACCAAATGGGGTCTTATCGTTCCGGTCCGACATCAAGACCGCGTATGCTTGTGAAGTACATAGCACCGAGTTGGCTACTCGGGTCAATTCGCAGGAAGAACGTCGAGAAATCAGGGAAGCGGGTGACACCTTAGAATCTCGGACGTGGCTGGAAGAAGAAGTTCCGACCAAGAAGATTGCTAAGGAAAAAATGAAGACCGACGCGAGTTGCTTCCAAGATTATTGAGCTTGACGAGTCGGACCCCTATAAGGTTACCCATATAGGGGCTGACTTGGGGGACAAATAGGAACGCGCGCTCATTCCTTTCCTCCAGGAAAATAGGGATATCTTTGCATGGCAGCCTTCGACATGCCGGGGAGAAGATTGAACACGCACTCGTTGGTGCGTTCCGATGCTGAGCTCGATAAGCGAAGCTCCGAAGGTTTGCTCAAGACCGCAAGGAGGCGATTAAGAAGGAATTAATTAGATTGTTAGCAGCTAAATTCATTAGGGAGGTGTACCATCCAGATTGGTTTGCCAATCCAGTCCTTCTACCAAAAAAGAATACTAAAGAATTAAGAATGTGTGTCGATTATACTGATCTCAACAAAGCTTGCCCAAAAGACACTTTTGCGCTGCCTCGGATTGACCAAGTTGTTGATTCGATAGCTGGTTGCTAGCGTCTTTGCTTCCTTGCCGCTTATTCGGGATACCATCAAATTCCCCTGAAGGTTGAGGATCAAATAAAGACCGTGTTTATCACCCCCTTTGGAGCATACTTGCTACACAACGATGCCGTTTGGATTAAAGAATGCAGGCGCCACGTACCAGCGTGGCATGCAACGTTGTTTGGATTCGCAACATGGAAGGAATGTAGAAGCTTATGTCGATGACATAGTGGTGAAATCCCAGAAAACCGAGGATCTTCTCTCGACCTGGCAGATACCTTCGATATCTGCGGAGTTTTTCCATGAAACTCAATCCTGGAAAATGTGTGTTTGGAGTTCGTTCCGGAAAATTACTGGGATATCCGGTATCGTGGCGAGGTATTGAAGCTAATCCAGAAAAGATTCGGACGATTGTTAACATGAAACCTCCAAGCTGTTTGAAGGATGTACAGAAGTTGATTGGATGTATGGCTGCACTTAGCCGATTGATTTCAAGACCGGGAATCGGGGGCCTTCCGTTCTTTAAACTGCTCAAGAAGCGAGGATAAGTTTGAGTGGACAGATGAGGCACAAGCCGTGTTTGACCAACTCAAGGGATACCTCGATAATCCGCCGGTTTTAGTACCTCCAAAACCTGACGAAACCATTCAATTATATATATCTGCAACTACTCATGTTGTGAGCACGGTATTAGCAGTTGACCGGAAGGAGGAAGGACATCTGCAATTGGTACAATATCCGGTATACTTTGTAAGTGAGGTCCTTACTGAGTCTTGAATGCGATATATCCAGATTACGAGAAATTGATATATGCTGTAGTGATAACCTCTCGGAAGTTAAAGAATTATTTTTAAGCGCATCCTATCGAGGTCAAGACTGGGTTTGCCATTAGAGATATAGTACATAATGGATAGGCTGTTGGCCAAGTTGCCAAATGGGCTATAGAACTTGGACAGTATGAGATTACCTTTTCTTCACGAACGGCTATTAAAGGACAAGCTTTGGCTGATTTTATTACTGAATGGCTAGAGACGCAAGTCCCGCGAGCGACTCGGACTTTGGAGTATTGGGAGATGTTTTTTGATGGGTCCCTGCAGCTTTCGAGCGCGGGGGCTGGGGTTATACTTCTTACCCCACAGAAAGAGCCGCTGAGATATGTATTGCAAATGCATTTTAGTGCTTCAAATAACACAGTGGAGTACGAGGCTTTGCTTCATGGACTTCGAGTGGCTATTTCGTTAGGAGTCGGGAGCTTAGATATATACGGTGATTCGATGCTTGTGATCAGTCAAGTTAATAAAGTATGGGATGCTCATGATGATCATATGATAGCTTATCATCAAGAGGTAAAAAAGCTCGAAGACAAGTTTGATGGCCTGCGGTTTTCTCATATACTGCACGAAAATAATTCTGCTGCGGATGAGTTAGCCGGATTGGGATCCTCGAGACATGCGGTTCCGCCTGGTGTTTTTCTTCGGGTATTGAATAAGCCGTCCATTAAGATGGATCACAAAGCTACTATTATAGAGATAGAGGCTGAGGAAGCGTTCTTGGAAGCCAAGGCTGAGGAGGCAGTCTCACAACAAGGGGCTCAGTTACTCGAGGTTATGATCATTGATTCGATCGGCGTACCCCGTATCTTGAGTACTTACGATTTGGTAAAACTCCGGAAGACAAGGTTGAGAAGCAAAGACTGGAGGTCCGGGCACGAAGTTACTTGATTATTGAAGGAGAACATTACCGGCGTGGAGTTAATATTTTGATGAAGTGCATATCGATCTCGATGGCGTTCGATTGCTTGAAGATATTCATAAGGGGATTTGTGGCAATCATGCTTCTTCAAAGACGCTAGTCGGGAAGGTGTTCAAACAGGGTTTTTATTGGCCCCCAAAGCTACGATGATGCGCATACGGTAGTAAAAAATTTCCAAGGATGTCGATTCTTTGCTCGACAGCCTCATGCTCCGGCTCATGAATTACGGATAATTTCGATGACTTGGCCTTTTTCAACTTGGGAATTGGATATTGTTCGACCATTCAAAAAGGCGCTAGGAGGGTTCACACACATTTTTGTGGCAGTTGATAAATTCTCCAAATGGATTGAAGCAGAAGTCTGTCACCAGTACGACCACTCGCTCGGGCAATCAAATTTTTACAAAATATCTTCGTACGTTTTGGTGTCCCGCATAGTATTATTATCGACAATGGGCCTCAATTCACTTCAGAATTTTTCAAGGATTATGCTGAAAGTCTAGGAGTTAAGATACAATATGCTTAGGTTTCACATCCTCGGAGTAAAGAACAAGTGGAGCGAGCCAATGGAATGATTTAAACCGGTCTTAAACATAGAATTTTTGACCGCCTGAAGCCGTATGCGAGAAAGTGGGTTAAGGAATTGCCCTGGGTGCTTTGGGGATTACGTACCAACGTTAGTCGGGCTACGGGAGAATCTCCTTATTCTCTGGACTATGGATCCGAAGCCATGTTGTCTACAGAAGTGAATATGGTGTCGGCTAGAGTGCGAGTATTATGATGAAGAGAAGTATGAAGATCAGCGTCGAGTCGAGTTGATTGGCGCGGAAGAGTTACGAAATCAAGCTTTGATTCAAGCAGCTAAGTATCATCGGGGGCTACCTCTATATCATGATCGCAATGTGCGCACACGGGAATTTCAAGTAGGAGATATGGTGCTTCGGAAGATTCGGTCCCGTCGCCGGTGCGGGAAGGACCTTTTGTGGTTAAATCGGTTTCCGGACCGGGGGCTTATAGGCTTATGACCCTGGAGGAAGATGAAATTTCAAATTCTTAGAATATTGATCAACTTCGTCGTTTTTATACTTAAAGATTTTCTTGTAATTTTCTCCATAATATAATAAAGTATTATTCATATCTGATATAAATGTGTTCTTTTTTGTGTCTCGATATTTTAATTTCGAATTAACTTATCGAGTCGGGGGCTGCTGCATTAAGAGCAATCTGTGATATTATGATATTCCTAAATATTAAAACCAGTCATTTAGTTAAAGGACTGCTGCACTAAGAGCAGTCTATGAGATTGATTGTTGTTATTCTCAGCTTCGATTGCTATATTTAGGAAGGGAAATTTTAAGCATATCTTTCAAATACTGGTCCGTAGGCTGCTATTTTAAGAACGATCCGTGATATTATGCGATCTCAAACCTTAAAGACTGGTTGTTTTTTCTATATAGCACGATTGCGTTAAAGTAAGCTACTGCTATGTATTGTGATCTGTGTTGATTAGAACCTGTATTCAATTATAGTCACCGAGCTGAAATAGCCATAGTTGCTTAGGCATAGAATTTCACTAGTATGAATGAGAAGGAGAAATTTTGATAACCAGTATTAAAAGAAAAGCGAAGACATTAAGAATTTCAGCATAAGGATAAAAATTTATATTACAATGTATTGAGATAACATTGTCTCGTTTAACAAATAAGAAGACTGGTATTACGAAAGATGGCTACCGGGCAGGTCCACTGGAATCACCGGTATCTTTGGTCTTGCGGCCTTCTACCAGCTGATCATCAAGTGTGTCTTCGGAATCAAAGGACAAGAGTAATAAATCTACGTCAAGATCTTCGAACTCATCTTCTATTGTTTGTCTAGAGGCGACAACTGCATCTTGAGCATCTTGATCCAGAGCGGGGAATGCCGCGGCTTCATTTAGAGGGACACCCGTTGGATCTAGAGGAACATCTTTGATCGGTTCAGAAACGGTACCAATGAGTGAATTTTTTAACTCATTAAACCGGTCTTCAGTTGTATTTGGATGAGCACATTCTCTCGATGAAGTTGAAATCGCAGTCTTCAACCGGAGTCCAAGACTGGATTATTGCAGCAATGTGTCCTCCTCCCGATGCAGCAACCATCTTAGAGTGCTCTCCGATCTTCCTAGGGATGGTCCGGATAGCTGTTTCAAGATCTAATTCATTTTGGTCAATGGGGGACTCAAGCGTCTACATACGCTCGCAGCAAGCTCCGAAGAAAATGCAAAAGTACAAGGAAAGGTTATCGGTGCGGACTGGTATTAAAAAGGAGTTTCTTAAATGGAAATAGGAAAGAAGCAACTTACGTCTATGTCCGATTTCCGCAGCCCTAAATCTGCCTTTGATGTTGACATTAGACTCCCTCGACTTGGTCTCGATCTTCAGCAAACATTGAATTTCATGCTCTTTCGCTTTGACAGCAAGTCAGGCGGACTCGTGTGCAGATCCTCATAGCACTTTCCTTCTCTGTCTGCGCCGTTTTGACTACTTCCAGCGCTTCAGCTAGCTCGGCTTTCAAGCGGGCATTATTGGCTTCAAGCATCTTGTTGGAGCGCGAGTCTATGCCAGAATGTTATCCTTGGCAGTAAACTCGCCTTCCAGTTCTCCGATTCGAGCTGCCTGCTGTTCTTCAATCCGAGAGCCTTCCTGAAGAGCTTGTTCTTGAGCGATTGCTTTCTCCGAAAGAATTTCTTCCGCCTTTTTATGAGCAGCAACAAGATTTTCGAGTGCTAGAGCAGGCAAGACTGGTCAGAAGGATAAAAAGTTAATTAAAGAATTTGACGTTAAAATTGAAAGCTTACTTTGGATTTCTTTCCGAAGTTAGATGATCTCTTGCCGGCGATCCTCCATCATTCGATGAGTCAACCGATTTGTTTCCCTCTTTAGCAGATCGGCTTCTTTGGACTTCGGACCGGCGGTCCGAGATTCAAGTTCAATCAACCGCTCTTGATTTTGATGAAGTTCTTCCTCAAGACGGGCGATGATCACACTCTTGGCCTCGAGTTTTTGAGAAGAACTCTGGAAGAAGAGACAAAAAGTCGATTATAATAAGAAGAAATTAAGAAAGCACTAGAAGAGGCAAGCGAGCATACCTGGCCGGATTTGGAGAAGTTTTTTAAAGTCTCTTCTTCTTGAAGAGAATCCCATTGAGTCGTAGCTATGAATTTCCTTGCTCCGCTCGAACTATCAACTTCTACGTCTCCTATGACCATCTTGGCAAGTCTAGGAGCCCCCGGAGCCTTACTCGGTAGTCCTAGCCCGGCGGGGAATTTCCTTGATTCGGACCGGTCACGGTGGGAGTTCGGGCATGGCCTGGAACAGAGTAGCTTGTGGTGGGTCGTCGACATCAATGACGACCCGCTCTTCGACCACTTTGGAGGACCGATCTTCGGAAGAGGCAGCAGGGATTTCCTTTGTGGTTGCTGCACTATTGACTTCGAAGCTTTTTCAGAATCTGGGGCTGAAGGAGCATAAATTGTGGATGCGCCCCTGTCGTGGCAGGGATAGAAGGTTTGTTTCTCAACAAGCTGGCTATACTAGCTTGAAGATTGGAAGGAATTCTGCGGAAGAATTAAATACATTACAAGATTTAGATGAAAGCGACAAAGAATGCATGAGTGTTGCGGAAGACTTACGAAGTGGCTTTCTTAAAGCCAAAGGAGGTCTTGCTCTTTTTGGGGGACCTTGAGCCCCCCACTTGAACCCTCTCGCACTCCTTTTTGCCGCTGATTGGACTTGCGGCGCAGGAATGGATCCCCCGTAGCACTCCCTCGAAGAACCGGTCCGAGTGCCATACCGAGACATCTTGGGAATGTGTGCGAGAGAATCTATTAATTGAGAGGTTTCTTGAGACCCTCCAGCAGCGGCAACTTCGAATGCGGCTAGAGCGGCTCGATGGTCTCTCTCGACGGCCTCTTGCTCTTTGTGCCGGTCTTCGAGTTTCGCGCTTCCGTACGAGTGTCACATGGTACGGAAGCGGGGATTGTCATCGACTTGCCTATGGTGAGTGCAATAGTACGTTTTCTTGTGCTAGGGGCCTGGACAACTTTTCCGGACTTGGAGATTTTTGGAGTTGCCCCGGTCGGCGGAAGAAATGACCGGTCCGAAGTCTCTTGAGTCGAGTGGGGGGAGGCGGACCGGCTTGAACAGCAAGAGGAGCGGTGTTGGTCTCCTAATCTTCTCCCCAGGTGTCATTGGGGGAAGTGGAGGATGACTTCTATAGTTGTCCATTCTCTCGCATTCAATAACAATGTATGAATGATGGTGTGATGATCAAAAATACTGGGGCTGAAGAAGAAGGAGAATACTTACAGTGGTCTCGAGGATTTGACGTATCGAATGCTAGACCCGCCCTCTAGCATCCTGTTAAATCCTTCCCAGTGCTGAAGCATCTTCTTTATACGTTTTTCTAAACGCTCTACATCGGGGAGAGGTGTTCCGTCCAATGGATTAGCGATATCCTCATTGAAAGACCATGCTGGATGCTCTTGCCTTTTTAATGGCTTAACTCCTCGAACAATGAAACTCCATAAGACCGTCTCGGCGGTGATGCCTTTAGCATCCTTCGGATGTTTGATGCTTGCCAGGAGAGCAAGGACCTCTTCATCTCCTTTGAGTTTGTCCTTGATGTCTTTGGAAGGCAAGTCTTTGGCTACTTTAGCTCCGAAAGGGGGAAGAGCGGGTTGGGGGTTGTCACGGAAAAACCACCCATTTTTCCGAGTAAGACAAGCTTTTATTCAATGACAGGGAGAAGTACCCGTCGGTGCTTCAGCTTTGTATTCCTACCCCACCTACTGCAGCTTGGCGATCCGATGAGGGAAGTGAATGGATTTGGAAAAGATACTTGGAAAAGCTTAAAATGGGGACGGATTCCAAGGAAAGCTTCGCACAAATTAATGAAAAAAGCGATCCGAAGGATGGAATTCGGATTTAGATTTACCGACTCCCATCCGTAGAAAAAGAGTAATCCTCTAAAGAAGGAGCAGCAAGGAAGATCGAGGCCGCGAAGAAAGAATGATTTGAAGACCAACCGTTGGGAACCTTCTATTCCCCATGGAATTTGGCCAGGAGTGGGGGCACTCCGGTTCGGAATGGGTTGCGGGGGAAGATACCCATCGAGAACCGCTTCATTGAGAGATGCTTCGGTAATCTTGCTATTACCCAAATCTTGTATGCCAAAGAGAAGTTGATCGCGGGGAACCGCGGATGAGGAAGAAGGATTAGAGGCAGATTTCTTCTTGCCCATCTTGATGGACGGAAAAAGATAGTCGGAGATTGGTTTATGCGGAAAGGAAGAGATATGATCGTAATGTCCGAAGAACAGGGATGTCCGATGGGCGCGTCCGGAGCTTCGGGAATGAGTTTGACCTAGGTCGACCCTTCGTTTTCTTTTATAGATACTCGAGCTGGGCTTGGGGGCTGGAAAGTTAGTGGGCCGTGTTTTACAGACCTAGTAAATTTAGCAATAAAGATTTATAGCTTCAATGCGCAATTATGACCTAATGGTCATAGGAATAAGTCGACATGATTATTACAATCATGGGAGATTTTTTGTGAGTAAAAAGCGGTCCGAAATATGAAATTTTCAGATACTAGATTAATATAGTGCCGAATTTAATTATTTGGCGGTATGAAAGAGTTAGATCGAAGATAATTTGGATCTTGCCTAACTCAATTTTAATGGATGCCTTAGGCTATGGGTGTTAATCATCCGGCTGATTCTAGGCCTTGGAGACTCGAGTCGATGTGAGAATATAGGGAACAAACTGGTCCGATCAACCAGGATTTTGCTTCTTAGTTAAAATTAACTAAGTACATTAAAGTTAAGCCTGATTTAAGCGGTCTGTTACATCAATATGGGTTTGAATCTTTAAAGGATATGCGGCATGACGGGTTCGACTGGTCCGAAAATATGCTCTTGGCAGAAATTGCTGAGAGGAATGTGATTTGATGGAAAATAATCAGGCATAATCTCTTAAGAAAGACTCTTGTATTATTTGCGATCCTCAAATGATACAAGAGTCGGGAGCTATACCTAATTGGGTGCACCTAAACGGTGCACCGAGATTCAAGAGCGGTCTGTAGAGGTCGCGGAAAGTAGAGGATAAAAATTTTAAGAAGCAAGTTGAAGAGATTGAACATTAAAGAAAGGAATGACGAATCATCCAAGCAGACTCTTGCATTATTTGAAAGAATTTCAAATGATTCAAGAGTCGGGCGCTATACCCAATTGAGTGCACCCGAACGGTGCACCTCATTTTTTAAGAGTGGTTGTTGATAATCACAGGAATTATACAGAAATTTTTCCATACCCAATTGGCTAAATTTTTTGGCTTTTTTGAAGTCATGTGGAATATAAAAAAGGTACTATAGAAGATTGGAGTTCTTTTTAATTTTACCATGTAATCGGACCAACATGTAGAAGACTGGTCGGTCTTATTCAAGGTCAAATAAAAAATTACTCGGGAGCTCTTGTCGTATACTTACCTTACGGGTATACGAGATGATAAAGGAATGGATAATTGAAGATACGATAGCAAATCAATGAAGATTGGCCTGGCGAAGAGGGCTCACGAGTGGTTCCTGATCGGTATGGAACAACGAGAGAATTCCATATACCAGTATGGAAATAAGGCGGGTGTCAAGATCGGTGTATGATGACTTGAGCGACAAACGGAAGAGTAGTTTGTAGTCTGTTATGACTCTAAATTAATAAGGAAAGCTTAGAGATAGAGCTTCCGAATATGTCATCCATGTAACCGACTAGGACTCTGCGTGTAGCCCTATCTCCCCGGATATATAAGGCGGAGCGGGGACCCCCACGAAAACTCTCCGACATTTTGCAATTAGCAATCTGCTAAAGGCAATACATAACACACATGACGTATGGTATTATTCTCAATCAAGAGGCCTGAACATGTCTAAAATCACGTGTTCTTGTGTGTTTCGTGTGTTGCACCATCGAATTTCACGCTCGTGAGGGACCGGGTAGTACTAGTGCCGAGTTTAAGACTCGACGGAATACTTGAACATGAACTTTGCAATGGTCAAATGTTTTACCTATGTTTCTGTGCAAGAAAATAATGTTTTATGCAAAAAGAAATGGCATCTTGTTAAGCTTTTAACACCCATATTTAAATCTTGAAGTATGTAAAATTCATGAAAATTGGCATGAACACTTGTCATAACATATTGAACCCTCTGGTACATGTCTTTTGTACATTCATACATGTTTGCATCATATTTATCATTGTATGCTTATATAGCACATATTTGCCTATAAATGTTTAATTAGAAAAAATGCATACAAAAGTATGATATTATTTGTTTCTGGTGCTCCTTATGAGAAAATCATGTTTTGCCATAGAATTCATGTTTAGGAGTGCTTTGTAGCACTAGTTGCTCAATTTCGAAAGTTGCCATTCCATATTGCCATATTACATGTTTTCATGCATGAAAAGGCCTATACTTAGTGAATAAATGTTATTATGCTTATTTATGATACTTTTATGCATCTTCACAGCGATCATGTATAAAATTTGCTGGTTGCACCTTTTACTTCATTTAGGCTTATTAAGTAGTGTGGTGGCGTCAAATATTGTCATATGGTACTATATGCCTAAGTCATGTAAATCTTTACTTTCTATGCATGCACTTATCGATCATGAGCTAATTCATGTACATGGCAGCAAGGTAGAGTATAGGTATTTATCTTCGATGCATCATATATCATGCTCATGTTATCATATATCACACTAAAAGTTATACACTAAATTATGCTATGATCACGATCCATTTAAACCTAAGGTATATATTGATCTATTGCTTTATCTATGTTTTATTTAATTAGAAGTTTGTCCCCTTGATATGTAGTCATCATCTATCATCCATATGCAAGCATCATATTTCATACATAAGCATGTTCATTGCAAGAACACATTGTCATTTTAATTCATTATTGAGAAAGTTCCATGAACTAAATATCTATGTATGCATCCATACTCACATCATGCATTGCATCCATATAGGGACCCCGACCGAAGAAAGAAATTGCGAAGAGGATCCCGTTGAATTGAACTTGATTGAAAGTGCTAACTTCGAACAAAACCAAGGGAAGCCCGGTGCATAATCCTACTTGTTTAGTTATTTGTTTAAATTCACATATGTCTATGTTTATGTATTGTGCACTTACGTTAAGGAGTTGATCGCAACCCTAGTTGCATTATGATCCCTATTGCCTATGTTCTTTGGATAGGTATAATCTTTTTCGATAGAATGGTTATGCTTAAATGAGTCACCGGTAGCAACACCGAGTGGTTTGGAGACCACCCGGTCTAGGGATTAGATTTTGGTTACCCTCACATGATTAAATTGGAGACCGTACGGGGAGTGCATGTGTAGGAATACGGTGACAAGGTTCGCCCTTGTGCGCCATAGCCCCGTGCGTGTCGATTGAGGACCGTTCGTTGTGACTCCACGAGCAAGTATTGAGTTGTGTACCAAATGCATACCTTCGTATGGGAGTTGGTAAACTGATGTAACTTGAGAGTCGTAGTGTTGGACGGTCACTGCACCCTTTGTGCAAAGTGTTAGTCACGGTGGATGCACGGGTTTGAGAGTAGACGGAGGGTGTGTTATTACCCTTGGACCAGACGCTACTGTGATTGCATGTGGAATGCACACTCGGAGGGAGGACCCGACTCATATCTATGGTGATCTTGCGAAAGATGGCCATATGTGTTCTTAATGATGCGTATGTCGTGCATTTGGGTTTCCCCTATAGGGTGTAAATCGATATATACCGCCGTCCCTCGCAGTGATGAGTACCACTTGTCTCGAGCAGATTGCATCGTAGTAACAAAGAGAATATGATGATTAAGCTTGCTGATTTGGAAGAATTACTTCATGTATTGCAACCATGTTTGTTAGTCTTGCTCACTAAATTTATAATTATGTCGCAACCCTCTTAATATGGCTAAAAGATGAATTTAGACTTGTTCATATGTGCTGTTTTTGGCTATTTCCAGCAAGCCCGGTCAGCCCCCTGCATACTAGGAGTCGGTTTTAGAAACCATTTTTTTGTCGGGTAAGACTTGCGGAGTATATTATATACTCAGGACTTTGTTGTTAACATTTTTGTGCAGGTGAGATTGTCGAGAAGAATGGGCACATCTACGGCCTGATGTGTTATATTTTAGGCAACTATCGTCGAGATTATCTTTACGCTTCCGCTTATTGTAAATTAGTTTATATTAAATCTGAATTTCAAACTATATGTATAATAATAACTTGAACTTCAGATGTAAAACATGTCACTCATGTATCTAAACATGTATATGAAAATTGTGGATGTATCGTTAACGTATGTGCAATGAACGTTCGCTTCGTCGAATGTCTCCCGATGCGGTCCTGTGCGACTACCCCCTTGCTTTGCAAGTTAGGGGTGTCACGAGTATTGACACATGTAGTGCGACGAAGGCTTACCCACAACTCCTTCAGCACACGGTCCGCCTTATGGGCAAATATCCTGCCATCCGGATCATATTCATCATCACCACTATAGTATTGCTTCCACGAGGTGGCCAACACACGCTCTCCTCGATAAGTCACTTTGCCTAGATAGTGGGCCCCGACCAAAATACCTAGGATGCCATTGACATGGCGCTTGAGATCCTCCGGAGCGACCGTCACCCAACTCCGGCACAAATTATTAAAAAATTAGTATTTTGTATTATGCAAATATATGAATCAAATGAACATGTTGTGATAGAATGTAAAATTACTTGCTTAGGTGGATCGGGTCGAATCAGCGATCGTTTCTCGGAAAGTATCTGTTGCTTCGGGAGCTCCAAAGGACCTCTCAACCACACCGACGGAGTAGAGGAAGTGGAACCCCCTGCCCCACCCTCCTCCTCCTCCTCCCCCTGGTGCCCCTCCTCCGCCCTCTCCTGCTCCTCCTCGGACTTAGACTCAAACTCCTCCCCACCCCCCCCCCTCGTCACCCTCCTCCCTCTCCTCCTCGTCCTCATACCAGGGCTGCTGAGCTATAGGCGATGGGTCCCTCGCTCTCCCTTTCCCTCCCCGCCCTCCTCCTCCACCCCTCCCTCTCCCTCCGCCTCCCCTCCCTCCTCCTCCTCCTCCTCCTCATCCTCCTCCTCCCTTTATTCTCCCTCGACTACTCCCTACATTCTCAATTCCGGAGGGTCTACTTTTTTTCTTTGGCTTCACTTTCTTGTACAACAACGCGAGAGACTTGACGACACCACCCACCATCTTTGCCCGAGTCACCTACAATTAAAAAAAGAAAACTATCAACGTACTTTGAAAGAACACTAATCAAAA
The DNA here is from genome assembly GCA_031894775.1 of Chloris gayana. NCBI lineage: Eukaryota > Viridiplantae > Streptophyta > Magnoliopsida > Poales > Poaceae > Chloris > Chloris gayana. The sequence goes on along the minus strand of JAUNZO010001231.1, from coordinate 256,049 downwards.
TATTAAAGTATTAAAATAGTAAATAAAACATATTCAAAATATTAAAGTATTATAATAGTATATGTCAAAATAACAATTAGGGAACAAAATCATACATGTTCATCTAGAAATAATCATCATCATCGGGATCAGCTGGATCATAATCTCCTTCATCCCTTTCACACAAGTCGATATCAATATCGATATCGGAAGGAGCATGGTTGTCGGGAACACCCGAACGTTCAAGTTCACGTAAGTTAGCCGGATCATCAACCTCTTCTGCAACATCCTCATTGTCTACTTCCATTTCAAATATATCTATTGCAAAAGTCCTTTCTAGCTTGTCATCTTAAAAGAACTCATCTTCGTGATATTGGTTTGGGTCTATAGTGTAATCGACATCATTTGAAAGAGGTAGTTTATTGTGTGACCTTACCTTGTAGACAACATCCCAACCTTTGAGACCGTCTTTACGGCACGGGTATGAGACATAATAAACTTGTGTGGCCTATTCAGCCACAATATAGACATCATCTCCAGGTCGGACGAAGGATCGTTGAATTTCAACTAGCCCAATGCCAGGCTTCCGTCTCACTACTTGCGGGTCAAACCAATGACATTTGAAAATGACAGGAGTAAGAGGTCTGGAACCATGAAACGTGAGTTGGTATATCTCTTCAAGTATTCCGTAATACTCGAGCCCATCTTGGCCTCGGAGTAAAAACTCCGCTATTTGTGGTTCGTCGTCCGGGACGAGTCTCCACATACCATCTTGTGAAAGCGATATCCATTAACATCATAACCTTTATAGCTCATGACTCGATAGTAAAATCCACAAGCAACTTGCGTCCACTCGGCGCTCATGGACGTATCAATTTGTGCCTGCAAGCGACAGGACGGGAGGATAGTTAATTATATGCGCTACTTGTAGTGACAAACTAAGTACGAGACAAATTGGACATTACTCGCTTGTCCGAACCAAGAAATGAAATCGAGCATTTGATTCCCTGCACCTGTTTGAGTAGGGTATCAAGTTCGTGTGGGGTAGGTTCCCTTTTTCGGTGCGGAATTGATGTAAAAATGTCCTGTACCAACAAGAAATCAAGGGGATTGAATACGGAAGAGTGACTACTCGAGTAAAAGAATCGTTAAGAACTTACTATATTTATTGCTTAACTTCAGAAAGATTGGTCAACACATATGGCATGATCGTGTGATACTCGGTATGAGTCAACAGCTTCTTCTTCCCACCAGGTGAAGTTCCGAGTTGCCCTTGGAAAAGGCTAAGGTTCGATTCACCTACGCCAGACATTGTAACGAGGGACGGGGTTATGCATGCTTGGGAGGTTATCGGAATAGTATTTGGTTGTGAAATTTGCCACCTCCTCGAGAACGTATGTCTCTGCTATAGAAGCTTCGATTTTATATTTATTTCCACATTTAGTACGAAGAACCTTTAGAGGTCTCTCGATTGGATAGCACCAACGGAACTGCACGAGGCTCACCCATTCGTACCTCATAAGGGAGGTGCAAAATCATATGTTGCATCAAAGTGAAGAACCCGGGTGGAAAGAAATTCTCCAACTTACGAGCAACACGGGTGCCACTTTTTCCATGTCTTTAATCGTGGTCCGAGAGATCTCCTTAGAACAAAGCAAACGGAAAAATAACTCAACTCGCCAACGACTCGTCCACACATGATCGGGGAGATAGCCTCGAACCATCACCGGAACAAGAAACTCAAGCCATAGGTGGTAGTCATGACTCATGAGCCCGGTGACTCGCCCGATAGATAAATTCACTCCCCTATCCCAATTCGCTACAAAGCCATCAGGAAACATTAATGCTCGGAACCATTCCAATAATTCCCTCTTTTGGGCCGTCGTGAGGGCGAAGTCGACCTTAGGCTTCTTCCATGACTCTTGAGCCCGCTGACTCACCCGATAGATAAATTCACTCCCTTATCCCCATTCGCTGCAAAGCCATCAAGAAACATTAAGGTTCGAAATCATTTCAATACTTCCCTCATTTTGGCCACCGTGAGGGCGAAGTCAGCCTTAGGCTTCTTCCATGACTTGGTGCCGGTCTAGGCTCCACCATGTTTAGTTTTGGTCTATCACACAACAATTGTTGATCCATTCTCCCTCTCATGTTATCGCTTGTTTTTTCGGGGATGCCCGTGATTGTTAAAACTCACCTCGATGATATTCTCTTCGAGTGTGCATTGCGTAAATATTGTGTGGCATGAGAATGTTATCCATATATCCAAGCCGATACAAGCTTGGTATTTGATTCCGGGCATGTTGGTCGCGATATCCCACAAAACAATTATTTGATGTATTGAACCGGAGGGACTCTAACTCAGCCCGAATCGTGGCACTTGTTATGATCTGTGGTGGAGGGTCATTAAGTTCCCGACCTTCCGTGAAGTTCTTTTTGTCCTTTCTAAATGGATGGTCAAGAGAGAGGAATTGTCGGTGTTGGTCGAACGAAGAAAATTTGCCACCCTTAGACAACCGAGTGAAAGCCACAGTTCACTTAACCAAACGCACATTTTGATGTTGTTCCTTGCAGCTCGATCGTATGTCAATACCCCATCATTCCAAGCACGTTCCAAATCATCAATCGGATGCTCCATGAACACACTCATACAATTCCCGGGTGTTTAAGAATTATCAACGACAAAAATATGAATTGTCATTGAAATACTATGTTGGGAAGGAGATTAAGTGGTATAACAAACACAGGAAAACAAGTCTACGTGGCAGCACCCATTCCATAAGAAATGAACCCGTCGGTTGCCAGGGCAACACGTACATGGCGATCCTCTACGACTATGTCTTTGTAAATCCCATGAAAATGTGTTCGGGATTCACCATGAGCTGGATGTACAAGCTTGTCGGGATGGTACCTATTCCCACGTTTGTGCCATGTAATCCGCTCGCAGTCTCCTCGTTCATGTACGGACGTTGGATCCTCGGTGCGAACGGAAGGTACCGTAGGATTTTTACGGGAATCTTGAGCTGCTTCACACTACCGTCCATCCCCTTTACCTCGATGAGGACATCCTCCATCATTACCCGCTAGCTCGGTTGTAGTCGGATGGCGACCGTGTGAGCCTCCGAATAATCCCACCTTGCTTAGCTTGGGAGGAGGAAGCCACCTTAAAAGGGAGAGTCACCCTTCCCCTATCGGACTAGTCATTTAGGGAGATTGGACCTTTCCCCGATTGGGTGCGCCGGAGTTGCGGTGCTAAGATTGCTGGGGCCAGGTTATGTGTACCGAAGCCGGATCGGCGTGTCGTGCTGCCGGAGTTGTGGTGCTAAGACTGCAGGTTCAGGTCGTGTGTACCTAAAGCCAGGTCGGTGTGTCATGCTTTTCCATCCCCACCGGGCCAGCATTTATCATTTGGTATCGTAGCTGGGCCCTTGAGAATGATGAGGACATCCTCCATTATTACCTGCTGGCACGGACGCAACAAAGATGGGCCATGTGGCCAAGTTGTAGTCGGGCGACGACCGTGTGAGCCTCTCGAATAATCCCACCTTTCTTAGCTTGGGAGGAGTAAGCCACCTTAAAAGGGAGAGTCACCCTTCCCTTATCAAACTAGTCTTTTAGGGAGATTGGGCCATTCCCCGAGTGGGTGCGCCGGAGTTGCGGTGCCAAGATTTTGAGGGCCAGATCATGTGTACCTGAAGCCGGATCGATGTGTTGTGCTACCGGAGTTGTGGTGCTAAGACTGCAGGTTCAGGTCGTGTGTACCGAGCCGGGTCGGTGTGTCGTGCTTTTCAAACCCCACCGGGCCAGCATTTATCAACCTCCATGTACCTAGAGGAGTTACACTTTAGACGATGCTTTGCTTGAGCAGGTTCTTTCCTGAATCACACGCATGCGTTAGGACAAGCATGTATCTGCTCATATGGCATCTTATGTGCGCTATGTAGTTTCCGTGACTCATACATGATCTTTGGCGGAATGTGACCTTCCGAAAGAAGGCTGCCAATAACTGTCAACATAGCATCAAAGTCATTTCGACTAATGCTATATTGGGACTTTATGGCCATTAGGCGAGCAATGGCATCCAGCTGGCACACCTTGGTATGATCGTGAAGGAGTTGTTGTGCCGCCTCCATCATTTGGTAATATGCCTTTAAAGTTGCCTCCGGCTCCTCCTCCTCCCTAGGTATTTCATCCTCATATGCTTCATGATAGTCATTTAAGATGTCTCCTACACCAGCATCTAAATCATAATCATCCATGCGTTGTCTCACTACCTCATTTTGCGGACGCATGCTTTAACCATGGCAGGTCCATAGGGTATAGTCCGGCATAAATCCATTTTTGCCAAGGTGTCCGCTCGCAACATGTTTCTTGTGTTGACGCGTGTTTCTACAATTGTCGCATGGACACCAACCGACATTCATTCCTTCAACCCTAGCAAATGCTCATTCCAAGAACCGACCCATCTTATAAATCCATTCACGGGTCAACTTTCCATTCTTTGCCCATCCAAGTGTACATCCACTCACAATTTGACATCCTCTCGACATATCATAGAAAAATATTAAACATATTTTCATCTAAACCGATGCCTACAGTCTAATAGATGAAGATAGGTCCTAATCCCACCCGAGGATCCATAGCCGAGGCTAGTTTCTACGGTCTACTCCTCTCTAAGATAGAATTTCGGTAGCACCTCTCCGTTGTTCTTGAAATACACATCCTGTAAAGGACATTGTGTATCTAGAGAACAAATGAACTTCCACTACGCATCCTTGGGTTGTCCAAAAAATGTAGACAATTCGAAACGAGATACGAGTCAAAGATATGCAAACATCGGCATATCCCCAACCGTATCTCTTTTGAACGGGAAACACGAAACTAGGTTACGTGACTCAACCTATGAACATGAAACATACAAAGGCGTGTTTCGATGTGCTCACCTTGGGCTCGATGACAAACACGTGGTGCGGCGACGGGGATGGTCTATTGTCACGGCGAGCAACGATCAAGGACACAGGGATGGACATCCGGGCCACGACAAGAGTCTCCCATGCATCGGACAAAAAAACAGATCAATGTCATCTTAAAAGTTGGGCAGCACGTCCCCTTTGCAGCGAGGTTTCGACAACCTGCAACAAACACACACGCCAACAAGCATGACGGCTGTTAACCACATACACGGCGCGATGGTCATCAAACACAAACATGGCGCGATGGCCGATAATGACATTGACTATAACCGGCTCACCTAGAGAGCCTCGATGATGGGCACCGTCAACGTCCCCGGCATCGGTGACGTACGCGCGGTAGGCGAGAACGGAGGCGCGAGTGGTGCTAGACAGGGCGGAGACGCGGTGGGTAGGACAGAGGCATGAGCGGCACCGTGCTTGGCGGAGACGCGGTGGGCGGGGCGTGTGGTGGAGGTGCCGGCGATGTGGGCGGCGCGCGGGAGGCGCCGGGTAGGTCGAAGGCATGGCGGCGCACCACGACGAGCAGGTGGAGGGAGACATGTTGTGGGCGGGCAGGTGGTCGGTGCGCACGGGCATGTTGTGGGCGGCAGCCACGGCGGGCACCGTGTGGGCGCCGGGTGGGTGGATGGCGGCACGCGCGGGCGTGCGGTGTGAGGCGGCTATGGCGAGCACCTGGAGGGCGGCGCACGCTGCCGTGCTGTGCGTGGCAGCCGCAGCGGGCATCCGGGGGGTGGGTGGCACATGTGGGCGTGCGGTGGGCGGCGGCCATGGAGGGCACCGGGATGGCGGCACGTGATGTGAACTAGGGTGTCCGGATCTTCCAAAAGGTTCCGATAAACAACGATTTGACGGAGGCGTGACACAAATCGATCCATATTATCATCATATCCATGGTTCCTAACAATAATTAACTCATTAGGTAGTAATATATTCTCAAATATAAATAAAGAGATCATTAGGAACATGCTCACCCGTAAATTCAATTGTCATGCTCTAGTTTTTGTCCTTGAATTATTTATGTGTATTGGAGGAGTGTTGGTTATATCCGACGGTGTGATGTCCTCATCATAAGCAAAACCCAACCCCTAAGGAAGAGGCGGCGGCTGCTTATGAGATCCCTAGGTTCGTCCATCTCCCCTAGACGCAGCCCTAAGTGGGCTCAACAAAATACACGGCCCAAAGGCCAAAAGGCGGTGGTGCTATACCGGGACAGTTTCTAGATGTCTTCTTATTTCGGCAATTCCCGATGACTCGGGAAAAATTTGGATATGAGACCAGCGCCAATGGAAAGGCTATCAAATTATCTTTCCATCCATATAAAGAACGTCTCAAACGGACATTGTATGCGACTGGGGAATCTGTTTTGGTGCAGGCTGTTCCTGGACTTCGAAACAGACTCGAAGTCGATTTTGTTTGGGCCTCCAACTTGACATGGACGCTCTTGCTGGCCCTCCACATCTCCAACCTCCTCCTTAACCATATTATCATCATATCCATGGTTCCTAACAATAATTAACTCATTAGGTAGTAATATCTTCTCAAATATAAATAAAGTGATCATTAGGAACATGCTCACCCGTAAATTCAATAGTCGTGCTCTAGTTTTTGTCCTTGAATTATGTAGGTGTATTGGAGGAGTGTTGATTATATCCGAGGGTGTGATGTCCTCATCAGCACGCGCGGGTGGAGGGCGACGGCTGTGAGCTTGCGGTGGGCGGCGGAGCGGTGGGCACACAGCAAAGAGCGAACCCTAGCTCTATGTTGTGTGCCCCTCCTATGGCACACGACAAAGGTTTATGTTTATGTTTTTAAAAACATAATAATAATAATAATAATAATAATAATAACTTCTTAGGAAATGCAAAAAATAACCAAGTTTCAACTACATACTATGCAAATGCATTATTGGATATAGAAAATTGGTTGAGGTCAAAAGATGAGCTGACCATTATTTTTATTCAAAATACCCTTCTTATTCAATATTCTGAATCTTCTATGTACATTCTCTTATTTGTGAGCAACATATGCGACAACTTGTTTGAAACACTTTATACTTTTTACCACAGCCTCCACGTAGGATGAAATGATGTCAGGACAATTCTCATGATTTTCAGACTCTGTTTGTATTTTATAAAATTTGATTTCGATTCAACAAACGCTAATAGTCATATTTCATGTACAATACATGCATAATTCCTTGTTATTTCATGCATATGGATTCAAATAGGAATCATCAACATGAATATCATGTTTTCCTCCACCATACTGCACTTGCAATTCAAATTTGAATTTTCATGAAATAATACAAAGAATGCCAAAAATTGAATACATATAGCAAACATAACTAAAAATTTACCAACGGTCAGGTTCCTTGCTTAATATGTTGACCATAAAAAAAAGTTGGCAAAGAAAAGGACAAGAAAAAAATGTTTGCCGTGTGCCATGGAGAAACACACGGCAAAGAGGGACACGTGCCTATCACGTGTCCTCTATGCCGTGTGTATTTCACTTTTGTTGTGTACCACCGAGACGCACACGGAAAAAACATGGGAAAGGGGCTAATGGCGCGGGCGGGCATACGCGGCACATGGCTAACCTTTGTCGTGTGCCACTTCCAGGGTACACATCAAAGATTAGTACCACCTTGCCCGCCTAAGGCGAGCCAACCCGACTTAAAGCCCTGCTCGCCCGCCTCGCTTCGAGCTTCGTGTGAAACTTGTATTGTGGCCTCGTGGGCCGCCTGGTTTGCGCCGGTCGAACATGGGTATGCTTATGAACGCGGTTAGTAGTGGTGGGCCACGGGCCTAGGTTGTAACGTCCCGCCACTTCGGGCCGGGCCCGCTTACACCGGCAGCTTAATAGACCCTCAAGATGTCCCCACGGACCAACACTAGTCTTTTCTGCGCACTTTGTCCTCACTTATGCACACCCGAGAAACACTTTCCGGTCGGTCACCCATCCCTAAATTGCTCCAGGCCAAGCACGCTTAACCTTAGAGTTCTTTAGAGATGAGCTTCCGGAAAAGAAGTTGCAACTTGTTGACATGAGTATTCTATCAATCCTATTAAGCCCCGGGCCGAGGATGTCACACACTCACCCCTTAGAAGACCGACGTCCTCGTCGGTCAACCCCGAGCCAGGAACTTCCTCTCTTGGCCACGTCCATGTGTCCACTGCGAGCGCATGTGCCATGCTGTGTGACCACTCCGGCCCACACCAGCCATGCACACCATGCCTGCACACGTGCAACACACGCGATCGTGAAACCGCGAGAGTCGGCTCGATACCATTTGTAACGTCCCGCCACTTCGGCCGGGCCCGCTTACACCTGGCAGCTTAATAGACCCTCAAGATGTCCCCACGGACCAACACTAGTCTTTTCTCGCGCACTTTGTCCTCACTTATGCACACCCGAGAAACACTTTCCGGTCGGTCACCCATCCCTAAATTGCTCCGGGCCAAGCACGCTTAACCTTAGAGTTCTTTAGAGATGAGCTTCGGAAAGGAAGTTGCAACTTATTGACATGAGTATTCTATCAATCCTATTAAGCCCCGAGCCAGGATGTCACATAGGTTTGCTTATGAAAGCTCGTTAGTAATAGCAGGCCCGGTAGTAGGCCCTTACTAGGGGGCTTGGGCCCACGGGCCAATTTTTTTAACCCTATGCAAAATATGTAAAAAAATATTCTACCAGGTGGAAATTTTTGAACTACTATTTTTTATATTCTACATACAGGGTAAAAAAATATTCTACCAAGTGGAATTTTTAAACCACGAAGTGGAACCCATTTTTTGTATAGGTTTTTAAACTAATTTGGCCTATGGGCCTAAGCCCGCGGGTAAGGGCCTCTACTACCGGGCCTGCCATTACTAATAGCTTTCATAAGCAGGCCCAGGCCCGTCGACCTAGGCCCACCACTACTAACCGCGTTCATAAGTAGGTCCAGGTTCGACCGGCCTAAACCGGACGGCCCACGAGGCCATAGCGCAAGTGTCACACGGAGCGAGGCAGAGCGAGCGAGGCTTTAAGCCGGGTTGGCCCGTCTTAGGTGGGCGAGGTGGTACTAATCTTTTCTGTGTGCACTAGAGGTGGCACATGGCAAAGGTTGACCACGTGCCGCGCGCGCCCACTCGCATCATCAGCCCCTTCCCCGCGCTGTTACCCACGCATCGCGCCGTCAATCTGCCGTGTTCCCGCGAGCTGACACACGACAAAGATTTGGATTGCCGTGTGCCCAGGTTGTGGTACACAGCAAACAAAATCTTTGTCGTGTGTTAGCTCGCGGGCACACGATGAAGAGCTGTAGTGCCATGTGTTATGTCTTTGTCGTATGCCTGCGGTTTGGCACACGGCGAACGGAGGTCTTTGCCGTGTGCCCGACAAATGGCACACGAAGAAGGCATAGGCACACGGCAAAATAGTGCTCTCCCTTTGTGATTCATTACAAAGGTAACGATCGTATTAATTGATCCTGAAGAACTAGCATAATGGCATGTATTTCTAGTTTTATTATGAGTATGATGGCCAAATTGAAACCAAGAGAAAAAGTATAGACGCATAGTGGTCATTGGTGATTTATACTCTACTACCAATAATATATATATCATCCCGATCGAAAGGTTTTGAATAGTTAATCAACATTGGTGGTTGATGCATGGGTCACCCGTGTATATCCGAGCTTTCGGGCTACACGGCCCGGCACGGCCCGGCCCGCTATTGGGACCGGCCCGGTTGGGCACGCGGGCATACCGGGCCGGGCTCAAGCGTGTACCGGGCTAGACCATCAGCCCGGAGCACGGACCGAAAGCAGTTAGACGGGCCGGTCCAGGCCCGGTAACCCGCATAGCCCGGCAGCCCGCTAGCCCGATAGGCCCGCATACACATAAACACTTGAAAATTCACAGAAATTCTCATAAAATCACAGAACACAATAACCACAACAGAATTCAAATTTTCAAATCAATAAAATTGCATTATTGATTTGGCTGCCTCATTAAAACCCTTGCTAATCAAGGGAAAAAGAGTACAGCACTACTTAATAGTTCAAAGTCCAACTGCCCAACAGTCCAAGGTTCAAAGTGCAGAATAGTAGAATACAGACATGAGAAGTTGAGAACATGGCAACATGCCAACAGAAACAGAATTTAAGAATCAGTCCACATGGACAGTTGCACTTGCAGTAGTAGCACCAGCACCATCATCATCAGCAGGAGGGTTGTCATCCAAGTACATATTTTCGTACTTGGACACAAGTTCTTGATCCACCATGTTATGTTGTTCTCTTTTGTCTCCTAGCTCCCAATCCTTCACGCACAGCAGCATCTCCACGGTCTCACTCGCCAAAGAACGCCGCCGCTCCTCAATAACCCTGCCAGCAAGACTAAAAGCAGATTCCGAGCTAATAGTAGAAACAGGAACAGTCATAACATCCTTTGCTAATATAGACAATATAGGATAACTCTGTTTATGTGCATGCCACCAAGCAAGGATGTCAAAGTCATCATTATATTCAGCAATGGTATCACTATCAAGATAAGAATCAAGCTCAGAAACCTGTCTAGAAGAAAGTGATGCAGAAGGACCAACAGATAAAGAAGGTGCAGATTCATCATCACCAAAAATGTCACCCCATGCTGTATTTTTCTTACCTGGGCCACCTGAAGGTTGTGTTGGCCTCTCCAATCTAACTGCACCATACTTTTGCTCATACTTGTTAAATAGTTTTGTTAGTTCAGCACGTACATTTAAATAAAAAGTGGAGTAATCAGTACCAACAAATGCAGATAAGCGTCCAAGGAGTTTGTTAAAAAATTTCATCTTAGCTCTAGGATCCAATACAAAAGCAAAGGCATAAAGCATAGGGATCTTCTGCCAATAACTAAGATATTTATCCTTCATAGGAACAACAGCAGCTCGAAGCAATTGATCATTTTCATACATAAATAAATGCTTGGCAATCAAAAGCAAGTGATGCAGCATAAGAGGAGCAGTGGGGTAATAAACACCAGAAAGTGCAACTGTGGATTCATGAAATCGATCAAGGAAGCCTAGTATTTTAGAAGCAACATACCAATGGTTATCAGTCAACAAGGGTTGCACAGGATAGTTGGTAGTAATCCACAGACCAAATACATCTTTGTAAGGAAGCAAGTGTTGCAACATAAGAAAAGTTGAGTTCCATCTCACATCCATGTCTAATCCAAACTTACGAGGGCGTCTACCAGATGCAATACAAAATTGTTTAAATGCAGCAATACGTTGGTTAGATGAATTTAAGAAAGATATTGCAGTTCTGAAATCTTCCAAATAGGACTTAATACTAGTCAAACCAGCCTTAACTATCAAATTGATAATGTGACATGCACATCTTTGATGCAGCAAAAGAGAAGAATCAACATAACCAGACAAATTTGGAATTAAAGTATCCCTCATGGCCTTAGTGTTAGCAGAATGGTTATCTAAGGTAATAGAGAAAACCTTATTGGTCAAAGAGTACTCTTCCAGAACAGTAGTAATGCGTTCAGAAATGTTGACAGCATTATGAGAAACATCAATCAAACGCAATCCTATGATTCTTTTCTGCAAACACCAATTACCATCCACAAAATGTATAACCACACTAAGATAATCCTCCTTAGCATTACCGGACCAAATATCAGAAGTTAAGCAAACAGAGGATACACTAACACGCAAGGCTTCAATTAACTTATCACGTCTAGAATGAAAGTACTTTGCAAGATCACGTGCTAGTGTAAACCTAGATGTCTTCTTGAACCGAGGATTATGAGCACGCCGGATAAAATCCTCAAAAGCATCAGATTCTGCTATACATAAAGGTAAATCACATCTAGTAACAAATTTTACTAGTTCTAAACGAGCACGTTTAGGACAAGTACACCCAAACCCTAGTATTACCATCTTCACAAACACCAAGTTGAGATTGGGTTCTACGAACACGTGCAGCTTTACGAGAACAGGACCTATAATGTCTACCAAGGGTACCAGTACCTTGAGATGAAGGTGCTTTCAAGACAGTTTTGCAAGTTTTGCAACGCGCTGCATACCTTTTTCGAACGCCTTTCGCGTCATTCTTGTATAGCTCATCAAAATACTCCCAAAGAGCAGAACTGTTACCTCTACCTTTCTTGGGCTTAGGCACTGGTCCTGCCGGAGTGCTTGATGCAGCGTTGCTTGAATCGGTCGGCGTGCTTGAATCATCCTGGTCGCCGCCGTCCCCGTCCTGACCGTCGCCCTCGTCATCGTCGCTCTCGCCGCTGGACAAGACACCAAACAGAATGTTCCGTTCATCCTGCTCGGTGCCCTGCATCTCCAAGTCATCGTCGACATCAATGGATGTTGGATTCAACGACGATGATTCCGGCTGTAGTAGATCGGAGGAAAGCGGAAGCCATTATCATACAGATTCGGAGAAAAGAGATTCGGAGAGAGGATGAGTCGGCGTGGTCTAAGGAAGAAACAGTAGTAGCCGGTACCTGCATGCTGGTGCTCGGCGAGTCGGCGTGGTGCTTGAGCTTGCCGGAACCCTCGTGCTTGGCGTCGAGCTCGAGGGAGGTTGGCGTGGAGCCGTGGACTGGAGGTGGAGGCTGGATCTCGGCGTGGTGCTCGCCGGCGTGGAGCTCGAGCTCGGCGTGCTGCTCGGCGAGTCGACGTGGTGCTCGAGCTCGCCGGAACCCTCGTGCTTGCCGTCGAGCTCGAGGGAGGTTGGCGTGGAGCCGTGGACTGGAGGTGGAGGCTGGATCCGAGCGTGGTGCTCGTCGGCGTGGAGCTCGAGCTCGGCGTGCTGCACGGCGAGTCGGCGTGGTGCTCGAGCTCGCCGGAACCCTCGTGCTTGGCGTCGAGCTCGGCGTGCTGCTCGGCGAGTGGCGGTCCGCCCGCTCGCCGTTCGCCGCCCGAGATGCGACAGCGAGTTGCGGCGCCGTGGCCCGGGGTGAGGGTGAGAGGAGTGGGCGAGTGGCCGAGTGGGGATTAGGGTTCGCTTGTTTCGGGCTTTTTATACGCGCATCGCGCACCGGAGTACTGGGGCGCCGGTGGACCGTGGACGAGGCCGTTACCGGGCCACTAAGACCGGAAATATTAACGGGCCGGTCCACGGTCCGGTCCACGGGCCAGGGGTGCGGCCCGAAGCACGGACCGCACCGTGTACCGGGCCGTGTCGGGCCCGTCGTCACCGGGCCGGTCCGTGTTCCGGTCCCTGCCAAACGGGCCGGGCTCGCGGGTCCCCGGAAGATTAGGCCCGGATGCTCAGATATACACCCGTGCTAAAAATGTAATGTAAGACGGCATTAATGAATCCAGCTAACATTGCCGGCCGGCTTGTTTTGGACTATTTTAACTTTTTCATTTCTTGTTTGTTTCAGCCACAATAGCCTTATACGATGCCAACTATAGCTTGAGTGTTCCTAACCTGGAAACGGAAGCAATGGCCTCATGCAATGGAGCAGGCGGTCGCGTGGTATTCTTCCCCTTCCCGTACCAGGGCCACTTCAATCCTGTGCTCCGCCTCGCCGGCGCTCTGCATGCCCAAGGTCTCCCTATCACCGTATTCCACACAGAGCTTCGTGCGCCGGACCCAGCTGACTACCCGGCAGATTACCGTTTCGTGTCTGTGCCAGTCGAGATATCCCCAGATCTCGTGGCATCGGAAGACATCGCAAGGCTCGTGATCGAGCTGAACACAAGTTGCAAGCAACCGTTCAAGGACCAGATTGTGGCGCTTCTACAAGAGGAAGGGGAAGGAGGTGTCCAGTGCGTCATCACCGATGTCATATGGTACGCAGCACAGGCGGCAGCGAGGGAGCTCAGCGTTCCGACGCTGGGATTCATGACCAGCAGCGCGGCAAGCTTCAGGACGTATATGGCTTACCCGACTCTCATTGAGAAGGGCTACCTTCCTGTCCAAGGTAATAATAAGTAGGACTGATCATAAGTACTCCCTCCTTTTTCTATTTGTTGACATTCCGACAGTCTAGGATAATTCATTCCTAATTCATTTCTGCTGTCGGAGCGTCATCATTTAACGAATGGATGAGTAGGATTCATCAACTAGCTAGTTGATGCAAGATATATAGTTCATTATTTGGTTTTCACATTTCAGAAGCACAAAAGGACGATCCAGTCGATGTGCTGCCACCATTCCTTGTGAGAGATCTGCAGCGCATCGATACAAGCAACCTCTTTGACTTCGCCGACCTGCTGAGGGACACCGTAGCCGGAAGTAGGCAATCGTCAGGTCTCATAATCAATACCTCCGATGCAATTGAGGCAGAAAACCTTGACAAGATCCGAGAGGACATGGCCATCCCTGTGTTCACTGTCGCGCCTCTCAACAAGTTCTCGCCATCGGCCAAGACCAGCCTGTACCAGCTGCAGCAAGACCGCGCGTGCCTCGACTGGCTCAACACGCAGGCACCATGCTCCGTGATCTATGTGAGTTTTGGTAGTCTCGCCGCCATGGATCCCAGCGAGTTTATTGAGCTGGCATGGGGCCTCGTTGACTCCAAGCGTCCATTCCTTTGGGTTGTTAGGCCGAGCTTAATCCGTGGATTTGAGTCCGGCGAGCTGCCCGACAGTCTGCAGATAGAGATAAGCCACCGAGGTAGGATCGTGGACTGGGCTCCACAAGATGAGGTGCTCGCTCATCCTGCAATTTGCACCTTCTTGACGCACAGCGGGTGGAACTCTACAGTCGAAGCGATGTCGGAAGGTGTGCCTATGATAACCAAGCCATTCCTAGGGGATCAGTTTGGGAATGCTAGGTTCGTTTGCGATGTTTGGAGGGTGGGAACAGAGGTTGAGGTGGAAACTCAGCTAGAAAGGAACAAGGTCAAAGCTGCCATTGAAATACTATTGGACAGCCAAGAAGGTAGGGAGATTAAAGGGAGAATGGTAGACTTGAAAATAATGCTGGGTAAAGGCATCGAGGAAGGAGGATCGTCCCACTCTGCATGTAATAATCTGAAGGACATGATAAAGTCATTTTGATTCATACTGCAAATGCTAATTCGTTTGAGTTGATGTCTGTTGAAGTATAGTTTTTCCTGTATTCTAGCTCCAGTTGTATCACTTGCATATTTTCAACGGTTTGTAATGGTCAGTTCTGTTTTGAGAATTTCTTTTGTCTGCGTTGACTTCAGATCAAGGGCCACATCAAAAAATAAGGTCCCTTTTACGGTACATTTTACCACCTCAAGTTGTGAGATGGTAACAAAATAGGGAATTGCTATAGAGCCAACCCGAATGTCCAACTCTGTTCCGACTGGATGAATATATTGTACTCAAGTGTTTTAAATTTCCAAATGATGATATATAGTTTCTATAATAGCTTGAGTTATACATGAGTAGGACGATCAGGTTGGAACTATAGCGGTACTCAACAAAATAATCTGGACCGTTGGATTACGGACTGTCACTACTAAATCTGTTACCACTTATTACTACCTTGAATTACCACTTATTATCATGATGGGAGTTAAGGTGGTAACAATCAATTTGGGCCGTTGGATCAGAAGGAATGAGCGGCCTATATTAAAAGTAGTGTACAGTAAAAACACTCAAAAATAAAGACATCTTGGAAATCATGCAAAACTCTATTCTGAAGTAGTCTCTGTCGATAGTAAGGTATGTGGTGATCCCTTTAATCGACATAAGGTACATTTGGTGACCCGTTTGATCTCAACATTAAGTAACAACAGTATTTCAAGGTACTCATGGGGTGGGGTGTGCATCTCTGTGTTCACAGTAGGGGTAAGTACTCATACATATACGTGTGAGTGTTTACGTCTGTATTCATTAAAATAATATATGTGCTAAAATAATTTTTAGTAAAAACAATGGTTGAGCATAGCCAAAATCATAATTGGGACGAAGGACCCTCAAATATAATGTCTCAGACATGTTTAGTAAAGGATTTCATTGTCATGGATGCAAGGCACAGTGAGATCGAACGATCCAATGGTTAAGTGTATTCAGTATGGCGAAACTAGCTTTATGGTGAAACGATGAAGTCAACTAGATTGTGCAAGGACGCATTTGTTGTCCCCCCATCCAGAATACATTTAGCTGCTGCATTTTTCAGATAACTAATTCTTTGTCTAATCTCCTGCCCTTCCTGCTGACCCATCACTCTCTCAATGGCCACTTGAACATCTCCCCTCTTCAGCGGGTTCTCTGCCTCTGTCAAACTAACTCCCACCTTCCATACATCACACACATACCTGGCATTGCCCATCTGGTCACCTGCAAGCGGCCTACATATCATCGGCACGCCTTCTGATATGCTCTCTAACGTCGAGTTCCACCCACAATGTGTCAGGAACGCGCCGACGGCGACGTGGTTCAGAACGTCGTGCTGCGGTGCCCAGTGCACTACGCGCCCGATGTTGCGTGTCTTCTCCAGTAATTCTGTCGGCAGCTCGCTGGACTCCGATCCTTGAACCTGGTTCGGTCGGATCACCCACAGGAATGGACGATTACTATCAAGCAGGCCCATTGCCATCTCAGTTAAATCATGTGCTCCAATCGCCACTAGGCTCCCAAGGCTCGCGTAGACAACGGAATTTGGTTCCTGGGCGTCCAACCATTCTAGACAGCTTCTGTCTTGGAGCAGCAGGCTGCTGTCGACATATGGGGAGATCATGTGCAGAGGGCCCATGGCGAACACCGGAATAGAGATGTCACGGTAGATGTACTCGATTTGGGTGCTCTCGATGGCATCAAATGTGTTGATTATGACGCCAGAGGACTGTCGTGTTGCCACCACCATGTGAGAGAGTAGGTTAGCATATGCGCCGTATGGAGCCTCGTCAATCACACGATACAAATCGCGGGCGAGGAGAGGAGCAAGCTCATCGACCGGAGTATCCAAATTAGACTCTGCGAAAAAAGCAAACAAATAGAGTACGATATTAGAGGAATCTTTGAACTATGCGGACAACGAGTCTGTCCGTGTAAATATGTCAGTCAATTCAGATTTATCTGCAATGCCTTTTGATGACGAAAATGTATCTGTGCACTTTTCATTAACCTTTCTTTCAGTCAAAAAACATATCCTTACTGGACATGGGACTTCAGTTCTATTATATTTCTTGGCTAATGCCCTGTATGCCATTACAAAATTTTGCATGCCCTTATATGTCAGCATCTGAGACTGACTCCAACAGCCTCAGGCAAAGGCAAAAATGACTCATGAATCGGGCACTGTTTATGTGATTTCTATCTCCAACAGATCATGCAGAGGCAGTTTTGCCTTTGAAGAGAGACGTGAGGTAAAAATAGACATTCTCTCTTCTCCAATGCAATTGGGGCGAAGCACTAGCTGGCGACACGCGGCAGAGGAAGGCGATGGCAGGTGAGCGGCAACGGACAAGCGCGGGGAAGGCGGCGGCGGGCCGCGCGTGGATGATGCGGGGCGCGAGCGCGACGCGCGGGGAGGAGCGTTGCGACCTGCGGCTCCACGGTGGGCACCAATGGGCGGACCAGCGGCGGCGGCGCGTTGCGGCAGGCGGGAGTGCCAGCGCCCACGGGGCAGCGGCTCGAGCCCGTGCCGGTCGGAGGCTCGTCCTCACACGGCGGAGGCGGTTTATCCTCATGCGGGCCGGCGGCGGAGGCGCGACGCGTGGGAAGGCGAGAGGCAGCGGCGCGGGCTAGGTAGTGAGGTCGGAGGTGAGGAGGACGTCGGCGACGACGACGAGCTCGTCTGCGCTGGTGGGCAGTTGCGCGAGCGCAACCTGGATCGTAGCTGCACGAGCATGGAGGAGCTAGAGCGCGGCGGCACGAGCACGACTTGGACGAGCAACCGCGCGCTCGCCCTGCAAGGGCGCGGCGGGCGAGCAAGCGGCGTGCGCTGCACGAGACGGCGAGCGAGAATGGCGCAAGGCCCGCGTGCTTGCACGGGAGTGCTGGGCGAGCTCGGAGCGTTCTGCGGAGGCGGGTTCATGGCGCGTGACGGGACGAGCTCGGTGGCGCAGACGCGCGGCCGAAGCGAGCTTGACGCTGGGTCCAAAATGCAGAGGTTGTTGGCTGTGGGGATGCAAAGTACTGTATACGAAAGGCAACGGTGGATTTGCCTCTCAAATTTGCCTGGCCTTGTTGGAGTCAGCCTGAATGATAGGTGGGGCTCACATCAGTCAATGACATGTGGACCAGGTTGGTATAAAAGGGATTGAGCCAAATTGCAACAGAGGGAATTAGTCCTTTATTTTTTTATTAGCACCTTAAGGACGCACACGTGATCTGACAAAAGAAAAAAAAAGTATTCCCTTCTGTCACCAATCTTGGATGCGAACAGAGGATGTGAACTTTTTATGTAATTCCCAACGAAGAAAACCGTTTTATAAATAAAGTGGCCAGTGCAATGGACCTGTAATATTTCTGTGCAATAAGAAGGCACATTACTTTTATCCCACTGGTAAACTACTGCTTCTTCTTTATCTGAGGAGAGTAGAAAGGCAACGACCAACTACTGATTACAACATACTAGTATCTAAAGCTTTTGACTTAAAACAAAAAACAAAATACTAGAAAAAGTAATTCTTTTTGGCAAATATTTATTCCTTGCTCGATTTTGGCCAAGTGAAACTCATGCATTCCTACTAATAAACTATCATGAACCGACATCGACAACGAATTCAAGCGACTCGTAAATTGTAATGGAGATAGAATTACTGGTTGGTAGTCCCTTACCTTTGACCGGCAAATATCCTTTCTCCTCCAGCCGTTGGAACGCCAGGTACACCCTGAACCTTGCCGCGCTGCTGGTCATCAGCGCGAGAGCCCGCACGCCTAGCTCCCGCGCAGCTGCCAGCGGCGCGAACCAGTCCACATCCGCGACCACGCACGCGACGCGCCCCGCGGAGGCCGGGTCTTCCCGGAGCACGCCGGCAAGGAACTCGCGGAACGGCGCGGCGCAGTTCCTGTTCAGCGTGAGGACGAAGGCGGCGACGTCGTCGGAGGCGGCGAGCTCCGGTGGGATGCCGTCCTTGATGGTCACGAGGCTGTAATCCGGTGGAAGCTTCCGCCGGTCCGGGGCGCGGGTCTCGGTGTGCAGGATTGTGATTGCAAGGCCACGGGCGTGGAGGATCGCGGCGAGGCGGAGCATGGCGTTGATGTGGCCCTGGTACGGGAGCGGGAAGAGGACCGCGTGGTGTCGGGAGCTGGGATCGCAGGTTGGCGCCATGGCAAATCTGCGATCGATGGAAACGAGGGAAATACGAGACCCGGTGAACTGGGTGCGCGTTCGGATCTGCAACTTTAACCAGCCAGTGGGCGCGTGAAGTGAAGGTGACCAAAAAGAAAAGGGGGAAATTGATTAATCGGTGGACGCAAGAAGATCCTCCAGCCAAGGTGACAAAATAAGGACCGGGGGCACGTTCGTGTAAAAGTCTACCGTCAACTTAAATGGATTCATAGCGAACGGCACGGCCACCATAAGTTTTTCCTGATACTAAAAAAATTAAAGGAAACTTAGGGGGTGTTCGTTTCCTCTAGGAATTAAAGTTTAGGGGTGTTCGTTTCCTCTAGGAGCTAAAGTTTAGCTCCTAAACTTTGGACTAAACTTTAAGCATCTCTTGGAGGGCTAAAGTTTTGCCTCCTTTTAGCCTCTTCTTTCTCTCAGAAGCTAAAGATTAGTCCAAACTTTAGCCCTCCCGTTCGTTTCCTAGAGCTAAAGTTTAGTCTAAAGTTTAGTTTTAGCCCTTTAGCTCGTGGAAACGAACACCCCTTAGATTCTAAAATTTGGGCTAAACTTTAGCATCTTTGGAGGGCTAAAGTTTTGCCTCCTTTAGCCCTTCTTTCTCTCTAGAGCTTAAAGATTAGTACAAACTTTAGCCCTCCCGTTCGTTTCCTAGAGCTAAAGTTTAGTCTAAAGTTTAGTTTTAACCTTTTAGCCCATGAAAACGAACGCTCCCTTAATTAACAGCGGCCTTGCAGGAAACAAAGCAGCAGATACTCGAGCTGAATCTCTCTCTGTACATTACATACTGTCTGTACATTGTGGTTACCTTGCACATTAGCGGAGAAGAAAGCAATAGGCAAAGTCATGTTTCCAACAGTTAGCTCCATATAAGAAACCCATTTTGCACTCCCCTCACACCATTGATTGTCATGTTGGTCTTGCTTAACTCATCATCTTACTTGCCTAGCCCCTTGAATGTGGAGTAAGGCATCACATTTAGCACCGTTCCACCATCAACAAGCATCCGAGGAACAGGTGAACCATTATGATGACGCCGGATGTATTATGGTTTTAGGTGGTTCTCGATTCCTTTGGCTTCTCATATATAACTTCCTTTGGTCCGAATACGAACTGAGCGACCACATCATCACCAAGAATTGTGATTCTGATCTAACCGGAATTAATTCAGACTTGACTAGATTTAATGAAACCGGGCTAACTAGTTGTGATTCTGATCTGACCGGTTTTGTAGTTTACCCAACACCTTCTAGAGTAGAAACTTCTATTTTCTCCTGACCTTCACTCGCAGACTCTTTAGGTATCAACTGCATTAGTCCGAGCTTCTTGAAGTCGTGGAGGCGCTTGAGGCTGCAGCTCCTTGTCGTGTCGGTGCGGAAGAAGGCGGTGTCGATGGGGTCCATGTTGGGAGGTCGTCGTGGTACGGGGCGTCCTCGTCTGGGCTGCCGATGACAGGGGTCAGGCGGCGGGATCCGGCGGCATCGCAGTGGCGACGACTCGACGGCGACGAGGTACCAATGGAGGCGGCACATCGGTGCAGAGCTCGGCAGCGGGTCGACGACGTTCGATGCGTCTTCTCCGCGGCTGGCGTCGACGGCGGGTAGCGCGCTTCTGGGCTTTCGCGTGGGCTGGCTGGGCTTCTAGTGGGCTGGTGCGTGGGCGCGAGAGCGGGCCATCGAGCTGGGCTGCGGGCATGTTACGTTGCTGGACTGGACTGGGCTGAGAGGGAGGTGAGTTGGGCAGCAGAAAATTGGTCGAGGCTAAGGAAGGGTTTCTCTCTTTTTTTTTTCTATTTCTTATCTATTCTAAATTGAATTCTAATCGTGTTTTAAAACCCATTTCCAGTCAATAAAATTCCTAATGCATCTAAATAAAGCATGAATGCAACAATCATCAAAATCTCTAGATTATATTTAACTCAAATTACAAACTAATCATGAGAGAAATATCATTGGTTTGAAAACTAAATTCATCAAAAATATGAAAACTCATTTTGTTTATTCAAAATATTTTGGTACAGAAAAATCATGTTTTAGCAAAATAATATACTTTAAACAAAATTAATTAAATACACCATTCTCATAAACCACATGTATTTATAAAATAAACTATTTTCATAAGTCAAATAAATTTATTAAGTAAACATTTTCATAAATGAAATACCTTTGTTTCCATAAAGTATTATCATATAAATGTATTTATTGGAGAAAATATTTTCATAACCAAGTCAAATAATTGGTTAATGCATAGAATTCAACAAATCATTTTGGGGAATACATTGTGTTTGTAGGAAAGCGATTCACGTTCCGAAATTGAAATTTTGGGATGTGACACCCATTAGCTGATGTGGACTAGGGTCCCAATCTTCCGAAAGGTTCAGATAACTCTTGATTTGCCGAAGATGTGACACACGTCGATCCGGCTCCTGAACAACACGTTCGAACCCCGCAATCGCAGCACCACGTCCTCTATGGTTATCAACCGGCATTGCACGGTTGACCTCGCCTGAAGGCTAATCCCTGCCTGCGAATCAAGAACACAAGCAAAAACAAGAAAGAACGCAACCAAATTTGCAGATGTATGATTAATCTCACAAGTTGGGGTCTCACAAACAGATGAACGGCGAAACTGTCTAAGCAGAATAATCTAAGCAAAACCCAACCCTAACATGGGTGGCGGCTGCTGCTAATAAAGACTTGGGGACGTGCAAGAACCCCCTGGACGCTCCCCTAATGGGCTCACACGAGATACACGGCCCAAAGGCCAAAAACGGTGACGCAGCACCAAAAACAGATTCTGGACGTTCCAATATTTCGATGATTCCTGGCGACTCCGGATGAAATATGACGTGGGACCGGTTCCTCTGGAAAGCTTATGAAATTATCTTTCGATCCATATGTAGAACGTCCAAATCCGACTTCGTATGCGATCTGGGCGTCCGTTTTAATTTAGACTGTTCCTAGACTCCGAAACAGACTCGAAGTCGACTTGGTTTGGGCCTCCACAATGCCTTGCGCCTCTTGCTGGACCTCCACGCCTCAAAGCCCTATTCCATTCATATTATGGTCCTCTCCTTGATTCCTAATCATAATAAAATCATTAGGTAGCAAACTATTCTCAAAATTATGAAAGGAAAGACTTAGGAACGAGCTCACCTCTAAATTTAATTGTCGGGCGCGAACTCTAGTGATTGGTCCTTGAACGTTCAGCGGAGGAGTGTCATTTGTATCCAAAGGAGTGA
This sequence comes from Chloris gayana, assembly GCA_031894775.1. Taxonomy (NCBI): domain Eukaryota; kingdom Viridiplantae; phylum Streptophyta; class Magnoliopsida; order Poales; family Poaceae; genus Chloris; species Chloris gayana. Next base: position 233,647 of record JAUNZO010001231.1, on the reverse strand, counting down.
TGTCCTCATCATCCTCCCCCTCTTGAATCGGAGTCGTCCTCGACTCAAGCTCATGCTCCTCACCCAAATAAGGCTTCAAATCTGCAATGTTAAAAGTGGAACTAACCCCGAACTCGGAAGGCAACTCAAGTTTATATGCATTATCATTAATCTTCTCAATTATCTTGAAAGAACCAGCAGCTCTAGGCATTAACTTAGACTTTCTCAACTCAGAAAACCGATCATTTCTCAAGTGCAACCATACTAAATCACCCGGTTCTAATTTAACTTCCCTTTTACCTTTACTACCAGTAATCCTATACTTTTCAGTCATCTTTTCAATGTTGTGCTTAGTTATTTCATGCATTTTTAAAATAAACTCAGCACGTTCCTTAGCATCAAAGTGAACTCTCTCACTAGTAGGTAAAGGCAAAATATCAATAGGAGCACGGGGATTAAAACCATACACTACCTCAAAAGGACTTACCTTGGTGGTCGAATGTGTTGCACGATTGTATGCAAACTCCACATAAGGCAAAAATTCCTCCCACATCTTCAGATTTGTCTTTAAAATAGCTCTCAACATGGTGCCCAACGTGCGGTTCACTACCTCGGTTTGGCCATCAGTTTGTGGGTGACATGTTGTAGAGAACAACAACTTCGTTCCCAGCTTATTCCATAGAGTGCGCCAAAAATGACTCAAGAATTTGGCGTCACGATCTGAAACAATAGTAGAAGGCATACCATGCAAACGAACAATCTCTTTGAAAAATAGATCAGCAATATGAATAGCATCATCACTCTTATGACAAGGTATAAAGTGAGCCATCTTAGAAAATCTATCCACGACAACAAAAATACTATCCCTCCCCCTCTTAGTCCTAGGCAGTCCTAAAACAAAATCCATAGAAATATCCGCCCAAGGTATTGAAGGAACAGGAAGAGGCATATACAAACCATATGGATTCAAGCGAGACTTCGCTTTTTGACAAGTAGTGCCGCGAGCCACAAAGCGCTCAACATCCCTTCTCAACTGTGGCCAAAAGAAGTGTGTGGCCAATACATCCGCCGTCTTCTTTGCACCAAAATATCCCATCAATCCGCCTCCATGCGCTTCCTGTAACAACAAAAGACGAACGGAACCAAGCTGGAATGCAAAGACGGTTAGCTCTAAACAAATATCCATCATTTATCACAAACTTATTCCATGTACGACCCTCTCTACAATGCAGCAAAACATCTTTAAAATCAGCATCAAGATCATATTGTTCTTTAATTGATTCAAGCCCAAAAAGTGTGACAACATAGTGTATCGTCTAGACAAAGCATCGGCAATCACATTATCCTTCCCTTTTTATGCTTGATAATATAAGGAAAAGACTCAATAAACTCAACCCACTTAGCATATCTACGGTTCAAATTACTTTGAGAACGAATATACTTAAGCGATTCATGATCAGAATGAATAACGAATTCCTTAGGCCATAAATAATGACGCCATGTTTGCAAAGAACGTACAAGAGCATATAATTCTTTATCATATGTAGAATAATTCAGAACAGGGCCAGTTATCTTTTCACTAAAATAAGCAATAGGTTTGCCATTTTGCATTAAAACACCACCAATGCCAATACCACTAGCATCACACTCAAGTTCAAAAGTGTTACCGAAATCTGGTAGTTGCAGCAGCGGTGCATGTGTAAGCTTGTCCTTCAAAGAGGTAAAGGACTCGTCGTGTGCTTTGCTCCATTGAAACACAACACCCTTCTTTGTCAACTCATGCAACGGTGCAGCGATAGTGCTGAAATCTTTGACAAAGCGGCGATAGAAACCTGCAAGACCAAGAAAACTTCGAACCTGTGTGATGGTTTGGGGCTGCGGCCAGCTAGCAATAGCGTCAATTTTCTTGTCATCCACCTCTATACCCTGTGGAGTAACAACATAGCCAAGAAAAGAAACTCGATCGGTGCAAAAGGTGCACTTCTCAAGGTTAGCAAATAAGCGTGCATTTCTTAAAGCAGTAAAAACAGCACGTAAATGATCCATATGTTCATCTAAAGACTTGCTGTAAATCAAGATATCATCAAAGTAAACCACCACAAAGCTCCCAATAAAAGCCCTCAAAACCTCATTCATTAAGCGCATGAAAGTACTAGGTGCCTTAGTTAACCCAAAAGGCATTACTAACCACTCATACAATCCGAATTTAGTTTTAAAAACTGTTTTCCATTCATCTCCAAGTTTCATTCTAATTTGGTGGTAACCACTACGCAAGTCAATTTTAGTGAAAATTAGAGAACCGCATAACTCATCAAGCATGTCGTCTAGCCTAGGAATAGGATGACGATAGCGAATAGTAATATTGTTAATGGCTCTACAATCAACACACATGCGCTAACTACCATCTTTCTTAGGAACCAAAAGTATAGGAACAACACAAGGACTAAGGCTTTCTCGTACATACCCGCGATCCAAAAGGTCTTGGACTTGTCGCTGAATTTCCTTTGTCTCCTCGGGGCTGGTCCTATAAGCAGCACGGTTTGGCAAGGTAGCTCCCGAAATCAAATCAATTTGATGTTCTATTCCTCTCAAATGTGGTAATCCAGGAGGAATCTCAGCTGGAAAAATATCCTCAAACTCCTGCAAAAGGTCGGTGATAGCAGAAGGCAAAGAGCTAGCAATATCATCAAAGGAATACAATGCTTGTTTGCATATCAAAGCATAAAAAATATCATCATTAGAAATTTCAGCAAGATCTGATTTTGTAGCAAGCATAACATGACCTTTCAAATTAATTCCATCTCCCTTAGAAATAGGTGCAGACTTATCCTTTATAGGTGGGAAAACAGAATTAGCAACTTGCTGATTTTCAGATTTAGAATTATACAAAGAAGCAGCTCGTTCTCTATCAGCTTCTACAATTTCAGCAGGGGTCAAAGGTACTAAAGTAATTTTCTGTCCTTTATGCATAAAAGTGTATTTATTACTTCTACCATGGTGTGTAGCATCATTATCATTTTCCCAAGGACGACCCAATAAAAGTGAACAAGCTTGCATAGGAACCACATCACAATCAGCATAATCCGAATAAACACCAATAGAAAAAGGAACTCTGCAAGTTTGTGTTACCTTAGCTTTTCCCGAGTCATTTAACCATTGAATGTAGTATGGATGAGGATGTGGTTGTTTGGCCAAACCAAGCTTCTCAACCAGATCTGAACTCACCAAGTTATTCCAGCTTCCTCCATCAATGATCACACGTGCTCGTCGATTCTTGATGACGAAGAAAATCTGGAACAAGTTGTGGCGCTGTATCTTTTCAGAAGTCTGAATTTACGTGCTAAGTACACGCTGCACAATGATGTTCATGAAATCCGAAGTGTCTTCGCCACCAAGTACATGGCCCTCGTTGGTGTCGTCGACGACTTCGTCTTCATCATCATCTTCTATGTCGGAGGTGCTGATGTATCCTCCATCTTCGGTGGCCACGTATGCCCGCTGACTTGGGCAATCCTTCTGCACATGGCCCAGTCCGTGGCAGCGGTGGCACTGAATGTTGGAAGTGCGTCCCGTCGAGGCGATCGATGAAGCACTTTGAACAGGACCCTGCACCGAATTTTTACCTGAATTTGCAGGGCGTGTAGGAGGTGCGTGTGGGGCTGCCATAACACCACTCGCGGATGCGGGAGGCCGTTTGCTTGCTGGTGGAGATGGCCGGGAAGAAAACCCCGAAGACGGCGTCGACCGTGGGGTGTAAGAAGGCCTGCTTGTACTGCTGCTCCTCTGTTGTTTCTCCCGTCCCTACAATTCTTTCTCTGCAAGCATAGCAAACTGGAACAAGCTGATTGATGGTGTTAAACTCCTTATAATCAACAATGTCCTGTATATCACGTCTCAAACCAGAGTAAAAACGAACAATAGAGCTCTCATTATCCTCTACTATCATGCAGCGTTGTAAACCCTTTTGAAGCTCACCATAATAGTCCTGCATAGATTTATCCCCTTGTTCTAAGCGCTGAAGTTTTTGCGTAAATCTCTATGATAAGAAGGAGGGACAAAACGATCACGCATAGCTTCCTTAAGTTGAGTCCAAGTTACGGGAATATCATCGGCAGTTAGAGAATTCCACCAAATGATAGCAAAATCTTTAAATTCACAAGTGGCTTGTCTAACTCTATGCTGCTCAGGAAATAGGTGGCCACTAAATTTTTGCTCTCTGTCATCTCCCGATCTAGGTAACCCTCCGCATCATATTGCCCCAAAAAAGGTGGAATGGTAAACTTAATCTTAGCATAAGGATCATCGGGGACTCGATTATTGTTACCTTGTTGTCGATGTAGGCCACCCATACCTTGGGTATTATGTTGTAGACGTCGGTGAAGCCTTTGTGCTCGTATAGCTGCGTCATCGGCGTCGAAAGTGGCATCATTCACCGTGTCATCTTTTCTGTTTCCTCCGGCGTTGCTACCGGCCTCATCTTCATGGATCTTCACACGGTTCTCCACCTCCGTCGGCTTGCCGATCCAACGTTGTCGCCACTTCTGCTAGAGTATTAACCGTGTCTGTCATCTTGGACAAACGCTTATCGATCCTCTCAATCTGGTTGCCGAGATTGAGTTTGTTGATGCCGTCGGTAACGGCCATGTTAACAGCTTCTGTCATCTCCTCACGTGCCCTGTCAAGAACAGATCGAAGCTACCCTTGACTAACATACTCATGGAAATCTTTAGGGGTACCAGCGTCTGCAGCATCTCCTGCCATAGCAAATACCAAAACAGAAACAAACGGTGAAGGTTATCCCTAATAACACTACTACTATGGTGGACGGTGGTGACTCTCACAAAAGCAAATGGAAACGTCTCACCAAGTTCTTACAAGGGTCTTACCAAGCAAGGCAAAGGATACCTAGAAGGCGTGTACCACGATTGCAAGGGTCAAAACCTGTGTTGTCCGAAGTAGTATGTGGAGCTAGGAAGGCCAAATATGTGAGTGGAACACAATTCAAAAACGAGATAGTAATGCTTGAATAAATGTTCAAAGCTACTTGTCCTTAGTTGCTTGGTCTACACGTATCCTAGAATAGTAGTGCGAGGCAAAGCAAGGATGACAGGCACAAAGGAAACAAAGCAAAAGGGAACTAGCAAGGAAGAAACGAGCAACTAGACATAAAAAACAGGCCAAAACCCTGTTTTGTCTTTTAGCACTAGTAGAAATCACAAATTTTTCTTTTTTGATATTATTTTTTTGATATTTTTCTTCCACCGAGAGGCAACAAAATAGGAACCACACAAAGTTTCAGGTCAAACGAGAGAAGGAATGTGGCCTACAGATTTTACTGTAAGATGCAACAACGACGGGTTCCAAACTTTTTTCCTCGGATCGGTGGGCTTAACTATTTTTTTTTGTTTTTTCGAGATTTTTCCTGCCTGGCGAAATTTTTTTCTACCCAATTTTAAAATTTTTTTACCTAATTTCGAGTCCGTATGCGAAAGTTATGGCTGTTTGAAGGAAGGGACTCCGAATTAGGGTTTCGGTGGACGAAATTGCAATCGGGTAGGATTTTTTTTTGTTTTTTTCGACGATTAATGTATGCAACGGAAACAGGAGTAGGTCTTGTTCGTGGGGTGTTGAGTTCTAGATGAAAAGGGTGAGAGTGTAGGGTGGGACTACGGTGGATGCAGCGGAGGTGATAAAAACTCTCGAGACAAAGCAAAACTTGAGGTAATTCGGCTAGGGTTTCAAGGTGGCACAAACCGACGACAAGAACACGAACTAAACCAGCAACAAAACAATCACTAAAACACAAACTCAACACTACGGACTCTGAAATTGAAACATGCAAAGGCTAAACACGGCTTGGACAGGATGAACCCTAAAACTAATTTTTTTTGGCTTTTTCGTGGATGATAGGATAATAAAAAAACAAACTAAACTAAAAGGTAGGCGAACCCGACGGTGCACCCGAAGCTCTGATTACCACTTGATGTGGACTAGGGTCCGGATCTTCCGAAAGGTTCGGATAACTCTTGATTTGGCAAAGATGTGACACACGTCGATCCGGCTCTCGAACAACACGTTCGAACCCCGTAATCGTAGCACCACGTCCTCTATGGTTATCAACCGGCATTGCACGGTTGACCTCGCCTGAAAGGCTAATCCCTACCTACGAATCAAGAACACAAGTAAGAACAAGAAAGAACGCAACCAAATTTGCAGATGTATGATTAATCTCACAAGTTGGGGTCTCACAAACCGATGAACGGCGAAACTGTCTAAGCAGAACAATCTAAGCAAAACCCAACCCTAACATGGATGGCGGCTACTGCTAATAAAGACTTGGGGACGTGCAAGAACCCCTTGGACGCTCCCCTAATGGGCTCACACGAGATACACGGCCCAAAGGCCAAAAACGGTGACGCAGCACCAAAAACAGATTCTAGACGTTCCAATGTTTCGATAATTCCCGGCCACTCCTGATGAAATTTGCCATGGGACTGGCTCCACTGGAAAGGTTATGAAATTATCTTTCCATCCATATATAGAACGTCCAAATCCGACTTCGTATGCGATCTGGGCGTTCGTTTTAATTCAGACTGTTCCTGGACTCCGAAACAGACTCGAAGTCGACTTGGTTTGGGCCTCCACAATGCCTTGCGCCTCTTGCTGGACCTCCACGCCTCCAAGCCCTATTCCATTCATATTATGGTCCTCTCCTTGATTCCTAATCATAATAAAATCATTAGGTAGCAAACTATTCTCAAAATTATGAAAGGAAAGACTTAGGAACGAGCTCACCTCTAAATTTAATTGTCGGGCGCGAGCTCTAATGATTGGTCCTTGAACGTTCAGCGGAGGAGTGTCATTTGTATCCAAATGAGTGATATCCTCATCATTAGCACCATGATAACTTCCTTTTGGGCTCCTCCTTGTCGAACCCAATGTTTTTGTTACCATTGAACTTCCTTGTCTCACTAACAACCTTTCTAGCAAGCTCAACTTGAGTCGCCCTCTCAAAATCCTTAATCTTGTTAGTGAGCTCCTTGATTGCCACTTTGTCGGCCACAATGTTGTCAATGTCAACATTGTGGCATCTTTCATATCCTTTGCTTGATCAGGCTTATGTTGACTCGGCCTTATTCTTTCAAGTCAAGGTGCTAACTTTGAGAGCCTCGATCTCCTACCAAGGATTTTTGCTCCTTTTACAAGGAGTCACATTTCTTTTGAAAGGAGAGTTCTCAAGTTTAGTACTTGACTTTGTTGACCTTTGTAAGACAATTGGTCAACTCCTCATTCTTCTCTCGCTCTTGTTCCACACCCGCAAAGACATGAGGACCTTGTAGTTGACCTCTTCATCGGTCACCTTGTCGCCAAGTGGTCTCCTCGCATTCACTATATTCATGAGCCTATCATGTGTCCGTTGAGGCCCTGCTCCTTTCTTCATCACAAAGAAGTTGAATTGATTCTTCAACACTTGTAGTCTTGACATCAACTCCTTCATGGTCAGCAACAAGTTTTTCCCAAATAGCTTCGGCACTTTCTAGCCCGAATACCCTTGAATACTCCATTGGATTCAAGGAGGAGAGCATTGCCCACACTGCTTGAGCATTGCGGTGTAGGTATACGGTGCCCATGGTAGTGGGGTTGTTCTTGTCTTCAAATTCGAAGCCGTTCTCCACAATTTCCTAAATCGGTGGTGCTATGGACATCAAGTGCATCTTCATCCTATGCTTGTATCAACTAAAATCCTTGCCTTCAAACCATGGCAATCTTCCGTGAGCACTTCCATTGATATTGGCCATGTCGTTGTAGTTGAAGTTGTATTGAGTGTTCAATTCACTCTTTAATCCACCTGCAACAAATGGATTGCCACTATAGTTGACCACGTCGGTCACGACCTTATCCAGATTATTCTCCGCCCCTTGTGGAAATTGTCCTGGTATCTTTTTTTCTCAAACTAGGCGACGAAGCTATTGGGATTGAAAGTTGTCTAGAGGAGAGGGGGATAGGCAATACAAACTATTCCTGAAAATCACAACACCGACAGACAATCGAACTCGTCCGGGACGAAAATTCTGTTAGGCGACGGAACTTCCATCGGGGTGAATTGACAAACTCGAGTTATAGGAGGAACGAGCCAAAATTTGTATCAACTCTATGTATCTTTGAAGGGAAATAAAACAAAGATCAAACCATTCTTTTCAAAGTTTAGCAAATTGGGCCTATGAAGATGTAACTAGGCCCCCTAGTGGGTTTTAGTGATAAATGGCAAAGAATTAAAAACTCTAATGTGTTACTGAGTGTTTGTGCAGGATATCAAATTGAACATACACACAATGTGAGAAAGTAAACCCCTCAAATTAAAAAGTGAGCAAAGAACTCAAAAGCAAAGGCCTCAAGTTTAGATTTGTAGCTTTTTGAGTATAAGTGTGCCAAACTATTAAGAGGGGTGAAACGATCTTACGTGCAGGGAAGAATGTGCTCTAGCTACCTTCAAACAACTTGGAACCAAAACACCAAAATCCAAAGATCAAAAAGCCAACCTATTTCCACCTTTCACCATCTAGGACGGAAGTTCCATCCTCGGACGGAAGTTCCGTCGGTTCCGAAAAGTTTGGCACAGAAGTGCAGATCGGACGGAAGTTCCGTCCCGGTGTTTCTCTTGTTCAAAACTTCAACCGACGGAAGTTCCGTCGGTTCCAGAGCCTAATGGGGTGACGGAAGTTCCGTCACCCACGAAAGTTCCGTCCGGGCCAATAATTGACCTAGCAACGGCTCTTTGAGAGCCCACACTATATATAGCTTTGATCTACCCCGTGAGCAAAGTTGCTGCTGCGTTTTGAACTCACGGATCTTGCTCAAGCTCTCTCTCTCACTCCCTTCCATTCCTCTTGAGATCCAAGGCCATTTGAGAGATCTCCTATCTTGATTCCAAGCTTGATAGCATCAACCCAACCTAGAGCACATCTTCCCCTAGCAACTAATCTCATTTTCACTTGTTACTCTTGGAGATTCGTTCTCCTAGATTGGCTAGGTGTCACCCTAGAGCTCCCAAGCTTGTGGTGAGCCTTAGGAAGTTTGTGAAGGTTGTGATTCGCCTCCGCAAGGAAAGAAATCAAAGGAAGAAGAAGAAAAACCGAGTTTGACCTTTGTGGTCACATGGGAGGATTAGGGTTGAAAGAAACCCGGCTCTTTGTGAGCTCCTTAACGGAGACGTAGGAACCTCTTTGTGAGGGGTCCGAACTTCGGTGAAAAATTCCCGTGCTCTCTTCTTCATTTTTGTTGTGTGCTTATTTGTTCTCCTCCCGGGTGTGTTATCACCCGATCTACTTGTGCGTTGCGTGTCTATTGAATTCGTGCAGGTACAACACTCTCAAGGCAAGAAGGAAGGTTTCCATTCAAGTGGAATCGTGAGATTCTCTCTCGTTTGTCAATCTCTAGGTTTCTCACTCAACCCCGACGGAAGTTCCGTCGTGGCGAATTTAACCGTTTTGTGTTAAGTGTTGTGATTTTCATGTTTTTATTTATATTGCCTATTCACCCCCCCCCCCTAGGCAACTTTCAGTCTATTTCTCCCTTTTCACCCGCGCTTATCACGCTATGCTCCCTCTCTTCACGACCCATTAGCCCATCCGGCCAATTAAGTGTGGCAGCAACCGTTGTCACCTTCCTCGATGCGCCCGCGACTAAGGGATGCAGCACAAACGCCGAAAACGCCACCCGTTGCCGCCTCTCCCCACGTGCTCCCGGTCGTGCCTATATAGAGCCCGAAGACCACCGCAACAATCATATCCTTCTTTTGCGCCACAAGGCGGCCGAAGACCCCAAACCCTAAGTCGTCACTCGTTACCTCATCTCGCTCCCGCCGGAGAAGATAGTCATGTCGGTGAGCCTCGTCGAATCTAGCATGTGCATGTTATCCGCTCGACGTTGATTCCATTCGTGCTGACCTCATTGCCTTTTGCGGACCCATAGAAGTTTTTGCTCGCCTTGTTTCTTGCCGTCGTTCATCCTCGATGGTGAGTCTTGCACCTCCTCTTCCTCTCGTTCGAAGTTTTTCGTCACATGCCCTTGCTCCAAGACCTAATTTGGTGGGACTTGGGACTTGGCCCCTTGCGGTCCCGAAACAGAAGGCTTGGTCACCGCTTCGAGCCTACGCGCCATCGTCCGTCGTTTCCCGTCCACCATCGCCACAAGCTTGTACTCGTCCCTACCTTTTTGTTGACACTAAGCCACCTTGAAGATTGCTGGTGAGCCCACATGCCTTTTTCCCATGTTTCCCTGTTGAATCCTTCTCGAATTTCACCGTTGCGTCGGAGACCCGCTGCCATGCCCCATGGCCGACATTGAGCCTTCTCCGTGAAGCTCGAGCGGGTCCCTTTTAAGGTTGTTCCGCTAATCTTGATCACCCCGATGCTCGTGTGCGTGCTTCCGTGGAGAAAGGAGTGTGCTTCCTTTTAATTCGTGGATTTTCCCCTTCCGCCGCCGCGGTTCTCGCCGCCATCGAGGTTTCGACCGTCCTCTTCTCTCGAGACTTGGTCCCTTGGATTCGCTAGATGAGCTTTCGTTTGGTAGCATCAAATTGTAGTTTGATTGAGTAGTGGGGTTTCCCCCTCGAGCGCCACCATCGGTGAATCTCCGACGAGATCGCACCGCCGTTTCAGGGGTCACTTCTCCTTGTGATGTGTGCTTTGCTTGTGAGCGGATGAGAGGGGGTCGCCATGGTGCCTTCTATTGTCCAAGAGGCGAGCCCGAGAGCTGGTACGCATGGATTCGGGTGAGGGTCACGTAGCGGAGTAGGTGGCGTCGTCCGACCCCGACGAGGGTGATGTCGGCAGTGGGTCCCACCGCTTGGGATTGGTCCTTGTGATGTGTAATTTTCGGGTGCGCCCATGGGAGGAGGTCGCCATGGTGCCTTCGTTGTGCAAGAGGCAAGCCCGGGCGCTAGTGCGCATGGATTCCGTCGAGGGTCGCGTAGGAGAGCAAGTGGCACCGCCCGACCCTAGCGAGGGTGACATCAACAGTGGGTCCCAACGCTTGGGATTGGTCCATGAGACTTTCTGTTTTGTTTTGGATGGATCCGGCATGGAATATTCATTGGAATATTTTCTATTTTTTCGTTTTCCACCTTTTTTGAATTTCCAATAATTCCTTTAATATTTAGAAATTCATAACTAATTGCTTTAATCTTTTGAAATACGCGGTTAGTTGCGTTAGGATCGTAGAGACGTTCTCTACGCTTGGTTAAGTTCTTGTTCATGTTCGCGCAGTATAATATCTTTTTCTTGCGATTCGATTCCTTTTTACCTCGATAAGCATATCCTACCAGTTCTGCATGTTCTGTGTATGACAGTGGACCCGGAGGCATAGCAATTTTAGAAGTACCCAGTAGAGCATCCGTCCGAGACCCTTGACCACACTTGGGAACCGTATGGGCATTGTACTTGGATCATGATACTTGCAAAGGACTCGGTGGGCTAGCCGTAGTAGCAGAGCTTTTGATAGTGGGTTTTGGAGCGTCGTCTCAGCCCATGAGTAGAGGATACCCACCTAACCGGTGGTAGGCCTTTCACACCTTCGGGACCCTTTGTTGTACCTTGGGGGATCCTAGACCTGGAGGAGTGGAAGCCGTCGATCAATGCTTGTTGATTAATCTTGTGAGTGTTTCTATACTTAGGCTTCGACGGTAGCCCGGTGTTATAGTACTTCTTCATATGGGTACAGGTGTATATACTCTACGGAGTTATAATCGTATGTATAGCCGTGCCCTTAGATACGGTGATCGCCATGAGAGATCCACTTGATTAGTTTACTACTTCTCCTCTCTAATAGGTGTTTTATTTCCGGCTTTGAGTTGTGTTTCCAGTGGAGGTGTGCTGGCCTTAAAACCCGACCCTTGTAGGAAGGTGTTGATTCATGTGAGGCCACTTGCAAAATTTGACTTAATGATAAAACTTGACTCACCTAGACTTCGGTTAATTTTTTATAGTTGTTGAGCCCTTTCTTATCCTTGAAATATCTAGGCATGTATAACATTGTTTCTAGGTAGCACGGCTTGCTGACTACTATATGTACTCACCGCTTTATACTTTGCTTTCAAGCTCGGTTGACCCACCCGATCCCTTCGATGGAGTCGATGGAGAGGAGTGATGACTCGACCTACACTTAAGAGCTCGTGGAGATGGCATTCCAACCATGAACACTTCCGTTGGGTTGGTATATTCTTACACTTTCGCTAGTTTCCATTTCTTTCATTGTTGGTCTACGAGCCACATTCATGTACCTGGATCTTGGATGTTGCTATTCGTAATGAGGATTGTTGTTGGATAATATCACTCTCTCTCTCTCTCTCGTCTTTACTTCATTTTGTGGTTTCATGATATTCGATTGTGTTGGATGTATAAGTCATTCTCCTATGAGTGATTAAGAGGTAAGGCACGGTTTTCACCTTTGGCAAAAATTGGGTGTGTCACACTTGGTTTTCTTCTTCTTCTTCTTGATTCATTTCCTTTCAAAGGCGAATCGTAACCTTCACAAACTTCCCAAGGCTCATCACAAACTTGGGAGCTCTAGGGTTGACACCTAGCCAATCTAGGACAACGAATCTCCAAGAGTAACAAGTGAAATAGAGATTGCTTGCAAGGGGAAGATGTGATCAAGGTTGGGTTGATGCTCTCAAGCTTGGGTTTGAGATGAGGGCTCTCACAAATGGTCTTAGATCTTAAGAGGAATGAGGGAGAGGTGAGAGCTAGAGCTTGAGCAAGATGGGAGAGTTGAAGATGTAGCAGGACCCTTTCTCATGGGATATGATGGGGTATATATAGGAGAAGGTCAAAAAAAAAGAGCTTTTGCAAGGGTTAGGTGGGAAATGGCGAAACTTTCATCGGGGACGGAACTTCCATGACCCCCTCGAATTAGGTTTTAGCAACATCAGCTCGGAAATTCCGTTGGGATGGAATAACAGCGAGCAATTATGTGGAATTGACGGAACTCCCATAGAACTTTCGTTGGGTCTAACTATGGCTTGCTACACTTGTCGGATTGGAGCTTCCATTGGAAACGGAACTTCCGTCGAAGTTTCCTAGAGTGGACAGACTTGTGTTAACTCCATGAAACTTTCGTTCCTTCCGAGTGAGCTCGGAATTTTGGCTTTTGGACTTGGCTCTTTTGACAATTTTGGTTTCCAAGCTTGTTCTTGGGTTTCTTGAGCACATATTCCCTGCATGTAAGATCGTTTCACCCGTTTTGATAGGTTGGCATGCACGGACTCAAACGGCTATAAATCTATCTTTTGCACTTGCTATTGAGTCCACGCTTCATCTTTTTGTATGAGGGGTTAACGTTCTCACAACATGGGTAATTACATTTTGAATTCCTGCACATTAGCTCAATAGCACATTAGACATTTTAATTCTTTATTATTTATCACCAAACCCACTAGGGAGGCTTAGTTGCATCTTGAGTGATGGATTTTTTTGTTTATTCCTTTATGATGGTGGCTTATTCGGATGTATTTTTGAATATATTTTATAATGATAAAGGTGGGTAATTTTGATCATGTTAGATCTAATGGTTATGGATGGTCCAATAGATTACTTGATGGCCAGATGTTTTCCTTTTTTATTGGAATTTCTAGGATTTTTCCTCCGATTAATGTGGAGGCCTCGAAAGGAGTCTCCAATTAGTAAATATAAGGTATAAGGTATTGCCTCGGACTATATATAGTACGTATATGAATTCATGGCGTGAGTTATTTTCAGGATTATATGCAGTTTGAGCTGCTTCTCAAGTACGAACAACATCAGATTAAACGAAACAAGTAGGAGTATAATTCTGGAGATCAGGAGCCTAACTGGATCGAAGTGCGAAATAAGGAATCGTTACAATTTATAGAAACTATTTTTTTGCTTAAAATATGCTCCATTCAAATTTACAGTAATCTGAGATGCGCCAGGCTTATTAAGTAGTACTAGTGTCTCCATCACAAGCAATGGTCTATGTATCTTGTAGCCACAATGGAAGAGGATATGACAATGACTAGCCACCTGCCTTGCCACTTGGCTCCAGAAAACCCACCTCGAGACAGCAAACAAAAGTGTTCCAAAATATTTCTCTTTTGTGCACACCCGGCTCTGTAAAGTCCCAGCCGTTGTGTTTTTTCTTCAAAAAGTTTATGACAATTTGTTTATTACTAGTACGTGGAAAGGCGGAGCGAGTACCGCAGGGTGTGTAACAGATTATTAATGGTTCATGGAATCTTCTCCACTCTGTAACCCAGTACCTGCCTTAATTTGTTTGATACTTCTATTAATTCTTTGTCCTGCAACAGAGGTGTCCAGCTGACAGCAAATCTAAACCATGTACGGGCTTCATTTCTTTTCTCAGCGTTTTGTTAAGGGAGTAACTATTTATCTGTCGACATAAAATCTGTTGAATTTTTGGAACATTCAAATTATATTGCTAGAAACATGTACTACTGGAACAATAAAACATACACTGCTGGTACAACAGGCTAGTTTAACAAATAATTGTTGTAGGAGTGCATCACAATGGACTAGAATATACATCATTGTTCCAACTGTGTACTCTTACTATTCTAGTAGTACATTTTCGTTGTTCTAGTGGTTCAATTTGAATGTTCCAAAAATTCAACTTGGAAAGAAAATCTGCCAACAGGTAAATAGCAAAGCTCATTTTGTTAATCAGGCGAGATGAGTCATCATCAGAACAGCTTTTATCCTTTTTGCAATAATATTCACATGTATTTTTTCCAAAAACAATGGTACTTCACATGCATGAACCAGGCAAGCAGAGGCAGCTAGTATGATATAAAGACATGGTACGACGGCATCTGAATTTCCCTTGTAGATTATTTAGGCAGACCAAACCTACAGAGAATTTTATTGAATTGACAGAAGCGCAAGCATATCATGATAGATTGTGGGTCATGTCAGTTCCGCTCATCATGCAACGGAAGGACCTTTCTGCTGAGCCAGCAGTTTGGTTCCAGCGAGAGAATATGTTTACCCCGGCTGAGTTGTCCAGATGAGTTTTAAAATGCAGAGATACATTGTAGCGAGGCACTAATTAAAAGAGGTTAATATTCTACCTAAAGTGGTTGACACCAGCTCAGAGGGCTAAAAGACTATGATGAAGGGAGCAAACAAGGCCACCTACCAACAAAAAACAAACGGGTAGCAGGTACCGAAAGCAAGAAACATCTCGTGTATATAAAATTATATCAGCATATAATGTCTAAGCATCATTACATTACATTACAATGCAAATTTTCCCTCTTGGAAATACAATAAAACAGGTGTTTCATGTTGTCTCGGCCCACGCTGCGCTGCGAAGTTGCAGCGGAGGCCATTGCCGATTCAAGTTCCTATGCACGGTTGTATGTACAATCATGGAGAATCCAATGATTGGAGCGCAACCCTGTTGTTGCTATGTGGCCCTGCACCAGACATGCCGCGATTGGTGAGACTGAACTGTCCCTCAATCACAAGGCCAATGATCAGGTGTTGCCCCGGAACCCCATCTGAACCAGGCTCTGGAGGTCGTCCTCCCACGGCCTGTCAATCTGTATGGCCACCGTAACAAGTTTACGATTTGATTGAACTCAACAACCATGATGAGAGGGTGGGAAAGATAATTGTGTCGTGTTGTACCTGAGGAGGGTTAGTATTTTGAAATCCTTCGATTGAGTGGTCCGGCATATTCCCATGGCTGGCAAATGAGGACGTCCTTTCCAAGCTCTTGGCACTGGCCACCGCAGTCGGTACAGCTGGAGCTCGGGACGAGGCGTAGCCGAAGGGAGAGTTGGAGCCCTCCATCGAGTAGACCGGCGGCGGCAGGGACGTCGGAGCAGGGGCGCATGAGTGGTTGGCCTGTAGAACCCAAAGCAGTCACTAATAAAACTGACGAAATCTGAACATGGAGACATGTCTCTTCAAATCCAGCTAAGGAGGAATTACATCTTTCTGGACGAAGCTATCCACGTCGACGTCGAGCCGCGGGTTGACGGTCGACAGCTTCATCGACAGGAACTGTTGCAAAACGAAGGCCCCCATTTTTGTCAAACGTTAAAAAAATTAGAGAATATTTGGAACGAGCTCTGTTCTGTCAGAGGAATAGATGGTGGTTCCTCACCTCCACTTGCCGTTGCAGCGACTGCACGTAGTTTATTATCTCGTCGAGCATCACGGCCTTCCCTGTAACCTTCATCCAGACCAAACGAAAATTTAGTCTCTGTTCGCAGTATATATATATGATTCCATTTGATACTACTATATTTTAGAAATGTTTACCTTGCTGCAGCCTGGCACGATGTCCTGCAAGAGCTTCATGCGCTCGCTGATCTTCTCCCGCCTCACCTGGAGAAAAATCACCATCAGCATCTTGATTATTATGACAGAAGTGCGACAATTTGGTGAGCGGCGTACCCGCTCGGCAAGGCTGTGGCTGTCGGTGGCCTGGCCGCGGCGCGCGCGGACGTGGATGTAGTCCTTGGGCGGCTCGGCAACCACCATCTCCTTCCCGTTGCCCGCGTTCCCGGTTGCCGGCTCATCGTCCTCCCCGGATGAGTCCATGGAGAGCTTGCTCTTCTTGGACCGCCGATCCGCCTCCGGTGACTGGATGATAAATTCGACGAATTGGCTTGGTATTGGCGGGAAATTAATGTTGTTTTTTCTTCAAAAAGGAAAAGAAATTAATGTTGCAAGAAACAGAGGTGATTGTTAGGAGTAGTACCTTCTTAGCGGTGGCCGTGGTCACCGCTGTGTGTTTGGCCCTGTTGCTGTTCTTGCCGCCGGCCGCAGCCACCGCCTTCCGCTTCCGGCTGGGCCCGTCGCTGCTGGACCCGTCACTGGCGTTGACGCCACGCGGCGACGCCGCCGGCTCGGCCAGGAGAGACTGGCTGCTGGCCACGCGGGAGAGGTTGTTGCCGGCGAAGCACGAGAGCCGCGCGGCCCGTTCCGCGAAGTCCGGCTTGCAGGGCGAGCTGTAGCACGACGCGTAGAGAGAGGACGGCGGCGACGGCGCGCCGAGCCGGCTCGTGACGACGAGCTGCTCCATCAGCGCGGCCTCGTGCGCCGCGAGCACGGGCGACGAGCTCATCGCAGCGTCGTGGCCGTCCCACCCGGACGCAACCAGCGGGTGCAGCGAATCGAGCGGCGCGCCGGCTGCGGCGTGCCAGGGCAGGTCGTGGGGGAACGCGCCGAGGAAGCCGTCGTGCGCCATGGCCGCCGCCCACTGATCACTGCCACGACACGGGCGCAGAAGGAAGGGCAAGGGGGAAGGGGGCCGTGTCCTCGAGCTCCGTGCTTGTTATGTAGTACTAGTATTGCGCGTGTGCCGGCGCGAGGACGGCGGTGGCGGGAAGTGCGCGTCGTGCTAGCTGCGGATAAGTGGGCGCGCGCTTTCGAGGGGCGTTCTGCTGCTGTAGCGGTATGTCTGTCAACTTCTCTAGTCTTCTATACAGAAACTGAAAAGGCAGGGAAGGGACAAGCAAGGGGCTCTTAATAATTTGCAAAGAACGTTCTCCAAGGGAAAATAGGGGAACGAGGATCACAGGTGCCTTTCTCAAATTAGGTACGGTCCGCTCTCAACGTTGCCGTTGTTAAAACAAGTCTAGTTCTCAGTTCGAAAAAAAAGTATAGTTCATTTCTGAACAATTTTTTTCTCCAACTACAAAATTTTAGAACGGAGGGAGCATGGCCAACCGATGGTTTGTCAATTTGGCCCCAGCAAGCAGAAATTATCAAGGAAGCAATTTTGTAAAAGACTACTCCCTCCATCACCGTTGATATTTTTCCATTATGTTCAATCTTTGGTCCTATTCAAAATATTTATTGAAATATAAAAAATATATATAATATTTAAAATACATTCCTGCAAAATATAAGATATTTTTTTTAAAAAATTAATAAGACGAATGGTCAAACATTAAAAAAGACAATATCTACAACAATTTTGGAACCGAGTAGTACAAGTTACATACTCGTGCCCAGTGCTTCGTTGTTGTTTCTTACTCGGAGAAATATGTAGTGGAAACCACTAGCTAGATGGAAACATGCAAACTCAATTCAAAAATTGATTTTGGAGTTTCGAAAGAATCTACAAACTTGCAAGTGCATAGATGAGATGAGGATAAATAGGCATACCAAATTGTAAGTCCAAATGTAGCATGATTTCATAGAAACAAAAATGACAAAATCATGGTGCATGAGAGAAAAATGACAAAATAGTGAATAGTATTGCAGTTTTGTCCTCTTGTACATGTTTTATTATTTTTGTATCTACGAAATCAAGAGGTATTTGCACTTGAAATTTGGTATGCATATTTATCCTCCCTCATATACGCACATGCAAGTTTTCAGATTTTTTTGAAACTCCAAAATCAAATTTGAATTAAGTTTGCATGTTTCCACTTAACTAGTGGTTTATCTATGGACATGCAAGTGTTCAGATTTTTTTCGAAACTCCAAAATCAATTTTTGAATTGAGTTTGCATGTTTCCACCTGTTAGGGAACGGGAGGGGCTACACTAGCAAAAACTTTACCGTTCAACCACAGGAAACCTTGTAAGAGGGAAATCATGGATCGTTACCACTTGACGCGCATGCGGAGCGGAAGCGACATGGAGCAGCGAGGTCTAACGTAGTCTCGCGTCGAGGTAGAGGAAGTAGACGTTCGCAGCAACCGTCTCCTCCTAGTCCAGCCGATCAGCACCACAGCAACAACACCCCTCACGGTATCCACACGTACAGGAAAGAACGCCGTGCGCGGCGTGCTAGCACTGGCGATACAGCTAGGGTTTCGTGGGAGGAGTGGAGGTGGCTGCCAGGATTTTGGATGTGATATATCTCTCGTGCCCTTGACCGTACTCCACTTTATATAGACCTGCTAATGGGCCATTAGTCTAAAAGCCGATTAGTGATCTAACGTCTCATGGATCAATATCGATATATGGCCCGTGACCACAATCACATTGTCTCTTGGGCACATATCCAACATCACCTAGCTAGTGGTTTCCACTATATATTTTCCCTACTTGCTCCTGCCATCCCTCTCTCTACCAATATTCACTTTGAGGATAACAAAAATACAGTAGTTGCAGGTCAATTTGGTTGAGGTCATTATTTTCACAATAGACCTAGTTTGCTTTTACCATCACACATGCGAGCACTTTTTAGGGTTGCACAATACCTTGTTCTGTTGTATTCGACAATTCTAGGTGTGGAGGTCCCCGCAAGGCACAGTACCTTGTTCTGTAGTATTCCACCGAGCCCTGCAGCAACCTTCGCCGGGGCACAGCATCCTGGAGGTCACCACAAGTACCAACTGTGCCCTGTGTGCCTCCGTTGATCTCCGTCGACTGGACGTCGATGAAGGAGCTTGAACACGCTCGGCCATCAGCGAAAAGCGAGAGGCTTCAACATGTGTAGGTCCTGCCAGACCACCGGGAGCAAGAACATCCGTGCATCACTTGTCTCTAAGATATCAACATAACAAGATTGCCATTAAAATGTATCAACCCATTTAGATTCGTTTACATAACATGGTCACTGAACAGCATGTTTCAGGTATTTTATCGGAACTGCTGGCACAAGTCGCTATTTGATCTTTAGTAATCAGTAATGTTATACCAAACACTACCAAAGCCGCGGCTGCACTGTCCATTCGAAATTGGTAGCTACGCTCCATTGTGCCCGGGAAGCCCAACCGAAGCGATCCCCATTAGGTGCATCGGATCTGAGCTACCGTTGCTTAACCCCCAAACTTATCTGCCAACATTTCCTAGACTAACCACCCACGCGCACCTCAGTGCTAACCATCGATGGACTAATGTTTGTTACTCGTCCAACTTTGTGATCGAATCGTTGAGCATTGTCTAGAAAAGAATGGTACGTTACATGTGCCATATTTGATCTGTTTGATCTTCAATCACACAACCATGCTGTCTTGCCACGGCTGTGTCCAAAGAATACTATCTGGAGATCAAAAGCAGAGGATCACAGTGTGGCTCAATTTTCCCTCTTTCCATTACATTTTTGCAAAAATACTACCGTGCGCGACGGGTTTGTGCGGAAGCACCAGCGCGTGACCCGTCCGCCCATGACCTATGGCCCACAAAAGAGATACGGCAGCCACACAGTCACGCCCAACCACACAGGCCTCGGCAGAGGCGAGCGGGTGAGCTGCGAGGTCGCGAGGAGCTCCGTGATGGCCGTGGCGGCGGTGGGTGAGCGGAGTGCAGGCGTGAGGATGGCGACGTGATGTGGTGGCGAGGGCACCGCCGAGTCACTGGTAGCGGTTCACACCGGCGGCAGGACTGACGGTGCGACATGACCATGGAATGTTTCCGGTTTCTGGAGGAGGTGGTCGGTACGGCGGCAGGAGGCGGCGCCAAACGCCGTTGGTGCCGTGGGCGGCTGAAGGGCGGTGGGTGGAGTAGGTGGCGGGGGAGAACAGAACAGGCAGAAGGGAGCAGGAGGCGGTGGCTGAGGGTTGAAGACGCACACATGGTGCGTAGCGGCGCCGGTCGCACACTCCTCTAATGGTGCGATGCTCACGCGTTAACACGACTGTACCCATACTTTTGAAGGACGGCAGTACCCCAAGGTGATGGTCACGATTAAATAAAATAGTTTCTTGATCAATGCATTGGTCTTTTATCAACATGGGTATGGATTTATAGCAATAGACAGAATTCTTTCATAGTTACCTTGAGGATGGCCATAGACGATGTATGTTGTTGGAGCTAGTACTCTCTCCATTTTTTTTAACCGAAGAGTACTCTCTCCATTGGAAAAAGGAAAAATAGGGGACCTACACTGACTATTTAATCTCAACATTTTACGAAAATGTCAGAAACATATAACATCATCAGATTCATACAAAAAATTGTTTGCCATCACATTGATTTTGTTTAGACTTTCGCATTAATTTATAATAATAACGATATGGGAGAAATTTATGTTTCTATAACAAATGTTCGGCCAAGGGTACAGAACAGTGTCCATCTCAACGCCTCTGCTACATATTCAACGATGAATCTGCAGTTTGTGTAAAACAAACTTGCTGCAGCGTCATTTTTCCCTAAATGAGTGTTAACTACCATTTGTCAATGTAAAACCAAAGAAAATGCTACATGAAGCTGATTTGTAAAATTAATTTCTGTGTTACTACCATATGATTTGGTTGAAATTTACGACAAACTTAACCTGACAACTCTCAAACTAGGAGACACATTTGTTATATACGACGTCCCTAATAGCTGCGAGTAGTAACCTTTTTAGAACACTCATTTGGCGCAGTGTCCTTGTCGGCAATGAGAGTATAGTTTAAGCCGAATAAAGATCAGTAAAAGATCAGCCAAAAGATTGTTCTCCGAGCGTAGAATTTCGAGACGTCCTCTCTACAAGCCTGTTCAGGGCATTACGTGCACTGTTACCTAACGCACAATTCCATTAAACATTATTAAATTTAATATATCTTTCTCGCTCCCTGGGCGCTGGTGTTTCTCTTCTGTTGAGGCGCTTATTTTATCATGCTATCCGCTTTGGCATTTGTTGTTGATAGCCACATGATGATGGCGTTAGGCGCGCGGGGTAACAGGACCAGATCGTGGCGTGGACGTAATGCCGCTCACAGATTCCGATAAATTGCGAGGCATCTGAATGCCTGTGACCTGCCAACCGACGATGCCACCTCTCATAGTCACTGTTCGGATCCATCGGATTTCAAAAAAGAAAAAAAAAAGGAAATTTCGATCCATGGGCAACCGTATTGCCTCGTGTCCAAAGAAATGGGCAGGTTTATTTAGTCTATTATTCAGAAGTGGCACGTCAATTCTCTGTCTGCAGTGAAACAAATGTTTAGGAGAGACAACTTTCGCTGATTAATATCAGATGTAAATGACTGAAGTATATTTTTTAAAATGTGATGATACAACTGTCAGAGACAACTCATGTTAGTAAGATGGAAATTGACAAAACGCAACTCAGATCCATGGTTAGGACGGAGGAGACGCTGACAATATATATTGGATCCGTTCGTGCCAAAATAGTCCTTCTAAGTTGTAATTGACGAAGCGCACAACATTCCACCCAAGGCGACATGGTATAGTGTTGGTCTATAACTGGGCAACGCACCAAACACAGCAAGATTACTTCGTGTGAAATAATAAATGCGTGGGGTTGAACCAAAGAAAGAGGTATACTACTACATGGGAGTTGCGTGGGGTTCAACTTCCAAACGACTACCTAACCTATTCCACTAATCTAGTTAAATCCTGGTCCTCACAATACCTCCACTAATCACATGATATGACCACAATGCCGATCCCTACTTTTATCTCCAACTCATGACGTGCTAAAACAAAGTGATATTTAATTCCCAGGTGCTACAATCTCCCACATTAACGGCGATCAATACTTTTGCGGTGATCCCGTAATCCCAAGATCATCAGTTCATGCTCCCGACAGTGGGAGGGTATGGTTAAATCAAAGGTTGAATAATGGAAGCTGGGGATATTAAGAAAGGTGTGTAGGAATCAACTTTCTCATTATTAGGGAAGCGATAGGTTTAGTCTACTACTACTAGGGGATTTTAGCTCAATTTACTACTACTAGGTAGCAAAGCTTAACTGTTGGCACCTGCGACAATCATTGCAATATTTATTTTCTGTCCGCTTAACTCGCCCGCAGTGAGAAATGGATATTTCTGGTTTTTGTTTTTTCTGTAAAAAATGGTACATATTCGTCGGCTATAACTCTTATATAGCTTGTATAAGTGTCGAAAACCCTGTACAACTAGTTAAACTGGCACACTCTGCTATGCCCATAGAGGATTGAGAAAATGTTGTTGTAATTGTTACTACAGATGAATCAGTGTTTGGTTGTTGCTGATTCTTAGTTAATGAGCATTGTTTTGTGACGTAGAGCAGTTAATCAGATCATGTTGTGAACACTGGAACATTTTGCATGTCATGTTTAGTCTTGTATTGGATACGTAACCTGTCAGCGTAGTTCTCTATCTGAGTATTCAAATCCTAAAATGTATTCATATGCTGCCTACCAACGACGATGGACGTGGGAACGTCCTATACAACGATTAATCTTTAGGATGCGTCAGCGAGATCAGTCCAATGGGCTCAATACCACGTTTTGATCACGGCCCAGAGCAGCGAGTTTCCTTCAGAGGCCACCAGTCTAACTAATAACAATACCACTGCTCAAAAAAAAAAAGACTAATAACAATACCAAAGATATTAACATGGTGCTGACACGGTACATTCAACATATATTTAAAAAATTAAAATTTTAAAAGAAATTAAAATCCTTTCAACATTTCTGAAAAGCAACCGAAAATATTGACATAGAGTATTTAAAATATTGATACAATATAAATAATTGGTCGCCCATGCATTTGCACGGTTAATCTATATATATTATTGTAAGGATTAACTAGTTAAATGCCCATGCGCTGCAACGAGGCATAAGAATCAAAAGATATGGAATAGTAAATCAAACTCATGACAACCAGCTAGTTTAGAACACTACTAAAATAACGACATGTAATAACGGATATTTTGCCACTGTAATAACTGCTAAAACGACCGTCACTACGTAAACGTTATTACAGTGGTCCATTTTCAGTATCGGCACAGACCGACCATAAGTCAAAATGTTCTCAAATCATCATTCATAACACAATTCACAGATATATATATATATATATATATATATATATATACACACACAATAAAAAGTAACAAGTTTAATACAAATCATCATTGTTTATCCGGCCATTACAGCTCAAGTTGCTTAAGTCTTTCCTCCTCGGCCTTGGTATTTTCTCTAACTTGAGCACCGACCCGTCTTTGCCCTATGTAATCACGAAATAATTCATCCGTCCAGATGTCACTAGTGGGATCATGATCTGCACCTTCGAAATGCACCTCCCGAAACAAGAAGCGAAGCAACTTAGCTGCAATCAGTTCGAGAACACTAGTTTCGAGGTGGGAATTATTCTTCGGTGGATACTTCGTTGGCTGAACATAGAATTGACAAATTATTACAACTTTTATAGGTAAACAAATAAACATAGCAATATTTAAAATGAAGTCTTGTATATTTACATTTCTCCATACGGGAGGACCTTCCGTACGGAAAGTGGTGTAAGTCCCTTTGTTAGCGGATATGTACCTACACACATAGTAGCCACAATACACGCTCCTATGATGCTGCTTTGCACACTGTTTCAAACAAAGTAGAATCGTAAGATGCATCACACGGAGATATGAATAAAATAAAATAAAATGTATTACAACTCAATAATAGTACCAGGAATTTTTTTGTGCAACATTGTCCTCCTCCGTTTAGGGTGCCCCTCACTACCAAGGTCGATGTAGAACTTATATGCACTCGTTAAGAAAAGCCAAAAACTTAGTAGGATATCATAAAGACAATGTGTTAATCAAAGTCTTGAACTTACTCGTCTAGGACATTCAAGAAGTCCTTGTATTGGCTCGAGTCATAATCTAACAAGTCAAGGACCTAGACCCCCGCAAGCTTTGGATATATGAGAAAAGCAATCCTGTGATCACTATATAGAAATACAAGATTAATTGATTAGTGTATTTGTATAACATTGAACTGTGCTCTAAGCAAGAGGATAATAAAACTTACTTAAAGTTGTAAGGAGCCATAATCTCGGCATGTAGTTTCTTTTTTCACTTAACTTCGTTCCGACCAATGACGGGTCATTGTAGTTAAAAACCGGATTAAGAATTGTCTTTATCGGTGTGATTACACAATCCAAGCATGGAAAAATGATAGACATATTAGTATGCACGGGTAATTGCTTTGCGTATAAATAAAGACGTTTAAAACACTTACATGCACCAGAAAATGATGAGGGTGGCATCGAGGCGGTTAAGATGATACATAGCATGTATGTCCTCAAATGGCACATGCAAATCAAATGCCCCTTGTCCAAACACATCTCCAGGTATCTTAGCAGCGATGAATTGGACACTTTTGCTGCATGCTTTGAAGTACCAGTCGTGAAATTTGAGGTATATCCAATCCTTTTTTTTCACCTAATCATGTGGTAGGAGCGGCATGCCACGGCTATGCTTGGGGAAATTGTCTTCCGTAAGATCCCAACCTCCTTCCGTGACACCAGCGAGCAGAATGGGTATATGTGGCACGAGTTCTTCCGTGGTAGACTTGTAGGAGTCTTTCATGCCCGTCAAGCATGTATCAACTGCGCAATAGATAAATCGATATTCTATGAATAACTATATGAATAAGTACATAACAATAAAAAGAATAGTACAACTAATATTTACCTAATTTCTTCTTGGATGGGTTGCCATCCTTCCTCGGAGGCGAAGGTGGAATGGGCTGGATCAAAGGTTCATGACTCTCTTCCTCTTGTGTCGATTGAGGTGGAGTAGACGAGCATCGAGTCGCCACCACCCCTTTGTCATATGGTGTGTGTGGAGATGGAGTGGAGAAGCCTCGTTGAGCGATCTCATCGCCATCCTCATGTGCCGGAGATGGGCTGAGGGAAAGGTTGGGGTTCGACAGATAAGCCATGACCATCCTCTTCTCCATGAGTGGGAGCATGTTGGGTTGAAGTTGGCGGCTAGAGACATAAATCTTGAGAGACCTCTTGCGAATCTTGCACTATATTTATAGTGGTCTCTCGTCGCGCCAAAGGACGAATTGATTAATAGCATCCTCAAGTGTTTCAATCCGGTCATCCTCATTGGGATAGTCAAGCTCACAAGAGAGATAGTTGTCCTCGACCTAGATTATTTGAACCCTAGCACACTCCGGAGGGATACTTACATCGTTAAATGTACGTTTGGGAATTGGTGACATCCGGAACCGAGCCATGATTGCTTGGAGGATGAGTTTGTGCACTCGTATTGTCAATACCGAGGTGGGATTCCGTGACACCCATACCTGGGAGGGGTACTGTGCATCCTGTACCAATCCCTGGATCGGTAGTTGGCACGCACAAACAGATAGTCTCAAATCAATACAGTACTAAAATACGAGTAAATACGAAGAACTTACCAAACACGGTTAAGTGACAATCCAAAGTATGCAGTGAAAAGGGCAACAACTGATCACTTGAATCATCCACAGGCAACTTGAGCATACGACGAAACTTAACCGTCTCTATCTCTTCTCGAGTTTATTCACTAAAAACCACAATGAACAAACCGTGAGTAAATAAGGTACTCAAGCAAGCTCCAAGACTACTCACACTACAAGGATTCAAGTCTAATGCCACCATTTTTGTCACAACAACATGACTTGTGTTGCAATACATAGGGTTTATCACAACGACACTCAATTTTGGTTGCTATTGGTCGATTTCCTGCCACCAACTGTTTAGTGTTGCAATTGAAATTTGGGTTGTTACAATAAGTAGGATATATGCAAGGAAGTTTGTGGCGTTGTAATTATGGTGCAGTTATTGCCACAATTTCAATGTTGGTTGCAAGAGTTGTCCATATAGCAACAAACATAAAATGTTGGTATTGGAAAAGTGGTTTGTTGCAATAGAGCCAATGTTATAGCAACAAAAAAACCTGATGGTTGCAAAAGCAGTCCTCGATATCGCAATGAATAACAATGTTGTTGCAAGAGTCTTACATATAGCAACGAACACGAGTGTCGTTGCGAGGAATAAGATTATGTTGCAACAACCTTACTATACTTGTCAACATTCTTGATGAGCTCACACAAGACCTTCTCGAACACGATGGCATGTTCAAGATTATCATTAGTATGGTCCGGTCATATTTGAACCTCACGGGCTTTGTCCCAAGTCGGAGTCCCAACATAGCCCATGACGAGGACCGAGCTGCAGGCATCACGGACCAGGGCGGTTTCGGAAAAAATTTCTCTACGAACCATTCGTAACAGTCAACGTGCGACCCCAGCGTGGATTAGCAACACGTGGACATGGTAAGGCATCGAACGGAGCAGCAACATGTAGACGACGCTTTCAGCTCACGGCTTTCGGCTCTCCAAATGCAATGCCCTCGACTTCGTATTGATCAAGGCTCTAAGTTTTTTTTTAAAAAAAGTGCATGCATCATCAAGGTCTTAATCGGGATGTCTTACGCCGATTCTTCTTTGCCCTAAGACGGCGCCGTATTGTTTAAGGCTCGGACCTGTTTTGCTCGCCGCGACCTGGGCTTTATTCTTGGGCAAATTCCTTATCAACCATCCAATAAAGTTCAAGTTCCTTATTAACCACTCTAAATTTTGAAGTTCCTTATTAGCCATAATTCTTATCTTTTGTTCCTTAAGTGCCACTACCATCCATTTAAGAAGTTAACAGTGTTAAATAGATGGGAGAAAGACTGATTTGCCCCTATTGTAAGTTTATATATCTAAGTTTACTTATCAGCCAGTTTGCACATCTATATTATAGCTTTATTTATGGAGCGGACAATATAATAATATTGGCATTTTTTATAAGAGTTGAGAAACAAGCAGATGCATAGATAAAAGTCACTAGATATCAGTTTACCAAAGCACCTTTTGTTTGCACCAAAATCAGCATACATGACACTACAATATTATATTAGGATTGTTTTTTGTGATGCATACAATTTCCAAAACACTATAGTAGTGCTGGTTAGACATCAGAGTATTTTTTTTATTTTTAGGATCAGTGCTTTGCATGATTACCTCTCTGCTTGGTGTGATTAGATTTGACTTCCACTGGATGCCATAAGGAATCGTGATGAGGTTCCCACTCTGCTTCATAATGACAGTTCTTGATGACTTTGCATATATTAGTTATGGATGATTCATACAGCTTTTTTCTGTATTACTTAGTGTTTTAATTGAGATACCCCTGTCTAGAAGAAAACATTAAAGCTCCAGGGGCCATCAAGCGAACCAAATGACAGCAAATGCTTTAGATCTTGCTGAAGTTAAGGAGCACTTGCTTCAGCTCATCAATTCTGAAGTGTTTATAGAATAGAAAATGTTTCTTTCTTGTTACAAGTGTACCCTGTTACTTGCTTCTTGCCTGTCAAACAAAAAGAGATAGTGCTAAGAGCTGTGCAAAAAGACAAACCCATGATGAATTAATATAAGCTCTTATTCTCAAACAAAAAGAAGTTCTTGTTTCCTCATATATAATTCAGAACATTGAGCTGTAACAAATTAATGCATTCAATACGTGGCATAATTCAACATTGGAACCCTGAGTTACAAAAGGACAAGGTAAAAAGTTTAACTAAAACATTCTTCAAGTACATGGCGTAGTGACATGATTCTACACTGAAACCTAGAGTTACACAAAAAAGTCATCATCGTCGTCGTCTTCTCCAATGCGATTGAGAAGAGGATTCACACCATCAGCTGTATATGTGTCATCAAGTTCATCGTCATCCTCATCTAATATGTCCGCATCATCTGGTTCAGCCCTGGATGCGGCACGTGCCTCTTCAAGTACACAAGCATCACCAGTTACACCTTCCAGGTCGGACCTTCTCCAATTTGTCAAATCAACCCGAGGGCCTTCAACATCCGTAGGTTCCAATGGTATGGCAATTGAGTCCACGTCTAGATCAATGACATTATGTTCTTTGCTCTGTACATCACTCATGGCAAACAAGTTCCTAGGATTAATCTTGAGCACACAATCTAAGTTTTCCTCTTTTCTTCTCGAGCTCCCGGCCATGGATGCGTTCCTCCAAAATACTCTACATCCGAGCCACCTCCCCTCCTCCTTCCATTACGGACGGATGCGTAACAAGCTCCTCAACCCATTCCCTCTCTCTCCCCCGCTTCCCTCCCCTCTCTCTAGGCGCACCCCCGAGCTCCATGAGCTTGGCCATGGCGGTTGTCCGGAGGAAGAAGAAGAAGTGTACCATATAATTTCTATTTTGCGGTTAGGCCCCTCCGCTTTCACAAAATCTTATCCCTCAACCCCGTGGTCCACCATAGACTAAGCCTATAGGCCCGGTCCATAGACCCATGGACTTGGTCCACGAATTTTCAGAATAAAAATAATTCCGAAAATTTCAGAAAATCCTAGCAAATGCATTTTTGCATTTAAGCCCTCGTTCTTATTCTTTATTGTGTTTAGGTCCCCGGATTTTTACAACAAGACCCTCGAACTTTTTGGAAATTATCTTTTAGGTCCCTAACATTTTACAAAAAGGTCCCTCCAAACTTTTATGTAATTACAAATAGGTCCCCGTGATCTTAAAAGTATTTACATAAAGATCCCCGAAACTTCCGGCCTTCATAACTTTTGATCCGGAACTCCGATTCGGGCGATTCTTGCGCTCACGCGATCTTCCCAACACAAGGAATATTTTGCCAGCCACCATAATCCCATTCCATCATAATAATTTCCCTCCTAGCCCCCTTAATCTCCCACCTCCACCGTACGGAGCTCGGCGCGCGTCCCTTTTATAGGCGCGGAGCGACGGGGGAGCACGAAAGCTCGCGGGGAGGCGGCGCGCGGCAGTGGTTTGGCGGCCGGTGGCAGCTTGCGCTGTCAGCACGAGTGTCGGGAAGATGCACGGGAGAAACAGGGGGAAGACGACATGTCCTCGCTCGGTCGTGCGCGTCCTTGCGCGAGGTAGGAGACGACCCGGTGCGGTCGTACGCTCGCCGGGGGCCGCGCCCTCGTCTCGGGCCTTGCGCCCGGGGTGGGCCGTGCCCTGGCCGGTTGGGCCGCACGCTTGGGTGGGCTGTCGGGAGGAGATGGGCTGCGGTGGGTCAAGGGGGAGAAGGAGTGGTGGGCTGGCCGATCTGGGCCGTGGGGAGGGAAAAGGAGGAAATTGGCCCTATGGAGGAGTGAGAAAAGGAAAAAGATTTAATCTTTTTCCAAAATTTTGGAATTGAAATTTGGAGCGAATTTGAACGGAGTCGGAGTTTAAATTTGGAGCAACACTCACAAACAAATTAAAACAAATTTAAAACAAGCAATCACTTTTCAAGATAGATTTTATTATTCATTAAAATGTCAAATTTTCCTCTCTAGTTTGATTTATTCATGAGGTTTCGTTTTCGAACTTTTGTGAATCGCAAAATAAATTTTAAAAAAATTAAATTAGTCACAAATTTTGAATTTGATTTAAGTTTAAAATTTTCGGGTGTTACAGATTCCGGAACCACACAAGGTCGGGGTCATGTTTTGGATTATTTTGGATGAAGTGGAAGTAATTTTGCACCCACCAATCATGACCCGGAGCTTCGACTAGTGGCCCACCACACCGACTACATTCACTTGTACCCGTAGTGCTCGTCGATGGCCCATCTTTCAACTTTGCCTTTGACGAGACCCCACGCGTAGGACCTCGATGTTCATTTGTCCCGATGGCAGCGAGTAAGTTGGTCTTTCGTTGGGGACAGAATAAAAATGCCATCCTTTTCCTGTGTGGCTAGCTGCTTCATTCTTTGCAAGACTTCGCCGACCTCTTAGTTTTTTCGAATCAGCTGCCCATCGTGAGTTGACTTTGAATGTCCAAGCACCCAATTGTGGGTACGTTCACCGCAATGATCAAGGGGGTCCGGTTTCCTAGCTTGTCGTTGATGTTCTTCCATACGCCTCCATTTCTTCACTTTAGCTTCGATAGCCGCCAGGTCCGAGATTAGGACGCAACTTGTTCTTCTAAGTCGGGTTCTTGAAAACCTCACTCTTCGGTTTGGCTTCGACGAGAATAGAGTCTAGTGGCAAACGCCCGCCAATCATCGGGCATGATGAACCCGTATGTCTCAAATGACGTGAGGCCCTTCCGTAGAAACTTGGTGTTAAGTGTGGTCCTGAACGTCCTAAGGCATGTTCCCATAGTCTTCAAAGTTGTCGTCTTGGCACGTTCGAAGGTCTCATGAGGGAATATGTAAATTTTGCTCAAGATGTTCCATAATTGCTCCTTATCTTCCTTCGGCACAACAAGCAAGCTGTCATACTTGATGTTTATTTTTTGTCCAAACCCGAGTAACCACGGTCAACTGCGCCAAGGCGCGTTGACTCCCTCGAGCTCCATTGGTGCCCCATCCTTGTCTAAGGTCTGTTACATTGCAAATTTTTGTATTCAACTTGTTCGTATTTCTTCGCCCTCTCTTTTAATTTTGTAAGTTTGATGAGGTGGGAGCAGGCAGATCCTCCGGTTCCGATGTAGCGGCCTCTTCAACGAAGAGGCGTCGAGCACTATGGCGAGGGACATGAACCTCATCGTCCGGGATAGGAACCTCATCGTCCGGATTGTAATCCGGATCCGGCACCTCAAGTCGTTGGCTCTTAGCACACGGAGGATCCGAGAGGGAAGGTTCCTTGAATGATGTCTCTTCATCGGAACCGCCTTTGCGTCCTCACAAAAACTGCAACGAGTATAGGTTCCCAACCGCCCCTTTTCCTTCATCTCGTTGCTAGGGTTACGTATTTGGAACAAAAGGATAATAAATATTGGCACAAATTACACATTTGTTGGATTTGCTCCAGAAAAATAGGCAGAAAGTAGAAGAAATAGTGGGAATTAATTTACAAAATCAAACAATTTATACTACATATACGCCAGAATAGGTATAGCATCAAAATCATACAATACAGTAGGTAGATGAGGAGGATTGACATACAATGTAGAACACTTTCATAAGAAAGGCAGGTGCACATTATGCAATGCATACCGCAAATTATACGACCTCGAGGTAAATAGGTCAAGATACTTGGGTATCCATCGGAAAATCAAATATAATGTGTCATACACATCACAAAGATGATCTAGTAGATACCCAAGCATCCGATCATGTCTAGCCAAGGTCATTCGTGTTGCAAGTATGTCTTACATTTTTTTGTACCTACCTTCCAAATGAAAGACACCCTACATCTTATATTGATCCCCTATCTACCCCTTGTCCTATATATAAAGATGCTTACCAAAAGTCATCATCTGCAGGAAAATAAGGATATTTTTCAAGACTTAGTTGAAAGACCGAGAATTAATTTACAAAATCAAATAATTTATACTACATATACGCATGGCAACAGAATAGGTATAGCATCAAAATTATACAATACAAGAGGTAGATGAGGAGGATTGACATACAATGTAAAACACTTTCATAATAAAGGCAGGTGCACATTATGCAATGCATACTGCAAATTATACGACCTCGAGGTAAACAGGTCGGGATACTTGAGTATCCAGCAGAAAATCAAATATAATGTGTCATACACATCACAAAGATAATCTACTACATACCCAAGCATCCGACCATGTCTACCCATGGTCGTATGAGTTGCGATATGTCTTGCATATTTTTGTACCTACCTTCCTAATGAAATACACCCTCCTACATTCTATATTCATCCAACATCTACCCGTTCTCCTATATATATATATATATATATATGCTTATCAAAAGTCATCATCTCTCGGAAAATTAGGATACTTTTAAAGACTTAGTTGAAGATAGATTTTTTGCTCTCGGTGCGGGTTGCCGAATCAACAACCATCCAATGCTATCATTAAGGTCTTTGACTCGTATGCCAATATGTTTCCAACATCCGAGGATGTGGTCCCTGCTGCCATACTCATCTCACTTAGCCCGCTTTTATCATCGAGCATGGCTAGACGAATGAGATGGGAGAAAATAAAGGAAAGAAGGGGAAGTAGAGAGAAAAGGAGAAAAAAGAGGAAAGAGAGGAGAAAAGATGGGATGAGAGGAAGAAATACAGGAAAGGGGGAAGTAGGGAGAAAAGGAGAAAAAAGGACATAGAGGAGAAAATAGTGGTCTAGCATGAAATAGAGAAAATAGAGGACCAAAGTAGGGGAAAGAGAGGAAGTGAGGAGAAAATAGGGGAAAGAGGAGAAAATGGGGAAATCTTCGGTAGCTACCATTTTATATGGCTACCATGAATGTAAAGGCAATAGCCATAGAATATATGGCTACCATACATTCAGATTTACTCACATTCAGATTTAAACACCCACATCATAAAAAAAAACAGCGTATACCCTACTTATGGATGAAATTGATAAAACCAATATACCCTACTTATACCAGTTCCGCGAGCCATGAGCAAACAAAATACAATATCTTATGGATTAAAAAAATAACAATACCAAGTATAGCCTATCATCAACAAAATAAACATTTCAACTTATATACTATTAGTATTAACTCTAGTAGAAAAGTACATATGCCTACATTTGAAAACATTAATCAATTTCTTTATTCATTTCACATGATACAAAAACATTACTCAATTTCTCTAACACATTCGGTTGGTCCGGTTTCATCCACATCTTTTTATAATCATAGCAAAGGCAGCCATATAGAAATAGGCCAGGCATAACTAAGTAGAGAACATAACTCAAGGTTGTGTACCCTCATAACAAAAAAATCAACATGTTCTCTCGCTGGGCTAATCGACTTCGTGCTCGGGGTGGATGACAAGCACAAGTATCTTGTTGATGACAAGCACAAGTTTGATGATAACATTGTGAACTAGCCACTATGAACACTATGTTCAAGGATCAATTTAGCATAAGAATAATCATGCCACACTACTGATTCATAATAGACTAATTTCAATAATTTAGCCGTAGAGAACACTAATTAATAACACTAATTCACAACATTCATCAATCATCGGAGAACATATTAACGCCATTGAGACAAAAATGTAGAGCACGGACCGGGGAGGGCTCGCCGTCGGGAGAGGGGGAAGGCGTACCAAGGAGGGCTCGCCGTCGGGGAGGGGTCGAGGAGGGAGGGGGAATGCGTACCAAGGAATGCGGTGAGGAGGGAGGTGCTGTCGGATAGGGAACATTATGTCTGTTTGACTACCGTTGTCTATGACAACTCTGCTGATTTGCCAATTGTCAATGTTGGCCTTGATCACGAAAGCGTCCGTGTGTGAGAAATTCCTAAGCTCTAAATCTGCTTCCGAGAAAGTAATCGGCATGTGCGACCACTTTGACTTCTTTTCGTTGCTTTCACGTCCTTGACGGCCTTGAGTGCCCGGGGGCGGTGGGCGAAGGTACTTGAAATCGTGACGACGAACCTTTTTGCTTGGTGTTCTTTGCTTCTTTTGCCCTTATTGCCTTGCTTCACTGCTGCTGCGCAGCGCTTTACCTCGCTTGCTAGCTCTTTATGCTTACTCTTTTCTTTGATCAACCGATGCATTAGGCTTTGACTTGCTTCGGTGTTGGGCCACTTACAGCTGGTCTTTGGTCGTGAGCTTGCGGTAGTACCGACTTCCGACCTCGTAGCGAAGCCGACCCTTGAACGAGTTGAGCTGCTTCCGCGACTCTTGTGGATCCGAAGATCATGAGCTTGAACCTCGAGCTCACGCACGGTGGGCGCCATTGTTGGTGTACTAAGGGCCAAGAGAAGATGGCACTTAGTACGTGGAACACATGATATGAAAGTATGCGAGGTAAAAAGAATAGGTGGCGAGATAACGACTCTTGATAGCGAAGTTAACTCGATGATTACATGTGTCTTTATAAGTGACTCTTGGTGTTCTTTTATAGTCATAGGGAACCACAACTTTACATGACCATTCCACCCTTGGCCAACCGCCCTCGGTATTACCGAGAGGCGGTAACTCCGAGGGCAATTCGGACAATGCACTCGCCACGCGTGATAGGTGGCTTAGCCGATGCCGGGCTAGAGAGCACTACAGGGTGATGCTTGACCTAAGCATCCGGTCTCCGGCTGGGTATCAATCCGACCGGCTTGGTGGCTTCGCCGCCGATCCGTACCCTGCTTCACGACGCGCGGTCGACTGCGGCGCTTCGTGCCATCGCCTTGCCTTCTCTCCGTCGGGTTACCTACGCATTCATTACATCCGTCGAGATTAGTTATTAGGAAAAAACAAAGGGCTTAGGCTTGGGCCTGTTCCGCGAGAGGAAAGAAAATAGCGGGGTGGGAGCATGTGCTCCGCGCGAGGTGAACTTCGTGCTAGGCCCCCAACACACCCTTTTCATGATCTCGTATATGCAATATGTACTTCATGCTAGGATTGATCTTTAGATTAAATAGTAAACCTTAAACATGATTCTCTTGCTGATCCTCATGGATTCGATATAAACCTTCTAATACTCTAAGGGAAAAAGGCTACAATGTACATCGTCCTCTTGTGGTATATAAGTGGGTGCGTATATATGACCAATAGTGAGCTCGACGGCGAGATGGAGGCGGCGACGGTCGAAGCTACGATAAATGGCAAAATTTTCGACGATCCTGCGGATGAAAATCGATGGTGAGCGCACTAGAAGGTAGAGGAAACACTTGCGCACCATAGGGTTCAAAAACCATGGGAAGAAGCTCACCGACGGTGATGAATTTGATGCAGCGGCGGTGGCGGATGGTGGCGATTCTCTGCGAAAGATGGGCTCGATCCGGTGAGCTAGGGTGTCTCGGTGACGAGGAGCGACATGGTGAGCTTCGAGGCTTGATGTGGAGCTTTTTGTGGCTCTGGATCGGACGGGGCGATCGGAGATTGGCGACCGGTGGCAAGGCGAGAGGTGCGACGGAGAGCATGAGAAAGGAAGCGATAAGGCCAGCTTAGCTTTTATCCGGTCGGGGAGGTGGTGAAGCGAGGCAGCTGCATGGCACGCGCTGCCACGGTGCCCACGGTGGGTGGCGCTCAAAGAGAAGCTAGAGAGAAAAGAGAGGCTCGCATGTGGGCCTCACGCGGACATTGTGCGAGAAAGGCCCTCGCGTTTTGACAAAGTTGAAAAACGTGTTTCCTAGGCTCGAAAAATTATGCTAAAATTTAGGAAGGGAGATAAAATTATTTTGATTCTTTTTCCTTATAGGATGAAGTCTAAAATCCAAACGATTTGTCGGATAAAAATTCCAACTTTAAAGAATTGCTTTTGAACATCAATTTCAATGAAATTTTCAAAATGAAATTTAAATCAAACACCCCAAAAATGCATTGCAAGTAAAACCACATGAAATGATGCTCATGACATGAAATGCACATTTATTTTTAGTGGGGTTGTTACAACTAGCCTAGGTTCCCGCAATCTCCGTCCGATCTGGGTAGTGAGGAGAAAGAAAGGAGATGAGTGGCGGCGGATGAGGTCGTGGGTGGAGAGAGTGGAGAGGTCTGCTGGAAATTAGGGTTTCACAACCTCTTAATAACCTTTCAACCAAAATTTATAGAGAAGCCCCTAGAATGTAGATTTTTGTGATACATGTCTTGGTTTTTCCCGTAGAGGACCCCGACTTATTCAAGTATCACCCTAGTCCATTATTTTTGGAGAAACGTCCCCGGGAATTACGAAAATTAACATCGGTTTAGAGAAAATTGTAGGGACTCAAAATAAAATTGAAGAAAAATTCTGAAAATTGTATAAACATGAAGTTTTTCCAATTTAGTTCTCGATATTGCAGGAAATTCGCAAAAAATGTGAAGTTTTTGTGTTTTAGCTCTGTGAATAATTCAGAAATTCATTGGCGATCTGGAATTTGCATAATAATCCCCTATGATTATGAAAATTACCATGGATTCAGGAAATATTAGAAATTTCTAGGCCTGTATCATTTTTGCAAATAACACCTGGGATTATTTGAATATTGACTATATTATTTATATTATACCGTTTTTAATGGTATAGATGGTTTTTCATGCAGAAATGCAATAAATAACTTAAAGATGCAATTTTTGTTATACTACCTTGCAGATGTCCCCTGTTATACACGAAGTAATCCTTGGCATAATGAAGCATCTCATCATTCAAGAAGAATAGGTGCTATTGACATGATCCTGGAGATGGCATTAGTGGGAGAGCAACCCATGGAATGAATTTCTTACATATTTTTCATGAAGAAATACAATCATCAATATTCGCTGCAGGAATATATTTACACACTAAATTTGAGCATGAATCTTGAATGAATGCCGGATAAATTTGCATTGAAGGAAAGAGGAGTACAACACGAAGTTGTAAACTAGAAGCTATATTTTGCTTGAAGTAAAATGAGCATTCAATTGATATTACGGGGACCACTGCATATATCGGTGAAGCAACTCCTCGTTTCTATATCTCATGAAGAGAGCATCATGAAGATGAAATCATCACTATAAGCGCCCATAAGCGCGCATATATAATGAGGAAATACGGAACAACCATGATATGGTATTGCATCATCTTGAAAGATAAATTTGGGAGAGAATTGAAGTATTGTTAAGAACATTTCCTCTATGCTATTATTTCTCTTCCGAGAACCCAGGTCCGAAAACAAAATCCATGGCACAAATTCTTGCAGCATTTACATTGGGTCAATGAATAAAGCAATTTAAGATGGATCATAAACAATGGTGAAGTCATAAGTCATGAAGACTTATACTCTACTTATAAATGTAGAGTGTATTTCTGGCAAGTCATACTGAATAAATACGAGATAATCAAGTGGATTATGTAAATCCATATGATGAAATCCTCGAAGGATTTGAAAGTCTCACGAAGAGCATCTCACTGAAGTGATACATTCATGAAGAAGAATCACCGACCGAATAGACTCATGAAGACCATCTCATAGAATAGATACATTCCTGAAGGAATAAGTCAATGAATGACTTTACCAGTCAAATTATGAATAAACACCATTGATCCATGAAGGATTTTGACCCGGTGCGATATGGAATCATAAGTACTTCACAGGTACATATGAGCAATAGAAATATGATTCATATAATTCCATGAAGGTATTTGGTGTAAACCCCAACCAGAAATGAAGACCGGTGTATGATCTCGAAGATCTCGGTAGAATGTTGTATTATTGCAGCAACTTGTATGAAAGCATTATCCTACGAAAGGACATACGTGTATGAAGCACATTTCTCTATTACTCTCAAGACTTTGAACACGAAGTTCAAGGAATGTCCATGTGAGGGGGACCATATTAAATAATATTGATCATAAAGATCATATTTGCTATTCACGAAGAACAGACTATCATAATAACCATGAAGGTTGTGTATTGTACTCTTTTTCTTTGTGAGTCTTACTCGCAAGTTTCTCACCGAAGGTTTTTGACGAGGAAATACATCTACTAGCAAGATACAGCTTGACACTAACTATGTGGCATTGGAATGAGTTAAGAAAATCTTCCAGACATCCGAGAAGAACTGAAGATCTCACATTATTCAAGAAGAATACCAGTTTAAATATGTCAAAGAAGCAGCCGGTCAATAAAGCAACCGATCATTGCTACATCGACAAATTAATCAGAAATCATCGCATTATTTGAAACTATCAAGAAATGTACATGGCTCAGAAAATTGTCAAGTTGTATATTGATTACTTGTGGAGTGACATATACTCCATCCCCTAAAATTATCGATGAAGATAATAGAGTTTGTATCGCACAAATACAATCGAGATACATAAAGTCGAATTGGACAGAACATATATTATCTAAATTCTTCCACACGCATGATTGCAAGAGAAGGCAGAGATTTTGGTAACCGATGTCCGATCTTGTGACAATCTCGCAGATATGTTCATAAAGGCCTTATCAACTTGCACTTTTGACAAGTGTTGGCTTGGTATTGACAGACTTAGAGAAGTGCATGGAACATGGGAGAACTTTCTTAAGTATATCATATTCCCGG
This sequence comes from Chloris gayana, assembly GCA_031894775.1. Taxonomy (NCBI): domain Eukaryota; kingdom Viridiplantae; phylum Streptophyta; class Magnoliopsida; order Poales; family Poaceae; genus Chloris; species Chloris gayana. The sequence continues at coordinate 195,028 of JAUNZO010001231.1, read as the reverse complement.
ATGAATAGAATTATCTCAAAGATAATTCATATTGATCATGTAGATCAATAAGTATTAATCACGAAGATTAAAGTATTATACTCTTTTTCTCTTATGAGTTTTTTATATGAAGTTTTCTCATTAAGGTTTTTTGACGAGGCAATGCTTGCAATACAAGTAGTGGTAATATGTGCTATTTTCTCTATTTTTTTCCACTGTGTTTTTACGGAGTTTTTATGAGGCATATTTATCACGATAAAGAGCCAAAGGGCGAGTGTTGTAAAACGCTATTGGGCTAGGCCCACCTTCTCGATGAAGGCCTCCCGGCCCATGTGGGCTGCTTTATCGAATATGGACCCAACACGCAATAGAGTTCTACCTTTATAAATAGTTGAGGAGACACTCCATGTAACCACGCGAGAAACATTGAATAAAGAATTCGTCACCTCTATTTCCGTATGCAATTTTACTTTTGTGTTCACGTCTAGATATACGTGGCTCTGATCACTCCGGTTTCACAACATGAGCCAGTGTCCATGGAATTTTCTCGGTCAGGAATTGTACAATCTCCTTGTCTGCCGGCCTGAGTTACCCTTTTTTTTTTTTGTAATCGTTTTTAAATGTTAATTAACTGGTGTTCACGTTTCGAGTATTTAGATCTACACTAGTCACAGTTATAAACCATTACATGACTTGTATTTTATCTCCCTTATTATTACAAAACATGATCGCAAAATAGATCCTAGAAACGAGATACTCTAGAAAAATGATATTTACTAGGGTTGAAAGCAGTGAGGATAATTTCCGAATCCGATCCGATCCGAAACCGTTATTTGAGGTTATGGAGGAGTATTTGAGGTTTTTGTGCGGATATAGATAATCCGAATCCGATCTTAGGCGGATGTAGGATAGGTAATGGTATTGATAAAATCCGATGGATAAAGGTTATCCGATAATTATAAATAGATTATCCGATGCTCATAATAGGATTAACCGATGATATTTTTGACCCACAAAAATACACCACCTAACGCTATAAGCCTACAAGGCTACAACCCAACCGGCTAGCCTATTTATATAATTATGTGGATCGCGGCTCATAATAATACTTTACTATATATATTTTATTTTATTTTATACACTTTTTTGGTATAATACAGATTGGGTTGTGTGGTGTTTTGCTTGACTGAAATCAATTTTTTACATATACTCTGTATATATTTTGCAAATTCTTAACAAGCATATATTTCTCTAGTGAAAGAGGTATTATATCCGATAATTTTAAGTCCGCTTCCGATCCGTCTCCGCCCCGAATCGTACCATCTCTGACTTCCGAAAAAATCCATATTCGAATCCGTATCCGTGTATTATTCGCACCGCTCCGAATCCGATAAAAAAAATAAGGATTAGGATATGGAAAAGACATTATCCGATCGGATCCGATCCGCTTTCATCCCTAATATTTACACACATTCAGACTCAGACTACTACCGTCGTTCACACTCAGATTTTTACCAATCTCACAGCCAAAGACCCGACGATGTCGTCGTCTCAATTGGTGGCTGCGGTGCAAACCCAACAATGGTTGTTTGGCAGGAGGCCGTCGCACCCACCGACTCCGGCACAGGGTTCAGTGTCCTCCTGTACGGTCCAAACCACTTGGCCATCGTGAACCGCCGTTTCCTCCACGGCGGCACGCTGAACCCGCGGCTTTTAAGTGACCGCCTGGCCGCTGCTGACGCGACCTTTACCACACGCCGCATGTCCTCCGCCGGCGCCACGAGCACCTCCGGTAGCGCCGCGTGCACGGCTTGGAACTCCGGTGTTGCCCGGGCAACCTCGAACTCCGCCGCGAACCCGACGTCCACGATGAATCGTCTCTCTGCCCAGACAATGACATCGATGTACTCGTAGTTCCCGGCTGCCATGTTGCTCGACTTGTCCCACCGGACCTTGCAGAGGCCGGCGTCGTGGCCGCGGTCGCGCAAACTCGACATCACGGCTCGCTGGAACGCCGGCCGGTTCCGGGTGGGGCTGCTGGTCTCTTTCCGTCCTCTAACTGACGCCATTACGTCGGCAGTGAGGCGACTGGACAGGTCGTCAGATTTACAGGCCTTTTCAAGAATTCTTTTGATCTCCATGGCAACATCGGCCGCAGCTGCCAACGATGATCTGGTGCTCGTCTTGTCGCCGTTATCATTGTCCTCGCCGTCCGATTCTTGATCCACGGTGAGGGGAACGGTGGCGTCTTCCTCGAAGAGGTACTCGTGGACGAGGCTGGAGAGCGCGGCCGCCTCGTGCACGCTGCCGCTAGTGTCGACGTCGCTGCTCGGTAGGACCGCAAAGCGCGCCCGGGCGGCGGCGTCGAGGGGTGGGTAAATAAATGGTGTCCAGTGTCTCGTGCGTCCTACCTATCGGAGGGACAGGAGTTCTCCAAGATATGTGCTTCCATGTGTGTAGGGAAACGTTCATGACCGCCGTTTATGGACTGTAAGTAACACCGGTTGGGAAGTAAACGGATGTTGGTCCGTCAGCAGTGCTTGTTTTGATATGTGCCTTCCAACAGATATACATAGACAGCTGCTGTTATTAGTTGCTTTGATATATGCCTCCCAATAGATATACTTACACAGCTGCAGATGAGTGAGTTCCTCACCAATTGTGTGACGTTACTGGACCTTTCGTTCTATTTAATTGGCTCCCGTGGGCAGCCAAAGTTGTTAAGAGTTCATCAGTATCTTGCACCCCAGGACGTAGCTCCCGTCATGTCTCAATCCAGCAGTTCAAGGGTTCGAAGGCCATCCCTGCCTCAACAAGAACTTACATGTGTCCTAATTGTAACGTGGTTGTGATGACTCAGCTATGTAGAAATAGAGACAGCCCTAGTTGATTCATTTACTGTAAACAATATGCAGCTTGTCATGTATGACGGCTCTGATGATAAGGACCTTATTCTGATGGATCACACTCCCACTGTTTTCCTGGAGAAGAGACGTTTCGAGTAGGGCTCCAAAATTATGCAAGTTCAATATGCATAATTGGTTCCTCTGTGCTGCTATCTATGTCGTGTTTAGTATAAGTAATCATAAATAAATTTGTCACCTTATGTGACATGTCTGTACTTATGTACGTGTGTGGCAGTTTGCTAATGTCAATGAGACATGTGCTTCAGACATATATGCTATAAAGTTTGTGGAAATTAAATATGTCATCATGCTTATACTCAATCTTATTGTCTCCCATATTTTTCACTAAATCATATCAGTGCAGCACAGGTAATATAGGTGTCTGAAAGCATCTCATTTTTATTCTTATCCTATGATTATCATCTCTGAAGTTTACAGCTCCCAAGACTAGATTCAGTGTTCTCTTTGCCTAAGAATATTACGGGGTGCTAATATAATGCCATCAAATTTTTTTGTTGGCGATGAGTGATCTTATTACTATGAAATATTATTTTGTAACAGACAAGAACAAACTCTCTTAGGAACATATCTGCTGGTCTAGCAGTTTTGAGAAAACAAGCAACAGATCTCGCATTCTAAATATGTACCGAGTCCATCCAACTATGAAACATTGCAGCACTAAAGGCCACAATCCCTTTTTAGATGCCAGTATGAAAGCCTAATGAGCATTAACTCCATGGAAATTTGACAGGATCGGATATCTAGGTTTATAAGATATTGTGAAAACAAAAATTATGAGACATGAACGTGCTAACCAAAAACGCCCATCTCTGAAGGCATGAACAGTAGACTGAATCTCGTGCATACAAACCGCTTGCGTCTAACACTTACAAACGCTTGCGTCTTATGCATACAAACAGCTGTCGTCATGTGCATACAAACAGCTGTCGTCATGTGCATACAAACCGCTGACGTCATGTTCATACAAACCGCCTGTGTCGTGTCCAGGCATATGCATTGTATCCATACTACATACATTCAACCGTTGTAAGAATATCCAAGTGGGCCTAATTGGTGTATAATTTCTGTACTAGGCCTATTCTCAAGAACATTAATCCGTCCACAAAAAATGGTAAAAATCTCTTTCCTGCATTCAGACGTCCATTCAAGAATTCAATTTAAGTGATTTTCTTTTATCTGTTGAATGCTTCAGTGGGTTCATCCATCTTCTTCGACGCGAGGGTATGTTCTAGTAGTAACCACCTAGCTATGTTTCTTCAGTTATCTCGGGCAAGGTGCTAAGCTTCATTCAACAACGACACAAGGTAGGCACCGGAGCTTCATTTAGCAACGACACAAGGTAGGCACCAGATCAGGGAATAACGTCGCTGTTGGGTTCATCCGGGGCACCGGCATGTTGTCGCTCCCTTGTGTTTTATGTTTCCCTGGTTTTTTATGGTGTAATGTTCCTTCTAATAAACATGGGCGTGCTTCACTGTTAATCTCATGCCTAGCATGCTGGAGACGGCATGAGGGCCTACATCACGCTTCAGTTAACTCATAAGCTTATTGGTGAAATGAAAGCACATAAGCACGAACAAAGGATTTATTGACTACATGCATGAAAGGCCAGAACGAGCCACATAATGGATTTATTTATTTAACAAACTAGTGCATTACATGATATATATGATCATTTGGAGTACAAGTAAGTGAATATGCTACTAACTATCGCTGCAACCCAGAGAATAGTAACCATCGTCCACTTAAGCATAGGGAAGGAATGGCCTGGTAGGGATCTGATTATCACAGATGACCCCAAGCACCTAGAAGACTTGCTTCAAGTATCGCAGCCTAGCTCCACCAGCATGAACTAATTCATTAGCAACCTGCATGGCAAGAGCTACAAGGACATCAAAGGTAACCACATAGAAGATGGCCTCCACGTCCCCAAGCACTGGAGATCATACGGGCAGATGATAAGAACAGAAAAACGAATACAGTGCATCCGATGCCTACATCCATGTTCTTGTTTATGGTTAAGAATCTGCTACTACTAGAGAGGAGTAAAGGGATGGAGAGTGTCCGAGTAGTGGGATGCTGAAATTGGGGAGAATTGTGCCTTTGGAGAACTAAAAACTCTAGTATTTATACACGATTGATGTTTGTAACCTGAACCACAAGAGTATTGGATAGGACTTGCCGCAAGGGGAAACTCGTGACCTGTTGTTACTCACCGCCATCTCCGTTAGCAGACGGACGAGATGCCAGCTCACTCGTTAGCTCAGTTACCCCAAATTCTCACGTTGTAAAGATGAACGGTAGATATATATGGGACGCCCGTCCATGTGGGCACCAAATCCGCATTCGTCAAGGGGTGCAGTGGCGCGCTTCGCTCGCCGGGCCGTTCCGGGCTTGGCCGGCATATTGAACCGTTGGAGGGGATGCATGTTGGCTTCGGCGACCGATCACTGCTTCTTCCTCCGCCAGATTGGACGCGGTGACTAGGCAGCTGGGCATATCTGTATATATGATGATTGGCATGTCAGTGAAGTGTCGACACACTGCGCCATTGTTAGCTCATTAGCGGCCAAATAGGAAGTTAAAGCGCTACAGTTGGAGCTAATCTGTCGTACCAACTTTTGCACGGGAACTGATTCAGCAAAGCTAGAGGGTCCTGACACTTACTGCAGAACTGGTATACAGTTAGATGAAAAACGGTTCATATCAGTGTCCAAGCGACAGTATCTCTTCCTTCACCTACTCGCTCACTCAGTGCCACATGACTGATGGAATCACAAAAACAGCGTCTAGTCATTACCTCCCCACCCACCCATTCTGACTTCTGAGCCGGCAAAACACATTACAGAAAAAGAAACAAAACCTCTAATCCACTGTCCAAGCCATTCATGGGCCAAATTCCAGGACATAAGTTTGAAATTCTCTTAATACATGGAAGTGGATCACCTTGTTCCTAGTAATTCATTCGATTTTCTAGCTTTAGTCTACACACTATTTTTCATTCTTTATTGAGTACTGATTTATTTAATTAGTCCAAAAACTTTAATATTGGAAACCCATCTAGAAAAAGTAAACTGTGTAGTTCAAAAGTTGCCAGAGAGGTTCTGTAGGGAATGGGCAATTCTATCATAATGATGTTGATTAAACATCTCAGGAGATGATAAAGCTGCATCAACGACACAAAATCACACACACGCGTAGGTGCATCCATATCCATCCCTGTCAATCAAATTGTCCTTTTACCTGTTATTCCTACTCTGCTTATAGTAACTAACAACAGAGTGTGAAACGTTGACAGAACTTGGAGTAACAAATCTTGTATTTACTAATTGGATAACAAATCTTATATTTACTAATTGGAGGCTCGTTTTCTTGCGAGGAAATATCCTAGTAATTATTGAAGATCTTTTTGGCAAATGCAAAATATGGACAATACTTGACTATTTATACGTCAAATTATTGTAGATCTTTTTCGCAAATGCTTCATTCAGGAAAAGTATAAGGTTTTTCACATTTTAAACTTAGATACTGTCTTTTATTTTATAAAGTGATGTTAACATTTAACGTTATTGTGTCATTGCATTCCGCTCATAAAATTATTTTTATGTTTTTCTTTGCAAACTCTTAATATAAGTTCAAAAGAGAACATTGGTATGCACATGTCCATGGTATTATCAAAGTCATGTACAGTACATCTATTCAAACAATTGCAGTACTTATCTTTCCTACAAGTCAACTCAATCAAACGCAAAGATTTTGCTGCTATAATGAGTTATGACACTAGAGTTGCATGAATAATCATTTCATAGTTATTCTATAATCAATATTTTCATTAATATTTAATATTTAAAAAGCTTTAAAAGATTGTTTGCCTGTGGGTATGCACGGGTTTGATGTGCTAGTTCAACTAATCACTTTGCTAGACCATTTGATCCATAATCATTCTCTCAAAAGAAATGGCTTATTCCATTTCTTCGAACTGTTTTTTTCATTAGTACTGATAGGGTGCCTCTTGAAGTATTCTCATACACCTTTGGTGAAATAAGCTTGATGCACCTTTTGAAAAACATAAAAAAAGAAGTTGATGTATCATGGTGCGCATGGGTAGGTTCAATCCAACCTCACGCTCCTTTTGAGGCCTCCACATTAATCGGAGGAAAAATCCTAAAAATTCTCACAAAAAGCAAAACATCTGCCTATCAAATAATCTATTCAACCATCCGTAACCATTAGGTCTAACATGATCGAAATTACTGACCTCTGCCATTATAAAAGATATCCAAAAATACATCCTAATAAGCCATCACTGTAAAGGAATAATAATAAAAAAACAAAACTCCATCCGAACAGCTTTGTTGCCCAGTTTTATCACGTAGCTATGCAAAATATGAACAATACTCTTTGTACGTCAAATTATTGCACATTTTTTTTGGCAAATCCTTCATTCAGGAAAAGTATTACAGTTTTCTCTTTTCAAACTTAGATAGTGTCTTTTATTTAATAAAGTGGTGTTAACATGTAACGTTATTGTGTCATTGCATTCTGCTCATAAATTTATTTTTGTGTTTTTCTTTGCAAACTCTAAAAATAAGTTTAAAAGAGAACATTGGTATACATATGTCTATGGTATTATCAAAGTCACATACGGTACATCTATTCAAACAATTGCAATACTTATCTTTCCTTCAAGTGAGCACAATCAAAGGCAAAGATTTTGCACCTATAATGAGTTATAACACTAGAGTTGCATGAATAATCATTTCATAGTTATTCTATAATAAGTATTTTCATTAATATTTAATATTAAAAAAGCTTTAAATAATTGTTTGCCTGTGCATATGCACTGGTTTGATGTGCTAGTTCAACTAATCACTTTGCCAGACCATTTGATCCATAATTATTCTTTCAAAAGAAATGGCTTATTCCATTTCTTCAAACAGTTTTTTCGTTAGCGCTGGTACGGTGCCTCTCTCAAGTATTCTCATACACCTTTTGGTGAAATAAGCTTGATGTACCTTTCGCAAAACACACAAATAACAACGTTGATGTATCAAGGTGCGCGTGCGCAGGTTCAATCCAACCTCACTTAATTACAGGAGTGTAGCATTAACCAGCTAGCTTACTTTAACCAGCCCGGGGTTGCAAGAAAGAAAGATAAATCACCAATGCAAAACACCCGTTGCACTGCACTTAGAATTTAATAGGAGCTGTCGTTTTTTTAATATGATATACGGTACAATACAATGTGCAATATTAGCTCTGTTTCCAATTTCCATATCTTTCTCACGAGAAAATAATTTCATTTGTCATTATAAATCAAAGAAGGAAGATATATCACAATATTATAATGAAACGAATGATTAATTAAATTGAATTCAAACCTTGTAAGAGCACTTGAAGAAGCTTGTAATGTTCACCCGTTGCTCCTTCTCTTGTGAAGCATGCGAGAGGAACTGGTGCCCTCTGAAGTGTAAGCTCGTGATGGGTTCTTATTATAGGATCCACTCTGGTCGTTGCAGTTGTCGGTATGTGAGGCTCGAAATGGACGACACCAACGCCTCTGTCTATGTTCCCTTCATTAGACTAAAAGGCGTCCAGGTACATTGAACTAAACGGAGAAGTTCCGAACCAGATCTTCCTGGGCCTATATTAACATGAAATTCCTCTTGACCACAAAATTAGGCTCGGTTAGATTTGTTCAGTCAAACGTTGTAGCCTGTATACCTACAAAAATAAAATCATGAAAATTAATTCTAAAAACTGACTTTAAATGGAACATATTGGTTGGTTTCCTCCACATGGGGTCCTATTGTACAATGAATTTCAAATTGACTTAAAGTGAACTTATGACAGTAGGTTTTACAAGGATACCTATGGTATTACCCCACTTAATGTGCTATTGCAAAAAAATATATTGAATATTCATCGCTGATGATGAACGGAAGATTTCAGCAATGAATAGATTGATAGCTCATGTATTATTAACTATCTTTTAATTTTAATTAAAGGTGCTGCAAAAACTTGCCTGAGATGCAAAAATAAAAAGAACTAAACAAATGAATAAGGCCACAGGTTCAAGTGTTCATCCCACTCTGTTGGCGTTTGATACGTAGAAAACCATTGTAGTATTTCACTCAGGAGTATTCCAAAGTATCATATTTATTTCCACAGAGAAGCATGGCAAAAGAATGTTGAGAGTTTAACAAGGCAAACCTACGAGTCAATTCACCAACCAAACCAATGCAGGGGTAAATATATTCAAATGATAACACGAGTGAGAAGCATAAGGAGAACAAACACACTATGGTAAAGCTAGGTATAGTTAGTTGGGATGACAACGAGTCTTAGTTTAGAAATCCTATGATATAATCATCCTAAGAGCATCTCCAAGAGAATAGCTAGAAAAGGTTAGCCAAATCCTCATTTTTGCTATTCTCTAAAATAAAATACTCTATAAAAAACAAGAGTAATCCAACAGACTCTCCAAAAGTTTTCAATCTACACATTTAAAATTGATAAATAAATCACTTGATTTCCCTGTTCTTCACAGCCGATGCCTAATCCGGTTCTCAAACTTATATCAGTCACTGGAAAAGGCTTTACGGGTTCGTTGCAATATGAAACTAGAAAAAATATTCATTTACATCGTATTAGTAATTTTTTTCTTTGAGAAAAAATGTTGAAATATAGACAAGTGGGGTCTAATTTTGAAGCTTTCGTCACTACGAAAACAATGATGAAATCGATTTTCAAATCACATTTTCGGTTTGGAAGTTAACATATTTTCTTTGTTTGAAATCAAATATGCATGCCATAGTAACATCAAATCTCTCTCTCTCTCCTTTGCATGCATGCGGTTACCAGGTGCTCCCACCAATTCCGGACATATAGAGATGGGGCACCGCACTCCACAAATAGCTATTGGGAAGGAGTTTTTTAGCTATCTTAAAAAATAGAGAGGTGGATAAAAGATCTGTTGGATGCTGTTTTTTATCAAGATCTTCAAATATAGAAATAGAAACCAATATAGAAGAGCTTTTGGAGATGCTCTAACATATCCAAGTCTAGCGTCAAGATTAGTTGCTTAGGAAAAGACCGACACAATCACATGTGTTTGGTAAGGCTCCTACCATATAGTTTACTTCAGGGTATGTATGTTCCTCAAATAGGAGTCGAGAATTAACCACGTGTTGCTAGAAAATTGTCCTGGAGACCGTCATGTACATACACATTCTGGGAGATCTGCTTAGCTCCAGTGTAGTACCAAACTCTTGGAATATAGTGAATCACGAGTACCGACGCGTACCAGCTGGTTTTCCCTGCAAACCTACAGAGACAAGATAGAGCGTAAAAATTACTGGGTCGCCGACCCAAATAGGTTGATGCGTTATGTTAGCCGATAGAGTCAAGTAAAGACAGTAAAAACAACGATGGCACGCATGGTACATAAACAGTGCTAAATCGACCAAATAGAAAGTAAAGCAGAGCGCATTGACCGTTCACATGAGGAACAACTAGTGATCAATTAGTAACTTTATTTTAGCGTTCTTAATCACATACTGAGATAGACAACAAGGTTCAAATCTTACTTGATCTACAAATTTGGAATCTACTGTAGATACGAGTAAAGAAATGAATGTGATAAGCAACTGGCCAAACACCCCGAAAGAACGGTTAAACTAGAGATAACCAACTACACCAATAATCTATAGATCGTTACACAGAGGAAACGTCAACTAAGTGCGATAGAATAGGACACGTCAAACTGCCCAACAGAATCGATAAACACATGTACAATCGGCCAAAACCAGTCCCACACCTAACACGACTAGATCTATCTCTTATCGATTGTTTTACCGAGGACACATCAACTAAGTGAAGCACATAGGACAAGTCAAACTACCTACACAGCCTCCAAAATGAGATCTAACTGGCCAAAGTGCCTTCACCGTGACTCGAGTAGCAAAACCGAAACGTACTAAAGCCGCTAATATCGTCAAAGTGCTCGATAGGACAAGTCAAACTACCGAGCCAAGAGCTATACTAGGTCTTAAACAATCGATCGATACTAAAAAATAATAATCTAGCAAAGATCTACACTACCTGATAACTACACAAGTTTTGCCAATTCTAATAGGACATGTCACAAGAATCAAACGTACTCGTTAATGGTCCGGACCCCGGTGACGATGGCGGGTGAAGAAAAATCGTCGAAAAAAGTAAAGGTGGCGATGCACCGAAATTGTTGTATTGCTTGTTTTTTGTACATCGGGCTTGGGTCTTTATTTATATCCTAGATGTCAGCCTCTATGTGACCACAAGCCATCGTTTCAACCTAGTCCTATTTGGATTTCAAACTACACTTTCCATACTAATTAAAGACTTTCTAAGGTAACGATGAGGACATCCCGGCCACACTTTTAAACGATGATCAACATAACATAAACCAAGAGCCTGGTCATACAACCGCTAATGAAAACAATGGAAGTATTCATTTAGATTATGGTCCTAGCTTTGGAGCTGTTGCATCAAGAGAAGAATCAACTATGCCACTACAAGGACCGATTACTCGAAGCCGTGAAAAGAAACTACAACAAGAGGTGAACTCTCGCCTTACTGAATTTTTGCCTAATATAAATAAAAATTTTATACTACCTAAATGTTGTCCATATATCTTTCTAAGGTGCACACATGAAGAAGATGTTGCTGGACAAGAGGAGATGAGTTACACCAAGGAGGAGATGTGTTATATGGAAGCTGAAGCAATAACCAACATGCTGACAGAAGGCTCAAAACATTTATGCAATGCGCGCAAGACCTTTGGGTTTCACCTTCCATAATACACATTGCTGAAAAGATAATGAAGTTTACTTTTACCTCCAAAAAATGGCTTGTCATTTGGACTTCCCATTAAGAAGTAATGGCCATTTTAGTGAAGACATGTGAGGAAGGCCAAAGGACATCCGAGGCCTCTCGGGAATAACAGTTTTCACACCTTTCAACTTATTTACTTCATTGCTTAAAAAAAAAAAAACTTATTTACTTGATGAATAAGTTTCACCTCGTCCACACCTAGCTAGGATGGGTGTTCCTAGTATAAATACCAGTTATATCAAAGCCAAACTCAGCTATTATGAATTAAGAAATCCACCATATGGTGTTCCAACCAAGAGTTGAGTGACTTGCTCCAAATTTCTTGCTAGTTCTACATCGACTTGTAAGAGACAGATTCACTGGTATATGTGAAGGTTCCTCTGGGACCCCCAAATTCGTGCTCTACGGTTTCCAATTCGGCTGCACCGTTTTGTGTCGATTAGTCCTGGTTGTGGTTCTACGGTCGTTCAGAGATCGAGTCGAAGTCCACAAGGTTTCGGTGCCCCTCTCCCCGTCGCTTGGTCGCATCCAACTTTGGCCAGGTCTAAAGCTACCCGGATTGTGTTCTAAGTTCGTGAGATCAAGTCGAGTTCAAGGATTCGGTGTCTCTCTCACATTCCTTTACACATCTTCAACCATTGTTAGGTACAAAGCTATTTATCCCTACTAATTTTCAGCTAGTTATCCTCCTTTGTACTTACTGCCATGAAGATCGCACCAACCCCGGGTTTTCCCCTATCATTTGGTATCAGATTTCAGGTTGCCATGGTAGGTGCCATCTCTGTTTCATTCCCTATTTCATCACCATTTTACTACTCTCCATCTTATGTTATTTGTTCCCTACCTATAGTCCACATAAAGCCATAAAATATAACCCAAACATTTGTTTAGTACTGCTGGTTTTGTGTTGTTTTCACCATTACGTTGCTCATTACTATATCTATTTAGTTGTTTTCATTTTATTCACACCCTCCTTGTTGTTCATATATACAAAAAAGAGAGAAAAATCCTTCAGAATCATATTTGTGTTCAAATCAAAAACAAAAAAAAATGAGAGTTACAAAAAAGAGAGGAAAAGATTGTGTGTGAAGAGAAAGAAAGAGCATGGGTTGCTTTGTTATAGTTGCTAGAATTTTCAGAATCATAGTTGTGGTCAAGTGTGCAACGTTTACACGTCATTTGTGTGGGTTTAAAACACTTAATTTTTCAGTGCTACAAGCCTTCCTTGTGTCAGTCATCCAAGCTCCACCACATACCGTAACCGGACCTCTCGATTTGTGAACCATTCAACCGCTTAATCACAATTATGGTACTGCTACATTAGCACACTCACAGTCTTTGAAAACACGTAAGAACTTTGGTGAGTAAGAGGTGAGGTTGTGAGATTCCACAAACATATTTTTGCTATATATTTCTGCCTATTTCTTTAACATGGAAGGCTCAAAATCAAGTGTTCATGGGAGAGACCGTGACAAGGTTGCAGCAATACCAGTTACACGAACTGAATTTCAACAATTTAGAGACTCCTTTCTACATGCCATGGAGACAATTTTAAATGAACGCCTTTGTCCCGCAAGAGGTTATACTTCACGACACCATAGTGCAGCTATGTCTCATCACAAGTTTGATGCTGAAATTTCCACCGAGGGCATTGATGTTAACCTTGTGCTGCCAATTATGGATATGTTGCCGATGGTGGGATGCATGATGAAGGAGAAGCTCATACAGTGGATTTGATTCCCATGGGTTCTTTTATGATGATATATTTCAACAAGATATTGGCCATGAAAAGGAGGATCAGGATACATATCTTGATTGGGAGGTAATGGGTGATCCAATTTATGATTCCTACCCAAAAGAAATTATATGTGATGCTGAAAGTGAGCCTCAAATTGTTGCAGCAAGGTCAATGGAGGTTCTTGCTGAAAATTGTGAGGATGTTATTCCAAAAGCTAACCATGTTAATATGAAACAAAACCCAAGTGAGATTGAGAGCCACAGAACCATATTGAGTGTGAGTGAAAATAAAACTGAGTTGTGTGATTCCACTAAATGTGAGGATGAGTTCTACTTTGAGAGCATGAGAGACATACCACCCAAAGCAAGAGTGAATAACACCATGTCATGTGAGGATATTTTTGAGACTAACTCTTTTGTAACCATTTCAAGTGTTGTTTCTCATATAGTGCAGGAATACAAGAAGGATCCTCTCCTTGAGGAATTAGAGTTGAGGACAACTCTTTCACAAGAGGGAGGATGATGAAGAACTGAATGAAACTTTCACCTTTGAACTTCATGAGAGTGTTGAGAGGGTACAACTTGCAAAAGAAAGTATTGTCTTTCAAAAAAATTTCTACCATAGTGACAATGCAGGCAAGAATTCAGAATTGTTTAGCAAATCCAAGGAACCTGAAAGGTATGTTGAACCATGCTCATTTGAAAGAAAATATATTTTTTTCCTTTAATGATCCAATATTTGCTTATGGTACTGATTTAAACCAAACTCCTATTCATATGAGTGATGAAAATGTGCAAGCTGAATACCAATGTTTTATTTTTGATACTAGCGATGATTCTTATACTTTTGTCCATTTACATGATACTAAATTTGATCATGAGAAACTGATTACGCATGCTGAACTCTTCACTAAGATGTACCATGATGAATACTTTTGCTATGTAATGCTCGGTAGAATTTTTGAGCTAAAGGAAATGCTTGATAAGATTTTTGAGATAACATCTATGAAGAGCCTGAGTAGTCCATACAGCTGCTAGTTTACTTTCTATTTGGTTGGAGATCACATTGGCAATAATTTTCATGTTTATGCACTTTGTATTACTTGTGAGAATATTATTTTGGCGAGTAGTGAAAAATATTTTGATTAATGTTTTTTCCAACATGAGCTCAGTCAAATATTTGATGAAAATTCTTTCAAAGGCAGTTTTTGGGAAGGAGGAACATGTGTTTCATTGAGTGGGCAAATGCATAACATTGGTTCCGATTTTTTCACATTTGACCAGCTGAACAACAAGAACAATTTGTTGTCCAGTAATCAAAAAATTATTTTCTCAACAAATTTAGACTTGGAAAAAAATGAAAACTCATGTGGCCAATCAATTATGTGGTATCAAGGAAATGTTTGTTCTTCCAGTAATAAGTTATTTGTGGGATTGCAAAGGGAGAGGATTGGCATGTGTCCATATTTTTACACGAGCACCATGGTGATTGAATATATGAACTATCGTGAAGATAAACCTTGTTCCTTGTATATAATATTTTTAGGTGGACAAATGTTGTTGATGACTTTTCAAGTATGGGAGGATGATGCACCCCACATATGGACATGGACAATTGGACATCATCTCTTCATCTCAAGAATCAACCAAAGGTGAACGCTATGCTTAACATCATCACATATTTTTTATGTAAGGCAAAACTTTTACTTGGTCTATATGATGACATGTACAAAATAGCAATATATGAAGATCAAAGACCATGGAAACACATATTCGTAACAAGAGAAGGGAAAGCTCAAGGCATTGATGCGAGAACATGGAAGCAACAAACCACACTCCGCAAAGAGTTGAGGACGACTCCTTTTCACGAGGAGGACGATGATGTGCACATGATAAAACACCGGTTTATACACCCTATGAAATTTTAGAGTTGAGGACAACTCCTTTTCAATAGGGAGAGGATCATCAGGACATCCCAACCACACTTGTAAACGATGATCAACATAACATAAACCAAGAGTCTGGTCATACAACCACTAATGAAAACAATGGAAGTATTCATTTAGATTATGGTCCTAGCTATGGAGCTGTTGCATCAAGAGAAGAATCAACTATGCCACTACAAGGACCGATTTCTCGAAGTTGTGCAAAGAAACTACAACAAGAGGTGAACTCTCTCCTTACTGAATTTTTGCCTAATATAAATGAGAATTTTATACTACCTAAATGTTGTCCATATGTCTTGCTAAGGTGCACACATGAAGAAGATGTTGCTGGACAAGACGAGATGAGTTACACCAAGGAGGAGATGTGTTATATGGAAGCTGAAGCAACAACCAACATGCTGACAGAAGGCTCAAAAAATTGATGCAATGCGCGCAAGACCTTTGGGTTTCACCTTCCATATTACACATTGCTGGAAATATAATGAAGTCTACTTTCACCTCTAAAAAATGGCTTGTCATTTGGACTTTCCATTAAGGAGTAATGGCCTTTTAGGGACATCCGAGGCCTCTCGGGAATAACAGTTTTCACACCTTTCAACTTATTTACTTCATGAATAAGTTTCACCTCGTCCACACCTAGCTAGGAGGGGCGTTCCTATATCGACTTGTGAGAGACCGATTCACCGGTATATGTGAAGATTCCTCTGGGACCCCTTAATTTGTGCTCTACGGCTTCCAGTTCGGCTGCACCGTTTTGTGTGGATTAGTCCCGGTTGTGGTTCTGCGGTCGTTCGGAGATCGAGTCAAAGTCAACAAGGTTTCGGTGCCTCTCTCCCCGTCGCTTGGTCGCATGCAACCTTGGCCAGGTCTAAAGCTACCCGGATCGTGTTGTAAGTTCGTGAGATCGAGTTGAGTTCAAGGATTCGGTGCCTCTCTCACGTTGCTTTACACATCTCCAACCTTTGTCGGTATAAAGCTATTTATCCCTGCTGATTTTCAGCTAGTTATCCACCTTTGTATCTACTGTCGTGAAGATTGGGCCAACCCCGGGTTTTCCCCTATCAGGTAATCACAGGTTCTTTCCTTACCTGCTCAACCGCACATCCCCTGCTTGTTTCTTGTGCCATGTCAGCTATGCACGAGCCTTTTCCACCCGAAGGTTGGGCGCCTCCTTGCCTTCCTGTTATCAAGCTGCGGTTAACTCCTAGTCACCGACAGGTGGGCCCATTGGAAAAAATTTCGGTGCCAACACCATGCTATAAGAGGTCCATGCATACACTTAGACAACCCAGTTAAGTCTTCCCGTAACGTGGACATGGTTTTCACCACCTGCCACCTAGCAAATAATTCGTGGGACGAATACGTAACCAGTTAGTGACTACCTAGGTACCACACCTATGCAACGCTAGTTCCTTCTGCGAGCTCGGCGTGGATACCCCACCGACGGAAGTATATCCAACAAATAACCAAGTATAAGCTGGGAAATCGACAAACGTTTAGGATCAACAAAGTTCAACCTGAATAGATGCAACTAGAGCAATGTCTAACTAAGATATAAAGTTGACAAGGATATAAAGGAAATGATATATTATATTGATAAAAAGCAAGTATTGGATAAAGAAAAAGGATACATGAGAACTCCACCCAACTCCATGACACTTCCGGAATCCAAAAGCCAAGCTCTCACTAGACTCTAACTCCCAACCTAACTAAGTTATTGTACTACATGGCACACAAGTAGTGGGAAGAGTGTTTCCCAAAGATGATCTTGGTTGTAACAGCCCGATTATTAAACTCAAAGTGAGTAATGGAAATACATAAGGCCTCGATAATTGTGCAATACTCAAATATCAAAAAGAATGAAATCGGTTTGAGTTCAAGTTTCAGTTTGATCTAAATAATTTTTCATGCAAATTTCATTCATAACCTGCAAATTTCCTTCTCTCTCCCCAGCGTGAGCCTTCCCCTCTCAGCCCGGGCGCTCAACGGCCCATCCACCGCAGCCGGCCCTGCAAGGCCTACTCCTGTTTGTCATCTTCCCCGGGAGAACAACGACAACGCGCGCTGGAGCACGGACGTCGAAAAGCGACGTGGCTCAATCCTCGCTTTCCACTCCTCTCGACTCTAGCTGAGCAAGCCTACAAGACCCCTCAGGAACCACCGCCGTGTCTATTTGCCCCTCTTCCTCGCGCCACCAAACCTCCTAGCTGCACAGAACCCTAGCCGCCGCCCGCTTCTGGTTTCCACCATCGTTGGAGTAGTGGCAGTCGCCGGTGACCTTCAACCTCACCCTAATGTTTCCTTCTCTTCCTAAAGCCACACGTGCCGATCCTGTTCTGATCCTGGCCGAGAGGAAGCCGAACAAGGAGCTTGAAGCTTTTCACTCGTCAACTTATTCGCTGTCGACTACCCTCATCGATGAGCTTGCCTAACCGTCAAGTTATGTTCCTTGTTCCCCGTTGCGTGCTCTTAATTTTCCCATTGATCTCGACGCTGATACTCCCCTGCAGACCAAGAACAAGGAGGTCGTGCCAGCCGCTAGTCACTGCGCCGAGCTGATGCCGAGCCAGAGACAAGTTGTCGTCGTTCATCCCATTTTCGCTGAGCATCCACCAGATCTTGCCTTATTCGTTACTCTTCATCTAGCTCTTCCTAATTGAGCCTAACAACCGGACCTGGATCTGTCCCAGGAACTTGGGGAACGCAACTCATGCAAGTGAATGTATGAACAAGTACAAGAGAAGAAGCTGTGTGGGTGCCCCGTCGTCATCTTTCTCAAGCTGGCCGCCTGGACCGACCTCTCTCTTCCGTTCAGACTAGTGGTGAGTACACGCAAACATCTGTTCTTCTCTCCCCGTCAGGAAACTTGCGTGTAGTGGCTCCCTGTTGTGCGTGCGCGCTGCTTCACCCGTTCACCATGGCAACCAGCGAGAGCTACCTTCTGCCAAAGCCTTAGGAGCTAGCCCAGCTTGCCTTTATCTAGATGCCAGAAACCATGTGCGTGTGTTATTTGTAGAAGGAAAGGTTTTCCTGGAGTTCGTTGAAGTTTAAATCACCACCGCCACCTTACTCATCGCCGGTGTGTTTCTACACGCAGACCACGGCGTAGCCCTGTGTTTTTAGCTTCTTGGTGTCCTTTGCAAGTTGGGCCAGAGTTGCACGTTAGTCTACTTCATTGCTAGAAACCATTCTTGATACCGTTCGCCCTGTTTTTAGTTCAGTAAGCTCGGCTGCGCTTGATGAGTAATTCATGCTTCAGAATGGAAGAAGTGCTAGGAAGCATCGTGAGCTAGGTGAAATTGCTAGATATGGATGCTCACGGTGGCTCAAGGAACTTTTAGTGGTCTGTCACTACCTCAAATTAGGCTTTTAGCGACACCACCTAGAGACGGGGAAATAAAACCCCGTCTGTAGGAGACCCAGTAGAGATGGGTTTTCAGAAAACCGTCAGTTATATTCCACTGAAGTCAACCAATACAGACG
The DNA here is from genome assembly GCA_031894775.1 of Chloris gayana. Taxonomy (NCBI): domain Eukaryota; kingdom Viridiplantae; phylum Streptophyta; class Magnoliopsida; order Poales; family Poaceae; genus Chloris; species Chloris gayana. Next base: position 176,082 of record JAUNZO010001231.1, on the reverse strand, counting down.
GCTGCAACAAGCCCCCGTCTAAAACAAACGAGACAGTGATAGGTAAACAAAATTCGTCACTACTACTCTAAGCTATAGCGATGGGTTTTTTTATGGCTGTGACGGTTAGTGAATCCCCGTCCTTGTTTTTATAAGATATAGCGACGGATTTTTACGGCCGTGACGGTTGTTGAATCCTCGTCCATGTTTCTATTTAGATATAGCGACGGTGAAATATGGAAACTCACGTAGTAGCACACTGGTGAGGACTTATATGCTAATTCGAAAGATCCCAAGTTCGATTCTCATAGCTACAGTTTATTTCTTGTTCCCCGTCACTTTTCTGGTCTCCTCACGAGACATGACCTTATCTTCTTCATTCTACCTCTCTCTTCTCCCCTTCGTGCCTCTGCTCTCTCTAAACCCTAGCCGCCTCTCTCTTCGCTCCTGCATCCTGCCTCCCCTTTTCTTTCTCCCCAACCAGATCTGACTGTGGTGTGACTCCAAATTGAAGCGTCTGGTGGTGGCCCTGCTACGGCGACAGCCTCGACGCGTGCTAGCTGTTGGCTCGATGTGCAACCTGATTGGCGAGCTCTGGGTTGGCAGCACCATCAGCGGCGACAGTAGGCTCCTCCTCTTCTTCGACGGTAACAAATAGTGGCATGAGGTGGAATTCTTCATTACCAACAAGGCCCAGGGCTGCCACTTCGTCAGTTGGGGCGTGCTCGCCGACCACGGCAGCAACCTCTGGTGGCTGGACCCCTGGCGAGGGCTCCTCAGCTGCAACCACGTTGTCGATGCACGTCTTCCTCGTGGTGAGCCTTGGACTCTTTCCTCTATCACCTCGCTTTAGTAGGACGAGTCTGCTTAGAGCCTGCTACCTGTTTGATGAATTGCTGCATTGGGTTGCCTTGTTCAGCTCTCAGTGCGATGCTACCTAGGTTGTTGCATTGGCGTATTTGGCTTGTTGCAATGTGTGTAAGTCCAGTGTGGCAAGCCTTTGATAATAAACTGATTCTTTGTCCTCATTGAGAATCATCACGGTGAGAGTAGTTGCTAAAAGATGCATATTTAAAACATCTTGCTTACTTCTAGTTAGTCTAAACCTGGACGTTTTGCTATTAGCCTTCCGACTGATGTCTAAGAGGCATATTGCCTAGACTGTGACTTCACACAGTTGTGTTTCGACATGTTTCATTTAACGATTTTCTATGTTCTTTTGCTAGGTAGTTCAGGTGCTCACGATAGTGTATCAAGTTATTGTTATTTTTCTTTATTTTCGTGGCATGATATTTTTTTGCAAAATGTAGCATCTTCTCTAGACGAGATCTCTCTTCCTTGTTCTGTGTAGAGACCTTTTGTGTTATGAGACTATAGGAATAGGATCTTGTTCATTTGATACTACTGATGTATTTCCTTTTTGTTCCTCCAAGATTTTAATTTGGCTTCAATTTTTTTTGTTCCAGACTAGGGACCCTAATCCAAGCACGATAATCACAAACTACTGATATTGGAGATGATTGAATATGAACTATGCAAAAGGTCAAGGTACGCAAGCAAAGTCCTATCCGCTGTTGTTTTGATATGTTTTTCCTTATGGTAACGTCCCGGAATCCACCAACACCCCGAGACATTACTAAAACTACACATTCAAGCACCGAAGATAGAAATAGGAAATTTCAGCAGCATCTCCTTTGTAAATACAAACACCGCGGAAGCATAACCACACATTTATATATCATGAAGGAATATAACACTAGCACTATCAAAAAATCCTAGCATAACCATAAGAGAGAACCTCATCAAAAGTTTAACATCCACACTAAACTTTAAGTATCAATCTCAACACATTAAAGACTAAACTCTAATTATTAAGATTAAAAGCAATGAGATTATAAAGTGATGAAGTGTGAGACGTGCAGCTAATCCCTCTTCCCCTCCTAGCAATCATCAAGCACCTAGAGAGAGTTGAGCAAGGGTGAGATAAATAATCTCAGCAAGCAAATTTGTTTTATCAAGCTATTTAAACCACAAATTCAATTAAGCAACGATTTAAATGAATCAACAGAAAATGAGTAAAACTTCAATATAGACGACAATTATAATAATTGGATAAGAAAACACCTCCAAGAACATATTGATATGGCTAGTAATGGCGGCTGTAGCAGGAAGCAAACACCCTGCCGAGAGGCAGTTTAGGTTTTAACTCTTGCTTGCTTTATTCAATAACTCTCCTGGCATTGTATAGCCAGGGCCTAATACAATCTACTACCGACTCAACTTCTTCTATATCTCTAACACCGACCCAACCTAGGTGCAAGCAAGCTTATCTTAAACTAGCAGGACTCTTAGCCACTTTTAGGCCCACCGGACACCTCTTCTTTCTTCTTTCCTCTACTGACGTATTGTTTGCCAAAGAAGGCGTCCACAACACTTCCTCCCACCTGGCGAAACAGCTCGTCCTCGAGCTGGAATTCTGGGTAATCAGCCTTGAAACTCTCAAGCAATTCCCACGTAGCATCTTCAGCAGCTCTGCCTTGCCAACGAACAAGCAGTTCCCAAGAATCCTTATTAGGTCTGGCACGTATTACTTTGTCAGGAACAGGCACTGCACGCCCGCACACAATTGGTGGCAAAGGAGCGATTGACACTAGAGGAGGCCCTTCAAATTTCTTCAGAAACACAACATGGAACACATCATGGAGACGAGCTTTAGGAGGAAGCCGAAGTCGATAAGAAACAGAGCCAATGCGAGCGAGAACTTCATAAGGACCAAAATATTTGGATGCAAGCTTGGAAGGTGCAGCATCTCGCAAAGTAGCTGCTGCTCGCTGATTGAGGCGTAGCCATACCCAATCACCCACCTCAAATTCCAGCAATCTGTGACGAGCATCATAAGCATGCTTCATGTGGTCCTGCACCTAGAGCAGCCTCTCCCGAATTTCAGAAAGGAAGATGTCCCTGTCCTGCATTTGTCGCTCCACAGCCACAACCCGCGACGATCCTGGTTGAAATGGAATCAATGCTGGTGGTTCACGCCCATACACCACCTGAAAAGGTGTCGTCTTCAGAGCTGTCTGATATGAAGTATTGAAGCAATACTCTGCCCACGGAAGCCAGCGCAACCAAGTCTTGGGCCTGTCGCCTGCCAGGCAGCGCAAATAGACCGTAATGATCCGATTGGTCACCTCTGATTGCCCATCTGTTTGAGGATGAAATGCCGAGCTGAGGCGAAGTTCAGAACCCGAAAGACGAAACAATTCTTGCCAAAAATTGCTGGTGAACACAGGATCTCTATCACTGACGATAGAATGCGGCAGTCCATGAAGACGCACAATCTGATCAAAGAACGCTTGAGCAACAGTCATAGCCGTATAAGGATGGCCCAGTGTGATGAAGTGCGCATACTTGGAAAATCGATCCACAACTGTAAGAACGACGGATTTGCCAGCAACCTTGGGAAAGCCTTCAACAAAATCCATAGCAATGTCAGCCCAAACTGCCTTAGGCACCTCCAGTGGCTGAAGTAAGCCTACCGGGTGCAGGTGCTCTGTTTTGTTGCGCTGACAAATAGAGGAGCTGCGAATATAATCCCGTACTAGCTTGTTGTCACGAGGAGTAGCGAATGACGCCCGCAGCCGCTGCAATGTTTTCTGCACACCCTCATGGCCGGCGCCATGTGCCTGGGCCAGCACTTGAGGCCAAAGAGTGGAAGACGATGGCAAAAAATCCGTCCACCCAAAAGCACAATGCCATCTACAATTGACCAATGCGCCGATGCTGTACCTGCTTCAATCTCAGCGCGCTTTGCTGCAACCTCGGCCAAGTGTGCTGACTCGTGACGAAACTGCTCAAACAACTCAAAATCCGGTATGGACAAGGCATGCAAAGAAGCTGGTTCTTCATCCCGACGTGAGAGAGCATCAGCTGCGGCATTCTGCAGGCCCGGCTTGAACTCCACTGTAAACTGATATCCAAAGAGCTTGCTGACCCATGCATGTTGTGGAATTGTAGATAAACGCTGGTCCAGCAAGAACTTGAGGCTGTAGTGGTCGGTCCGGACAACAAAGGACTGCGGCCAAAGATATGGCCGCCAATGGCGAACAACTTTAACTAAACCAATGAGCTCCCTCTCATAAGCTGCCAATTTGGCATGGTGTGGTGCAATGGCGCGGCTGAAGAACGCAATGGGCCCTGCTCCTTGGTGCAAAACAGCGCCGAATCCTGAGCGCGACGCATCACAATCGACAACGAACGGCGTGGCAAAGTTGGGTAGCTAAAGAACCGGGGCAGTAGTCAGTGCTGTTTTCAAGGTTTCGAATGCCGCCATTGCCTCTAGTGACCATCTGAAGGACTCCCTTTTGAGGAGCTGGGTGAGCGGTGCAGCTATCTCACCATAGGACCGGATGAATTTCCGGTAATAGCCGGTAAGGCCGAGGAACCCACGCACCGCACGCATCGTGCGTGGTTGCGGCCATGCCTACACCGCCTCGACCTTTTCTGCATCCATGGCAACCCCTTGGGCAGAGATGACATGACCCAGGTATGTCACCGCCGTGTCGCCGAAGGAACACTTGGACTTCTTGACAGCGAGCTGGTTCTCACGAAGGCGTTGAAGAACAGCTCGGACATGTTGCAAATGAGTGGTCCAGGAGCTACTAAAAATCAGAATGTCGTCAAAAAATACCAGCACAAACCGGCGAATGAAGTCGTGCAACACATCGTTCATGAGAGCTTGAAAGGTCGCCGGTGCATTGGTGAGACCGAACGGCATCACCAGGAATTCAAAGTGCCCGTGGTGAGTGCGGAACACTGTCTTCTCCACATCTGTGTCCTCCATCAGGATTTGGTGATAGCCGCTACGCAAATCTAGCTTGGTGAAGAATCTGGAGCCGCGGAAGCTCATCCAACAACTCGTCAATCACTGGAATAGGAAATTTGTCGTGAACCGTCTTTCAGTTCAAGGCCCTATAGTCGACACAGAAACGCCATGTGCCATCCTGTTTCTTCATGAGGAGTACCAGCGATGAGAACGCCGATGTGCTGCTTCTGATGATACCCTGCTGTAGCATGTCGGCGCACTGGCGTTCCAGCTCATCTTTGACCAGCTGCGGGTAGCGGTAAGGCCGCACTGCCACAGGCGCTGTGTCAGGTAGCAGGTGAATACGGTGATTCCGACGACGTGCCAGTAGGAGGCTCAAAGACATCCTCGAATTCCTGTAGCAGGACCATCATCAAATCAGTGCTAGCGAGGGAGAGGGACAACGGTTTATTGACACCCTCTTGGAGTCCGTGCCAGATGACCAGGTGGTCGTCGCGCCAACAGCTCATGCGGCCACGCTCAAAGTCCCATAAAATAGGCCCAAGAGTCTTCAGCCGGTGCACCCCAAGGACCATATCGTAGCCTTCTAGTGGAATCACAAACAAGTCCAGGACGAACTCTTCGTGACCAATATAGATGTGCATTGCCCGGCAGACTCCGACTGTGTCCACCCGATCGCCATTAGCTACTGTCACATGCAGACCGGGCGTGGTACAGGCTGGAGGCCGAGGCAAGTCGCTGCTCCAATAGAGAGGAACGAGTGCGTGGATCCTGAGTCGACCATTGCCCGAACTGAACTGCCACCGAAAGGCACTGGCAGCTACATGGTGTCGGTCTGTGATATTCCGGTGATAGCATTGAGCGAGATACCCAGGGACTCATCATCCTCTTCTACATCCATGTTGTCGTTGAGCTGGAGAAGGTAGACTCCCTTCATCGGGCAAACTTTGAGGTGCTCACGGGAGAACTTCTCGGTGCAATTGTAGCACTCGTCGCGCTCCCTTTTGGCTGCCATCTCAGCCGCCGTCAGGCGCTCGAAGCGTGTTCCAGCGGGCGGTGGCACTGGCGTATCCTTGATCATCAATGGAGGTGCTGCTGGTTCTGTGCTAGCAGCCCTGGGTGCCAGCAAGGGCGGCGGATGTCGTCGAGCTGGCTGGTCAGGCTGAATGACGACCGCGGAATCTGCCGGTAGGTTCAAGCGGCGTTCATAGGCCCTGGGAAAGTCCATGGCATCCTCCAACGATGTGGGTTTTAGGAGCTCAACATCTGTCTTCAAGGGCTCCCGCAAACCAGCTGTGAAGATGGCAATCTGGTGTGGTTCAGATACATCATCGCATCTGGCCAGCAGAGCAAGGAACCGGCGCTGGTAGTCAGCAACAGAGCCGTCGCGACGACATTGAATCAATTCGCCTAGGGGATTACTCCGGGTAGGTGGTCCGAAGCGCTGATTCACGAACTGGACAAATTGCTCCCATGTTGGCGTACCCCTATTTTTCTCCAGCCGGTAGTACCACTGCTGGGCTTCACCAGTCATGTAGAACGATGCTAGCCATACCTTGCCATCCGTTGGTGTTTCCTGGGCGCGGAAAAACTGGTCACAGCGGTTCAGCCATGGCAGCGGGTCTTCAGAGCCATCATATGTCGGGAAGACGAGTTTATGAACTCGTTGTGCCGCAATGGGGATGGCGCTGCTGGAATCCTCCGTCTTCTTGTTCTTGCCATCGCCGGTGATCTTATCTGATTGCAGGTGATTAACAGCCACCGTGAGGCGGCTCTGATCACCCTGAAGGGTATCAACCTTGTTAGTCGGGCGGTGAGCAGGTTGTGCAATTTCGCAAACTGCTCATCTCGGTGTCATGGGTTTGGTCATGGCGGCTGAATTGGGAGGGTGGGAAGGGGATCAGAGGCGGCGACGGAGCGTGCTGTGGGTTGGCTCTGGATACCAAGATGATATGGCTAGTAATGGCGGCTGTAGCAGGAAGCAAACACCCTGCCGAGAGGCAGTTTAGGGTTTAACTCTTGCTTGCTTTATTCAATAACTCTCCTGGCATTATATAGCCAGGGCCTAATACAATCTACTACCGACTCAACTTCTTCTATATCTCTAACACCGACCCAACCTAGGTGCAAGCAAGATTATCTTAAACTAGCAGGACTCTTAGCCACTTTTAGGCCCACCGGACACCTCTTCTTTCTTCTTTCCTCTACTGACGTATTGTTTGCCAAAGAAGGCGTCCACAACACATATAAGATCACCTCACATCCACAATAACATTTAAAAGTTAACAACTTCAATGAATGCATATGAATGCAATGCCATGTCCACTTTTACATCGCACCCCTCCTCAAGCAACGCACGATGTGTACCGGTGCAAATTACAACCATAGGATTGTGATAAACTTCAATGCAAATGAGATGAGATGATTATGCTCATGATATGCCTCATATGTCTCATAATAAGAGAAAATACCACAACTTCAACTTCATGTATCATAAAGGTATGATAATATGCCTCAAGTGAATAAATAAGCAACAAAACATAAATAAGCCTCCATTTATCACCAAAATTCAGATTATGAGTAAGTGGTAAGGTTCTGAATATTAAAGTGTAGGTGATAAAAATAACAAGACAAAACGGTAGCAAACCACCTCTACATTCACTTGCCTTCAACCGAAGAAGATCAATGTACTACGGACGACCCGGAGCACTACCACCTGTTTTTGGAACAAATAACTCAGTACAAACACGCCATATATCATTTACAAACAATGAACACAGCGCTCCTACGCCCAAACCCGCAATCATCAAAAACAACAAATTGATCACTAGCAGCAGTCCTCCTTGTCTTTTTCGTAGCATTAAAAATATAACATCAACAATAGCAAATAAATACATATTTGGAAACTAGAGAACAAGGGCTACAACATTGGTATTCATTTCCAAATTTAATTTTGACTTTTACTAAGTATAATAGCCACTACAAGGTGGCTGACAGAATTTGTCAGAACAGCAACAAGGCACTGAATTTGGAAGACCATAACTCTCAAACTAGTGAGTCAAATCAAGCATGTTAATACTCTATGGAAAGAAGGTATATAGGGCTACAAAAAAGTCCAAAATGCACTGAACTAATTCAGCCTCTAAATAATTTTAGAAGGGCACTCAAAACAGATCATTGCAAGGTAAAACTGAAACCTGACAGAACTGATGGAAAAAGACAGCAACATTCAGACAGCCGTAACTCGAGTTCTATTGAACGAAAAAATACGTATAAGTACTCGTTGGAAAGCTATTTCAATCCTCTACAGCTTCTCTTATATAATGTACTACTGAGATTCAACACCTAAATGGGTGAAAATCACCATGGACTGTTACTGCACGCTGGCTAAAACTGAATGTCGCCGAACAGAATTCAGAGCTTGAAGGGACATCTGAACTCGATTTGGGAAGTAATACTAGATGGGATGGGAACGCATCTTGGATTACCTATACAGGTCGTTGAGCCTTGTTGAATCCTCACTCCACCCCTTGCAATTCCTGCCGCAAAACTGCAGCCAACTTAGGAGAAGGACAGGGCATCAGATTAGAGGGAACTCGTTTCATCACTAGATGGTGAGGGAGTCAACACCCCTCGATGGATGCACACCTACGAGGTTCCGACCTCAGGAGCGCCGCCTCCTGTTTTCCTTCGATGGTGGGATCACGGTTGGAGGAGAAACGTGGGAAGGGAAAAAAACACTAGGGTTACCTGTTTCTCCCTATAACTTGGGCTTTGGTCCAATAAGACAAAGCATTTTTGGATTTTTTTTTTAATTTCTAGGCGTTACATTCTACCCCCTTAAAAGAATTTGTCCTTGAATTCTGTCGTTCCTATGACACATATCAAATAGTCCAAGAAACACAAAAACAAATAACAACTCACCGGCCTCAAAAAGATATGGATACTTCTTGCGCATATTCTCCTCAAGCTCCCAAGTAGCCTCACGCTCGGACCGATTAGTCCATAGGACCCTTACATAATTTATAGTCCTTTTTCTCATTACGTGCTTCGATGATTCTAATATCCGTATGGGACGACATTCAAGAGTCAAGTCCTGTTGCACCACGATCGGCTCTAACTCGACCTTCCGCTCTGGATCCCGTAAATACTTTCTCAACATAGAGACATGGAAGACATTGTGTACCCCCTTCATAGACTCGAGTAACTCGCAACCGATAAGCCAAACTGCCAACCTGGGCTATAATATCAAAAGGTCCAATATACCTCGGACTAAGCTTTCCTGCCACTCCAATACGCACAACACGCTTAGTAGGTGATACTTTGAGAAGAACCTGGTCACCCACCGCAAACTCCGGGTCTCGCCTCCTCTTATCAGCATAACTCTTCTTATGGCTCCGAGCTGTCAACATATTCTGTCGTATCTCTTGTACCTTCCAAGCTATCTCCCGAATCCAATCCGGACCAACCAATGACCTCTCTAAAGACTCCCAACATAACGGGGACACATACCGTCTACCATACAAGAACTCATACGACGCCATCTTTATAGTTGCGTGATAGCTATTATTATAAACAAACTCCATCAATGGTAAATGATCCTCCCAACTGCCCTTCCAAGAAAGGACACAAGCTCGAAGAATATCCTCTAAAGTCTGAATAGTACGCTCCGATCGACCATCGGTCTCGTGGGTGGAAAGCAACACTAAGTGAAAGCTTTGTACCCAAAGCGAGTGTGGAGACACTCCCAAAATTTAGAGACGAACTTAGAATCTCGACCCGAAATAATAGACATAGGCACACCATGAAGCCCGGTCACTTCCTTCATATACAAAGGAACCAATTCATGGGCTGAATTAGTAGTCTTCATTGGAATGAAATGCGCTGACTTAGTGAGTCGATCAACCACAACCCAAATAGCATCTTTACCTTGAGGAGAACCAGATAACCCCATTACAAAATCCATAGTAATATGCTCCCACTTCCATTTTAGAATCTCCAAAGTTTTAACAAACCTGCAGGCCTCTTGTGCCCAGCCTTCACACGCTGGCACACATCACAAGCTACAACATACTTAGCTACATCCATTTTCATCCTCTTCCACCAGAAATTCTACTTTAGATCTTTGTACATCTTGGTCTCACCAGGATCAACAGTATAAGGAATTCTATGAGCTTCTCCCAACATATCCATTTTCACTTCTGATTTCTGAGAAGACAAAGACGTCCCATAAAGCAAACCACACCATTTGCATCAATAGTGAACTCCCGAGGTTTGCCATCATCTATCCTCTTACGAGCCTCCTGAATCGAGGCGATCTTGCTGTTGTGCCTCACGCACTCGTGACATCCCATGTCACGATTAGGTGCTAAGGACCTAGCTAAAACCCTAAACACTCATTAGATGAAACCCTAATGCTAATTACCCAAAGGAAACCAAGAAAAGGAAAAATGAGAAAAACCAAAAATAAAAAGGCAAACCCTAGGGCTAAACCCTAACCCTAAGCAAAATTCAAAAATTACAACAGCACTACCCTCATATTTTTGCACCATCATATTGTACATGCAAAATCATGAATTTACAGAATTTTTACATAATTTTTGGATCAAGTTTTAAAAGCTCAAAAATTCAAATTTAAATTCAAAACAGCACTGTTTATGAATTTTATATGAATTTTTAGGAACCAATTCAAAACTTTGACCTAAAACAAAAAGTGTAGATAAATTCGTGCTGAATCACCCTGTAGTTTTGGTTTAATTTTTGGAGCCACCAAAGTACGAATTTGAATAAAATTTCAGAAGAACAAATTTCAAATTTCAAAAATCAAATTTGGAGCTTTGCCTGCTGGGCAATGGCGGCGAGATGCCCGCCGGTCCGCCGCCTCCACGCCTGCCCCCACACGCTTCCTGACCCGTCACGTTGCCACGCCACCCCCTGCCAATCCCCAACCATCCCTGTACCCGCCGGCCAACAGGAACGGCCGGGGATTGATGGCGCCCGCCCTGTCGCGATCGCCCTCGCTGCTCCCCTCCTGCCGGCGATAAACAAAGGCACGGGAGCCAAGGCCCCATCTCGCCACTTCCACACCCGCCTCCCTACCCTGCCCAAGCAGCTGCACCCTCCCTTTTGCCCTACGCGCGCGTGCAAGAAGAAAAGCCGCCGCCGCCACACTGCCGACCGCCATGGCTGCCACCTCGATGCTCTGCGGCTAGGCAGCTCCCCTTGCCCCTCTCTCTTCACAATCTCGTGCGCAAGTGCCCCACGCAGCTCCCCACCGACCGGCGCCTCTTCGGCGCAGGTGCCCTTGCCGGAATTTGGGAAGAACCAGGAGCACCGCCGCCGTCGTCCGCACCCCGCCGTCGAGCCCCCATCCCCGGCCTCCCTCCGCACCGCTCGACACCGCGCCGTCGTTCTCCACTCTCGGGTGATGCTCACGAGCCTTGCCTCTTCCCCTCTCGTCCCTCGTGTTGGACGCGCGACGCCGCTCGTCGCGGCCGTCTCTCGGCCGCCGGCCGGGCCCCGTGGCCCCCACCCACCAACTCCCCGTCGCGCGAGCTGCATCCCGACCAAAGCCCAGCCCACGTGCTGCCCCGGAGCGCCGCCGCGCCGAGCTTGCCGGCGCCGACCACCGCCCGCCCGATCGCGCCACCCCTCGGTTTAAATTTTGCTCGATGGCAATTTCGTAATTAGTGTGAAGTTTCATTCGACTTTGAAAAATTCATAACTTTCGATTTAAAAACCCAAAAATTTCAAACTAAATTGATTTGAACTCCCCACAACTTGTACTTTCAGAAAAGTAACATGAACTCGTAATTTTGGGTCATTTTTGTATTTTTCCAAAAATGTTAAAATGCAATCCATATAAACTCATTTAAACCATAACTTTAAAAATATGAGTTCAATGGAGATGCCACTTGGTCAGATCATGCATATTAGTACCCTTGAGGATCTTGCACTGGAAAACCTCACTTTCATTGCATATTTGTCAAGTTATGGCATTAATGGCATTTTCAGTATTTAATTTTTAATTAATTCTATATGAATTATTTTGGCATGAAACTTGGTAGATCTACTCTCCATGGCCCTGTGCACTTGTATAAAATTCCACGTTTAATTGTGAGCATGTTGAGTATTTATTTTGCTGTCTCTTCGATTAATTCAAGAAAAGGTTAATTTCAGCATGTTGAATTTTTGAATTATGCTCCTAAAAATTATATATTGGCATGTTTATGTAATTCTCGCTCTCCATAATGTTGCTTAGTCCATCATGGTCAGTTTGGTAGAGAGTTTCCGTTAATTTCATGCATGTGTTAATTTTGTAAGTGTGTTCCTAATATGTGGTCACGCCGTCATCTCATGTGATAATGAACCCCACTCTTAACCCTAATTGCTTTGACTCACTTTTAAACTTTGCTCATCATTTTAAATCTGAACACTTATGTTGACCACAGCACTCATGTCCCTTTGATTAAACCATTGCCTTGCCTATGTATGTCTACCAATGGTAAATTAATTTAACTCCATTAAAAGAGAGGAATTTATGTGTTTATGCATACTAGGAAATTCCACGAAGTTGATTTTACTAAATTCATGCATGTGACATTCACACAAAACAGCACCTATGCAGTGTCATTATCATTGACCTTGTATTCATTTTACTTATGCATTGCATTCCATTCCATAGGTGACGACGTCGAGTTAATTCCGCCGGAAGAAGCCGTTGCTAATCTCCACGCTTGTGAAGCTAGTGCTAACTTCGATCACTCTCAAGGCAAGCCCGGCGCATTCCTATTATTTTGAAAATGCTTTCTTTTATCACTATATTAAGGATGATAAATGTGCATTACGTTCTAGGAGTTGATTGGAAATCCACGTGCATAATTTTCCCTATATGTCCTATGTAGAATATGTGTCATATCCTCGATAGAAATGCTATGTCATGCTTATGGAGTCAACGACAGAATGGGATACTCACATATGGCTTATGATTATACTTGAATATGATGAATTGGAAAAATTGAGAACACCCCATTGTGGCTCCGCGAACAAGTTTGAGTTGTGTACCACTTGCATACCTTTCTTATGTGGATTGGTAAACCTATGTAGCTTGTGAATTGTAAAGTGGGCCGGATATCTCACCCACCCGGAGGTGATGTGTATGGCACGGTGGTTGCACGGGTTGAGGACCGTTTGAGACTACACGGGTTAAGCCTTGGGCACGCTGCTGAACGGGTCGCAACGGGGACGTGTACTCGGGGTCGGTGGCCTCGTGTTTTGCTTTATGATGAACTCGCGAACGGTGGCCATACGTGTTCTTAAATGATGTGTATGTCGTGCATTTGGGTCTTTCCTGCATGATTAATAATTCGATAATTATCGCCGTTTCCTCTCGGTTAATGAGTACCACTTGTTTCGAGCAGTTTACAATGTTTAGTAAGAAGAAAAGAATGAGATGCTCGTTATTTTATATTGATATAAATTTGTATTGCAACCTCTTGTATTGCTTAGCATGCTCACTAAAGTTTCTTCTATGCAACAACCCTATTAATTTGGCTAATCATAAAAGTACAAACCTAATTAGTTAGGCGCCGTTTTATGCAAAATGCCAAGTTAAACCGGACAAGCCCCATGCATCTAGGTGTCGGTCTTAGATGGCCAATTTGACGGGTAAGACTTGCGGAGTATGCTAGATACTCGAGGCTTTGCCACTACATGTGTATTTCCGGGTTTTCCGCAAGCCGGATATTGTGATTGTTGTGGTAAGGTTGTGCTGGGATGGAGAGGAACTCAAAGAGTGGACCATCGAATAGGTTCCTAGCTCTCCGACCCATGATGAGTGAGCCATGGCCTAGGCCGGCATGGTTCACCTAAGCTATCTATGTATCGTCGAGTGATGTAATCGCTTCCGCGCTTTATTTCGAACAAAGACCATGGTTATGTAACTTGAATTCGAACCTAATGTATCTTTTATTTGGAACTCTATGTTGTAATTCAAGACTTAATTATGTAAACTTGCAAATCGTGTATGTTTGTTAATGTGATGCTATGTATGGTTGCTTCGTCAATCATCTCCCAAGGCGATCCGTACGACACTAATCTAGCTTTCGGGATAGGGGTGTGAAATGCACCCTCTCCACAATTGATGACTGAATGAGCATCCGAGTCTCCTCTCTAGCAGCTCCTACATAACACAAGGCAACACCCATACAATCCAGAACTGGAATCAAAGGCATTGCCACGTTAGAAACTCCAGTCCTACTAAGAGCATCAGCCACCACATTTGCTTTACCAGGGCGATACTCGAATGGTGAGATCATAATCACTGATTAACTCAAGCCACCTTTTTGTATCAAGTTCAACTCCTTCCGAGTGAAAATATACTTGAGACTCTTGTGATCCGTGAAAATGTCACAAGACTCACCATAAAGATAATGCATCCATGACTTCAAGGCAAACACCGGAACTGCTAACTCCAAATCATGAGTAGGATAATTCTTCTCATGTTTCTTCACCTGCCTAGAGCCATAAGCAATGACTTTGCCATCATGCATCAAGACACAACCAAGTCCAATACGAGAAGCATCCGTATACACGGTGTAGCGCTTGCCACTCTCGGGCAAGGTCGGAATTTGAGCATTCAATAGCTTATCTTTCAATATCTGAAAACTGATCTCACAAGCTTCACTCCATTCAAATGTACTCCCTCCGTTCACATTTACATGTCATTCTAGCCTTCCTCACTTTTCTCCAATTACATGTCATTCTCGCTTCCCAACACACCTTTCCCTCTTCCCAATGTAATATTCCCTCTTTCCACTACACCTCTATCTCTATCTCTCTCCTACTCATTTTCGATTGCACCGACCTTTTCTACTTCTCCTTAATTCCCGTGCCCAGCTCCAAAACGACATGTAATAATGAACGGAGGGAGTAACTCTTTTATCTCGTCAATTTAGTCAAGGGCTCTGCAATGCTTGGGAAATTCTGCACAAAACGCCAATAATAACCAGCAAGACCCAAGAAACCGTGAATCTCAGTCACACTAGTAGGCCTCTCCCACTCAACAACAGCAACCACATTCTTGGGATCAACTGAAATGTCGGGTTCATTAATAACATGACCAAGAAAAGCCACTTCATAAAGCCAAAAGGCGCACTTCTTCAATTTGCCATAGAATTGATTCTTCCTAAGAGCATCTAGAACAAGAGAAAGATGTCTCTCATGTTCTTCCTCGGTCTTGGAATAGATCAAGATATCATCAAGGAAGACAACAACAAAGTCGTCCAAATACTCATGCAACATCCTATTCATCGCTTGCATGAAAGCAGCAGGGGCATTTGTTTGTCCAAAAGACATAACGACATATTCATAATGCCCATACCTTATGCAAAAAGCCGTCTTCTCAATATCCTCCTCCCGTATCCTCAATTGATGATAACCAGAATTTAGATCAATCTTTGAGAATACTTTAGCACCCTTCAATTGCTCAAAGAGCACATCAATACGAGGCAAAGGATACTTATTCTTGATAGTAACCTGATTGAGGGCACGATAGTCCACACATAGTCTCTTCGTCTTATCCTTCTTCTCCACAAATAACACCGGAAAGCCCACGGTGACATGCTAGGTCGAATAAAGCCCTTGGCAAGTAGATCATCCAATTGACGGTTCAACTCCACTGTTCCTTAGGAGCCATCCGATACGATGCCTTATGGATAGGCTGAGTACCGAAATCAACTTAATCTCAAAAACCGCATCACGCTCAGGCGGAATACCTAGAAGCTCGGCGGGAAACACATCTGGATAATTGCACACCATTCGGATATCCTCCACGCGCAAGATAGCCTCACTACCATCCATCATAGAAAAACGAATACCCGACTTCCTCGTCCAGCGATCCGGGAACAACTCATACATCAAGGCAAGAGAATACTTCATAGCACTCCCAATAAAGATCACCTCTGTCCCAGACGGTGCACTGCAAAGACACTTGTCTTCCGAAACAAGATATAATGACCCGATATCGAGAAAGCCAATCCATGCCAAGAATAACATCGAATGACTCAAGAGGAATAATCACAAGATTACCAATGAAGGTCTCATCCGCAAGAAAGGTAGAACAACCCGGACAAACTGAACAACTAGATATAAGTCCTTTAGCAGAACTAACCATAATAGATCGCCTAATCCTCTATGTAGAATGTCTAGCACGAACCACAAAACCCTCCGAGACAAACGAGAAACTAGCGCCGAGTCAAAAAGAGCATATGCATCAAAGGAATCACATGAGATAATACCTGTCACCACATCACCACGGTCTCGGCCATCCGTAGAGGGCAAAGAGTAAATTCCAGGAACACCAGCAGAAGAGGAAACACCAGGAGCATAGCCACTAGAAATAGGAGCCCAAGGAAGCGAAGGCACTGGAGGAGCTGTAGCACTGGGGCAGTCGAAAAGTCCCAAACTATGGTGTCGAAGGAACGGTCGGTGTAGAAGGCGCTGTCAAGTACCGAGGGTAGAAAGGCGCGGACAAATACTGCTGCTGAGTAGGTGGCACAAGGAACTGCTGCTGAGTAGGTGGCACAAGAGACTGCCGGTGTGTAGAGGCCAACAAATTAGCGGTGCCACTAGGAGCTGATGAAGAAACGGCTCCCAACGTAACTTCCCGTTTGGATTCTTCCTGCATACGACATCTTTATGGTCATGACCACAGATAGAACAAGTGCCACTCCACTAACACTCGCACGACGATGCGCATCACCACACCGAAAACAAACCATACCCATACCAGGCTTAGGGGTAGCCCGATATCTGTATTGTGACATCCCATGTCACGATTAGAGCCTAAGCACTTGGTTAAGACCTTAATGACGGCATTAACTAAACCCTAATGCTCAGCCTACAAAAGAAAAACAGGAAAAGAAAATAAGGAAAAGAAAAGAAAAAGGCAAAATCTAGCTAAACCCTAGCCCCAACCCAACCCTTAAGAAAAGTGCAAAAATTATAAAAGCACCACCCACATGTTTTTGCACCACCACACTGCTCATGTGAAAAGGTGAATTTACAGCATTTTTACAAAATTTTTGAACAAAGTTTTGAATGCCCAAAAATTCCAATTCAAATCTGAAATGCCCCTGTTTATGAATTTTGTACGAATTTTTGGAAGCAAAATTAGAACTCCAAACTAAAAGATGAAAATTAAAGCACATCATGCTGGAGCTCCACATATGCTTATTTTTATTTTTGGAGCAACAGAACTATGATTTTCGTCCAAATCTTCAAACCGCAGATTCAAAATTCGAATTTTGACCTCGAGCTACGGGGACCGCCGGGCAATGGCGCCGCGCCCGCCGGTCCGCCGCCTCCCGCGCCTGCCCCGGCACGCGCGCACCTGCTCCCGCCCCGTCCCATCACTCCCCACACCCCAACGCGCCTCCCCAACCACCTGTACCCGGCGCCCAATCGAGCGAGCACCGGAGTAATGGCGCCGCCCGACCCGCCGGCTCCTCCCTCTGCCGCCCCCTCTAAACAAAGGATGGACGCCACCCTCCGCACTGCAAACGGCCTCCCCACCTCTCTGCCCAGCTCCCCGCACCATCGCCCCCAGCATTTCCCCCTCCCGGCGCGCGCCGAGTAAGAATTTGGGCCGCCGCCGCCATGGACGCCACCTCGAGCTCTCTCGCCTAGGCAAGCCCGCTCATCCCTTTTCTACCCCCCAATCCGGTGCGCAGGCAAGCCCTCCACTCTTCCTCACACTTGAGCTCAACATTGTGCGAGGCACCACCACGAATTTGGGAAAAGAATTTGCTGCCGCCGCCACCGCCATCGTCGGCCACCGTCGAGCCCCCACGTCCGGTTCTCCTCTGCGCCAAGTAACCCCACGCCGCCCTTCTCCAAGGTGAGGCGGACCTTTTGCCCCCAAGCTCGACCCCTCTCGTCCTCCGTGCGCCGCGCACGGCGGTGCCGAAGCCCCGCCCTGCCGTCGCGCGGGCCCGGCCTCCCCACGCGCGTGTTCCCCGCATCGCGCCGCGCGGTTTGAACCCCCTCCCATCCTCCCCGACCCACCGTAGCACCCTACGGCGCCAGCGCCGGTGACCTCGGGCCGCCTCCGGCGAGGTCCGGCCGCGCGGGCCCAGCCCCATTTAAAAATTGCCCTAGTGGCAAATCCGTAATTAAACCCGAACTTCGTTCAATTTTCAAAAATCCATATCTCCCGTTTGAAAGATCCAGAAATTGCAAACTAAAATGTTTTGGAAACTAGAAAACGTTTACTTTCATGAAAGTAACATGAGCTTGTCAGTTCTGCAAATTTTCATATTTTTACAAAAATGACAAAAGTCAATCGACAAAAACTCCCTTAAGCGATAACTTTAAAAATATAAATCCAAATTTGATGCCACTTGGTCAGAGCCTTCACCTAGGCACACTTGAATTTCTGGCACTGGAAGATCTACATTTCATTGCATATTGTTCAAGTTATTGCATTTCTTGCATTCTCTGTATTTAATTTTTAATTAAATCTGTATAAATCATTTTTGCATGAAACTTAGTAATTAATTTCCTCCTAGTACTGTGCATGTGTAGAAAATCCCATGTTAATTTTTGAGTATGTTAAATAATTATTTTTGCTAACCCTAGATCTAATTCCATAAAAGGATAAATTTCAGCATGTGTATAATTAGGTTTATGCTAAAAAAAGCTATGTTTTTGCATGTTTATGTAATCTTCACTTTCCACCATGTCACATAGCACCTTATGGCAGGTTTAGTAGGAAGGTTCCATGTATTTCACGCATGTGTTAATTTTGGAATCAACTTCTTGATTTAAAGGGCGATCGTCATCGCATGTGATGATGAACTTCACCTAAACCTAGTTATTTTGGTTCGCCTTCTTACGCATGGCTAATCTCTCTTAAATCTGAGCTAGGGTGAACCACAGCACTCATGTCCATGACTTAAGTCTTTGCTCATGTAGTAGTAGGGCTACACTCGATAATTTAATTGACCCTATTAACAGAGAGCAAGTATGTATGGTGCATACTAGAAATTGCATGAAGCTAAATGTTACTAACCTTAACATATGCACCCTTACAAAAGCAGCATACATGCATTACCCTCATCATCGACCTTGTGTTCATGTTATTTATGCATTGCATTTCATTTCTTAGGTGACGACGCCGAATTGATTCCGCCGGAAGAAGCTATTACCACGCTCAACGCTTGTGAAGCTAGTACTAACTTCGATCACTCTCAAGGCAAGCTCCGGTGCATTCCTATTATTTTGAAATATCTTTCTTTATCACTCGATTAAGGATGATGAATGTGCATTTCAGTTCTAGGAGTTGAATGAAAATCCACGTGCATAAATCCCTATATTGTTCCTATGTAGCATATGTGTCATATCCTCGTTTAGAAATGCTATGCTATGCTTATGGAGTCAATGATAGAATGGGGATCTCACTTATGGCTCATGATTAAATTTTGAAGATGATGAATTGGTTAAAATTGAGAACACCCCATTGTGGCTCCGTGAACAAGTTTGAGTTGTGTACCACTTGCATACCTTTCTTATGGGGATTGGTAAACCTATGTAGCTTGTAAGTTGTAAAGTGAGCCGGATATCTCACCGACCCGGAGGTGATGTGTATGGCACGGTGGTTGCACGGGTTGAGGACCGTTGGAGAGTACATGGGTTAAGCCTTGGGCACGTTGTTGAACGGTCGCAAGGGGACGTGTACTCGGGGTCGGTGGCCCCGTGTTTTGCTTTATGATGAACTCGCGAACGGTGGCCATACGTGTTCTTAAATGATGCGTATGTCGTGCATTTGGGTCTTTCCTGCAGGATTAATAATTCGATAATTATCGACGTTTCCTCTCGGTTAATGAGTACCACTTGTTTCGAGCAGTTTACAATGTTTAGTAAGAGGAGAAGCATGAGAAGCTTGTTGTTTTATATTGATATCAATTTGTATTGTAAAATTCTTGTATTGCTAGTATGCTCACTAAAGTTTCTTTTATGCAACAACCCTATTAATTTGGCTAAGTGATAAAAGTGCCAACCTAATTAGCATAAGTGCCGTTTTATGCAAAATGCCAAGTTAAACCAGTCAAGCCCCATGCATCTAGGTGTCGGTCTTAGATGGCTAATTTGACGGGTAAGACTTGCGGAGTATGTTAGATACTCGAGGCTTTGCCACTACATGTGTATTTACGGGGTTCCCGCAAGCCGGGTTTTGCGATTGTTGTGGTAAGGTTGTGTGGGATGGAGAAGAGCCCAAAGAGTGGACCATTGAATGGGTTCTTAGCTCTCCGACCCATGAGGAGTGAGCCGTGGCCTAGGCCGGCATGGTTCATTTAAGTTATCCGTGTATCGTCGTGTTATGTATTTCGCTTCCGCACTTTATTCGAACAAAGATCATGGTTATGTAAGACTTAAACTCGAACCTAAATGTATCTTTTAATTGGAACTCTATGTTGTAATCGAGACTTAATTATGTAAACTTGCAAATCGTGTATGTTTGTTAATGTGATGCTATGTATGGTTGCTTCGTCAATCATCTCCCAAGGCGATCCGTACCACACTTAACTATCTTTCGGGATAGGGGTGTGACACGTGGTATCGAGCCGACTTGGGATTTGCGTCACGCTAACACTCATTCTAAAAATCTTAAACCCGTTTTTGTGTCACGGTGAGGTACGAGTCTAGATAGAAAGGCCAATATAAGGACTATATAGAATGGTGGCAAAACTAACCCCGTGTTATGATTGTTTAAATATTTTGCAACTACGGCTTTGGCAAAGGTATGAAATTGAGTGTGGTCAATTTTGCATAATATTAACTGGTGTGACTCGAATACACTCTTATTCGAGAGCTCTCCATGTGAGGCGAGGCGACATGGATTTATTTTTGGCTTGTTTCTTTTGAATTTGATGTAATGTTTCTGGAATCCATCTCTTGCAGGTACATAACAACGTTTTAGTACGTATAGTATCGTGTGAGAGGTGTGTGTGCAACCGATGCGCTTGTCCGATAGTTCTATCGGCGGGCGCGGTCTTTTAATTTTGTGAGGACGTACGAAACGACATATTGAGCATCCATTACACTTGCATATCATTCATCATGTCAAACATATGCATATGGACTTGTTTAAATGGAACAATCAAAAAGTTTGATCACATAGTTCATTCCCACGAAAAGTTGGAAACCGAAACCCTAAAAACGTGGCAGAATTTTAACTTTCAGGAAAACGAGCATAACTCTCTCAATACTTATCCAAATAAGGCAAATGAGGACTTTCTGGAAAGCTTGTGTTATGCGCTACAACAATTTTCTAGTCTCAGGTCTTGCAAAAATCTGGCACATAGCTAGAATTGCCCGTTACATAGAGTTGTTCTGGATTTCCAGAAAAAGCTCCGGTTCTGTCCCTGTTGTAGATCGGTCATAACTTTCAAACGACAAGTCGGATTGAGCTGCTCTAGGATGCGTTGGAAAGCTTAAGAAATTATCTAAAACTTTCGTAACAAACTAAAAATTTAATTCTGCTTATAAACAGGAGAAATTGTCGAGTTTCCAGAACGGGTTAAATCTGCCAGAAAACTGAACCGTGTTAGGTTTGTGCGAAAAGTTTTGTTGCATTCTTTTGCTAGTTGGTGCCATGCCATCTTTCATGCTTTACTTATTAGCATGTATTGTTGTTGGATATTGAGTTTTGACCTGTGTTTCAAAATTCTCCGACAGATGGCCCCCGGCAAGCTCATGATGGACCGCGAGAACCTCGCGCGGCGTGTGCACGAGTTGGAGCAGGAGCGTGCTGCCCTGCAGGCTGCCCTCACCACCCGCGACGCCGAGCTCACTACTCGCACCGACGAGCTTGCTGCCCGCACCGCCGAGCTCGCCGAGCGCACTACCGAGGTGGACACCCTCCGTACGCAGCTCGAGTATAGCGAGGCGGAGCGTTGAAGTTTCTTTGAGCAGCTCCACGACGCCAACCTTGCCCTTGAGGGCAATGGAGCCGCCGCTCTGCAGGCCACGCTGAATGAGCGTGAGGCACAGCTTACCGCTGTGAATGAGGAGAACTACATCCTCTCCGGTCAGGTGGACGCCCTTCTTGAGGAGAAGGACGAGTTGGAGGTTACTCTCTTGGAGACACAGGGTGCTAGGGATGCTTTAGAGGGAGACCTCCAGAACGCCCGGGCGACCATCGCGCATAACAATGCCACCATAGAGCACCTCCAGGCCGCCAACAACGCCCTGCACGCCATCCTTAATGGCGGACCTCCCGAGCCACTTGAGATCATCCCACCCGAGGAGGACGTGGAGATGAGTGATGGTGAGGATGCTTCCGACGTCGAGGACGGAGCACCACCCTCTCCCATGAGGGGTGACGACGACTACTACGGCGATGACGACGAGTAGTTGTCACGACCGGTGGTCGTAGCTCTATG
Organism: Chloris gayana; assembly: GCA_031894775.1. Lineage (NCBI taxonomy): Eukaryota > Viridiplantae > Streptophyta > Magnoliopsida > Poales > Poaceae > Chloris > Chloris gayana. The sequence goes on along the minus strand of JAUNZO010001231.1, from coordinate 153,837 downwards.
TGTGTTGTAGGATTTGCAATCTCGTGAGGCATGTAACCGTGTATGGAAACGATCCGCGTGTTGTTAATTAAGCTCTCCGAGATTTGTGTTTGTTTATGGGTCACATGTGATGTAACCTAAGACCATGTTGTATCGGATTTGTGGTTTCTCCGTGTATCAAAAATTTCTATCATGTTGCTAGCTATGTTGGAATCTATGGAATATGTGTGTTGCCCATGCATTATGCTCATTTCATCAATATTTCTTTCGTACATGCAATCTGAAATTTTTGGTCCCTCATGTCAAATGTTATATTTTCTTGCTATTTTAGCTCTTGATCTAATGAGCTAACGTGAGAAAAATTTTCATATGTGACAGATGGTGAATACCCGTCGTGGCGAAGCTTCCGGCAGTGGTCATGGTGGGAGGGATGAGCAACTACCTAACCCTCCACCTCTCACGCCGTTGGAGCAACTCGTGTCCAACCAAAACGAGATGTTCCGCTTGTTCTTTGCAAGCCAAGCTAATCAAGGGCAAGGCCAAGGATCGCCACCCCAAGGGCCGAGAAATTCCACCTATGCCGACTTTTGGGCGACTCAACCGCCAAAGTTTGGCGAAGCTTCTACCGATCCTTTGGAGGCGGATAACTTCCTCCGCATCATTGAGTCGAAGTTTGCTCTCCTCAATTGCACATCGGAGCAAAAGGTTCTCTTTGCGGCTCAACAACTCCGTGGCTCCGCTAGTGCATGGTGGGCAAGTTTCACCGCCGCCCTTCCCGCCGGTACTCAAGTGAACTGGCCGGACTTTTGCACCGCGTTTCGCGCGCATCACATTCCCGCCGGTCTCATGAAGCACAAGTTGCAAGAATTCCTCGGTTTGAAGCAAGGTACCGGAACCGTGCAAGAGTATGCACGGAAGTTCAACTATTTGCCTCAGTATGCATCCTATCATGCCGACTGTTGACGGTCCTTATGGTCCAATTTTACCGTCAACATATTGCATCTTTTTGAATCAAACACCATCACCAAGAATAGACATAGGGATTATTTCTAACAAATTCCACTAGTCTTGGTGAAATGATGAATGCAGGTGCAATTCATATGAAAACAGGGGAAAACATGCACGAAACATGGACTTTGCAATCGACGGATTTTCCCCGGACTAAAGAATATCGTCCAAAAGCCCAAAACCACAAAACAGGGCCTCAACATCAAACCAAGCAAGTGGATTGGGCCAGTACACAGCCGGAGGAAGGCACCGAGAGAAGAACCAAGCCCGGGGAGCCCGGGCCGGTTCGGCCGAACCGCCCTACTGGTTCGGCCGAGCCGACGAGTGGGCCCCCTCGGCCCACTTTTCTCGGCGGTTCGTCACCGACGTCCGGAGGTCGGTTCCACCTGCAATTAATACCACCGACGTCCGGAACCGCCTCCAAGTTGCCGACCTTCCAAGGCTATAAATAAAGGGCTATACCCCCCTCTCTCAACACACCACCAACATCAAGATAGAAGACAAAATTCTCATCCTTAGGCCAAGGGCCTCTTGTATCTTAGTAGAATAGGAGAGAGGGCAAGGAAAAGGAAGGAGTGTTCCTCCCTTTTATAAAGTGGAGTAGTATTTCCTTTCCTTTTACCTTGGCGTGTAAACACTCTTTTAGGTGATTTATACGTGGTGATCTACTTATCTATCGTGACATATCTTTGTTAGACGTAATTCTTGTTATACTTGTTTACGGGATCATCGCTTCGCAAGAAGTGCTCTAGCTTTCGAACTCGGTTCTAGGCCGAGGCTAGAGTAGCGGTCAATAGCATAGACGTGGTGTCTAGGCTGGAGATCGCCTTTGTTTGCTGTGTGCCCCACGGTTTGTAGAGGTAGGTGGCAGGAAGTGACAGCCCTGTCATCCAAAGGAACCCTCCACGTTCGGGTACATAGTAGAGCTTTCGTAGACCGGAGTGGCTTGGCAGACCAAGCCTAAGACGGTGCCCGAAGTAAACAAGTCTAGCTTGCGTTCGTCTACCTTTAAAGGATAAATAGATAAGAGTCACCCTCTCGACCCTATTTTGCTACGTTGTCTTGGTTGTCCTTGGGTAAACTAACCTTGTTGCAGAAATACTCCGTTCCCTGCGGATATAAATACGATACCTTGGAATACTCCCGGGTGAAGTGCTACAACGGTATTCCGTGCGCTTGCGGATTTATTCGTGACGTAAGAAATACCAACAAGCATTTCCGGCGCCGTTGCCGGGGAGCGGTTGTTATCTTTGTAACGAATCAGGTTTGCCCTCGTAATCTATCTTACTTACCGTTCTGTTTTTATTTTTCCTTACATTCAAAATTTCACAAAAACATATCATGGAGTCACACCCAACCATCCAATCTTTCTCCACTCCACGGGGTGAACTCTTAGAGCCACCATCATCATCACAACCTATTTCTTCACCTGGCTATGAGTTCTCCCCCGATTACATTTCGATGATTAGAGGTTTATCCTTTTCGGGTTTTAAACATGAAAATCCTTATGAACACTTGCGAGAGTTTGAACATTTGTGTTCATGCCGATTGATCCATGGCATGACACAAGAAACATTGAAGTGGAAGTTGTTTCCCTTCTCTCTCAATGAGAAGGCGAAGCAATGGTACACTTACACCGCTAAGAGAGTGAACGGTGATTGGAAAGAATTGCGAGACAAATTTTGTCTAGCATTCTTCCCCGTGTCTCGTATCACTTCTCTACGAGCGGAAATAATAAGCTTTCGACAAGAAGAAAAGGAAACCTTGAGCGCGGCATGGATTCGGTTCTGTTCTCTAACGGACTCCGGACCAGAATTGTTGCTCCCCGAACCCGTTTTATTACAACACTTTTATTCGGGATTGAGCAACGATACCGCACTTTATCTTGACACGGCCGCGGGTGGATCTTTTTCTCATAAGACCATAGCGGAAGCACACGAACTTTTGGATCGAATTGTGGAAAACACACCTTTTTCCGCTGACTTACTCGTAGAGCCGGAGTCGGAAGATGAGGAACTCGTTGTGCAAGAGACACAGCACTTGGTGCCCATGATGGAGCACCTAGCACTCGAGTCCTCATCTAACACAAGAACAATGATAGAGGAAGATGAACCTCTTGAGTTCCCATTTGAGTTCAAGGAAGAAATTTTTGAAGATTTTGGAAACACCTTGAACTACTCCTATCAAAAGAAACCAGCACTCCCTGCACCAACTCCCGAACCTATTGAAAAATCTATTCTCTTAAAAACTGTTCGGAAGTTGACAGCAATCATGAGTGATGAATGGTTGATAGAAAACGAACTTTCTTCGGAAGTTCTTCGACTTGATCATCCTAGATCAACCATTCGTGGCTCAATTCGGGGAGTAATGGTAGATATTCTCTATAATCCTCTAGTAGGTGCCAACATCATGTCCGAATCTTTTGCTTCAACTTTATTTGGAAACGAGACATGGGCACCTTCCGACAAACTCCTTAAAGCCTCACCGGGGCAATTTTTTGAGAGTTTGGGGATCATTAGAGATGTTTGCATTAAGCATAATGAAGCAAAGGTTTCCCTGGACTTTCACGTTTTCGGAATCTTGGATTTCGATGTTTTGGTCGGTCATCCCATAGAAAAGCTTTTCTTAGGGATATCACCTTTAGGAACCTTAGACTTCACCCTCGGCAAGAAAACTTTTTCTCTTCCTATCATTCATGCACAAAACTCTTTTGCCGAGGAGCCGCTTGTGGAAGAAGAATGCATGGAGGAGGTTATGGCAATTTTTCCTCATGAAAACCCCGAATCATCCTTGGATGAAGATGCTCTTGATTTCATTTTGGAAGAGGATGATTCGGCGGAAACTTTTGAGCTGCCCGAAACTTTTACACCTACGCCACCTCCCGTAGAACTCAAAACTCTTCCACCAGGCTTGCGCCACGTTTTTCTTCACGGAAATCCCGAAACCCCTGTCATCATAAGTGACAAGCTTTCGGAGGAGGAAACTGCAAAACTCTTAGCCGTGCTAGAAAAACATCACTCCGTTTTTGGGTACTCGCTTGGAGACCTCAAGGGAATTAGCCCTGCTCTTTGCACCCATCGCATTCCCATAGGCCCCGATAGTACACCATCTAGGGAACCTCAAAGGAGGTTGAACAATGCGATGCGGGAGGTCGTTAAAAAGGAGGTCTTAAAACTTTTACATGCTGGCATTATCTATCCTGTTCCACACAGCGAGTGGGTGAGTCCAGTGCAGGTTGTACCCAAGAAGGGAGGAATGACGGTCATCCAGTAATGACAAAAATGAGTTGATCCCTCAACGCACCGTCACGGGATGGAGGATGTGCATAGATTACCGGAAACTTAACAAGGCTACAAAGAAGGATCATTTTCCGCTGCCCTTCATCGATGAGATGTTGGAACGGCTGGCAAATAATTCTTTCTTTTGTTTCCTTGATGGGTATTCAGGATATCATCAAATCCCCATCCATCCCGACGATCAAAGTAAGACCACTTTCACATGCCCCTATGGAACTTACGCCTATCGACGAATGTCCTTTGGGCTTTGCAATGCACCTGCTTCTTTTCAACGTTGCATGATGTCTATCTTTTCCGACATGATCGAAGAGATTATGGAAGTATTCATGGATGATTTCTCCGTTTATGGAAAAACCTTTGATCATTGTTTAGAAAATTTAGACAAAGTCTTGCAACGTTGTCAAGAAAATGATTTAGTGCTCAATTGGGAAAAATGCCATTTCATGGTTAGAGAAGGCATAGTTCTAGGGCATTTAATTTCTGAAAGGGGGATAGAGGTGGACAAAGCTAAATTAGAAGTTATAGAAAAGCTTCCACCTCCTGTGAATATTAGGGGCATTCGCAGCTTTCTGGGACATGCGGGGTTCTATCGTCGTTTTATCAAAGATTTCTCTCAAATTGCTAGACCCCTTACAAATCTACTTGCGAAGGATGCACCCTTTGAGTTTACTCGATGAATGCATGACTGCTTTCACTACCCTTAAAAATGCACTCATCTCAGCGCCAATCATCCAACCCCCGATTGGACGCCGCCTTTTGAGATAATGTGTGATGCTAGTGATTTTGCCGTAGGGGCTGTTCTTGGCCAAACTAGAGATAAAAAGCATCATGCAATCTCCTATGCAAGCAAAACCTTGACTGGAGCTCAATTAAATTACACTACCACTGAAAAAGAGCTCCTTGTCTGTCGTTTTTGCTTTTGATAAGTTTAGATCCTACTTGACTGGAGCAAAAGTCATTGTTTACACCGATCATGCTGCTTTAAAGTTTTTGCTCAATAAGAAGGATGCTAAACCCCGTTTGATACGATGGGTTCTTCTACTCCAAGAATTTGATGTAGAAATCCGTGATAAAAAAGGAGTAGAAAATTCCGTGGCAGATCATTTGTCGCGTATACAATTCACTAACCTGCAGGAATTACCCATCAATGATTTCCTACGTGACGACATGCTGCTCCTAATAAGGGACTCACATCCATGGTACGCCGACATTGTGAACTTCATGGCAACGGGGTACGTACCACCTGGAAAGAGCAAGAAACGACTCATCTATGAGAGTCGCCGTCACTTATGGGAAGAACCCTTCCTTTACCGTGTCTGCGCCGATGGATTGCTAAGGCGATGTGTGCCCATACCCGAGAGCACACGAATCATTGAGAAGTGCCATGCATCGCCATACGGGGGACACTACGGCGTGTTTCGTACACAGGCCAAGATATGGCAAAGTGGTTTCTTTTGGCCAGCCATGTACGAAGACACAAAGGAATTTGTCGGGCGATGCCCGGAATGTCAAAGAGTTGGAGGCATCACGGCAAGAGATGCAATGCCCCTCAACTACAATTTACAAGTCGAGCTCTTCGACGTATGGGGCATTGACTTCATGGGACCGTTCACCAAGTCACATGACTGCGAATACATCTTGGTGGCGGTAGACTACGTGTCTAAGTGGGTAGAAGCAATGCCTTGCAGGGCCGCAAATGCCAAGCATGCTCGCCGGATGTTCCACGAAATTATCTTCCCGAGGTTTGGAACACCGAAGCTAGTGATAAGCGACGGAGGGTCTCACTTCATTGATAAGACCTTCCGACGCTTCCTAAGAGAACTTGGATCAAGGCATAATATCGCTACTCCATACCACCCTCAAACCAGTGGGCAGGCCGAGACCTCAAACAAGCAAATCAAGCGGATCCTGCAAAAGACCGTAACAGAAATGGGGAAGGGATGGAAGGACAAGCTACCCGATGCACTATGGGCATACCGTACAGCATATAAGACACCCATAGGCATGTCCCCATACCAGCTCGTGTACGGGAAAACATGTCATTTACCCATCGAGACGGAACACCGAGCGTATTGGGCCATCCGGAAATGGAACATGGACCTTAATGGTGCCGGACGCAAAAGAAAAATGGAGATAGCTGAGTTAGAAGAATGGAGAGACAAAGCTTACCACAACTCAGCTATATACAAAGAAAGGACAAAAAGGTGGCACGACAAAAAGATAAAGATAAAGGTATTCAAGGTTGGAGATAAAGTCTTGCTATTCAATTCACGGGTGAAACTCTTCGGGCATGGAAAATTAAGAAGTAAATGGGACGGACCATACACGGTTATTGACACCTCGTCACATGGAGCAATCACACTTCAAGACGACGAAGGTAAAATATTTAAGGTAAATGGTCAGCGCCTTAAAATTTATTTCGAACCCGATAGAGATAAAGAATTTGATGTCATGCACTTGATTAATTTAAATTTTCTCTCATGATAGTTCTTTCTTATCTATCACCCGTAGTAGCTCTTTCCTTAAAATAATTTTAGCAAGCAATCAACCAGAAAAGGAAGGAGACCAGTAGGGGCCTAGCACAGTTCGGCCGAACCCCCTTGATGGTTCGGCCGAACCAGTACTCGACCCCAAACGGTCACTTTTTTCTTTCGTCTTTTGTCTCCAACGGTCACAAGATCAAATCTCCCTGCTTAGTGCCTTCCATGCTGCGGGAAAAACCAAATTAATTCTTTCCATGCTTTTATCTATAAATGAAGGTGTTTTCTTTCATCTTTCCCTTGCACCTTTCTTCCACCTTGTCCATTTCGCCCAAAAAAGCTTTTGCCCAGCACCATGGACAGCAGCATCCCGAGCCTCGACATCTCCGTCAACACCAGCGAGCTTTGCCGCCAAGTCGGCCTCGAAAACATCCTTGACCATGTCCCCATTCCCAGCGAGCAAGCCTTGATGATCCATGATCTACCGCTCGCTATTGAACCTCCACCCACAGCAGCAAAACCACCCCCCAAAAGCTCTCCCGCTGCTGTGGCACCTCGCCAAAATAAGGGGAAATCTACCCCCAAGAAGAAGAGCGCCGACGCCGCCAATGATGCTCTCCTTCCCGGAGAGAAGTACGTCGGCACCCTCACCACCAAGAGCGGGCAGGCGGTGCACCATCAATATAAGGGGCGCAACCTGCCTAGCCCCATCAAGAAGCCCGGCGAGAGGTTCAAGATCAAGGGAATCCGCGGTGGCGGAAAGCAGCTCTTCCCGCCACTCACCTCGGCGGAAAAGAGAGACGCCCGCGAATCCGTGGGCGACACTCCTCCTAAAAGGATAAGGAGGCGTCTCTCTCCCTCTCCCATCAAGAGGGCAGGGGGAATGTATGAAAGCGAGGAGGAGAAAACTCCTAAGAAAAGCCCCTACCAAATCCTCCTCGCTAAACACGTTGATCTCCGCGAAGCCCATGAACGCCTACGTGACAATGTCGCGGAAATCAAAGACGCTATTGAAGACTTAAAGGATGCCCGTGCAAGCCATCGCCGCAGCACCAACTCCAAGATCAAGCGTCTCTTCAAGAACGCGGGGAAGGAAGACGAATACGACATTTAAAATAAACCTTCCCGCGTTCATCATTTTCTCGCAGCGCATTTAGTTTAATTTCCTCAATCAGTTTTTTTTTTCAATCATTTTTTTTTTGTAATGCGCCTGCCCTTTTAACCTTTTAATCATATTAGTGCTCCCCGGGCTTCCATACCGGCAGAGCAAATTTTGTTTCCAAATGTCTTTTGTCTATCTTTTGAAGGAAACAGGCAAAAAGGCAAGTGTGGGGGGGGACATCGCGGAAAGCAAAGACAAACACACGCGAAGCGCGCAGAAACATCACGAGGAAAACAACACAAACACAAGCTGCGAAACAGAGCGCAAGTGGGGCCCGAGCCGGTTCGGCCGAACCCAAGAGGGTGGTTCGGCCGAACCTCGGTGGGTCCCACTCAGCCCCTGCTTCCTCGTGGCACTTGAGTTTGTTTCTCACACTTCCTTTTTGCCTACCTTATTTGTCAAGTTCATTCCGAGACGCGAAAAACAATTACTAAAACTTGACCAACTAAAATTTGGGAAGATTTCTTTTGAATACCTTTGAAAATCCCAAGTCTCTCCCTAATACTCTCATGATGATCTTGCACACTTTTTATTACTCGCTTCATCACCACTTGCCTCGTGAACAAATAATCAAATCCATAGGACCCATGTTTTTCTAGATTATTGGCAAGTGTGATATGGCTCGACGAAATGATCTTATGCTTAGCTTACCGAGTCCTTGGGAATTTTATTTCACAAAACAAAAATACCATGGCTTCATGCTCCTCTCTTGATACAAAAATGCCTACCAATGCCATATGACGATCATACCTTGCAAAACTTACATACATATGCTGCTTGTGTTTGCAATGAGCTTTACCAAAATTGAGTGACCCTAGAGAGAAACTTGTCATGCTCTCTTGATCAAGAGCACGTACACTCCACCAAAAAAGGGCTAAACTCCTACACCGGGAGCTAGCCCCCCACCAAAATAAAGACACTCCTCGCTTGCACCTCTTTTTACCTCTCTCTCTCTCTCAATCACGCATAAACAAGACATGGCTATGTAGAAAGAAAAGCTCACACAGATGAGCAATGAAAAGCTCACACAGATGAGCAATGAAAAGAAAGCTCACAAAGATGAGCAATGAAAAAGAGAAGAGATGCTCAAGCATAGAGCAAGAAAAGAAAAGAAAGAAAATAAAAAGATAGCCATGTTTTGAAAATGCAAAATAAAGAGGGGTCAATTACAATAGGAGTTGTCACTTTTTCATATCCATACACACACGCACTTCTTGATCAAGGTTGCATGACTTGGCTTCTCCATGGATCCTTTCTTTTGGCTTAGCAATATTTGTGATACAAGTATGCCTCTCTCATTCCCTACCGAGCTCCACATACAAGCCTAAAAAGTAGGAAAAAGAGAGGCAACACAATGCCTTGGTGAGGAAAACACTTTTTGAGCGATTCAAGAGAATCAAAGAGGAGCGGGAGTCATGTTGTTTATTTTCAAAACTTTCAAAAACCCAAGGTGCTTAGTGAGCAAAAGTATAGTGACTTGAGTCATGAGCTGTTCCACTTATCAATCATCCAAGAATGCATGTTAGCCACCGTCATGTTCACAAGTAAAACGGTGTGGCTTGTAATAACATGTGTGCAGGTCTCTAAGAGGAGAGATCTCTCAACTTACGCTCCCACCTTTACTCGAGGACGAGCAAAGAGCTAAGTGTGGGGGTCTTGTTGACGGTCCTTATGGTCCAATTTTACCGTCAACATATTGCATCTTTTTGAATCAAACACCATCACCAAGAATAGACATAGGGATTATTTCTAACAAATTCCACTAGTCTTGGTGAAATGATGAATGCAGGTGCAATTCATATGAAAACAGGGGAAAACATGCACGAAACATGGACTTTGCAATCGACGGATTTTCCCCGGACTAAAGAATATCGTCCAAAAGCCCAAAACCACAAAACAGGGCCTCAACATCAAACCAAGCAAGTGGATTGGGCCAGTACACAGCCAGAGGAAGGCACCGAGAGAAGAACCAAGCCCGGGGAGCCCGAGCCGGTTCGGCCGAACCGCCCTACCGGTTCGGCCGAACCGACAGTGGGCCCCCCGGCCCACTTTTCTCTGGCGGTTCGTCACCGACGTCCGGAGGTCGGTTCCACCTGCAATTAATACCACCGACGTCCGGAACCGCCTCCAAGTTGCCGACCTTCCAAGGCTATAAATAAAGGGCTATACCCCCCTCTCTCAACACACCACCAACATCAAGATAGAAGACAAAATTCTCATCCTTAGGCCAAGGGCCTCTTGTATCTTAGTAGAATAGGAGAGAGGGCAAGGAAAAGGAAGGAGTGTTCCTCCCTTTTATAAAGTGGAGTAGTATTTCCTTTCCTTTTACCTTGGCGTGTAAACACTCTTTTAGGTGATTTATACGTGGTGATCTACTTATCTATCGTGACATATCTTTGTTAGACGTAATTCTTGTTATACTTGTTTACGGGATCATCGCTTCGCAAGAAGTGCTCTAGCTTTCGAACTCGGTTCTAGGCCGAGGCTAGAGTAGCGGTCAATAGCATAGACGTGGTGTCTAGGCTGGAGATCGCCTTTGTTTGCTGTGTGCCCCACGGTTTGTAGAGGTAGGTGGCAGGAAGTGACAGCCCTGTCATCCAAAGGAACCCTCCACGTTCGGGTACATAGTAGAGCTTTCGTAGACCGGAGTGGCTTGGCAGACCAAGCCTAAGACGGTGCCCGAAGTAAACAAGTCTAGCTTGCGTTCGTCTACCTTTAAAGGATAAATAGATAAGAGTCACCCTCTCGACCCTATTTTGCTACGTTGTCTTGGTTGTCCTTGGGTAAACTAACCTTGTTGCAGAAATACTCCGTTCCCTGCGGATATAAATACGATACCTTGGAATACTCCCGGGTGAAGTGCTACAACGGTATTCCGTGCGCTTGCGGATTTATTCGTGACGTAAGAAATACCAACACCGACACGGATGACAAGAAAAAGGATTGCTTTCGTTCGGGACTAAGCCCGAAGTTGCAAGATCGTTTGGCTCAAGTCACCACCGGCACGTTCAATGACTTAATGAGTGCCGCAATTGTGCAAGAAGATGCTATCCGTGCTCACCAAGAGGACAAGAAGAGGAAGCGCGCCGTAGGAAATCCATCCTGCTCCGCTCCGCCTAAGTACAAGTTGGCTATCACCTCCCCGTCCGGACAGAAGTTTCGGGCCGCATTGCCGCCGACGGGGGATCACGCCAATTTGTGCCGCAGCCGCACCACCACTCTCACGGTGGGAACCAGCAGCACACCACTTCATTCTGCCCTCCGCAGCAGCAGTACCAAGGTGCTAGACCCGGTCCTCAAGGTCCGTGCTTTAATTGTGGACGTCCGGGTCACTTCGCAAAGGATTGTCGTGTTCCGACACGTAACCCGGGCAACAACAACAACAATGGTTCCGGAAGTGGCAACAACAATCAAAACCGCAATGGGAATAATGGAAATGGGAACCGTAATCAATCATCCACTCCAAATGCTAAGAATGGCCGAGTCAACTATACCATGGCCGAAGAAATTCAAGCGGGAGAACCGGTACTTTCGGGTATGTTTTCGGTCAACAACCACTCCACTTTGGTTCTTTTTGATTCCGGTGCAACTCATGATTTCATTGGTCAAGCATGTGCAAAAATCTTGCAACTCACTCCTACCGTTTTGGATATTCCCTATATCATCACATCACCCGGTGGAAAAATAAAAACAAACCTAGAGTTGAGGCAAGTACCACTAAACCTAGAGAGCAAAGTATACCCCTCCTCTCTCATAATTTTAGGTGGGCAAGGAATAGACATAATCCTAGGTATGAGATGGATGAAACTCCATAAAGCCGTTTTGCACATCGATTCCCGAGAAGTTCACCTAAACTCACCACTCCATGGTTCATCTATTCTCCGATTACCCCATCCAAAGTTCTCCACCTCAAAAATCTACCATCTTGAGGGAAAAAGGATTGAGGATATTCCCGTGGTATGTGAGTTTCCCGATGTGTTTCCGGATGACTTACCGGGTATGCCACCCGATCGGGATGTCGAGTTTTAAATTGAGCTCCAACCCGGTACGACACCAATTTCCCGTAGGCCGTACAAGATGGCTCCCAATGAGCTAGCGGTATTAAAAGAGCAATTAAGTGAACTTATGGATAAAGGATATATTCGCCCTAGTTCATCTCCGTGGGGATGTCCCGCTCTCTTTGTGAAAAAGAAGGACAAGACGCTACGTCTATGTGTGGATTATCGCCCTCTCAATGCGGTGACTATCAAGAATAAATACCCGCTCCCTCGGATTGATATTCTCTTTGATCAACTAGTTGGTGCTAAGGTCTTCTCTAAGATTGATCTCCGATCCGGTTACCATCAAATCAAGATCCGAGCTGAAGATATTCCAAAAACCGCATTCTCTACGCGGTATGGTCTCTTTGAATATCTTGTCATGTCTTTCGGGCTTACAAATGCTCCGGCTCATTTCATATACTTGATAAATTTGGTCTTTATGCCCGAGTTGGATAAGTTTATCGTGGTCTTCATTGACGACATTCTTATTTATTCGAAGTCCGAAGAAGAGCATACCGAACACCTCCGCATTGTTCTCCAACGGCTTCGTGATCATCAATTATATGCCAAATTTAGCAAATGTGAATTTTGGTTGAAGCAAGTTCCTTTCTTGGGTCATATCATATCCGCGGAAGGTGTTGCCGTTGACCCGAGTAAAGTTGAAGAAGTGCTTACTTGGAAGTCCCCAAGATCGGTGAGACAAATTCGAAGCTTTCTCGGTCTTGCCGGTTATTATCGGAAATTCATTCCCAATTTTTCAAGCATAGCCAAGCCTATGACAAAATTATTGGAGAAAGATGCTAAGTTCAAATGGAGCCGTGAATGTGAAGAAGCCTTCCAAACTCTCAAGAAGCATTTGACCTTCGCTCGGTGTTAGCACAAGCCGACATCACCAAGCCGTTCGACGTGTATTGTGATGCGTCCGGCACCGGTCTAGGATGTGTGCTAATGCAAGAAGGTCATGTCATCGCTTATGCTTCCCGTCAACTTCGCAAGCATGAACAACATTACCCTACCCATGATTTGGAATTAGCCTCGGTTGTCCTTGCTTTGAAAACTTGGAGACATTATCTACTTGGAAATCTTGTCAATCTCTACACCGATCATAAGAGCCTCAAGTATATCTTCACCCAACAAGAATTGAATATGAGGCAACGTCGATGGTTGTAATTAATCAAGGATTAAGAGTTGGAAATTCATTATCATCCGGGTAAAGCTAATGTGGTTGCCGACGCTTTGAGTCGCAAGGATCAATGCAATCATATCACCGGTTGCTCTATGGAAAATTCGGAAATTTCAGATTCTAGTGAACCAAGTCTTCGAGTTATTCCCTATGGCTCATTGTATAATCTAGCTCTCATTCCTACCCTTCGTGAGGAAATTATTGAGGCACAGAAGAATGATGAAGGGATGGAATTTATTCGGCAAAAGATAGAAAAAGATGAGGCTACATGTTTCCGACAAGATGCCGATGGTGTATTATGGTTCAACCAATAACGTCTCGTTGTTCCGAAGAATATGGAATTACGGCAGAAAATAATGGATGAGGCACACTTGTCTAGATATTCCATACACTCCGGTAGCAACAAGATGTATCGCGGCCTAAGAGAAAAGTTTTGGTGGACACGCATGAAGCGTGAAATTGCACGGTATGTGGCCGAGTGTGATACTTGTCAACGAGTGAAAGCCGACCACTTGAGAAAAGCCGGATTATTGAACCCATTGAAGATTCCCGTTTGGAAGTGGGAGGACATTACTATGGATTTCATCGTTGGATTGCCTCTCACATCAAAGAAGCATGATTCAATTTGGGTTATTGTGGATAGGTTAACCAAGTCCGCACATTTCATTCCCGTCCATACCACCTACAATACCAAGAAGTATACCGAGTTGTACATCTCAAGAGTGTTATGTTTGCATGGAGTACCTAAAACCATTGTTTCCGATCGAGGTCCGTAATTTGTATCTCGCTTTTGGGAGCAATTGCATTCTTGTCTTGGTACCACTCTCATTAGAAGTTCCGCTTATCACCCTCAAACGTATGGGCAAACCGAAAGGTTGAATCAATATTTGGAGGATATCTTGAGAGCATGTGCTATGGAAAATCGAGGAAATTGGGATGATTGCCTTCCATTCGCCGAATTCTCGTACAATAATAGCTATCAAGAAAGTTCGGGAATGTCGCCATTTGAAGCATTGTATGGTCATTCTTGTCGTACACCCTTAAATTGGTCGGAAGCGGGAGAAAGAACTAATTTCGGTCCCGATCTTGTCACTCAAGCCGAAGAAAAGGTCCGACAAATCCAAGCCAACATGAAAGCCGCACAATCACACCAAGTTAGCTACGCTAACAAGAGGAGACGCCCATTGGAATTTGAGAAAGGAGATCATGTCTATCTTCGTGTCTCTCCGAATAAGGGCGTGTCTCGGTTTGGAATTAAAGGAAAGTTAGCACCCCGCTATATTGGACCCTACCCGATTGTGGAAAAGCATAGCGCGGTTGCCTACCGATTGCAACTACCGGAAAGTCTTGCTCGTGTGCACAATGTGTTCCATGTCTCTCAACTCAAGAAATGTTTAAAGCCTCCGATTGATTTGGTCATTTCCGACACCGATCAACTAGAAGAAGATAGGAGCCCAAGGAAGCGAAGGCATCGAAGGAGCTGTAGCCTGGGGCGATCGAAAAGTCCCAAACTATGGTGTCGAAGGAACGGTCGGTGTAGAAGGCGCTGTCAAGTACCGAGGGTAGAAAGGCGCAGACAAATACTGCTACCGAGTAGGTGGCACAAGGAACTGCTGCTGAGTAGGTGGCACAAGAGACTGTTGATGTGTAGAGGCCAACAAATTAGCGGTGCCACTAGGAGCTGATGAAGAAACCGGCTCCCAACGTAACTTCCCGTTTGGATTCTTCCTGCATACGACATCTTTATGGTCATGACCACAGATAGAACAAGTGCCACTCCACTAACACTCGCACGATGATGCGCATCACCACACCGAAAACATACCATACCCATACCAGGCTTAGGGGTAGCCCGATACTGTATTGTGACATCCCATGTCACAATTGGAGCCTAAGCACTTGGTTAAGACCTTAATGACGGCATTAACTAAACCCTAATGCTCAGCCTACAAAAGAAAAACAGGAAAAGAAAATAAGGAAAAGAAAAGAAAAAGGCAAAATCTAGCTAAACCCTAGCCCCAACCCAACCCTTAAGAAAAGTGCAAAAATTATAAAAGCACCACCCACATGTTTTTGCACCACCACACTGCTCATGTGAAAAGGTGAATTTACAGCATTTTTACAAAATTTTTGAACAAAGTTTTGAATGCCCAAAAATTCCAATTCAAATCTGAAATGCCCCTGTTTATGAATTTTGTACGAATTTTTGGATGCAAAATTAGAACTCCAAACTAAAAGATGAAGATTAAAGCACATCATTCTGGAGCTCCACATATTTTTATTTTTATTTTTGGAGCAACAGAACTATGATTTTCGTCCAAATCTTCAAACCGCAGATTCAAAATTCGAATTTTGACCTCGAGCTACGGGGACCGCCGGGCAATGGCGCCGCGCCCGCCGGTCCGCCGCCTCCCGCGCCTGCCCCGGCACGTGCAAACCTGCTCCCGCCCCGTCCCGTCACTCCCCACAGCCCAACGTGCCTCCCCAACCACCTGTACCCGGCGCCCAATCGAGCGAGCACCGGAGTAATGGCGCCGCCCGACCCGCATGCTCCTCCCTCTACCGCCCCCTCTAAACAAAGGATGGACGCCCCCCTCCGCACTGCAAACGGCCTCCCCACCTCTCTGCCCAGCTCCCCGCCCCGTCGCCCACAGCATTTCCCCCTCCCGGCGCGCGCCGAGCAAGAATTTGGGCCGCCGCCGCCATGGACGCCGCCTCGAGCTCTCTCGCCTAGGCAAGCCCGCTCATCCCTTTTCTTCCCCCCAATCCGGTGCGCAGGCAAGCCCTCCACTCTTCCTCACACTTGAGCTCAACGTTGTGCAGGCACCACCGCGAATTTGGGAAAAGAATTTGCTGCCGCCGCCACCGCCATCGCCGGCCACCGTCGAGACCCCACCTCCGGTTCTACTCTGCGCCAAGTAACCCCACGCCGCCCTTCTCCAAGGTGAGGCGGACCTTTTGCCCCCAAGCTCGACCCCTCTCGTCCTCCGTGCGCCACGCACGGCGGTGCCGAGCCCCGCCCTGCCGTCACGTCGTGGCCGCCCGTGCTCCGGCCGTCACGCGGGCCCGGCCTCCCCACGAGCGTGTTCCCCGCATCGCGCCGCGCGGTTTGAACCCCCTCCCGTCCTCCCCGACCCACCGTAGCGCCCTACGGCGCCAGCGCCGGCGTGCTCGGGCCCAGCCCCATTTAAAAATTGCCCTAGTGGCAAATCCGTAATTAAACCCGAACTTCGTTCAATTTTCAAAAATCCATATCTCCCGTTTGAAAGATCCAAAAATTGCAAACTAAAATGTTTTGGAAACTACAAGACGTGTACTTTCATGAAAGTAACATGAGCTTGTCAGTTCTGCAAATTTTCATATTTTTACAAAAATGACAAAAGTCAATCGATAAAAACTCCCTTAAGCCATAACTTTAAAAATATAAATCCAAATTTGATGCACACTTGAATTTCTGGCACTGGAAGATCTACATTTCATTGCATATTTTTCAAGTTATTGTATTACTTGCATTCTCTCGTATTTAATTTTTAATTAAATCTGTATAAATTAGTTTTGCATTAAACTTGGTAATTAATTTCCTCCTAGTACTGTGCATGTGTAGAAAATCCCATGTTAATTTTCGAGTATGTTAAATAATTATTTTTGCTAACCCTAGATCTAATTCCACAAAAGGATAAATTTCAGCATGTGTATAATTAGGTTTATGCTCCAAAAAAACTATGTTTTTGCATGTTTATGTAATCTTCACTTTCCACCATGTCACATAGCACCTTATGGCAGGTTTAGTAGGAAGGTTCCATGTATTTCACGCATGTGTTAATTTTGGAATCAACTTCTTGATTTAAAGGGCGATCGTCATCGCATGTGATGATGAGCTTCACCTAAACCTAGTTATTTTGGTTCGCCTTCTTACGCATGGCTAATCTCTCTTAAATCTGAGCTAGGGTGAACCACAGCACTCATGTCCATGACTTAAGTCTTTGCTCATGTAGTGGTAGGGCTACACTCGATAATTTAATTGACCCTATTAACAGAGAGCAAGTATGTATGGTGCATACTAGAAATTGCATGAAGCTAAATGTTACTAACCTTATTCATATGCACCCTTACAAAAGCAGCATACATGCATTACCCTCATCATCGACCTTGTGTTCATGTTATTTATGCATTGCATTTCATTTCTTAGGTGACGACGCCAAATTGATTCCGCCGGAAGAAGCTATTGCGACGCTCAACGCTTGTGAAGCTAGTACTAACTTCGATCACTCTCAAGGCAAGCCCCGGTGCATTCCTATTATTTTGAAATATCTTTCTTTATCACTCGATTAAGGATGATGAATGTGCATTTAAGTTCTAGGAGTTGAATGAAAATCCACGTGCATAAATCCCTATATTGTTCCTATGTAGCATATGTGTCATATCCTCGTTTAGAAATGCTATGTTATGCTTATGGAGCCAACGATAGAATGGGGATCTCACTTATGGCTCATGATTAAATTTTGAAGATGATGAATTGGTTAAAATTGAGAACACCCCATTGTGGCTCCGCGAACAAGTTTGAGTTGTGTACCACTTGCATACCTTTCTTATGGGGATTGGTAAACCTATGTAGCTTGTAAGTTGTAAAGTGAGTCGGATATCTCACCGACCCGCAGGTGATGTGTATGGCACGGTGGTTGCACGGGTTGAGGACCGTTGGAGAGTACATGGGTTCAGCCTTGGGCACGTTGTTGAACGGTCGCAAGGGGACGTGTACTCGGGGTCGGTGGCCCCGTGTTTTGCTTTATGATGAACTAGCGAACGGTGGCCATACGTGTTCTTAAATGATGCGTATGTCGTGCATTTGGGTCTTTCCTGCAGGATTAATAATTCGATAATTATCGCCGTTTCCTCTCGGTTAATGAGTACCACTTGTTTCGAGCAGTTTACAATGTTTAGTAAGAGGAGAAGCATGAGAAGCTTGTTGTTTTATATTGATATCAATTTGTATTGCAAAATTCTTGTATTGCTAGTATGCTCACTAAAGTTTCTTTTATTTAACAACCCTATTAATTTGGCTAAGTGATAAAAGTGCCAACCTAATTAGCATAAGTGCCGTTTTATGCAAAATGTCAAGTTAAACCGGTCAACCCCCATGCATCTAGGTGTTGGTCTTAGATGGCCAATTTGACGGGTAAGACTTGCGGAGTATGTTAGATACTCGAGGCTTTGCCACTACATGTGTATTTACGGGGTTCCCGCAAGCCGGGTTTTGCGATTGTTGTGGTAAGGTTGTGTGGGGTGGAGAAGAGCCCAAAGAGTGGACCATTGAATGGGTTCCTAGCTCTCCGACCCATGAGGAGTGAGCCGTGGCCTAGGCCGGCATGGTTCATTTAAGTTATCCGTGTATCGTCGTGTTATGTATTTCGCTTCCGCACCTTATTCGAACAAAGATCATGGTGTAAGACTTAAACTCAAACCTAAATGTATCTTTTAATTGGAACTCTATGTTGTAATCGAGACTTAATTATGTAAACTTGCAAATCGTGTATGTTTGTTAATGTGATGCTATGTATGGTTGCTTCGTTAATCATCTCCTAAGGCGATCCGTACCACACTTAACTATCTTTCGGGATAGGGGTGTGACATGTATGGCACCACCACCTCCTCCTGAAGAGATAGATCGAGCATGGTTGCCATGATATGGTTGAGGACGCTGAAACTTCCCCTTCTTATGAATAGGGCCACCTGATCGACCCTTCTTATCATCCTGAGTGCGAGACCGGTCCGAAGGCTTCATCTCATTAGTGTACTAATGCCGCATCTCCACACCTAAGGCTTGCTCCACAATAGTACGGAAATCCACTAATGGAAAAGCTCCCAAAGTGTGCCTAATCGAAGGCCTCAAACCCCGACGGAACCGGCCCGCCTTCTCCATCTAATTATTGGCCACATGAGGAACAAAACGAACAATCTTGTTGAATCCCACCTCATATTCAGCCACTGTCTTCTTATCCTCGCTTATAACTACGAAGGTCTATCTTCATCTTATCCAGGATCGTGGCAGGATAGAACCTCCTCTCAAACCGCTCGACAAAAACATGCCGGGTCAAAGAACCGAGTGCATGAGAATTAGCACTCGCACACCTCTCCACCAAACCCGAGCCTCTCCCTTCGGTAATTGTGTTCCATAACGAACACGATCTCCGTAAACCACCTCAAAGACCTCCAGCTTATCCTCCACATAAGTCAGCCAATCTGCGGCATCCATTGCCGAACCACTACCAATCTGCGGCATCCACTGCATCAAAGAAGTCCCACCGATCGGAAGTGCCTCCCGACGAGAACCACTAGGGGCAGCAGCCGTAGCAAGAACACTACCACTAGGAGCAGTAGCGGCAGCGCTAGTAGAGGCATTAGGAATAGCCTGCCTCAATGTAGCTAACTCCTGCTACAATGTCCGTATTGCAGCAGCCATCTCCTATTGACTACCCAAATTAGTAGTACGATTATTATTGGCCATCTCGTTATTAGTCACATCATTACTACCACGCATTGGACGGCTACGCGTTCCTTTCTTCTTAGGCGGCATAACTGCAGCCATCATAACAAGCAAACAAAATCCACATTAACTTCAAGAAACATTAAGCAACTTCGAAGAAACAAGTCAAAACTATCATGAAGAAATAAATAAACAACTACCCAACCTACAAGTGCAAGTGTGTCAATTTAAACTTCATTATACCTAGAATCTATAACCTAGGCTCGATACCAACCGTAACGCCCTGGAATCCACCAACACCCGGGACATTACTAAAACTACACATTCAACCACCGAAGATAGAAATAGGAAATTTTAGCAGCATCTCCTTTGTAAATACAAACACCGCGGAAGCATAACCACACATTTATATATTATGAAGGAATATAACACTAGCACTATCAAAAAATCCTAGCATAACCATAAGAGAGAACCTCATCAAAAGTTTAACATCTACATTAAAGTTTAAGTATCAATCTCAACACATTAAAGACTAAACTCTAATTATTAAGATTAAAAGCAATGAGATTATAAAGTGATGAAGTGTGAGACGTGCAGCTAATCCCTCTTCCCCTCCTAGCAATCATCAAGCACCTAGACAGAGTAGAGCAAGGGTGAGATAAAAAAATCTCAGCAAGCAAATTTGTTTTGTCAAGCTATTTAAACCACAAGTTCAATTAAGCAACGATTTAAATGAATCAACATAAAATTTGTAAAACTTAAATATAGACCACAATGATAATAATTGGATAAGAAAACACCTCCAAAAACATATAAGATCACTGTTATGGTGGGCCAAGTCTACGAGCGTCGTCGTCGTGGCTAGTCCAAAGTCTAGTCCAACTTATCTACGATTCGTTTCTGAATTTGTTAGGTCGGTTATGTTAGGAATTAATTGAGTCGGTTGTAATCATGGCCTATATATATTGGCTGAACAAAGGAATAAAGGGATAAGCTAGAGATTGAGATCAATCTCTCTAGCCGAGAGTTGAGCTACGAGTTCGGCGCCGGTCGAGAGAACGGCGCCGCCACGGTCTCGCCGGTGGGCGTTTAAACCCCGTCCTCCCACTCACCATTCTTACGCCTTGCGCAACCTAGCCCGAGTTCCTAACACCTTGGTATCGGACTCCTATCCGATGTCCGGGACCTCCTCCGCCGCGCCCCTATCCACCGCTCCGGCGGTCGCGTCAACCACCTCGCCTCGCCATCCCGCCAATCCCATCAATCACCACCTCCGCCGCCGACCTCAACAACGCCCCACCTATCACCATCGCCGACACCCAAACCACACCGGCCAGCTCTGTCCGATCTAACAGCGGCCATATACGGCCTTCAACGCCGGATGGGATCCTTTGTCACCCGCCTGTCCGACCTTGAAACTCGCTCGGCACGAGCCAGTTCGCCATCCATCAACAGCCCTCTCCAACAAACCCTTAACCTACCATATGGCCTGTCCGGCTACGGTGGCATCCCCCAATCACCTCCGCCGCCGTCGCACCAACCACATCCGCCTCCACCTCCAATTCCGTCCCAAACCTTCCCATCACCCGGATCAACTTCCCACCATCACCTTCCCCGTTGCCCGCCTTTGATATTCCCGATGGCCGCCATCCGCCTCCCGTGGCATCACAAGCCGTGCCCCGTTTTCACAAGCTCTCGTTTCCCATGTTCGACGGCAAAGAAGACCCCCTTGGTTGGCTTAACAAGTGTGAGCAGTTCTTTCGGGCTCAACGCACACCGAGAGACGGACAAAGTCTAGCTTGCTTCCTTCCATCTCACCGGCGTAGCCCAACAGTGGTATTTCGGCCCGGAGCGCGACGTCGGCGGCCTCGCCACCATAACTTGGGCCGATTTCAAGACCTGGTGCCATCAACGCTTCGGACCTGCACTTGGCACCAACCACTTGTCAAACTTGGCGCGCACACCTTTCGGGAGCTCGGTGGCTACATACATTGACACCTTTTAGGCACGTCCGGCCCACGTTGGGCACCTGCTCCCGGCTCGGCAGGTGGAACTCTTCACCGGCGGCCTTCCGGAACCCATCCGCACGGACGTTGAGCTGCAACTACCGGCGGAACTGCAACGGGCCATGTTGTTGGCCCGCGCACACGAGCGACGGGCGAGCGCGACACCTTGGCCCTCCCGCGCCTCGCGGCCGTCGGCCCGAACACCGGCCTTGAGCTTCAGCACAGCTCCCGATGGCGGCGTCACCACCGCGCCGGTTCAAGCGTCTCACGCATGCCGAGATGATGGATCGTCGCCACCGGGGCCTTTGCTTCAATTGCGATGAGCCGTACATCCGCGGCCACAAGTGCCGGCGGCTTTTCTACCTTGAGGTCACCGACTCCACCGACGACGAGCCGGCGGGCGACGAGTCCAGCCGGGAGGACCTTCCCCTATTATTTCCCCGAACGCCATAGCCGGAATCCGGATGGAAGACACACTACGAGATCATGGTCACCATCGGCACCCACTAGTTGACAGCCTTGCTGGATACGGGTTCTACTCATAACTTTCTCGGCCAAGCCGCCGCGACGCGCTGTAGGACGCAGCTGGGGACCGTCACGACGCACGGGTAGCGGTGGCAAACGGGGATCGTGTGACTTGCACGGGCCTCGCACGAGACATCATCACGCATGTCGAAGGGGAATTCTTCACGGTCGATTGCTACGCAATCCCGCTAGATTGCTACGACATGGTGCTCGGCATCAAATTTTTAAAGACCCTTGGGCCAATTCTCTTGGATTTCGACCATCGCTGCTTTGCTTTTTGGCGTGGCGACCACGGAGTTACCCGGCGCGGCTTGGGAGCATCAACGGCCACACCAATTCGTCTCCACACCACCGTCGGCACCGAACCAGCCTTGTTGGAACGATTGTTGGACGCCTTCGATACGGTCTTCGCAACGCCATCCGGATTGCCACCTGTTCGGGCCTGTGATCATCGAATCCATCCGCTTCGGGCGCGGCGCCTACGGCGGTCCGGCCGTACCGATACCCCCACTTACAAAAAGACGAGCTGGAAGCACAATGCGCCACCATGCTGGATCAGGGCATTATTCGTGCCGGTACCTCGCCATTCTCCGCCCCGGTCCTTCTCGTCAAGAAGCGGGATGGGTCCTGGCGCTTCGTGTTGATTACCGGGCCTTGAATGATATAACCGTGAAGAACAAATTCCCGATTCCGGTCGTGGATGAATTGATCGATGAGCTCCACGGGCGCGCTTCTTCACCAAGCTGGACCTCCGCGCAGGATACCATCAGGTCCGTGTACACCTCGACGACATCGCCAAGATGGCGTTTCGGACGCACCACGGGCACTTCGAGTTCCTTGTGATGCCGTTCGGCGTCACCAATGCACCGGCCACGTTCCGGAGGCTCATGAACTCGGTGTTGCAGCCTTTCCTCCGTAAGTTCGTGCTTGTATTTTTTGATGACATACTCGTCTACAGCCGTCATGGTCCGAGCATTTGCAGCATCTGCGTGCCGTGTTGACGGCCCTGGACGCCAACCTGTTGAAAATCAAGCGCTCCAAGTGTACATTTGCCTCCTCAACGGTGGCATATCTAGGCCACGTCATATCCGCGGCGGGCGTGGCCATGGATCGGGACAAGGTGGCCGCCGTCACGTCATGGCCACGGCCGGCTTCGACACGTGCCCTGCGTGGCTTTCTCGGCCTCGCGGGCTATTACCGGCGCTTCATCAAAGATTATGGCACGGTGGCCACGCCGCCGACCCAGCTCCTGCGTAAAGATGCCTTCTCATGGACGGAGGCCGCTTTACGGCGTTCAAGGCCCTCAAGGTTGCCCTATCCACGGCGCCGGTGCTTCACCTACCCGACTTCGACAAACCATTCATGGTGGATTGCGACGCCTCCGGTACGGGTTTTGGTGCGGTGCTTCATCAAGGTGCGGGTCCGTTGGCTTTCTTCGAGCAAGCCCTTTGCCGCGCGACATTTGAAGGTGGCTGCGTATGCACGCGAGCTCATTGGCTTGGTCCGGGCGGTCCGCCATTGGCGCCCGTACCTTTGGGGTCTTCGCTTCGTTGTCCGCACGGATCACTTTGCCCTCAAGTTCATGCTTGATCGGCGACTCTCGACAGTTCCACAGCATCAATGGATCAGCAAACTATTTGGGTTTGATTTTACGGTGGAGTTCCGCCGGGACGCTTGAATGCTTGTGGCGGACGCACTCTCACGTCGTGCCCCGGAGGATCCTCACCTAGCTGCTCTGTCGGTGCCCACGTTCAACCTCTTCGACGACCTTCGTGATGAACTACAGGAATACGCCGCTCTTCGCGAATTGCGGGACACCATCACTCGGACTCGCGGCGCACCGTGGCGAGTGCATGAGGGGCTTATTCTTCATGGCTCGCGCGTCTTCGTGCCGGCTACGTCGCGTTCTCCGGCACTTGTTCTTCGGTTGGCACACACAGCAGGTCATGAGGGAGTTCGGAAGACTTTACATCGCCTTCGTCGGGATTTTGTGGTGGACCGTGATCGTCGGGTTGTCCGGGAGTTTGTGCGTGCGTGTGCAACATGTCAACGGAATAAGATGGAAACATTGCATCCTGCTGGCCTGCTTCAACCTTTACCGGTGCCATCACGGATTTGGGCGGATATCTCCATGGATTTCATTGAGGGTCTTCCGAAGGTGGCTGGCAAGTCGGTCATCTTGACTGTAGTCGACCGTTTTTCAAAGTATGGTCATTTCATTGCCCTCGGTCATCCTTACTCCGCTGCTACGGTGGCCCGTGCCTTCTTTCGGGACATTGTGAGGCTGCATGGATTTCCGAGTCCATTGTTAGTGACCGAGATCCTATCTTCACTAGCCATGTGTGGCGTGATATTTTCAAGCTGGCCGGTGTTAAGCTTTGCATGAGTACAGCTTTCCATCCTCTAACGGACGGTCAATCGAAGCAGCTAACAAGACGATTGCTATGTATCTGCGGTGTATCACAGGTGATCGCCCACGCTCCTGGCTCGACTGGTTACCTTGAGCTGAATACTATTACAACATTTCGTACCATTCCGCTCTTCGAGCCACGCCGTTTCAGGTGGTCTACGGCCGGTCACCACCCGCGCTAGTGCCTTATCAACCTGAGTCGGCACGCACCGCCACAATTGATGATTTGTTCCGCAAACGGGAAGCTTTCTTGGCCACGGTGCGTGAGCGTACGCTTCGAGCTCAGCAGTATGCCAAACGTTTCTATGATGCTCATCATCGTGCCCTGGAGTTCGCTGTTGGTGATTGGGTTTGGCTGCGCTTACTTCGTCGTCCGGCTCAATCTCTATTGCCCGGTCGTCGGACAAAGCTCGATCCATGATATGCTGGTCCCTTTCAAGTTCGGCACGGGTCGGCTCCGTGGCTTATCGTCTGCAGCTTCCGGAGCATGCGCGCATTCATGATGTGTTCCACATTGGTGTTCTCAAGCCCTTTCATGGAACTCCTCCGACCGCTTCTTCGACTTTACCTCCACTCCGTGATGGCCGAGTTCCGGAGGTTCCTACGCGGGTCTTGCGTGCACAGCTGCGGCGGGCGTCCGGTTCCTCTTGGTGCGGTGGGTCGGTTTTGATGCCATGGAGGTGACGTGGGAGCCGCTGGATGAATTCAAGTCTTCTTTCCCTGATTTTCTGCTCGAGGACGAGCTGTTTGTCGAGGCGGGGAGTGATGTTATGGTGGGCCAAGTCTACGAGCGTCGTCGTCGTGGCTAGTCCAAAGTCTAGTCCAACTTATCTACGATTCGTTTCTGAATTTGTTAGGTCGGTTATGTTAGGAATTAATTGAGTCGGTTGTAATCATGGGCTATATATATTGGCCGAACAAAGGAATAAAGGGATAAGCTAGAGATTGAGATCAATCTCTCTAGTTGAGAGTTGAGCTACGAGTTCGACGCCGGTCGAGAGAACGGCGCCGCCACGGTCTCGCCGGCGGGCGTTTAAACCCCGTCCTTCCACTCACCATTCTTACGCCTTGCGCAACCTAGCCCGAGTTCCTAACAATCACCTCACATCCACAATAACATTTAAATGTTAACAACTTCAATGTATGCATATGAATGCAATGCCATGTCCACTTTTACATCGCACCCCTCCTCGAGCAACGTACGATGTGTATCGGTGCAAATCACAACCATAGGATTGTGATAAACTTCAATGCAAATGAGATGAGATGATTATGCTCATGATATGCCTCATATGTCTCATAATAAGAGAAAATACCATAACTTCAACTTCATGTATCATAAAGGTATGACAATATGCCTCAAGTGAATAAAAAAGCAACAAAACATAAATAAGCCTCCATTTATCACCAAAATTCAGATTATGAGTAAGCGGTAAGATTCTGAATATTAAAGTGTAGGTGATAAAAATAACAAGACAAAACGGTAGCAAACCACCGCTACATTCACTTGCCTCCAACCGAAGAAGATAAATGTACTACGGATGACCTGGAGCACTACCACCTGTTTTTGGAACAAATAACTCAGTACAAACAGTCCATATATCATTTACAAACAATGAACATAGCGCACCTACGCCCAAAGCCGCAATCATCAAAAACAACAAATTGATCACTAGCAGCAGTCCTCCTTGTCTTTTTCGTAGCATTAAAACTATAACATCAACGATAGCAAATAAATACATATTTGGAAACTAGAGAACAAGGGCTACAACATTGGTATTCATTTCCAAATTTAATTTCGATTTTACTAAGAATAATAGCCACTACAAGGTGGCTGACAGAATTTGTCAGAACAGCAACAAGGCACTGAATTTGGAAGACCATAACTCTCAAACTAGTGAGTCAAATCAAGCATGTTAATACTCTATGGAAAGAAGGTATATAGGGATACAAAAAGTCCAGAATGCACTGAACTAATTCAGCCTCTAAATAATTTTAGAAGGGCACTCAAAACAGATCATTGCAAGGTAAAACTGAAACCTGACAAAACTGATGGAAAAAGACAGCAACATTCAGACAGCCGTAACTCGAGTTCTATTGAACGAAAAAAATGCGTATAAGTACTCGTTGGAAAGCTATTTCAATCCTCTACAGCTTCTCTTATATAATGTACTACTGAGATTCAACACCTAAATGGGTGAAAATCACCATGGACTGTTACTGCACGCTGGCTAAAACTGAATGTCGCCCAACAGAATTCAGAGCTTGAAGGGACATCTGAACTCGATTTGGGAAGTAATACTAGATAGGATGGGAACGCATCTTGGATTACCTATACAGGTCGTTGAGCCTTGTTGAAGCCTCACTCCACCCCTTGCAATTCCTGTCTCAAAACTGCAGAACACCGAGGAAAAGGGACAGGGCATCAGATTAGTGGGAACTCGTTTCATCACTAGATGGTGAGTCAACACCCCTCTATGGATGCACACCTGTGAGGTTGCAACCCCAGGAGTGCCGCCTCTTGCTTTCCTTCGATGGTGGGATCACGGTTGGAGGAGAAACGTGGGAAGGGGAAAAAACACTAGGGTTACCTGTTTCTCCCTAACTTCGGCTTTGGTCCAATAAGACAAAGCACTTTTAGATTTTTTATTAATTTCTAGGCGTTACATGTTGGGGGTCTAGCGCCTAGTTACGCTTCGCGTGGTGTGAACGCCCTTGCCGCGTGGTCCTCCACCTCGTCGGATGGGTTTAAGTTGTTTGTATTTTTCTTAACTGCTACCTCGAACTAGTTGAATGAATGTGCAGCTGAGCCAGCGAAGAAATAGCCGGGTGAAAGTGCATCTAGGCCCCTCTTTTTATTTTTGATGATTGATATCAATACAATTAAATTTGGACTAATGTTTTCATGAGAATGTGTGTAGTGAACATCCAAAGGACATGAAAGCATAGCAAATATGATCAAAAAGAAGAAAAGAAATGAGAAAAACAATAAAGAAGAAAATGGATCTCAAAGCTTGGGCCTCTGTTTTATCTTTGCTTTGAGTCATAGGGATGCCGTACTATAAAGAGGGATGCAAATCACAATCTTGGTAAAGAATGAAGATGCTCACAAAATCCAAGAAAAATCATCCCAAGCCTATTCTTTCGGGACCCACCGGAAGTTCCGGTGTGATATCGGAAGTTCCGGTAGGCACTCGGAGAGCTTTGAGCTCTGCGGAATGCCATACCGGAAGTTCCGGTCCCCGGTATCGGAAGCTCCGGTAGGCTAACAGAGAGTTTGAGCTCTCTAGAATGCCATACTTGGAAGTTCCGGTCCCCGGTACCGGAAGCTCCGGTAGGCTAACAGAGAGTTTGAGCTCTCTGTAATGCCATACCGGAAGTTTCGATCTCCGGTACCGGAAGTTCCGCTAGGCTAACAGAGAGTTTTGAACTCTCCGGAATGCCATACCGGAAGTTCCGATAGGACACCGGAAGCTCCGGTATGGCCCCGTTTTCAAACCCTAAACCTACGTACGGAAGTTCCGGTACACCACCGAAGTTCCGGTGCGGGCCGAAAATCCGGATTTAACCCTAAATCCGACCATATCGGAAGTTATGATATTCCATCGGAAGTTCCGGTGCGGGTCGTTCAGACAGGCCAACGGCTCTTTTTGGAGCTGTGGTATACAAGCCACACTCCACCCCTCACTCACTCTCTCTTGCACATTCCGAACTCCAACACACTTGAGCCACACTCCAATCACTCCAAATCCTCTCCAAAAGCAAAAATTCCATCCTCGAGCTAGGATTCGAGTGAGAGACTTTGAGCAAGAGATTGAGAGACTTGATTACATTCTTGAGCATCTTCACTCCCGTCAAGCTTGCGATTTGGATTTGTTACTCTTGGAGCTTTGAGCTCCTAGACGGCTAGGCGTGCTCGTGAGCTCCCAACTTGTGTGGTGACGCCCGAGAAGTTTGTATTACCCGTCCCGAAAGGGACATTGATAGTGGAAAACTCAAGCTCAACCTTGGTAGTGACTTGAGCGAGAAATAGAGTTGAAAGAAACCCGGTCCTTAGTGGACTTTCTCAACGGAGACGTAGAGTCCTAGGTGGCCTTGAACTTCGGTGAAAAATCTGTGTCTTGTGTGCTCCCTCTTTTTTTCTTAAGCACTTTGTTGTTTACTTTACTAGGTTGCTTGTTAGTTTCCCTTTGCGCCTTTAAATTCCTAGAATTGCATAGGGCTGTGTTTTTCTTTCTTTCAAATCACTAGAATTGTGTAGGGTTTAATTCCGCAATTTTCACCCTGCACCGGATGTTCCAGTACCCTACCGGAAGTTCCGGTATTTGATGTTTTCGTCTTATTCTTATTTCGCAGAAATTTTTAGGATCGCCTATTCACCCCCCCCTCCTAAGCGCCTTTCAATTGGTATCGGAGCAGGTATCTTCGTTGAAGCCTCACCGCTTGAAGATTAAAGATGACAAACAACAAGGAAGACAAAGATGCAACCGTTAGTGGTGAAGTCCCACCAAAATCACCGGTCGGAGTCGGTGATGGCAGTTTATCGGATAAGGAAGGTGATAAGGATGGAGATGTGTCCCAGCAATACAACAAAATGCCCTACACCTACAATGATCCAAAGGATGAGCACATTGGACCCGGCTCCGGAAGACTTCCCTATTTCGATGGTCAATACTTTGATCATTGGAAAACAAAGATGCTCCTACACTTGGATTCCATGCATCAAAATGTGAGGAATGTCACTCAAAATGGATTCTTGTGGGAATGTAGAAGCAAGCCAACCGCACAAGACTTGTTCAATGTAAGGTGCAATGTGACGGCGGCGAGTGCTCTTGTGTCCGCACTTAGCCCCGTCGAGTATGACAAGATAGCCGGATTGGAGGATGCTCATCAAATTTGGTTGAAGCTTAAATTGGTTCATGAGGGCATTGATAGTGTAAAGGAGTCTAAGCTAGAAGGGCTTAGAGAAGAGTTTAACTACTTTGTTATGAGGTCGGAAGAAGGACTAAAGGAAGCACGTGAAAGAATGATGAGGATAGTAAACAAGAGGAGGGCACATGGAGAAAAAGTGTCGGATTTGGATGTCAATAGAAGATTGCTACAAGCCTTGCAATCATGGGATGCCAACATAGTGTCCAACATAAGAGATAAAGATGGCTTTAGATATTTCACCACCGATGAAGTGATTGGGAAAGTGCTATCCCAAAAACAGCAAATTGATCAAGGCAATAGGATCAATGCTTTGCTTAGGGACAAAGAACGAGCTAGTGGGAGCAAAAATGATTTGGCTCTCAATGCCGAACAAGAAAAGAAAAAGAAGGTGGTTGATGAGAGCGATGATGATAGTGATGATGATATGGCTCTCTTTGTAAAGAGGTTCAACAAGATCATGTCAAAAAGAAGCTTCAAGAAGAATGATCAAGACAGAGAGCAAATTGAGGAAAGCCAAAAACAAGTGCTACATTTGTGGAGACAAAGGTCACTTCATGGCGGAGTGTCGGAAGAATTACAAGAACAAGCAAAACAAGAAGGGTGACAAAAAGTACAAGAAGCATAGAAAGTACCGTCGGGGTGAAGCACACATTGGGCAAGAATGGAACTCGATGAATCATCCTCGTCCTCCGAGTCGGAATCCGATGAAGAGAAGGGAGGCATTGCATCACTTGCCATTGGACTCACGCCGACCAACACCTCCTTGTTTGGAAGTTTGACGGATGATGAAGATGACACCGGGCACAAGTGCATGATGGCCAAAGGCTCCAAGGTAAATGTCAATGGAAGTTCTCAAATTCCTAACATGTTTGACTTGTTGGACATCATTGAGCAGGAAAAGGAGACTAATGAGAGGCAAGGGAAGCTTCTTGAGAAACAAGAGGAAATGCTTGTTCAAGAGAAGCAAAGGGTGCTTGAACTTGAGAAGCTCCTAGAAGTTGAGAGGAAGAAAAATGAGGACTTGGTGAAGTCTTTCAAAGTGGCTGAAAAAGATAGTGAGACACTTAAAGTCACAAATGTGTCACTTCAAGAGAAGTGTGATGACTTGCAAAAGGCTCACAATTCTCTTAAAGTGCAATTTGAGGAAATTAAGTGTAACACTACTTCCTCTCAATCTTCGTCTTGCCCCTCATCTAGCAATGAATGTGCTAGGTGCCTCAAGATTGATATTGAAGCTTGCACAAGAAACGTCAAGATCATTGATGACTTGAAGAAGCAAGTACAAGTGCTTGAAGAACAAGCACAAAAGAAAGTCGGCTACGATACCATCCGCAACGTCCCGCCACTCGGGCCGGGCCCGCTTACCCCTGGCAGCTTAATAGGCCCTCAAGATTTCCCCACGGACCAACGAGTAGTCTTTTCTCCGCACTTTGTCCTCACTCATGCATACCGGGAATCACTTCCGGTCGGTCACCCATCCCTAAATTTCTCCAAGCCAAGCACGCTTAACCTTAGAGTTCTTTAGAGATGAGCTTCGGAAAAGAAGTTGCAACTTGTTGACATGAGTATTCTATCAATCCTATTAAGCCCCGGGCCGAGGATGTTACAACATCCACCACACCCAAGAGTCCACCGAGTGTGCAACGTGATCACCCCGTGGAACAAATCCTTGGAGACATAGAAAAGGGGGTAATCACTCATTCTCGTGTTTGCAATTTTTGTGAACATTACTCTTTTGTCTCTTCTTTGGAGCCATTTAGAGTAGAAGATGCACTCGAAGATTCGGATTGGGTGATGGCCATGCAAGAAGAATTGAACAACTTCACAAGAAATGAAGTTTGGACATTGGAAGAAAGGCCAAGAGGCAAGAATGTTGTGGGCACAAAGTGGGTGTTCCGCAATAAACAAAATGAAGACGGTGTTGTGACAAGGAACAAAGCAAGATTAGTGGCAAAAGGATATTCACAAGTAGAAGGATTGAATTTTGATGAAACCTATGCCCCCGTGGCAAGGCTTGAATCAATAAGAATACTACTTGTGTTTGCCACTCATCACAATTTCAAGTTATACCAAATGGATGTGAAGAGTGCAGTTCTCAACGGACCAATCAAGGAAGAAGTGTACGTGGAGCAACCCCCGGTCTTTGAAGACCCAAAATATCCTAATCATGTTTACAAACTCCATAAGGCGCTCTATGGGCTTAAGCAAGCACCAAGAGCATGGTATGAATGCCTTAGGGATTTCCTTTTGAAAAAGGGTTTTTAAATGGGCAAGGCCGATGCAACCCTCTTCACAAAGCATTTTGACCACTGATATATTTGTGTGCCAAATTTATGTCGATGACATAATATTTGGTTCTACTAATCAAATGTTTTGTGATGATTTTAGCAAGATAATGACAAAGAGGTTCGAGATGTCTATGATGGGAGAGTTGACATTCTTTCTAGGATTTCAAGTGAAGCAACTCAAGGAGGGCACCTTCCTATGTCAAGCCAAGTACACTCAAGACATATTGAAGAAGTTTGACATGGACAAGGCAAAGCCCGCCAAGACACCCATGGCAACAAACGACCATCTCGACCTCACCAAGAAGGACAAGCCGGTTGATCAAAAGGTATATCGTTCTATGATCGGCTCCTTGCTTTACCTTTGTGCATCTAGGCCCGATATCATGCTTAGTGTGTGTATGTGTGCACGTTTTCAAGCCGCTCCTATGGAGTGCCACATGGTGGACATTAAAAGAATCTTGAGATATTTAGTGCACACACCCGACCTAGGGCTTTGGTACCCCAAGGGTTCAAAGTTCAACCTTATAGGCTATTCCGATGCGGATTATGCCGGGGACGAAGTGGATAGAAAGAGTACCTCCGGGACTTGCCAATTCTTGGGTAGGTCCCTAGTGTCATGGTCATCCATGAAACAAAATTCCGTTGCTCTATCCACGGACGAAGCGGAGTATGTTGCAGCCGGTAGTTGTTGTGCACAACTATTATGGATGCGACAAACTCTAAGGGATTATGATTACAAGTTGAACGGTGTCCCTCTCCTATGTGACAATGAGAGTGCCATAAAGCTAGCATATAACCCCGTTGAGCACTCACGCATAAAGCATATAGATATCCGCCACCATTTCTTGAGAGATCATTCTATCAAAGGGGATATTGAAGTGAGCCATGTGAAAACCGAAAATCAACTAGCCGATATTTTCACCAAGCCACTAGATGAAAGCCGATTTTGCTATCTAAGGAGTGAGCTAAATATCCTTGACTCTAGTAATGTGGTGTAGAGGCGTGCACATCCGCTTGTTGTTTTTATCGTTCTTGGATCTTAAGACGAAAATGCATGCTTTCGAAAATATTTGAGTGATTTTGAAAACAATTTCTTGGTTCTTGACCAAAAGGTTAAATCTTGTCAAGATGTGATCATAGTCTTGATTGTTGATTGCTTACTGATCACATATTGCCAAGATGTCTCACTAGTCCATCAAAACTATCTTTGAAAATTCTCTCCAAATTTCGTCTCTCTTCTCTCTGTTTCACCCCTACCGGAAGTTCCGGTGGGCTACCGAAGTTCCGGTATGGGTGGTCGGAATTGGTCGGCACGTCCGGGGCACTCGGTGTTTTTCCCGATCGGAAGTTCCGATAGGACACCGGAAGTTCTGACCGGAGGTCGAACAGAAGAATCTTTTCCTTCCGATCGAAGTTCCGGTACCCTACCGGAAGCTCCGATCGGGAGCTCACCTGTGGTGTCAAGCCCACACCGGAAGTTTCGATATGCTACCGGAAGTTCCGGTGCGGGGCGTTAACCTAGGGTTGGATCCCGCACCGGAAGTTCCGGTAGGCTACCGGAAGCTCCGGTGCGGTGCGACGATATTTAAAGGGGAGCCCGTCCCCTTGAAAGGGACGGCTCCCATTTGAAAACTCCTCCACTTTCCTTCACTTTTTCCTCCTCCACTTCGGTTCCTCATCAAGCTGGAGGTGTTCTTCAACCTCCGGTGGCAATCTTCGACAAGGTTCCTTCAAGCTCATCCCTCGGTCATCTCTAAACTTCCTAGCTAGAGGAGAAGGTATCTTTCATATCCTTCACTTCTAGATCTAGGGTATATTCCTTAAATCCCTAGGAGTACTTGTTGCTTAGATGAATCATTAGCAGTTCTAGGACACTAGCGTGCTTTTAGAAAGTAAATCCTTGGCTAGATGTCATTTTTCGCACTTGCTAGGGTTAGGGTTGACCCATACCGGAAGTTCGGTACGGGTAACCCTCGACGATTGAAGGCCCCGTCGGAAGTTCCGGTACCCTATCGAAAGTTTTGGCTGGGAGCCTCCGATCAAGCATCTTCTATGTAGTCCTTCTTCATTCATCGACTTTGTGTATGTTGTATTCTTACACATGTATCAATCTCTGTCGGATGACTTGCGGAAGAAAGGAGGTTGTCTCCAAGCGCCAACCTCCTCGTCGTGATGACTCCGACTCCGATGGTTCGGACCCGGATTATGATGTGGGAAATCCTCCTCTTGCCAAGCGGCAAGCTGTCGGAGGTGGCATGGGGTCTAGCGCAGTTGGTCAAGGAAGAGAAAAGGGCAAGGGAAAAAGGAAGAGGAAAAAGCTTTGCCGAGGCGACCCCCTCCTGCTCCCGTGTCAAGTGAAGAAGAAGAAGAGGAGCAGGGTGGTACTGTGGGTGGTGATAAGCTGGTTCTTGCCTACTGCTCGGCCTTTGCGGGGAAATGTCAAATATCAAATGAGGCCACCTCTAGTCGGTGGCGATGCAGGGTACAACATTCCTTTCTACGGGGATGAAGTCCAAAAGTACAGAAGCAAGTGCCCTTGGGTGAAACCTAAGGACGAGAGGAGTGAACGATGTGCGCTTACGGGATCACACACAAGCTGAGTGGTACAAGTGTGTGATGAAGCTGAAAAATAAGATCATTGGAATAAAGTGCATTGATTGGGAGTGGATGGAAAGGCAGAATGATCCGGTATTCAATCAAATCAGATCCGAGTGTGCTGCTAGAAACTTGGTTGGAATCATGGGACTTGAGCATGCATGGAACACGAGTTGGTGGCTCGGTTTTATGCCACATTATGGACTGGAGCTGAGCCATTTTGTGTGTTCGAGAACATTTGGACTACAATCATCAATCATTCATACACTCACAAGGCTAGTTTGCCCTTTGCTCCCTTCATCATGAAGATGATTCAGCGGGTTGTTGGGATTCGGTTTCTGCATGATGAGGACCATCCCCACCTCCATCCCAAGAAGTTCCCTCTTCTCCCCACTCCTCATGGCTCTCCGGTGGGACAGGAAGCACCCCCCCCCTCCTCCACCGTCGGCTCGGACAGCTAGAGATGCTCCCACTTCCTCCTCTCGCCGGACTCGCGAGCAAGTCCGGTTTCGTTAGCTCCGTCCTTAAGAAGATGTTTTGCGTGTGCAAGGCCAACGGTGAGGATATCTATGAGATGAGGATGGAGCAGCGACGCATCAATGAAGGACATCACCGCTATTTTACTCACCTTGCTCAGCAGCAGCAGCCACCTCCTCTTCCATTGGAGTTTGCTCCAATTATGCCAAGGCAGTGGGAGGATCCCGGGGCTCCTTTTCAGCGAGCAGCCGGAGTGGCAGCACGGGCAGCAGCAGGTGCGACAGAGAGTGCTGAGGATGACGGTGAGGAGGACGTCCCCTCAGCCACTACTTCCGCTCTTCGCTACACCATGCAGATTCCACCTCGGGAGAAAGGCAAGGGCGTGGCAAGCCGTAATGGTGATGACGAGAGTGATGGCGAAGAAGAAGAAGACGATGATGATGATGATGATGATGAGTGATTTCTGTGGGCATGTCCGTTCTTTTCTCTTTTTGGTGATTTGTTGCCAAAGGGGAGAAGAAATTTCTATCTCTATCTTTATCGTTATGTTTTACCAAGTGATGGACTATGTGATGACAAATTTGTTATGTTTGAACAATGGATGCTTGTAATGTTAAGACTTAGTTTATTTATCCATGTGGTTTGCTTTATGGCTTGATATGGTGTATTGTTGTTCTCTCTTTTAGATGCATTTGTGTGAAGATGAAATGTCACACCCAGTCTTAAGGCCAAGACTGAATACATAGCTATATGTGTGCCAGGATCAATTTATCACACATATAGAGACAATAGTGAAATAACAAGTATAACCAATGCCATAGTATAACTTATTACATCGTCTCAATCGTATCTTTATTACATAACCTAAATAAATGTCTCAAAAGACTAAACTAAACTTAGCGGAAGACTCCATACGCCACGGGCAATCAACCGGGGAAATGCACGCCTAGTAGTAGTCTTCATCGATGTAGTTCCTCTCGGCTTCGAGCAGCGGTAGTGTATAGCAACAGGAAATAGCAAGAGTGAGTACATGTAGTACTCAACAAGTGTGGGAAATAAATGACATGCAAGCTGAATAAAAGGAAAGCCGATACGGGGTTTGCAATAGAAGCACCTATACTAGTCAAGTTAATTAAACAACCTATTTACTATGTGATAAAAGAACCAACAGGTTACCCCACCTGTTTACTACCGTAAGCTACCCCACTTACTGCAAACCACACTACAGATTACCCCATCTGCAGCCAACCTCACTACAAGTTACCCCACTTGTAGCTACCTAAGGGTTACTCCACCCAAACCATCCCTCTAGTTCTCCTGAGCATCCAGGCCGTTCATGACCGTGAACACGGCTGTTAATAACAGCTTTTACACTCTGCAGAGGTTGCACAACTTTACCCACTGGTCGGTGATTCCATCACTATTCAGTGACTAAAACCTCCATTATGCCAAGCACACTTCCTAAGGTGTGAGGCCAAGAGATCACCGCAAGGTCTTTCTAAGGACTTCCCGGCTTGCAAAACGTCCATGCTAAGGTTTCGCCGCCATCAATGTGACGCATCACCCAGGGGCCCCCTCTTGCACCGTGGCTTCAAGTACTCTGCCTTTCCTCGCCCGAATCCGTAAGCTCCCCTTCCTTCATCCTTACTCGACGCTCGCAGAACCGGGAAGCTACCTTGGTACTAAACCTTACCTACCCATTATCAACCCCGTGCTTTGTGCGGAAGTCCTGGGTTGCCGCTCCAAGAACCGGTCCTTATGATCCGAAACAGGTACTACTGCAAACCAACGAGTACTACATCTAGAACCTGTGCATACCCGCACCATCATCCACATCCTCTCGTCGGGATCACCAAAGTTCCATGTTGCTAAAAAGCATCCCCTAATTCATGATCACTATGTTCAAGTGAATAATTAATCAAGCTTAGCATTTAGTTCAGTTTGAACCTGTTGACGTCAAAAGTCGCCGACACACCGTCGTCCGGAGAGTCCACCGAAATTCCAGCTGACGCAGAATCCCGTGCTCCCAACGGACCGGCTCAACTCGCCGATGTTCGTGTGCGCTGGTGCGTGCCGGATGGTTTTCCTGCAAACCAACAAAGACAATAAAAGAGTGTAAAATTCCAGGTCATCGGCCCGGATAGACCGATGTGCAGCCATGGCCGATCACGGCGTAAGATAGACAAAATCGGCCATGAACAGAGAACAGCACGGCCCATCCATTTATGTATTAAATGTTAGGCAAACGAACCGTGGTACAAACGATACGAAATCGGCCGATGCTATAACATGCGATCGGTGACTAGCAGCCGATTTCGTCGGTAAACGATCAAATCATTAAGACTTTGCAGGGATGTGTTATCGAGTACAATGTAAACAGAGCAATTATTAATAGGATGTAATTAGTTTGGTAGCAAGAGGATAGTTTAATCATCAATCAGATCCGTGAATCGGCCGATCGGGTATGCGGCCGATTCTGCCATTGATTATATCGGTGAATTATTTAGATCTATCCAAAGGTATAATGATGATCAATAAGATCATACTTAGTAACTCGGGTTCAAAGCAGCTTTAACAGGTTTGGCATTAATTAAACATAAAACAGCTTAATGAACGTGATAAGCAATCGGCTAAACACTCCGAAAGAACGAGTAAGACAAATACAACCACACAGATCCCAAATCGACCGGTCGCTCCAACAGGACAAGTCAAGCGATGGCACGCGGCTGGACCAGGTCTAACGGCCGCCCACGCCGGCCGATTCAGGACAAGCACAATCATAAACGTCTTAACTATGAAAGTAAGTCTACACCCTAGCCAATCGGCTGCATGCGCCTAGGACAAGTCAACTATCGCAAAGGCAAACACGGGACACGTCAAGCTGAATCTGCACGATCGAATCGGCCAAGATGTAGAAGAATTCTCATAGCGGCTCATCGCGACTCGAACGACCGGATCCGAGCCAATCGGCGCCGTGAGCAAAGGCTGGAACGGGGAGGCGGGACAAGTCAAACTACCTCCACCACGAACCCGGACCAGGTCAACTTGACTCATCCCGGCCGATACTCACTACGCCGATCCGGAACAGATCCGGTCGCCGGATAACTAGCAATTAAGCCATCTAATTACGAACAATGCGCCGAGAACTAGACAGACATAATTACCTTGTCAAGCCAACGTGTCGTCGACCGGAGCCCCGAAGATCCCGCGCGAAAACAGTAAAGACTTGACAAGAAATTAGGGTTTGGCGATGCGCCAAAAGTTGTATTGGATGTGAATCGAGTTTACATGTTACATCCGAGTATGTATTTATACTCGGCAAAAGAATCCTATTCGGACCCTCCTCGGGCCGATTTCCTAACCGACTAGAATCTTTTTTCCAAAACTAACTATTATTTCTAATTTTACAACGTGGGCCAGGCCCATCAATGTTGTGCTCTTACGTTGGCGTCCGCGCACGATTTCCGGGAGAGACGCCCTTTTACTCGCCTAAGCGGCCGTCGGCCTTCGCCTCACCGGCCCTTTTTGACCTATAGTCGCCGACAATGGGTCCCTTGGTCAAAAACCGGCGTCAACACATGTCCCCCGGTCCGGGGTATGCAACGCATGCGTCGGACTGATTTATCCTCTTTTCTTGCGCCGGTTTTACTGCCCGTCACCTCTTCATAAAAGCCGGGGTTACCCCTGGTCATTTCCCATCTGTTTCTTCTCCTTTGGCTTTCATCTTCCCCTGCTCTAGCGACCTTTGCCCTTTTCGAGCCTTTTCAACTTCCCACCACGCCGCCGTCGTTTTCTCTTCCGGTGACCATGAATCCCACTCGTTGCTGCTGCTGCGCCGCCGCCGCCGACCGAGTCGTCGCCACCACCAACGCCGTTCGGAGGTAATGTACATTCGGGCATCCCTCTTCTCTACTTTTGCAATTTTCTTTGTGTTCTTGTTCTTGTTCATTTTCACAATCTATCTTCTTTCCGTCTTGTTTCTCATTTTAGCCCTATTCCTTGTTTTTAGGAGATCCGGAACCAAATCGTCATCCCTTCTAACATCCCGACCCATTTCTTCTTGGGCCCCATGGGCGATCCGGACCCCACGGATCTTATACGTGCCGAAACGAACCGGGTCCCGTTTCGGCAACAATCTCCATTATCGGCCGAGTGGTCCGAGTAGCTTTAGGTCATGGCCGACTCCTGTTGCAGGGTGGCGGGATTGGTATAACCGGGTATCGGCCGCCCATCGGCAAGTTTGGGCCGACATCGGCATCGCCCATGCCATCAAACTCTCTCTAGCCGATCACCACAAGAACGAACCATTGCTAGCGGCCGCTTCTTATCTCCGGTCGGATGCCCTGAATCGCTTCATGTTCGGGCACGGCCCGGCTACCATGACCCTCCTGGACACGGTCATGTTGGCCGATTTGAATATCACGGCGGAGGCCACCCCGGACGCCATCCGCATCAAGTCCACCCACCGGATCAATCCCAAGGAAACCAGGGGTTGGAAGGTCTATATCCGGACCTACAACAAGGGGCACGGCTCGGTCGATCGCCGCGAGCACGTTGCCTTTCTCAACATGTGGCTTGACCACTTCTTCTTTTGTGGGGTCGGCGTGAGCCCCACAAACAACTTCCTTCCGATAGCCGATAGATCGGCCGACGGCTATGCCCTTCCTATGGGCAAATATCTTTTAGGGTCGGCGTACTTCCTTCTTCACCGGGTTTCGGTGGAGTTGCGTTTTGGCCGATCAGTCAAGAACCCGGGTGGCCCTTGGTGGTTTATCCGGATGTGGTTGTCCCTTCACACCACCAAGGCCATCGATCCGGACCTCGGTGTCCTCACCTTCCCCGGCAATCACGCGAGAATCGGCCACGCCCCGATCCAGCCGGTGTATTTCCTTCGGGAAGCGCTATCCATGGCTCCAGGGGCGGCCATATCGGATGACACCCTGGCTTATCGGTTCGCTGCCCTTTACAAGGGCCTCAACAATGAAAGTACGGATTGGTATCCGTACATTGATTTTTTCGAGAAGGGATACGATACTCCTTTTCCGATCGACCCCACCTTCCCAACGGCCGACGGGGAGGCGGTCAAGATCTTCACCACCTGCCTCCGCCCTCGTCTCGCTGCCGACGGGACTCGCTGCCGGGAGCAAGGCTCTCTGCTCCTACGAGTTCTACCACCCGTCGGTGGCGGCCCGTCAATTCGGCTCGGCCGGTTGCCCCCGACCTCTTCTATGTGGGGCAAATAAAGGCGCGGGCTACCGTCGACAACGCCGTTCAATGGAATTGGCTCGTCGGCCTCACCGCCGATGTCGTCACTCGGTGACTTAGCCGGATTTTCCCGGCGCCCCGGAGCACCCGCCTTTTCGACCGCTGGTGGGGCGAGTGGAACCGGCACCTCCGCAGCCGGAACATCTGCTTCATTCTTCTCCGGCTTAGTCCCGAGCGAAGCCTTCGTCGAGGTATGTGTAGCCGATCTATTTCCATAAGGCCGATTTTGTAGATGAAACCGGCCACTCTAAATGCTCACCCTTGTATATTCTTTTTTCAGTCGGACACGGAGGAGCCGCCGACCCAGAGTATCGGTGGCCGGCCGAT
The DNA here is from genome assembly GCA_031894775.1 of Chloris gayana. Lineage (NCBI taxonomy): Eukaryota > Viridiplantae > Streptophyta > Magnoliopsida > Poales > Poaceae > Chloris > Chloris gayana. Next base: position 113,380 of record JAUNZO010001231.1, on the reverse strand, counting down.
CGCGTACCCGATGCCGAGCCCAATTGCTCCAAACATCGGCTTCACCGATCGTACTCCTGCCCAAGCTTTTGCGGCAATGATTCGAGGGCACCAGCTGCCCGCAAGGTCAAGACCAAAACAGCCGCCATCGAAAGAGGAAGGCTAATGTGCCGACCGCAAGGCCGACTCAAGCCCCGAAGCGCCACCGCGCGGCGTTAAAGCAGCACTGCGCGCCGTCCGACCCGGACTACTTCGACGAACCATCTCCGCCGCGTCAGGTTATTATTGCATGATCGCCGATTCCCTCTTTACTTTACATAGTCTAACTATGAGTTCTTTGCAGGAATCGGCGGTTCTTCCTCCTCGGGCCCGGACACCGACGCCCGATAGGCCGATCCGCCTATCAACTCCTCCACCAGCCAGGACACCGACACCGATCGGCCGATTCAAACAGCTTCGGAGCCCGAAGTCATACCAAGCCAGGCCGATCCGAACCCTACGGAAAACCCAACTCACTCGGATCGGCATGCGTCTCCCGATGTTGCCGCCGAAGTTGAACAAGCCGGCCGTGTGTCGCCCACGGCTTCTCCCAAAGGCACTGCTATCGACGAAGAATCGGCCGGCCGGGAGCCGCCCGCGGCTTCTCTTGCGAGCACTGCTGCCGATGAGCCCGCCGATGAGCCCGCCGATCATCGAACAAGCTGGCTATGTGCCCGATGCCGCCTCCGAGGATGCTGCTTGTTGAAAGGGGATCGGCCGGCCGAGAGCTGATTGAAACACACGAACCTGTGGGTTCAATGGCTCAGCCGATAGACGTCCAGCCACTTCGCATCGACGCTTCGCGGGTTTGTTTTTACTATCTCCTTTTTATTTTCTTGATTTGCTTCCGATTATTAACTTCACCTTATTTTCCTTGGTATTCCGGGCGCTCGGCTTCCCTCGTCCCGCGCCGATTTTGGTATCTGCTTCTAGTCTTACCACCATGGCCGAAATCGCGCGCAGGCTTGAGGCCTCTTCCGTTGATCGCTTGGTGGCCGACGCACAACCCATAAGGGCCCGGTACTTGGAGGTCCGGACCGAGCTCCCGGAGGATGTGCGCGATGCTCCGCACCGCGTGGCATACATGGAGTACCGGCAAATGGACTTCACTCGTGCCCGGCGGCGTTTGGCTCGCCATGCGGAGCAGCAGCAAGCTGCGTTACTCGCCGATAACTCTATCAAGCGCTCCGAGGAGGAGGTACGGAAGACCCAGGAGATGCAAGAGCAACTCTCAAATCGGCGGGATGAACTGCAAGCAATCAACCAGGAGATTGCCGATTTGAGAGCATCTCCGGCTCTCAAGGAGGAGGAGGCGGCGGCCTTGGAAGCTACTATTGCACGGTTGTCGGCCGATGTGGCGGCTCGGCAGAAGACGACGGACGAAGCCATTCAAACGGCCGAGAAGATGGTCGCCGCGGCGCAAGCCGATGTCGGCCCCATCGAGGATGACCTATTGGTCATGGCCAAACTCGACTCCACGCTGGCCCGCGCACTATCTGCTGTCCAAGACTTCTTGTCCCGCGCCGAGGCCGTTGACTATGCTTAGGTGTAATAGGACTTTGAACAAAGTTTTGGTTGTAAACATTTTTTTTTGCACTAAGGGCGATATACAATCATATCGGCCATCCGAAGGCGATGTTCAAACATCGGCTAATTTATCGGTGACTTCCTCTGTCTTACTTTCATATATTTTTTGAGCTAAGGGCGATACTCTCGATATCGGCCGTCTCAAGCGATGTGCATCGACATCGGCTGTAGTCTCTTTTAGGCCGAACACTATGAGTTAATCCAAATACTAGGATAATACTTGCTTCAAATACTTTCCATTAAGTGCTCGGCCGAATTCTTCCCCTTCTAACTCTTTCAAAATATATGCATTACCCGGTGCCGATCGGCTAATCAAATAAGGTCCTTCCCAATTAGGCGACCATTTACCAAACCGATTGTCCTTCACACCGATCGGCATCCTAAGCTTCCGGACCAAATCGCCCTCTTTAAAGCTGTTTCTGCATAACCTTCTTATCATAATGGCGGGCGACCCTTGCTTTATTCCGCTCTATTTTCTCCAATGCATCCAGCCGATTTTGTACTACATCTTCTAATTCATCCATCATCAATCCGTAGTACTTGATCGGCCGAAAGCTTTTGTTGCAACTCAATCCTTCCGGAGCCGATAGCTGTCTCCCATGGCGGAACGGCTTCGTGCCCATATACCAGCTGATACGGCGCAACTTGCATAGCTCCATGCCGTGACATACGATAAGCCCACAAAGCGTCCATCAATTTCATGTGCCACTTACGAGGATACTCTTGTATTTTCCGCTTGATTAACTTGATCGGACTCTTATTCGCCGCTTCAGCTTGTCCATTGGCTTGGGCATAATACGGCGATGAATTAATCAACTTAATTCCCATCTCATCCGCAAAAGATTGAAATTCGTCCGACGTGAATACTGATCCTTGATCTGTTGTGATTGTCTCCGGAATCCCAAACCTATAAATAATATGCTCTTTAACAAACGTTATCACGTCGGCCGTCGAAACTTTACGATAGGGCGCTGCTTCAACCCATTTTGTGAAGTAATCTGTAGCTACCAATATGTACTGATGCCCTTTGCTCGATGCTGGATTTATCCGGCCGATCATATCCATGGCCCAACCTCCGAACGGCCAAGGTTTGATTACTGGATTCATAGCCGATGCGGGCGCCCTCTGTATAGGCCCGAATTTCTGGCAGTTTTGGCAACTCTTGTAATATTTGAAACAATCGGCCAACATTGTCGGCCAGTAATAACCAGCTCGCCTTAGCAGCCACTTCATCTTATGGGCCGATTGATGCGTTCCGCAAATCCCATCATGTACTTCGCTCATTACCACTTTTGCCTCGGTGTCATCAATACACTTGAGAAGCACCCCATCAATTGTCTTGAAAAATAGTCGATCATCCAACGAACATACTTCAAAGCTTTATATCTTATCTTCTTATCTGTAGGTTGGGATGGATTGCTCAAAAATTTTCGAATTTCCGTACGCCAATCGGCTTCTTCAATATCAGCTATCTCTAAGTCTGTTTCGGCGAGCCGATATCCGGATGCTAGCTGAGCCAAGTTATTTGCTTCAAAATTCTGCTCTCTTGGTATATGGCTGACTTTAACACACTTGAACCTTTTCATTAACTTCTGGCACTTTCTATGATATTGCAACAATATTTCATCTTTACACTCATACTCATCGGCCAGCTGACTCACAACCAACAAGGAATCTCCGAAAATTTCCACAAAATCAGCCCCGGCATCGATGAGTAATTCCAATCCTTTTAATACTGCCTCGTATTCGACTTGGTTGTTGGTGCACGCCTCCACTGTAATAGAGTATCCACGTACTGCCCCCGAGGCGACACAACAACCAAGCCGATTCCACTTCCTTCTTTGCAAATCGAACCATCAAAGAACACCGTCCATGGCACTCGGTTCAACATATCCGGCCGAGTGTTCACCGTGTTGCACCACTAAATCAGCCAATACTTGTGCTTTCACTGCTTTGGCCGATTCATAGCCTAAATCAAACTCCGCAATTGCCAACATCCATTTGCCCAACCGGCCTTTGGGGACCGGAGCCGATAGCATATACTTTACGACATCGGCCTGGCAAACGACGAGTACATTCTTCGGCCAACGAGATAATGTCTTAATTTCGTGCATGAAAAATACAGACAGAGACATAACCTTTCCACTTCGGATACCGTGTTTCTGCATCAATCGGTTTGCGGCTGAGATAAAATATGACCCGCTCTTTTCCCTCCTGCTCTTGAGTCAATCGTTGAGCCGATGCACCTATCATCGGCCGATAAATATAACTTAAAGGGTGTGCCCGACTTTGGCGGAACCATCACCGGTGGGGACACCAAATATTTCTTGATATCTTCTAAAGCCTTTTGATGGATCGGCTCCCACCGAAACTCTTGAGCGGCCTTGAGCTTCAATAATGGCGTAAACACATCAAGTCGGCCGGACAAGTTTGAGATAAATCGCCTAATAAAATTAATCTTGCCGATCGGGGACTCGGAGCTTCGTCTTGTTCGTCGGCGGTTCCAACTTTCGATAGAATCAATACTCTTAGGGCCGACTTCAATTCCCTTTTCATGCACAATAAACCCCAGAAATTGTCCAATTGAGACACCAAACGCACACTTGAGCGGGTTCATCTTCGATCCGTATTGTCTTGTCCTCTTCAACACTTCCCCGAGATCAGCCACATGACTTCCAACCGATCTTGATTTCACCATGACATCATCAATATAAATTTCCACCAATCGGCCGATCAAATCGTGATATAAAAAATTCATGGCCCTCCGATATGTAGCACCAGCATTTTTTAGTCCGAAGGTCATGACAACCCACTCATATAGTCCCAACGCTCCGGGGCATCCGAATGCCGTTTTCGATATATCTTCCTCGGCCATAAAAATCTGATTATACCCAGCATTTCCATCCATAAAGCTCAAAATCTTGTTGCCGGCGGCTGCATCAACCAACAAATCGGCGTTTGGCATTGGATACTCATCTTTCGGAGTTGCCTTATTCAAATTCCCGAAGTCAATGCAGACCCGCATCTTTCCATTTTTCTTCTCCACCGGCACAATACTAGAAACCCACTCCGCATATCGGCATGGCCCGATGAAGCCGGCTTCATACAATCCGATAATCTCTTCTTTGACGGCTTCATAATACCTAGGGTCAATCTTCCGAGCCCCACGCTTATATGGTCGATATCCGGGTTTAGTGGGCAACCGATGTTCAACAATCGATCGGTCGAGTCCAGGCATCTCGCTATAATCCCAAGCAAAACAATCCTTAAATTCTTCCAATAAGGCCACCAATTCATCTCTTACTTCTTTACACAATTTCTTGCTAATATATGTCGGCCGAGGCTTGTCTCCATCCCCTATATCCACTTCTTCTAATTCATCGGCCGACACAAAACCGTGGCCTAATTTCCCGTCTTCCGGTTCATCAATCGGCCGACTCACCATGTCTTCGGTGTGTATATCGATCGGCCGATTGTCCGTCAATTCTCCTGTGGGGCCCATCAAAGCAGCCGGGGTACCCGACCCCCGGTCACAATAACTCCATCATCCGTGATGTTTATGGCCTCCGCATCCCAATACGTGCCCGATAAACAAGGCAAGCTCTCTAGACCAACAAACTCGAAATCGGCGGTTGCAACGGTTACTGAACTTATCGGCCCGCACGATTTCGACCTTGTTGCCGACCCATTGAATCAAACAACTGGTGCATGGTTGAGGGGATGCAACAATTGGCATGAATCCAGTCTCTCCCTAACAAAGTTGTGTATGCACCTTTCCAGTCAATGATGAAAAAAGTGGTGGGTATGGTTTTGCTGCCCACGATGATCTCCATTATTGCGGCCCCACGCACATCTTGGCTTCTCCCGCTGTAATCCTTGAGCGTCGGATTAGCCCTTATCATTTCTTCCGGAGTTTTCCCGAGCTTGCGGTATGTAGTAATCGGCATGACATTGATCGCCGCTCCTCCGTCGACCAACATTTTCCTCATCGGCGACCCATTGACATAGCCGCTAATGTATAATGCCTTGAGGTGCAAATGATCGAGTTGACCGGCTTATCAAATACCGCTGATTCCGGCGTCCACGAATCTCCGAAGTTTCCCCAAGCTGGTTCTTCTTCGACCGAATTTTCATCGGCCGATCCGACAATCCTCGGGCATCGGTGACATCATATTCACCGCGGCTTCAGCCGGACCACCCGAGACTGCACTTTCGGCCTCCATTGCTTCTTGGGCTTGGGCTCATCATCTTGGTCATCTCTGTAATGGCGTCCACCCTTGATTTCCCGACAACGCATTCTTTGAAGCCTCCTCTTTTGGGTTTTGCTTGAGCAAACCACCGGGCACCATCGACCTTCGTTCTCGGTTTGATCACCTCTCGAATCTTCATGGTATTGGTAATCGAACTCTTCTTCATCATTGATTGGCCCTGGTCGATCGTGAACAGAGGTTCTCTTTGGCACTACGTATCTTCGTTCATCATATCCGTGATCGTAGTCGATTGCTCTTCCGGGGGCCGATTGTCGAGATTCATAGTTGCGACCAATCGGCCGTCCCCGGTAACTTGACGACCCGACGTCACGATACTCTTCCCGGCCGGTGCACTCGGACAGTTCTCGATAGATGGAAGCTTCATGTTTCGGTCCCAGCGAGTATTGAAAGAAAGGACAATCCCGGTGTGGGTCAAAATCTTCTCGGCGGATCACGCTTTGCCATGCTGCTGACTTTGACCGATAGATTCCTGTTCACGTGCCACTTGATCTCTTTCTTCCCTCTCCCTCTTCCTCTCATATCGGCGTATGAAACCAGCTGATCCACCATCGATGGTATTGATGTACATCGTACTAGCGGGGAAAGGGTGCCCATCAACTTTCATCTTCTTCTTCACATCAGCTGCTCGCAATATCCCACTCGTCAATCTGCCTTCTAGATCTCATCTCTCATAGCATAACAATCAACAGTGTTATGATGTGAATTTCCATGCCATTTGCACCACTTAGCCATTTTCTTCAACTCCTCCGGCGTAGGAATCTTGTGATGAGGTGAAAGCTGAATTTTCTTTTCCCGCAGCAGCTGATCAAATATCTCGTCGGCCTTAGATAAATCAAAATCATATTTTCTCTCCTTAGGATTGACATGCGGAGAAAATATCGGCCGTTTGTTATTAGTCCACTCAACTGCATTAATTTCCTCTTCATCATCTTCACCGTCGAAATCAGCATAAGCTACCCGATATCGCCGATTCCTGGTGAGCTGGAGATTCTCTTCTCGGCCAATCGCCCTTCGTGTCGACTGTGCCAGCCCATCAAACTCATGTGGGGTAAACTTTTCTTTGATGTTGGAGAACAACCCCGCATAAGCAATTTCGGCCAATCTGTTGCTCGTCGGGTTCAGGTTGTAGCATCGTCCCTCGCAGTCCCGAACCTCTCGTATATAATCAGCCTATCGATTCCCCGCTTTCTGTTTTACTGCCATTAAATCGGACAAACTAAGCTCGGTGATGCCCGTAAAAAGTACGAGTGAAACCTTTTCTCCGGATCGGCCAACTTTGAATAGAACCGAGGCGACAGCGAAGCAAACCATGAAAAGGCCGATCCGGACAATGACGAGTGGGAATAACCTAACCCGCAAAGCCTCCCGAGTAGACGCCTCACCAAGCTGTGCGTCATATCGGCTGATGTGCTCCATAGTCGATGTACTATCTTGCCCGGAAAATTTGGAAAACTCGGGAAATTTATATTTATTGGGTAAAGCCACGGAATCCATCCAGTCGAGGGTAAGGTCGCCGATATAATGCACTCTTCTCTTTAGGCTTCAAATCGAATTGATCTCTCATCATATCGGCGATTTTAGCCATGAGGCTATTCATATCATTGGGTCCAGTAGCTTGCTGATCCGGTCCCCGTCATATAAGCTGTATTGGGCTGTCCCCCGGTTGGGTGTATCAACCGACCGTTCCCGGAAATCCCAGTGCTAGTAGCCGGGAATAATGTCTGCGGAGCGATTCCATAATTCATGGCCGATTGGATCGGCCGTCCGATCATGAATCCCTATTCCCCAGCTGATGCGGTTGGTCGTGGAATACCGGATATCGGCCGTACTATAGTGGGCGAGTTCTCAATTCTACTCGGGCCGTATTTGGTACGTAGAAGAAATTAGGCTGCTCGTGCCATCCGTGGGACCGCTGCCACATTGGTTGCTGCCCTCAACTCGGAAGTCGGCTGTTGTACATCTTGCCCGTCGCCTTCTTCCGTTACCGACTTCTTGGGGCCACTCGTCATCCTCTTTGCCTGGCTGGGTTGCACTGGTACCCGCATTTGCATTGTCCTTGCCAGGCCACGGTTGAGGTGGCATGCCGTACGAGGCTGAACCCCTGCCCGGGGTGTGGTACTCGGGAGGCTAATTCCTTGACTCGTCCGTACAGGAGTGCCGACAGTCGAGTGTATGCAGGTCCGGAATACCCTTCGATGAACAGCCTGCCATCAATTGTGTCCTTGATCAAATTCCCGATGGTGTTGGTCAATACGCTCGATTGATTGATTAGGGCCCGATGAACGGACGAGTTGACCATATCACCGAGCTGATTGGCATCCGTGCATCTCGGGCTTTGATTTGGTCTAGTTCTTCCGGATGCGAGAATCCGAGGGAAGTCTCCTTTTGTGGCCACTCGCCACGTGTCACTCGTCAGGGCTTGAAAGTACTTTTTCATTGCTTCGGCCAAGTATTCCCGGTACTCGCAGTTTTTGTTCTGTCGTCATCTTCCCCCAGGCCGAAAGTGTGTTGTCATCGAAACTTCCCCATGGCCTTTGCCATCCGTCCCGAGAGGGACCGGAACGAAAATCGGCCGATTCTCGACATCGACCATTGGTGTTCCGTCCTCCCCGACCGCCTGCATGTACGACATCTTGATCTTGGTTGCTTTTGTCCCACCGGGCGTGCCAAAAAGTGTGTTGACGTCAAAAGTTGCCGACACACCGTCGTCCGGAGAGTCCACCGAAATTCCAGCTGACGCAGAATCCCGTGCTCCCAACGGACCGGCTCAACTCGCCGATGTTCGTGTGCGCTGGTGCGTGCGGATGGTTTTCCTGCAAACCAACAAAGACAATAAAAGAGTGTAAAATTCCAGGTCATCGGCCCGGATAGACCGATGTGCAGCCATGGCCGATCACGGCGTAAGATAGACAAAATCGGCCATGAACGAGAGAACAACACGGCCCATCCATTTATGTATTAAATGTTAGGCAAACGAATCGTGGTACAAACGATACTGAAATCGGCCGATGCTATAACATGCGATCGGTGACTAGCAGCCGATTTCGTCGGTAAACGATCAAATCATTAAGACTTTGCAGGATGTGTTATCGAGTACAATGTAAACAGAGCAATTATTAATAGGATGTAATTAGTTTGGTAGCAAGAGGATAGTTTAATCATCAATCGGATCCGTGAATCGGTCGATCGGGTATGCGGCCGATTCTGCCATTGATTATATCGGTGAATTATTTAGATCTATCCAAAGGTATAATGATGATCAATAAGATCATACTTAGTAACTCGGGTTCAAAGCAGCTTTAACAGGTTTGGCATTAATTAAACATAAAACAGCTTAATGAACGTGATAAGCAATCGGCTAAACACTCCGAAAGAACGAGTAAGACAAATACAACCACACAGATCCCAAATCGACCGGTCGCTCCAACAGGACAAGTCAAGCGATGGCACGCGGCTGGACCAGATCTAACGGCCGCGCACGCCCGGCCGATTCAGGACAAGCACAATCATAAACGTCTTAACTATGAAAGTAAGTCTACACCCTAGCCAATCGGCTGCATGCGCCTAGGACAAGTCAACTATCGCAAAGGCAAACACAGGACACGTCAACCGAATCCGCACGATCGAATCGGCCAAGATGTAGAAGAATTCTCATAGCGGCTACTGCGACTCGAATGACCGGATCCGAGCCAATCGGCGCCGTGAGCAAAGGCTGGAACGGGGAGGCGGGACAAGTCAAACTACCTCCACCACGAGCCCGGACCAGGTCAACTTGACTCATCCCGGCCGATACTCACTACGCCGATCCGGAACAGATCCGGTCGCCGGATAACTAGCAATTAAGCCATCTAATTACGAACAATGCGCCGAGAACTAGACGAGCATAATTACCTTGTCAAGCCAACGTGTCGTCGACCGGAGCCTCGAAGATCCCCGCTCTTCAATGTTGTGCTCTTACGTTGGCGTCCGCGCACGATTCCACAACTAACTATTATTTCTAATTTTACAACGTGGGCCGGGCCCATCAATGTTGTGCTCTTCCGTTGGCGTCCGCGCACGATTCCCGGGAGAGACGCCCTTTTACTCGCCTAAGCGGCCGTCGGCCTTACGCCCACCGGCCCTTTTTGACCTATAGTCGCCGACAATGGGTCCCTTGGTCAAAAACCGGCGTCAACGGAACCCCATTATAAGCAACTAGCAATGACGTACCCATCCTAGCATACTACACCATAACCAAGGCGACAAGGTAAATTATGGAACAGGGTATGACACAAATAGGATTCAAATTAAGCTGCAATGCATGAAATGTAAATTCGGAAAGTAAGAATGTAGGCGCAATGTGCATCAAGGACACTTGCCTGTCTCCCGTTGCTGCTGCTGCTCAAACTCTAGGTCCTGGGAATCCTCGTACTCTTCCTCGTCTATTAACGTCACACCGGAAAAGCACACATAAATAGCAAATAAGAAAACAGTACACCAAACAATGCCTACTGTCTATGAAAACGGTACCATCAACTAGTACTTGTCACTACGAACTCGTAAGCGCCGTAATCACCTAAATCGGAGTTACGAGCTAAAAGTTATGAACGTTTTAAGATCTAGGGTTTAAATTGCAAAAAAGCAGCTATATGGACCCATTTGTAATTACTGAAAAGTATAGGAACCTAATTGTAATTATGGAAAAGTTTAGGGGGCCTAAATGAAAAAGTACGGGACTAAAATGTAATTTAGGAAAAACTTAGGGGTGTTTATGTGAAATTACAGGACCTAAACATAATTATAAAATTACTCCGGGGCTAAAGTGCAAAATTTACATTATCTGCGCCCTAACAGGATTAAAACATAAATATAAATTAATCTAGGGTCGATTATGTAAAAGGGAGGGGTTCTTTATTAATTAGCTAAAACGGCGGGGGCTTGTTTGCAAAAACGCCAAATAACGGTTCGCGATCTAATCGGACCGTTTATTCCCGATCGGACGGTCGAGATTCATCCGAGCAAGGGTGGCGGCGGCGGACGGACGCCGGCGAGCTGCGGCGCCATTGGACCTCGCCGGAGCTTGGCCATCTAGGCGCTCCGGTGCCCTAAAAACGACGCGGGAGCACCTACGCGGAGCGGGGAGGGAGGCGAAACTCACCGGCTGGTCGCGCGGGGGCCGGGAGAGGCACGGGCGGCTCGCGACGGTGACGGGCGGGCGGAGATGAACGGCGGCGTCGTGGGGACTCCTCGGGCCACGTCTTCGCGTCGGACTTCACGGGCGGCTGCGGTAGGTCGAGGCGAAGAGCGGCACGCGATCCACGGTCGACGGGACGGCTCCGGGCGGCGGCGCGTCAAAGATGGGCCACGCGGCGGCGGCGCTCGAGCTAGGGCTTGCGGAAGCCGGCGGTTTTTGGGATGCGGAGCGAGAGCACGAGGTGCGGCGCTTAAATAGGGGGTGCGGGAGTTCGAGTCCGCGGCATGCACGTCGAGGTTGGCCGGATCGGAGTTGGATTTGGCTCCGATTCGAATCGGGTAGGGCATGGGCTCGCGCGGGCCTGCGGGCGGGCCGAGGGTTGGAGCCGGGCTGCGGAGTTGAGGCTGGGCCGGAGGCAGAGAGAAAGAGAGAGAGAGAGTTGGGCCGGGGGAAGTGAAGTGCATGTAGGCCCCTCATTTTATTTTGGATGATTGATATCAATACAATTAAATTTGGACTAATGTTTTCATGAGAATGTGTGTAGTGAACATCCAAAGGACATGAAAGCATAGCAAGTATGATCAAAAAGAAGAAAAGAAATGAGAAAAATAATAAAGAAGAAAATGGATCTCAAAGCTTGGGCCTCCTGTTTTATCTTTGCTTTGAGTCATAGGGATGCCGTACTATAAAGAGGGATGCAAATCACAATCTTGACAAAGAATGAAGATGCTCACAAAATCCAAGAAAAATCATCCCAAGCCTATTCTTTCGGGACCCACCGAAAGTTCCGGTGTGGTATCGGAAGTTTCGGTAGGCACTCGGAGAGCTTTGAGCTCTCCGGAATGCCATACCGGAAGTTCCGGTCCCTGGTATCGGAAGCTCCGGTAGGCTAACGGAGAGTTTGAGCTCTCGGAATGCCATACCGAAAGTTCCGGTCCTCGGTACCGGAAGTTCCGGTAGGCTAACGGAGAGTTTGAGCTCTCCGGAATGCCATACCGGAACTTCCGGTCTCTGGTACCGGAAGTTCCGGTAGGCTAACGGAGAGTTTTGAACTCTCCGGAATGCCATACCGGAAGTTCCGATAGGACACCGGAAGCTCCGGTGCGGCTCCGTTTTCAAACCCTAAACCTACGTACCGGAAGTTCCGGTGCGGGCCGAAAATCCGGATCTAACCCTAAATCCGACCATACCGGAAATTCCGATATTCCATCGGAAGTTCCGTTGCGGGTCGTTCGGACAGAGCCAACGGCTCTTTTTAGAGCTGTGGTATATAAGCCACACTCCACCCCTCACTCACTCTCTCTTGCACATTCCGAACTCCAACACACTTGAGCCACACTCCAATCACTCCAAATCCTCTCCAAAAGCAAAAATTTCATCCCGGAGCTAGGATTCGAGTGAGAGACTTTGAGGAAAAGATTGAGAGACTTGATTACATTCTTGAGCATCTTCACTCCCGTCAAGCTTGCGATTTGGATTTGTTACTCTTGGAGCTTTGAGCTCCTAGACGGCTAGGCGTGCTCGTGAGCTCCCAACTTGTGTGGTGACGCCCGAGAAGTTTGTATTACCCGACCCGAAAGGGACATTGATAGTGGAAAACTCAAGCTCAACCTTGGTGGTCACTTGAGTGAGAAATAGGGTTGAAAGAAACCCGGTCCTTGGTGGACTTTCTCAACGGAGACGTAGAGTCCTAGGTGGGCTTGAACTTCGGTGAAAAATCCGTGTCTTGTGTGCTCCCTCTTTTTTTTCTTAAGCGCTTTGTTGTTTACTTTACTAGGTTGCTTGTTAGTTTCCCTTTGCGCCTAAATTCCTAGAATTGCATAGGGCTGTGTTTTTCTTTCTTGCAAATCACTAGAATTGTGTAGGGTTTAGTTCCGCAATTTTCACCTCGCACCGGAACTTCCGGTACCCTACCGGAAGTTCCTCGTATTTGACGTTTTTGTCTTAGTCTTATTTCGCAGAAATTTTTAGGATCGCCTATTCACCCCCCCCCTCTAGGCGCCTTTCACCGAGCAATGGCGCGGAGCGTTAGTCGGTCGTGCGGTGCGAAGTAAAGTGGGTGGCTGGAGACGAAGATGCCGGCCATCCTACCGAGGCGAAGAGCATGGGACGGAGCGAAGCATCGTCCCGTTACGCTCTCCGACCCGGCGTCAGCTAAGCCGCGAATCGCGGGTGACATGCACATGGTCCGGATTGCCCTCGGTAGTTACTCGCCTCTCCGTAGTACTCTAACATTCGGCTAGAGGTAGGATGGTCATGTAAAGTTGTGGTTCTCCACGACTATAAAGGAAGACCAAGAGTCATCTATAAAGACACTTGTAATCTTGAGTTAACTTCGCTTATCCAAGTGTTGTTACCTCGCCACCCTGTTCATTCTACTTCGGATACTCGTTCGTTGTGTTCGGTGTGCTAAGTGAGCTTGCACCTCGCCGCTTAGCACACCAATATTGGTGTCCACCGTGCGTGAGCTTGAAGTTCAAGCTCACGATGACCAGATCCACAAGAACCGTGGCAACCGCTCAGCCACTTCAAGAGCTGTCGGTGGGGCCGTTAGGAACCACCTTGACACACTCGAGGGCCAGCTTAGAGGACAACCCCGCAACAGAGCCGGAGTTCGGGGCTACTTCGGATCGAGCAATCCCCAACCTCGGCACATGCTGAAGGTTCAAGTAGAGGCCGACAAGAAAAGCAAAACCCGGGCAAGCTGCCAGCTATTCAATAGGAGAACAAACATGAAGACAGTGATAGCTCCTCGGGAAGTGGAGAGGCTGCGAAGAAACAACTAAGAGCTCGAAAAAGTACAAGAGAAGCTAATGCAAGAAGTGGCATTGAGAGAAAAACTCTTACAAGAAAAAGAAGCCATGCTCGAAGAAAAACACAAGTATGCAGAGCTCTCAAGAGAAGTAAGGAGCTCTCAAGAGAAAATTGAAGTGTAACCCAATGCGCCAACGGCGGGTACGCCGGTGGTACAAGTGAAGAACACCACCGCAGCAACCAATGAAGACCAAGCCACACAAGAAGAAGCAACAACCTGTTGCTAAGCCTATGGGCCAAGCCCCTAAGACTCAAGAAAAGGTCGCTACCAAGCCCGACAAGAGCAAGAAAATATGGCGGATGAAATGTGTACCTACCGTGGAAAATTCTCCATCCACGAAAGGTACCATGCTGAAATGAACATTGGAGGAGGTCTCGTTCGGGACGTAAGAATTTGTACCCTCATCAGAAGGTACCCGCTACTTACCCATGTAAATATTTCTTAGTTAGTTTCTTTTCTATCATTTTTGCATGCAAAACATAATCTAAAAGAACAAAAAAAATTAAAAATTTAAAAGAAAATAAATTAGATACATTTATACTGGTTTGGATGATCTCTATGTCTAGCCTTGAGTGGTGTTCCTCACGTATGGTGCTCAAAGATTTCAGAGAGGTGGCGCAAGCTGGTGTGACGATGTGAGGTGAAGATGTGTAGATTGCTACAAACTAGAGTTTAACGAAGTATGAAAAGAATACACAAATTAAAGAATAAAAGAAGCCCTTTATATAGTCCGAGGGGTCAGGCTACATTACGAGAGGAGTCCTACATTCAGTTGGGTATAGTGACGCGTTTGGTGAAATCAGACTCATAGCGTGCTCAGACCGGTAGGGGGCCCTGCTTTAGGTAGTCTCAGACATTTCGATCCTTGGTTGGCAATTTTAGACGCATGTCACAAAGCCCGGGCTTAGGCACGTGTCACCCAAGAAAGGGTGCCTTGCCCCATGTGCCCTACATAGCCTTGGATGCGGACGCTTGCTCCAGTTGCCAATATTAACAGTTACACTTGGTGTGTGTCAGGACCGGGTTGGGGTACCAATTGGTGCGAGCACCTTTGACCACTCTTGGTGTGGTTTGTAGAGTTGCTGTTGTGAAACTAGGACGGTTTGTTCGTAATATTAAGATGAGAGGTGGTAGATAACTCGACTAGGGGATGGAAGCAACATTCATGGCTTGACAACAACCGCCCAAGGACCCTACACCTTAGAAACCAATACATTGTCTTCAAATGTTGTGAACTTGTGGTACGGTGTGCGATAACCCGCCACAAGGGCACCCGCCCTGCAAGCAATTGAAGAAAGTAGCAAGAACAAGTACAACAAGTACTGAATTGTGAGATGAGTATGAAGTGCTCAAACTGAAATTTGAATATAGTGGGGTTCTGGAAACAAGCAACGAAATCCAAACCCTAATGATGCGGAAATCCTGATACACAAGCGTTCGCTTGTTTGGTTTCACGCAAACCATCATGTACCTACTTTTCCTGAACCGTTTCATCATAACTTTCTACTTAAACTTTGTAATGAAAGTTTGTACGTAAGTTTGTAACGAAACTTTATGCTGAAAGTTTGTGTGAAACATCGTGATAAAAGTTTGATGTGAAACTTTCTAACGAAACTTTGTGTGACACTTATGAAACTTTGTGATGAAACTTTATGCTGAAAGTTTGTGTGAAACATCGTGATAAAAGTTTGATGTGAAACTTTCTAACGAAACTTTGTGTGACACTTATGAAACTTTGTGATGAAACTTTATGCTGAAATTTTAGTGCGAAACTTTGTAACCAAACTTTGTAACAGAAATTTGTGCGAAACTCTGGGAGAAAAGTTTGTATGTTGTCCGAACGTGGTTTGCTAATGATGTGACGCGGCCTTTAGTATATTGATTTAAAGCTTGGCTTGTACATGGACAATGACACACAAATGGATTAGCCAACTTGAAAAGTCAGAGGAAGATCTAATGGAATGAGTTGTTTAGACACTAGCTGAACAAACGATAGCTGGATTCCAGGTGTGATCCTAGTATCTAATGTTTATTACTGAACGGTCCAACGATTAGGTGAAGTAGCATTGGACAAGTCATACAGAATAGATGTTGAAGAGGTCCAGATGTGGCCCTGATAGCATGGTTAGTACGGGAAATTCCTGACTTCACTAACTCTTCTACCGGTAACCATTTTATTTGCAATAAAAGTATGGGAAATTCCCTCCTGCTTTCTTTCAAAAGAGTTATGTTCTGTACGTTTCCAACTAATTTATGGTACAGGGTTACATAAAGAAAATAATAACTTCAGAGATATTTATAATACTCTAGTGGCCTCTACTGGGTTTTCGTTTTCCTCTAGTGGCCTTAAAATTTACTAGTAAAACTTTAGTGGGATAAAAGTTTAGCACACTAAAATTTAGTGGGTGGTGTTCGTTTCCGGGCACTAAAAATTAGCACAAATATGCAAACTTATTTTGCTTTTAGTGAAAAGTAAATATTATTCTATATTTATATCCTTAATAAACTATATTTACATCCATAATTTAAGACACTTTTAGTACATTGCCCTTTAAGGCACTAAAGTTTTGAGATCACTAAAGGACTTTAGCACTAGATTAGCACTGGACTTTAATTTAGTGCCCTATTCAGAGCCAATGCAATAAAGTTTAGTGCCTCAGGGACTTTAGTGCCTTTTAGTGGGTGTTGCCCAACAGGCCTTTGTAAATATATCATCGTTCCGTGCAATAACTAGTACTACCTCCGTCCGGAAATATAAGCATTCGTTGACTTTCGGAGATCACGTTTGACCACTCGTCTTATTTAAAAAATTTGTGCAAATATAAAAATAAATAATTCATACTCCATGGCTCCTTTCGAATGTACTTATTGGTTTCCTGTGCTGGAGACCACCCGTATTTCCATAAATGCCCAAGCAGGTAGCATATTCGATGTTGATGCTACTAGGTTTCGATTGGTCCGACATAAGGTTAATCATTCAATCGATCCAACAGCCATAGAACTATTTATCAAAGAAAAAATATTGGCCCATCTTGCACTAGATCATCTTTGGAATCTATATGAAATTCATGTCGTCACCAGATAGAAAATGACGCATTATTATTCATGTACCCTTGGAATCTATATGAATCTATATGAAATTTATGTCGTCACCAGATAGAAAATGACACATTATTATTCATGTACCCTTGGAAAACGACAGTACTGTTCGCTGTTCAATTTCTCGTACAAAACAGCTATAAGCTTATATATATAAGTAACAAGATGGGGTACCTGAATGCTTTCTAAGCACAGCCATATCACAAAACGTCTGAATTTTCTTCACTCCAAAGAAATAGATATCTTCTCCCACCAGCTCCCGGATGACCGAGGCCACTGCCGGCTTTTGCGCTGGCGGCGGAGGATGGTGGCACACAGCACTAGTCTTTCATCCCTAGTCCACGATTTCCATGCACTGGGTAGTTGTAGCACAATCGATGTAGATCCTGATGTCGGCATTGTAGACGCCGAATCATCAGCCGGAGACTCAGAAGTCAAGTCCGCTGCCTCAGATGTGGCTGACAAGGCCATGAAGAGCGCCAAGCGCATCACAACTCTTCTACATAAAAGCATGGCCGCTGATCCTTTTCTGCAGCGGCTTGCAAGCGACGTTACCCAAGCCGCCGAGGAAATGGCGTCACTCCGAAGCAGCTGGCCATCGTTGCGCCATGCGGTGGCGTCGCACCTGAGGGAAGGCGGCTACGACGCCGCGGTATGCCGGACCAGGTGGCGGGCAACTCAAGACATCACCGCCGGGAACTACGAGTACATCGACGTGGTGACCCCGGCAGCCGGGAAGGCAGTTTCGTCCAGCGACCGGTACATCGTCGACATCGGGTTTGCAATGGAGTTCGTGGTGGCGAGGCCAACTGTGGCGTTCACCGTGGTGTTAGATGCCCTGCCCCGGATTCTCGTCGCTCGGCCGAAGGATGTGCAGCAGGTGGTGAAGGTGGCTGCCAAGGCGGGAAGGCGGTCACTGAAGAGCCAGGGCCTCACCGTGCCTCCATGGAGGAAGAAGAGGTTCATGGCGGCCAAGTGGCTCGGTCCTTACTGCCGGACCCTGGACAAGACCGTCGGAGCTCGTGTCACTTCCGTTGCTGCCAGGGAAGCGGTATACACATCTGTGGGGTTTGTGCTTGGATCATCCATGCAGCCATGCTGAGCTATGCTCTGAAGTAAGCTGTAAGCAAAACTGAGCATGGCATAGCCAATCAGACGGCACGTACATGTGTTTTGCAGCTTTGTTTGAAACTTCGTTGGCCCCGTTCTGGAATATGTGGAAGGGCACCAGATTTGGATATCCACACGGTCCGGGATTTGGGTGGGAAATTATCACAGCGACATCGGTTGTCACTGCATCACATGTCTTAGTGATGCACCTTCTAATCTATTTGTTACATATTTGTAGGACCTATATATATGTGTGTACTATTGATGCAATAATTAATGACGAGGTGAGAAATCCCAGCCTCAATAGATTTGATGTTGTTTTGGGTTGTTATACACACCATATGTATATGCTGCCACGCAAGGTAATTCCAGGTTTTGTTTGAATATCTCTTAATACTTTTTCTTCAATGATAACATTTCCAGCTTTAATAACTGAATGACAACATTTTTGCTTTAACAATCATATGCCGTTTACAGTTTTCTTGTTTGGAACATGCGCAGTTTGTAATAGAAATTGCAGGTACCACTAGGAGTGGGAGGGATATGTGTGGCTACTGCCCTACCGGCTGCGAGACCAACCCGACCTGTCCTCACCCGCCATGATTTTGGGCTACGTTCTAGTAAGCAAAGCGTGCAGCAGCCAATCAGGCATCCCTTTCCAAATTCCAATATCCGCATATCTCACTTGGATCCCAAAGGGTGAGTAGAGTAGGTGGACGGAAGGAGATGATGAGGCCTCCTGGCTCGAGCTCTGGCCGCCATAGCGCTGCGGTGGCGACGCTTCTTCTGCTGCTGTTGCTTCTTCAGTTGGCAGCAGTGCGAGTGCAGAGGACCGCGACGGATCCTGCTGAAGGTGAGCTAGCTCGTTCCTTCTTGGAATAATTATGGCTGTGCCTTCGAGCTGCTCGTGGCTGCTGTGACCTTCGTCTGCTGAATTGGCTCCATTGAGTTCAGGGATGGGTTCCCTGGTTCTTGTTCATCCCATCAACTCGTTTCTTCGAGAAAATTGCAACCCTTGCTGTCGGAATGATGGACATTAATTGTTCTGCTTTGTCTGAGTTATCGTTAGTCCCATTCAGGATTATGCCGAAGACACCAGAGATCCGGACGAGAATATGCGCGCGGCGACTGGTTTGGGTGCGACATCATAACATCGACATCTGTTGTGACTGCATTACAGGCCATAGCGATGTACCTTCCAATCAATTTGTTACATATATGTACGGTCTATATGCGGTGCACTATGCTTACAATAATGATGGGGTTTAGAAATGTCAGCCTAAGCCGGCCACCTGGATGTCAGTTTCGGCTTGTTATATTGTGTCCCCATTTGACAAGAGTGACTACCGCGAATGCTTAATCATTTGGCAGAAAGCTCCCCAGTAACGAGTACATATAAGATTCATGGTCATTGGGTTGGCCCATGACATGATTGCTTTGGTGATTCAATAGACAACATATACATGTTCTCTAATATCTACACACTATACCACGGTTCGTTTTACACGACTCACGGTGGGTCGGTAAAAGCGCCTTAAGCGACTTACGGTCGGTCGCTAAAGAGCTTTACCGACCTATAAGGATGGTCGGTGTAAGCTGTGTCGGTAAAAGTATTACCGACCGACTTGCATTTAGCGACCAACGTTCAGTCGATACAGATGACTCTTTACCGACCGATAGTTGGATGCTACTAGTTGAATTACCGACCAACCGTAAGTCGCTACTAGGCACCCACTAATCACAAAAGAGGACCATAAGGTACACAATCAGATTCTAGCTATTTCAGCCAAGAGTGAATTAAAAAAATAACATGAAAGCTTGTAATCTGAATATGGCTGCTTGTCACGTTTGAAATCAACAAAACAGAACCATCAGGTACACTAATCTTATCATTACCATTAATCAATACTTCAAAAATCATTATCCATCGATATGTTATCCACCCAATAGTAAATAGCACCAAGGTTCATCCAATATGTTAGCATGTATGTAGCTAGCTAGGGATTGGATTTATCTAATAGGTTTTGGCATAATTGGCGTTTCCTTTAACTTTGCAACACTAGCTAGCAAAGTATAAGCAAGATATTTGAACAAACTGAAATCTAATGATGGACGAGCTACACAATCCTATAGCTTTTTCTAATGTTTATACTAAGTGCACCAGATATCCCCTACCAGTTCTAACATATTTGTTCAAGTGACCCGGGTCCTAAACAAAATGGCACTAGACTGTTTGTCCTACATATTCATCAGGTTCTTTGACATGCTTCTACCTTGCACCAACTTGCTTCAGTAGTTTTCACTGAATCAATCTCAGCTGCAATATGAAAGAAGTACCTTGCTTATCTCTGTATGGCACAAATATATACAGACATATATATATATATATATATATATATATATATATATATATATATATATATATATATATATATATAGTAGTACTATATCACACCCTGGGTGTGATATATTATTTCACACACCTGCCAACTCACGTGGCCACGTCACTCCCGATGCCAGGCATGCGAATCCAGTAAACCGAGACCTCACCGGTGCAATTAAACCCAACCACGTACATAACAAACCAGGCCACCATCAAATGCACGTAGTGCCATATATAAATTTATTTGTCTTTTAATACCGGTCAATTACTCGGCCGTTTATGGCATTTTGAGAGGCCCTGCCGGTCGTGTATCATATAATCTTGCATCCCGGCGGCTCAGGTGTGCATGTCTCGTTTTATAGAGTTTCAGCTGAGTGGGAGTTCTTTCGAAGATCTCAATGGCGGCGGCATGTTGCTGATTCGTCCTGGACGGCGTGATGCTGTCTGCTGCTCCTGTGAGACGCGCAACCAAGTTTGTATCGCCAGAATCCTGATTGCAGGAACACGTCGAAAGAGCTGCCGGAGCCATACCAAGAGCCGATCGTCGGAACTAATCGAATTGCCAGAATCGGGAAAAAAATAGAGCTTCAGGACCCATGCCGGCAAGGTATGTACCTCAATACTTGTCCACTGTTTTCCTTATATTTATTAAGTAAATCTGGCTCTTTGTCAGTGCTACTCATCATTCAGGTCACCGGATGCATCTAATTCCATGCATGTATTGACTAGCTCATACAGACACGGATGTGAGATTCACCATGATTTTGTGATTACCATGGATTGTAGGAAGGCCCAGTTGTGGTTGCCGGAGATCCCCATGCTGCGGGTGACAGCTACAAGTCTACAACAAACGTGAGGTGCAAGATTCATTGTCTATTGATCCATCTTGTTGCAGATTTATTTCTCCTTCATTTTCTTGATCTAAATCCTTCATTATATTGTCTATAGATCATGTTCTATGGTTACGAATGCAATCTTTTTTCCTTTGCCTGATCGTGAATTTTTTCATCTCTTCTCACAATTTCTTCAAATTTTATTCGAGCATTATTTGCAGCTGATTTTGTGCAGCTGAGGGAGCTCACATCGGCGCCCTGGCTTCTTGCACGGTCGTGGTCGTCCGGTTGGCATGCGGCTTCTCTGCATACCTTGGCAACACCATCCGATAGCCACGACAATTCAGTTCTCGTAATATTCATCCGGTACGGTAGAAACAGCCAGATCCATGGAATCGGGATGTGCGACTGCTTGTACTTTCAAATGCGAAGAACACATGGATCCACAAGCTGCACGCTGGATTCACTTCCTCGACTACCCTGCTTTGGCTGCAAGATATACTTGCTTCTTCTTATCCCTGCAGGTCCCTGACGACCTGCTCCGGCCAAAAAAGATGGTCTGATATTCTTGTTTCTTCTCATCCCTGCAGGTCACCGGAAGAAAGAATGGGTTTGGTGATGATTTGAGGCCTCATCGGGTGGATTAGATTTCACTCTTTTGAGTTCTCTCACCATCTAGCAAGGAAGTCAGGAAAGGCATGCTGGGCTTGGAAGAAAGCTAGGAGCATAGCAAGATGATTGCTATGTTCTTTTGCTTACGTGTGATATTTTTTCTAGAGTGAATTGCACCGTGGGTCCCTAAACTTTTCTAGGATTCTCATCTAGGTCCATATACTATTAAAACGTCCATCTAGGTCCTCAAACTATTTAAGACGCTAACCTTAGATCCAAAACCCTTCAACAAAGCAAATTTCCGCTGAGCATCAGCTCTAAGCCATATGGCGGTGGCTGGACAAAGCTGTAGGTTCATCAAAACGGTCAAAATGGGGATGAAGCAAAACCTCCGAGCACGTCAAAATGATGAGCAGGATGCAAAGAACACATTTTATAGCTACGAACCTTAGGAGCTCATTGAAATATGGTAGGAGTGAAAGCCTATGTTTGAAAGAAGGTACAAAATATTAGGATGTCATTGAGAAGCTTCGTGGGAAGATAGACATCGAAGAGATGTACGATGATGATAGCTAGAATTCTGGCTTCAACAATAACATAGACCATCGAAATAAAAGCACACACCGTTTTATGGTTGAGCCCAACTTGTCATGGAGCAGATTGCGTGTGCAATGCAACAATGAGTCAGAACAGATCATGCGTATTTGCCTTGCTAAAGGACTTTGGACCTAAGGTTAGCGTCTTAAATAATTTGAGGACCCAGATGGGCGTTTTAATAGTTCATGGACCCAGATGAGAACTCTAGAAAAGTTTAAGGACCTATGGTGCAATTCACTCTTTTTCTATTTGCAATCAGATTTTTTGCAAT
Source organism: Chloris gayana (assembly GCA_031894775.1). Lineage (NCBI taxonomy): Eukaryota > Viridiplantae > Streptophyta > Magnoliopsida > Poales > Poaceae > Chloris > Chloris gayana. The sequence continues at coordinate 90,611 of JAUNZO010001231.1, read as the reverse complement.
GCAATTAGATGTAACAAATTGTTATCAGTTAATCATCATTGTCTACCATATCATAAAAACCTATTGTTATAAATCACAATATTGTCTTTAATCATAATTTTCAGTTTTTTACATTCGCCTGGCCATGGAAATTTGCTATCAAGCGACTAATCACAAGAGTGTGTAATTGAAGTTTAATACTTGCCTGAGCAATAGGATCATAAAAACTCTTCTTATAAATCATAATATTGTCTTTTAATCATAAATTCTTAGCTTTTTATGTTCATATGCCCATGTAAATTTGCTATCAAGAGTGGATTAGATTTCACTCTTTTGAGTTCTCTCACGAGCTAGCAAAGAGGTCAGGAAAGGCACGCTGGGCTTGGAAGAGAGCTAGGAGGATAGCAAGATGCTTGCTATTTTCTTTTACTTACGTGTGATATTTTTCTATTTGCAATCAGATTTTTTGCCATGCAATTAGAGTGTAACAAATTGTACAAATTGTTGTCAGTTAATCATCATTGTCTACCATGTCATAAAAACCTATTGTTATAAATCACAATATTGTTAATCATAATTTCCAGTTTTTCACATTCGCGTTCCCATGGAAATTTGCTATCAAGCGATTAATCACAAGAGCAAAGTTTAATACTTGCCTGACCAAGAGGAAAACAAGATCATAAAAACTACTCTTATAAATCATAATTTAGTCTTTTAATCATAAATTCTTAGCTTTTAACATTGATATGCCCATGTAAATTTGCTATTAATAGATGAAGCACAAGTGAACTAAGGAGAAGTTCGAAGTTTTATGATTCAACAACTACATTCTCAATTAAACAATTACACAAATACCTGTAATTCAAGGAATGTTCAAAGTTATGTACTAGGCTAAGCAAGGAACGAATTAGTAATGGACAAGATCTTACATTCATTTTTTTTGCTACCTGTGATCGACTAGTTTTTGCTACAAGATCTTATGTTAAAAAACAGTGTCTTTTTCCTCTCAGGTATTTTTAAAGACTGTCAGATATTAATTGAGGAAAAAATATTTGATTAACCTGAAAATAATATTTTGGGCCTAAACAGTTTCGTATCCTACAAGAATTTGTGACCACACAGTCCCATATATTTTTAGATAGGTACAGATGTTCAAAATGGTCAAGTTTTTGCGACCAAATGTAATCAATTTTTCTGCTCATCAATTGTGGATTTTCGTATTTATTTTTTACCTCCTTACGAGCTCACCATCCATTATTTTAATGAATTTGGAACTGATTCCATGGCTGCATTAGTGACTTGTTAATATGCGGCAGCTAACAGCACAGTTAGCGGAGGAAAAGCAGATGGGTTCGTTGTCACGGAGAAAAAACAGGTGGTTTAATCGTCGAAAGAACCATAAACATTTTATAATCGTCTCTGTTGGGGGACTTTTTAACCATTGACTCATCCCAACAGTCATAAGCAGTTTATTATATTCATGCACTTTAGTTTTTACAACCATACACTAGGGGTGATTACTATGATTTTTGCCGCACCATACTCAGGTTTTGCACTAACAGTGGAGTAGTTATATGCATATGTCATAATGAAAAAAGATTCCAATTGCCCTGTCATCATAAGAACACATTGACTTTTGCTCACATCAAATGTTTAGATTTTTTTGAAGTCTATGCAATCAGAGCTTCGTACATTTTGTGCTCACAAGAGAAGTCTGCACTTACAATATAGTTTATGATCAGTTAAACCAATTAATTTTTATGCTTAAAATTGACGTTCCTATTCTATTTGTTTTTGCGTACAAGCATACACATATTCTTTACGCTAACAGATGCAAAAAATAATCAACCTTCAGTAATTAAACATTATCAGATTTGGTACTCACGAAAAGTTGGTTGTATTCACGTGACCTTCTTTCTTCCTAAACCTTCCACTAATAGATGTGATCCCTAATCCATGGCTCAATTAGTGGGTGATTAACCAGCACCAACCATGAGCTGAACCGGTGGAACAAAAAATGATCGAGTCTTATGGTTACACCCACCAAATATTGTATTTACAATCAGAGTAGCAAATAGTAGCAAACTAGTGACGAGGTTCTTATGGTTCACCAGCTTCTTCCTATACTGATAACTTGAGTATAACATAAAGTGTAAATCTTATCCACTATAGACAATAATTTACCAAAATTTACCAAAGAGAGATAGTTTGACGTCACTTTCCTTTAATTATAAAATTTGGTACGAATATGTGATCAGATGCAATCTGCCTTCTGGACTTGTACAATCATCAAAGTATTCGGATCCTGTGATCATGTGTGTTTGATTTTAGGTACAAAAATAAGTGAACCTTGCCGTAAAAGGTGAGCTAGCTGCAAAAAGTAAGTGAACCTTGGCGTAAAACCTGAACAGTTTTTACCCTCACGAAAGAATGGTTTCAGCCAATATTCTCACACTACGCTTTGGAATATTTTAGTTGAGATGGAACCATCCTGGCTGAATCTATGGTCATTAATATATGGTAATTAAGTGCCCAATCGGTGGAGGAAAAAAAACCAGGACCCAGACAAGGAAAACACGGTATGGTTTAATGCTGTATTGCTGTATAGGTGACTTGCGCACCACCAAGTGCCACACAAGCACCCTTCTGCCAACATGGCAATGGGGAGTGATATACTAAATCACACCCTGGGTGTGATTTAGCGCTGCCCTATATATATATATATATATATATATATATATATATATATATATATATATATATATATATATATATACACACACACACTAACTCCAGCGAATAAGCAAGCAAGTCTAAGAGACATAATTGGACAATTTCTTACTAAATCCCAAAATTAAGAACCAAGATCCGTGACTGAAATTGAGAAGTGTAGTCGGATTACCTATAGATCTTTCCATTGGACCTTGGCCATCCCAAACATCCCGATTGGCATTGTAATCTGCTTATACCAAGTGAAGAGAACAGAGCACCGAGCTTAATAATCGAAAAAATTGAAGATAACCATGCACACAAAACTAATAATTTTCTGCTCCCCTTCGAAGGTACTCTGCTCCTGGTTTCGGGACGAGGCGCATGCTGGCTTTGAGGGATGCAACAGTTCTGAAGGCGGCGGCCGGCCGCGTGCTGAATCTCGAACCAGCCCAAAACTGACTGGATCTGAGCACCGGTGAGTGGATATCGGAGTAGGTTACCATGGGTTATGGACTTGCAGAGCGGGGTGGTTGTCCTTGAGGGGGCAGTGGCATCTCATCTTGATTGGAGACGGCGGTGTCCTCCTTTTCAAGGGTTGCTGCGGCTTTTGATTGGTCCTTCTCAAGGGTGTAGTGCGCGGCGGCGGCGGCTTAGCATTTGGGTGAGATGTGCAGCGGCAGCAGGTCGGCGCTTGCGCGAGGTGCATTGCGGTGGCGGCTGGTGGGCGCATGGGAGCGGTGCGTCGATGCCGAAGCATGGTCGGGGAAGAAGCCAGGACGGCGCAGTGGAGGAACGGAGGAAGAGGAACAGAGCCACATCGGTGGTGAAGTGGTGTGCGCTTGTGGTTGATGGAGTCCACAATTTAGTGGGCTCGGCCCATAAATTTCTTTGCCGACCGATAGTTTGATGTCGTCCAGCAAATTTACTGACCGACAGTCAAACAGAAAATATCAATATAATTACCGACCGACGGTACGTTGGTACTAACAGATTTACCGACCGATGGTTTGTTGCTAAATTTTACCAACTGACCCTCCGTGACAATTATAGGTCGCTAAAAGTCTACCGTGGTATAGTGACATGAGTGATGTATTTATATGAAACTTCTATGTGATTGGTTGCATCAACATAATGAAGACTCTATGGATGGAGATCAAAGGATCCTGATGGAGGTCGGGATTGAGTTGATGAAGCAAGATTAAGAATCGCTAGGTCCAAGTGTGTGTAGTCACATGCCTACGAGTGTATAGGCTTGAATGTCTAAAAGAAAAATCTGACTATCAAGAAGATTTGACTTGTTTCTCATAGCTCACCCTAATATAGAGTAGCGTTCCAGCTTTAGGAGAACTCACCATAAGATATGGTGTGGTCACCATAATATACGGTGAGAGAGCTTCATGACGAATCAGAAAAGAATCGAGATAGAAATAATGATAAGGACGTTACTATATGATACAAAGGCATAGTAGGGTGATAGGTTCACAGAGCAATGCATGGAAGGATTGCATACTGAGTCAGAAAGCAAGAGGTCACCACAAGGTATGACAGTGTCATCGTACGATTATAGGAGGAGAAGATGTCCAAAAGACAAGTGCTATAGAGTTGGATCCTGAGTAGGACAGGGGAGGTCGCCGTAAAATACAGGAAGGTCATTGTAAGATATGGTGATGACCATGACAGACCCGGAGCCATGACTCTTGTGGGAGGATCAGGAGGTCACTGTAAGCTACGATGGGGACCACCATAAGATATAGTGAGGACTTGTCGTCATGGATAAAGAGCCAAGCTATGAAACTCAAGCTCTAGAAAAATGGAGATTAAGCCACCATAATATATAGTGGGTCATCATAAGGTACAGTGTTCGTGAAAAGAGTTAGACTAGAGAAGGAAAATGTCTCGTAGAAGTTACAGAGGTCACCGTAAGGTACAGTGACACAACGCTTAATATACATGGATTATTGACACCTGCTAAGTCATATCAACTAAATACACTATTGATTGGGATGAACGACTTGTGGCATTTGGGTACTTAGCTGATAACTCTTCCCAAATGGGTGTTTTTGTGTTCCTCATGTCCTTCATAGCAAGGGTGATATTGATTCCACTCTTGAGCTCCTTGTGGACGATACCCGTTGGTGCATGGGGTACACCTTGGTGGGCCAAGGGCAGGAGAGGGCGTGTGGCCCAGGAGAGAGAGGGAGAGGTTTTGGGCTGGAGAGACAGATGGGCTGCGGCCCGAGAGGGTTCTATTATTTTTGCTATTTTCTGGTTTATAAATTTTAGGAATTGTCATTTCAACCCGATTCAAATTCGAACAAGATTCAAATAAAATCCAAATTAAATCCTCGGACAAGAAGAAATACCAAGAAATAAATTAAGGAAAAATAAACATACACTTGGCAAGGTTCATTTTATTTATTCAAGATTAATTTTCTCTAGTTTGTTTTTGCAAAAATCATGAAATTGTGCTATAAATCCTAAAAATTTAAATTCATAGCTATTTTATTTTGTTGGATTTGTTTTAAAATTTGGGTGTCACAGTTGTTGGGGCGAGTGACCAATCCTTCTCCTCCAACCAGTCCAACAAGTACCAACCTCTAAACAGGAGACTTTATAAACCTAGCGTCTCCACACAATTGTGCCCATAATAGACACTCTCTTAACAGGAACTCTCAAAAAGTTCTCCAACACCTATATCACCTACACTCGCCCTCACAAAACATCCTATGGGTTGTTATTGTAGAAACTCGACAGCTAGGAACCACCTACATTTTATTTTATATAAAAAAAGATCTAGCATGATGTGTGGATTCAATTAAGCAACTAAGCATATTAGCGTCGGAATATCATGTGTAGCAATCTAGGGTTATAATGGAAAAGATAGAATGATATGGCATAGGTATGATTCTAAGCATCAGTAACCAATTCATGCAGGAGTTTATATTATAGAATTTCTAAAATAGGAGGAAGAGTGATCAAGGATGCAGCTTGCCTTCTTAAGTCGTGGTTCCCACTACAGCGTACCGAGTCCTCGTGCAGATCGTACAATTCTCATACCACTCACATTGTCTGTTCTCCACCAGTGCCACATCTCTATCATGGGCATGATTTGATCATTGAAATGCCTGCTGTTCAAATTTGTAATGGTCAAGTAAGATTCGACGAATTCAAGATAATTATGGAATTAAATGATGCGACTATTAGAATGAGGACAGCACTAACGCAGAGAGAATGTATGTACAAATCAAACGCAATTGAATTTATATTTTTCCAAGGTCCAGATCATTATTTATGTATTTCTAAAGTCTACCTGTGAATAAATGATATTCTGGGCAAACGAATGGGAAAAACATTATTTGGTTTCCTTCACGCGGACTATGAGCAAGTACAGCAAGCAGACACACACACTACCTCAAAACCAGTCTTTAGGATATATACGTAAGTCTCTGTTTTCGCGTCTCTAAATCTTGACCAATAGGGACAGGGATTTAACCGTCGCTAACAGTTGTTTAGTCATAGACGGTGTATAAACCCGTCCCTAATGCCTTATAGTGATGTATTTTGAAACCCGTCGCTATTCTTTACAGACGGGTGAAACAACCTTATAGTGACATGTTTTGAAACCCGTCACTTTTTCTGGTGACGTATTTTGAAACTCATCACTAATTTCTACTTATGGCTGCCTATTCCCCGTCTCTATTACTTCTTAGCACGGACGCATTTTCACAACATTCCCCGTCTCTACTAATAGATATAAAAAACAAAAATAAATAAAAATAAACAAGCGAGATCCTTTTTGCTCCATTCCACAGCAAATAGATATATAAAAAAAACCCAGCGAGGACCTTTTTCTCCATTCCACAGCTCAAACATACATATTCAGTATACATTACAAAATCTGTACATATGAACGTGAAAAATCTCGTGAACATGGACGAGCTAAAGATAAGTGGCTACAACACTCATGACTGTCACACAATGCTTTTGGTGTTCTTAGTCGTCGTCGTCAGGGCTGTGAAACCCGAGTGGTTGAAGTTGACTATAACTCGCTCTGTGCTACTTCTGAAATGTAGTCTCGAAGAAGGTGACCAGTAAAGCGGAGTTGGATGACGTACGGACCCACATGAATGAAACAATGTGCATGCTTGAGATGTGCTTCCCTCCATCCTATTTGGATACCATGGAGCGCTTTATGATTCATATCATTGACCAGATTGCGGCATTGGGCCCCGTCTACATGCATCATGTGTTTCGTTTGAGAGGTTCATGTATGTAATGAAACGCTTTGTACGAACTCCTTCTCATCCAAAGGGTTCAATGATTGAGGGATACACCAATGAGGAGATTATTAAATGTTGTGCTGACTACATTAAAGATGGAGGGGCTATTGGTCTTCCCGTGTGTCATAATGAGGGCAGGCTGTCTTGAAAAGGTACACGAGGATGGAAATCGTTCATCGACCGTGACTACGAAAGAGTGGAGGCAACATATTTTAGTGTATTGCAACGAGACAAAGTTTGTAGGGCCCATACTTCGAGAAACATCTCGTGTGAACTTCGCCAGAACCACACGAACAAGACAGATGATTGGATCATGAAGGAGCACAAGAAAACTTTCACATCATGGTTTGAGAACCAAGAGCTTCCACGCGGAGACTCCGTAGACGACAAAATGGTGAGAAGGTTAGCCATGAGGCCTTCAAAGAGTGTGGTTACATTTTGAGCGTACGACATCAATGGCTATACCTTTTACATCGAAGAAAAGGACAAGAAAAGCAAGTGTCAAAACAGTAGTGTTCGAACACATGCATAGAGGTGAAGAGAACAATCTGACCTCATACTACGGGTACATCGAGGAAATATGGGAACTTAACTATGGACAAGATCCCGTTATGCATGTATTTAAATGCAAATGGGTGCAACACCCATAGGGGATGGAGGTGGATAAATACGGATTGACCCTCGTCGATCTAAACAAATTCAATCACAAAGATGACCCTTGGATACTCGCTAGGGTAGTAGAACAAGTGTTCTTTATACTCAACCCAAAAGATGGAAAGAAGTACCTTGTTATTTTGGGTAAACAAAGAATCGTTGGAATGGAGAATGTGAAGGATCAAGACGAATATAACCAATATGATGAAGTGTCATTATTTATTAATCCGAGTAAGTTCATAATTATAGAAACAAGACTCGGATATTCCGTAGAAATGATCTACATGCGAAGAGATTGCGAAAGAAAAATCGACCAAGGATAATGCACCTTTATTGTACATTAATCTATATTGTCAAGTGGCATGTAATTCATATTTGTATGTTTATGAGATAACTATATGTGTACGAATATTAATTTCTATCTTCATAACAATTTAATTTCCGCAAAGTATTGGATTTTATTAACTTTTAATTATTATTGCAAAAGAACATTATCAGTTTTGTCATTTTTCAATTTATAACTATTTTCTTTGAAAGCTATATCAATTTAGCACTATGCATATTTAGAACTATTTTCTGTCACATTAATAATTTAATATTAGCATATTATTTAAGTTTATTAACATTTAATTATTATTACAAAATAACCTAATAAGTTTTGTCATTTCTAAATTTATAACTAGTTTTTTTCAAACTATATCAATTTAGGACAATTTAAATCATTTTAGAAATATTCCAATTTTATTGTCAATGACACGTGGGCCCATGTTCCTTGTAGTGGCGGTTTGTGTTGCCAACCGTCATTAAAGAGGACTCGACAGGTGGGCCAGGGCCTTTTAGCGGCGGTTGGCATTGCCAACCGTCGTTATTAGTCTTCGTACTCACCGACATGTAGGCCCCGCAACCCTTGGTCCGGCGAGTTGGAATTGCCAACCGTCATTATTAGTCGTCGCCTTATAAAATGGTCGCCGCCTGCGGCGCTGGCGCTAACCCCGGCGCCACGGACGACGACGCCAACGAGCTGCCCAACACTCATCGCGCGCCGTGCACCCTCGTCCCCGACTCCGGTCGCCGCTCGGCCGTCGCGCGCTCTCCCCGACGTTGACTCCCTCCTCGTCGACTCCGACCCCGACGCCGGCTCCCTCCTCGCCGGCAATCCTCACTTGCCCTCCCCGACACCGGCTCCCACCTCACCGGCATTCCTCGTCGGCTCCCTTGGTACGCCTTCCCCCTCCCTCCCTTCCCCTCCCTGTTCCCCCCTTTGCCTCGCCCTCCCTGTCGGCCCTCTCTCGGTATGCCCCTTTCCCCTCTTCCCCTCCCCCTCCTCGTCGGCCCTTATTTGCCTACTCATCTGCTTCGGTTAGGGTTGATCAATTGGTATATTCTAATGAATTGGTTCTGTTAGCATGGTTAGGGTTGATCAATAGATTCTCCGATGCATGTTTAGGGTTGATCCATTAGTTCCGTTAGCATGGTAGTCCTGCTATATTTTGCCCGGTTCACTACCATTTATCGAACATGTTTAGTGCAATTTATCTAACATGTTCTGCCTGGTAGATTGGTTCGGTGTCATTATCGAACATGTTTTGTCCGGTAGATTGGTTTGGTGTCATTTATCGAACATGTTACGCCTGGTGGATTGGTTAAGTGCCATTTATCGAACATGTTTTTCCTTGTACTTGTTCTTCTTGTTTCGTGCCATTTAGATTGGTTCTATTAACACGTTCAGTGCCATTTATCGAACATGTTCAGTGCTATATTTTGCCTGGTAGCCCTGCTATTTATCGAACTTATTCAGTGCCATTTATCGTACATATTTAGTGCTATATTTTACCTGGTAGCCCTGCTATTTATCGAACATGTTCAGTGGTATTTATCGAACATGTTCAGTGATATATTTTGCCTAGTAGCTCTGCTATTTATCAAACATGTTCAGTGCTATTTATCGAACATGTTCATATGCCTGCTCTTACTTGTTCCCTGGTTGCCTGCTATATTTTCTCTATAACTGAATTTTGCCTGGTTGCCTGCTATATTCAGCCTGCTATATTTTGCATGGTTGTCATTGGTTGTTGTTGGTAGCCCTTACTTGTTCGTTCCTGGTAGTTCCTGCTCATATGTGGATCAGTGATGCCACATATGACTGGTTGCAGTCATATGTGATTAAGTTCCACATATTATAGAACTTCTTCCCTGGTTGCCACATATGGCTGGTTACGAGTCATATGTGATTAATTTCCACATATCATAGAACTTGTTCCCTGGTTGCTACATATGACTGGTTGCGGTCATGCCTGCTTACTTCTTCCCTGATTCAATCACATATGACTGTTTTTTCTCCTGGGTGATTTATGTTGATCGATGATTGATGATTGATGATTTATTGATATAATCTAGGTAGAAAGAATATATATATATATATATATATATATATATATATATATATATATATATTGTCGTATACTTACCTTACGGGTATACGAGATAATAAAGGAATGAATAATTAAAGACACGGTGACAAATCAATGAAGATAAGGCTGACAGAGAGGGTCTACAAACTGGTCCCCGACCAGTATGGAGTAACAGAAGATTCCATATACCGGTATGGAAATAAGGCGGGTGTCAAGACCGACGTATGGTGACTTGAGAAACAAGTAAAGGAGCAATTTGTAATCTGTGAGGACTCGAATTGATAAGGAAAACTAGAGATAGAGTCTCCGCATATGTAATCCATGTAATCGACTAGGACTCGCATGTAACACTACCTCCTCCGGATATATAACGCGGAGCGGGGACCCCCGAAAACTCTCCGACATCTTGCAATTAGCAATCTGCTAAAGGAAATACATAACACACAGGATGTAGGGTATTACTCTCCATCGAGAGGTCCGAACCTGTCTAAAATCACGTGCTCTTGTGTGTTTCGTGTGTTGCACCATCGAATTCCATGCTCGTGAGGGACCGGGTAGTACTAGTGCCAAGTTTAAGACTCGACATTTGGCGCATCGGGAAGGTGTCCCGGCGAGTTCCCAGCGAGTTCGATGGCTTCTTCATTCGACGTCGACTTCGCGCCGGCTTCAAAATCCGCTTCGGGTCCCTCGACTTTGAAGCTGATTCCGCCGGAAAATTATGCTTGATGAATCCAATTCGTGATCAGGCCGCAACTTTTGAAGCGTGATCCCCGACGCGGTTGAAATCTCATACATGAAACCCAGCGGGACTGACACAACTTTAGCGCGAATCATCGGATCGCTTACGCCTCGGACCGGTACCCGGTCTGCGACAATGAGCAGCTCTTTCGAGCACGATAACGACTTCGAGGAAGGATCTCCATTCTTCTTCCAAGTATTCATGACGGGTCCAGTTCTTCAAGAACTCACTCCCGAGGAAGCCGTAGCTGAAGAGGCTAGGATGGCGAGAGACGAAGCAAACCGCCGCCGGCGCGAAGCAAACGAAGCGGACGTGGAAGATGCACCCCCGCGACCTTCAGCTGCAAACCCTCGCGCAAACATCGTTGGCACCGGTCAAGATGGCGGCGGTTCATTACAACGTCGGGACTACAATGCGCTTTGAGTTTGGTGGACGCGGCTGCTTTACAAACAAATCAGCTCGTCCATGAGAGAGCTGAATCTTCCAGGTCGTTCGCGTGCTCACTCGGAGCGGCCCGCAAGAGCCCGGTCCGAAGGAGCTTCTTCCGGAGGAAGACTTGGACCTCGACATACTCCAATTGCGGATGAGCACGAACGAGCTCCGGACCAAGATTTACGCATACCGCTCAATGGCAATCATGATGCTTGTAATGTGCTTATCGACCTTCATGCAGAGAGGGCGGAGGAACGCAGGAGACAAGAAGAAGATGAGCGACGATGGACCGGTCATGTTGATGATCGTCCGCGGGATCATGCCCGACCCCGCCCACGCATAACTAGTTCGACTAGGCATGGGCCGGCTGCTTCGGCGCCGCCCCGGTGGAAATCCTCCGCGTAATGATCACCAAGGGCATGGCAGCCGCCATGCTCGGCGTGATGACCGATCAAGAAGAGATGATCGGCGAGATAGTAGAGATCGACGGGGACGAGATAACGAGAGATAGAGACGGGGAGCCCCAACGAAATGATAATGACCGTCGGGCGGCGCCACCGCCTCCTCCTCCACCTCCTCCTACACAACCTATGGAGCAAAACAACAATGATCGCTAGGATGGTTCGGGGAACGGATATCGGGACAATCGCTACTATGACTACTCCGATGACGACATGGATTGCAATTACCGGCATTACCCCCGTCGGCGCTCACCGTCACCGGTCTCGACCGGTCTAGAAGATGATGAGTACTCCGTAATCCCAGCTTTTACGCGGGATCTGCGCATTTGCAAATACCCCGAGGGATTTAAGCCCGGGGCCATCGACAAATATCATGGCAAAGCGCCTCCGTCGAGTGGCTTCGTATGTATACTATTGCCAACCGATCAGCGAGGAGGGGATACTTTTGTGCTAGCTAATTATCTCCCGTGTGCATGGAGCAGGCTGGACGCTTGTGGTTGCAATCTCTACCCGAGAGATCTATCTCTTCTTGGGGCGACCTCACCAAAAAGTTCGTAGAGAATTTTCAGGCGACTTGTGAGAGGCCAGGAAACTACTTCGACCACAACGAGGTTCAAGCAAAAGCCCGATGAGACCCTTACGGAATTCATCGGTCGTTTACGTAACAAGAAAGCCTTAATCCCCAATGTTTCGATCAGCGAGATAATTGCGGCGTTTCAAGTCGGCATCCGAAGTGAAGCATTAGTCCACAAGATTGGAAGGCGTAATCGAAACCTTACCATGACGGCGTAAGAGTGCTTCAACATAGCAGATGATTATGCCGTTGGAGAATCAAACGTCGTCAATTTGCGCGGGAACAAAGGGAAGGAGTCGAAGCATGACCAAGGCAACCGAGTCTAGATCCAAGAACAACGAGCGCAAGGTAGATCACCTTGTTGCAGTTGTCGACCAATCTCATGGAGGGGATCGGCCGGCACCCCCTAAGAGAGGCCCGAGAAAACGACCTTCGTTTGAGACACTATTGGAAGGCCCTTGCATGATTCACAATGGGAATCATAAAGCCAAAGAGTGCTTTACGAGACGGTTCGCTCAATTCGCTTTAAAGGTAGCACCCCGATCCGGACATCGGAATTAGCGGGAAGATAAGGGCAAAGATAAGGAGCATGATGATAACGAAGATGACGGAGGCTTTCGGGAGCCAGCAAGAGAGGTGAACTTCATCCACGGAGGCCCGGATGCATACGAGTCGAAGCGAAAGCAGAAGTTGGCGCTCGGAGAGGTTAACGCCATTGCTCCCGCAACCCCGAGTATCTACGATGGTCGGAGGTGCCGATCACATTCAGCAGGGCCGATCATCCGGAGCTACTCCCTAAAGCTAGTAGATATCCGCTTATCCTGGCTCCCATTGTTCGGAAGGTACGATTGAAGAGAACTTTCATCGATGGGGGAGGTTGCTTGGACATCCATTTTGCCAAAACCCTGCTAGAGGTTGGCCTTTCTATGGCAGATTTGGATCGCAGCGATTCACCATTTCATGGGATAATACCCGGTCGAAACACTTATCCTTTGGGGCAGATTTCTCTGCCGGTGACTTTGGGACAAAAGAGAATTACAGAAGGGAGAATATTATCTTCCAGGTAGTCGACATCGATTCGAGCATATCACGCAATACTTGGAAGACCGGCTCTGCGAAGTTTATTGCTATCCCCAATTATCAGTATTTGATGTCTGAAGATGCCAAGACCAAATGGGGTCTTATCGTTCCGGTCTGATATCAAGACCGCTTACGCTTGTGAAGTAAATAGCATCGAATTGGCTTCTCGGGTCAATTCGGAGGAAGAACGGCGAGAAATGAGAGAAGCGGCTGAAACTCTAGAAGCACGAGCACGGTTGGAAGATGAAGTTCCGGCCAAGAAGATTGCCAAGGAGAAGTCGAAGACCGATGCGGTTGCTTCCAAGACTATTCAGCTTGATAAGTCGGACCCCTCCAAGGTCACCCATATAGGGTCCGACTTGGGGGATAAATAGGAAAGCGCGCTCATTCTTTTCCTCTAGGAAAATAGGGATATCTTTGCATGGCAGCCTTCCGACAAGCCAGGTGTTCCAAGAGAGAAGATTGAGCACGCACCGTTAGTGCGTTCGATGCGAAGCCGATCAAGCGAAGCTCCGGAGGTTTGCTCAAGACTGCAAGGAGGCCATTAAGAAGGAGTTAACTTGATTGTTAGCAGCTAAGTTCATTAGGGAGGTGTACCATCCGGATTGGCTTGTCAATCCCGTCCTTGTACCAAAAAAGAATACTAAAGAATTAAGAATGTGTGTCGATTATACTGATCTCAACAAAGCTTGCCCCAAAGACCCTTTCGAGATGCCTTGGATTGACCAAGTTGTTGATTCGATTGCTGGCTGCGAGCGTCTTTGTTTAACATCAAATCCCCCTTAAGGTTGAGGATCAAATAAAGACCGCGTTTATCACCCCCTTTGGAGCGTACTCGCTATACAATAATGCCGTTCGGATTAAATAATGCAGGTGCTACATATCAGCATGGCATACGGTGTTGCCTGGATTCGCAACTTGGAAGGAACGAAGAAACTTATGTCGCTGACATAGTGGTGAAATCTTAGAAAACCGAGGATCTTCTCTATGACCCGGCAGATACCTTCGATGATCTGCGGAGTTTTTCCATGAAACTTAATCCTGGAAAATGTGTGTTTGGGGTTCGTTCCGGAAAATTGCTGGGATATCTAGTATCGTGGCGAGGTATTGAAGCTAACCCGAGAAAAGATTCGACGATTGTTAACATGAAACCTCCAAGCTGTTTGAAGGATGTTCGGAAGTTGACCGGCAGTATGGCTGTGCTTAGCCAATTCATCTCAAGACTGGGGGTCGGGGGCCTTCCATTCTTTAAATTGCTCAAGAAACAGGATAAGTTCGAATGGACGGATGAGGCACAAGCCGCATTTGACTAGCTCAAGGAGTACCTTAGTAATCCTCCGGTTTTAGTACCTCCGAACCCGATGAGACCATTCGAGTTATATATCTCCGCAACTACTCATGTGGTGAGCACGGTATTAGCGGTCGACCGGAAGCAGGAAGGACATCTTCAATTGGTACAACATCCGGTATACTTTGTAAGCATGGTCCTTACCGAGTCTCGGATGCGACATCTCCGAGTCTACAGAAATTAATATATGTTGTAGTGATAACCTCTCAAAAGTTGAAACATTATTTTCAAGCGCATCCCATTGAAGTCAAGACTGGGTTTGCTATTGGGGATATTGTACGTAATCGAGAGGCGGTTGGCCAAGTTACCAAATGGGCTATAGAACTTGGACAATATGAGATTACCTTTTCTTCGCGAACAGCTATTAGAGGACAAGCCTTAGCTGATTTTATTACTGAATGGCTAGAGACGCAAGTCCCGCGAGCGAGTCAAACTCGGAGTATTGGGTAATGTTTTTTGATGGGTCCCTACAGCTTTTAGGCGTGGGGGCTGGGGTTGTACTTCTGACCCCGCAAAAGGAACCATTAAGATATGTGTTGTAAATGCATTTATGTGCTTCGAATAATTCTGCAGAGTGCGAAGCTTTGCTTCACGGACTTCGAGTAGTCTGTTTCATTAGGAGTCGGACGATTAGACATATATGGTGATTCGATGCTTGTAATCAGTCAAGTTAACAAGGTATGGGATGCTCATGATTATCATATGATAGCTTACCGTCAAGAAGTTAGAAAGCTTGAAGACAAATTTGATGGCCTGCGGTTTTCTCATATGCTGCGTGGAAATAATTCTGCTGCGGATGAGTTAGCCGGACTAGGATTCTCGAGACAAGCGGTTCCGCCTGGTGTTTTTCTTCAAGTATTGAATAAGCCGTCCATTAAAATGGAGCGCAAAGCCACTATTACAGAAATAGTGGCCGAGGAAGCGGTCTTGGAAGCCAAGGCTGAAGAAGCGATCTTGCAACAAGAAACTCAATCATTTGAAGTTATGATCATTGATTCTGATTGGCGTACCCCATATCTCGAGTATTTATAATCTGGTAAAACTCCGGAGGATAAGGTCGAGAAGCAAAGACTGGAGGTCCGGGCACGAAGTTATTTAATTCTTGAAGGAGAGCTTTACCGACGTGGGGTTAATATTTTGATGAAGTGTGTATCGGTCTCCGATGGTGTCCAATTGCTTAAAGATGTTCATAAGGGGATTTGTGGCAATCATGCTTCTTCGAAGACATTAGTTGGGAAGGTATTCGGACAAGGGTTTTATTGGCCCATAGCTTCGATGATGCGCATAAGGTAGTTAAAAATTGCCAAGGATGTCAATTTTTTGCCCGACGACCACATACTCCAGCTCATGAATTACGGATAAGTCCGATGACTTGGCCTTTTTCGACTTGGAGACAGGATATTGTTGGACCGTTCAAAAAGGCTCCAGGAGGATTTACACACACTTTTGTGGCAGTTGATAAATTCTCCAAGTGGATTGAAGCGAAGCCGCCACCGGTACGACCACTACTCCTGCGATTAAGTTTTTACAGAATATCTCCGTGCGTTTTGGAGTCCCACACGAGTATCATTACCGACAACGGGCCTCAATTCACTTCGTAGTTTTTCAAGGATTATGCTTGAAACTTTGGGAATTAAGATACGGTATGCTTCGATTTCAGATCCGCAGAGTAATGGACAAGTGGAGCGAGCCAATGAAATGATTTTAACCCGTCTTAAACTTAGAATTTTTTACCGCTTGAAGCCATATGCGGGAAAGTGGGTTAAGGAATTGCCCTGGGTGCTTTGGGGATTATGCACCACCGTTAGTCGGGCCACTGGACAATCTCCTTTTCCTCCGGTATATTAATCTGAAGCGATGTTGTCGAGTCTTAAACTCGGCACTAGAACTACCCGGTCCCTTACGAGCGTGGAATTCGATGGTGCAACACACAAAACACACAGGAACACGCGATTTTAGACAGGTTCAGGCCCCTCGGGTTGAGAGTAATACCCTACGTCATGTATGTTATGTATTGCCTTTAGCGATTTGCTAATTGCAAGATCTCGTAGACTTTTTCGGGGGTCCCTGCTCCGCCTTATATATCCGGGGGAGTTAGGGTTACATGCGTAGTCCTAGTCAATTACACGTATTACATATATGGAGTTCTATCTCTAACTTTCTTTAGTGATTCGAGTCCTAATCTGACTACAAATCGTTCCTTAACTTGCTCCTCAAGTCATTGTACGCCGGTCTTGGTATCAGCCTTGTTTCCATACCGGTATACGTAATCTTCGTTATTCCAGACCGGTCAAGTACCGATCCGTGATTATCATCATCATCTTTATCTTCATTAATTTGTCACCATGTCTCTGCGTATTCATTCCTTCATCATCTCGTATACCTATAAGGCAATTATACGACAGCAGCCCCGAGTAATTTTTGATTTAACCTTGAATAAGACCGACCAGTCTTACGCATGTTGGTCTTAATTCATGGTAAAATTAAAAAGAACTCTAATCTGCTGCAATTATTCTTCTTTCTTCAAAAGTGCTTTAAAAAAAGGCCAAAAAATTATTGTTTTCACCCTTCATATCACCTAATTAGGTAATCATCGCTTATTCTTCTCACGGTGCATCGACTAGGTGCACCCAATTGGGTATAGCCCCGACTCTTGGATCATTTGAACTTCTTTCAAATAATGCAAGAGTCCGCTGATTGATTCTTCATTATTTCCTTTAGTATGCAATTTCTACTGATCTGCTCCTTTCAATTTCCATCATTTTCCACTTCCGAGATCTCTACAGATCGCTTTTGAACACGGTGCACCGGTCGGGTGCACCTAATTAGGTATAGCCCCCTACTCTTGTATTATTTGAGGATCGCAAATAATGCAAGAGTCTTTCTTGAGAGACTATTCTTTATTATTTTCTATCAAATCACATTCATCTCAGCAATTTCTGCCAAGAACATATTTTTCGGACCGGTGATACCGGTCCGAACTTCATGTCTCCTGGAGATTCACACCAATTTGACATAACATATTACCTAAATCAGCATAAACTCATAATCCGCTTAGTGAAATTTCACTAAGAACCAAAATTCTGGTTGATCGGACCAGTTTATTCCCTATATTCTCACAATGACTCGAGTCTCCGACTCTATAATCAGCCGGATGATTAACACCCACACCTAAGGCATATGTTATCACCGAGTTATGTAAAGTCTAACTCTTTCATACTACTGAATTATGAAATTCAGTATTACTTTAATTCCCATCTGAAAACTTCCATATTTCAGACCGTTTTTTACTTCACAAAAAGCACGACGGCTTATTCTTATGACCGTTAAGTCATAATTAACGCAAATAACAGATCATTAATATCCTTATGGCCGTTAGAACATAATTGCATAGTTATGACATAAATCATTAACGAGTAAAAATCCATCGGGCCTCTCAAAATAGCCCAATAACTTTTCAGCCCCGGGCCCATCCCAGTGCCTATAAAAGAAACGAAAGGTCGAGCTAGGTCAACCCCGCTTTTGAAAGCTCATACGTGCCCGCCATTTGCCTTTGTTCTTTTGCTCTCTTCTTCCGCATAAACCAACCTCAAGCTTTCTTTTTCCATCTCTTAGGATGGGTAAGAAGAAATCCACCGCCAACCCTGCGTCTTCTTCCTCTCGTTCCTCGCGATCAACTTCCCTTTGCCATTCAGGATGCTGGGTAACGAGCAAGGTCACTCGAAACATCCCTCAATGAGGCGGTTCGTGACGGTTATCTTCCTCATCAACCAATTCTAAATTGGAGCATCCCTTCCCCTGGCCAAATCCCATGGGGAATAGATGATTCTCAGCAATTAGTTTTCAAAGCTTTTTTCCTCCGCGGTCTTGATCTCCCTTGCTTGTTCCTTTTTTAGGGGACTCCTTTTGTTTTACGGATGGGAGTTAGTGAACCTCAACCCTAACTCCATCCTGCAAATTGCTTTTTTCATCCATCTATGCGAAGCTTTTCTTGGAGTTCTCCCCCACTTCAAGTTATTCCAGATATCTATTCCAAATTCGCCCACTTCCTTCATCGGACCGCCAAGCTACGGTTGGCGGAGTAGGAATTCAATGCTAGAGTATAGATGAATATTTTTCTCTTTCTTTGAACAACAGCATAGCCCATTGGAAAAATGGATGGTTCTTCCGTCACAATCCTCAGCCTGCATTTCCTCCCTTCGGTGCTAAGATAGCCAAAAATTTCCCTACCGTAGATACTAGGAAAAAACTTAAAGAAGACAGTGAAATTCTTGCGCTCCTGGCATGCATTAGATATTTGAAAGACGTCGGAGGTGTCACCTCCGAGACAGTTCTTTGGAGCTTCATAGTGCGGGGAGTTCAACCTCTTAAAAGGCAAGAACACCCGAGCATGGTGTTTTGACGAAGACACCGCCATGCCGTTGGATGGAACCCTTCTTCCGAGAAAGAGCGATTAGAAGCTCGCATCGGGCAAATGCTCCAACCAAAACCGGATCTATCCGGATGCACAATAGTGGGTCCGGCCTTCAGCTCGTCCAACCCTCGCGATCCTGTAAGTATCTCTTTCTGTTTCTTCAAATCTTTACTTGTTTGATCCGTTAGTTCTGTTAGCATGGTAGTCCTGCTATATTTTGCCCAGTTCACTACCATTTATCGAACATGTTTAGTGCAATTTATCTAACATGTTCTGCACTGGTAGATTGGTTCGGTGTCATTATTGAACATGTTTTGTCCGGTAGATTGGTTTGGTGTCATTTATCGAACATGTTACGCCTGGTGGATTGGTTAAGTGCCATTTATTGAACATGTTTTTCCTTGTACTTGTTCTTCTTGTTTCGTGCCATTTAGATTGGTTCTATTAACACGTTCGGTGCCATTTATCGAACATGTTCGGTGCTATATTTTGCCTGGTAGCCCTGCCATCTATCGAACATATTCGAGTGCCATCTATCGAACATATTCAGTGCTATATTTTACCTGGTAGCCCTGCTATTTATCGAGCATGTTCAGTGGTATTTATCGAACATGTTCGAGTGATATATTTTGCCTAGTAGCTCTGCTATTTATCGAACATGTTCCGTGCTATTTATCGAACATGTTCATATGCCTGCTCTTACTTGTTCCCTGGTTGCCTGCTATATTTTCTCTATAACTGAATTTTGCCTGGCTGCCTGCTATATTCAGCCTGCTATATTTTGCATGGTTGTCATTGGTTGTTGTTGGTAGCCCTTACTTGTTCGTTCCTGGTAGTTCCTGCTCATATGTGGATCGGTGATGCCACATATGACTGGTTGCGATCATATGTGATTAAGTTCCACATATTATAGAACTTCTTCCTAGTTGCCACATATGGCTGGTTACAGATCATATGTGATTAATTTCCACATATCATAGAACTTGTTCCCTGGTTGCCACATATGGCGACGTGGAGGTGGACAGTTCTAGCGGAGCTCGAACATTTACCGCAATAGCTCAATGGGACGCCCTCCAAGAAGAAGAGGCCGTAAAGAATTTCTCGGAATCCGGCCAGGTATATCCTTCCGCTCCAATAATTTCTCCAAACAATTGCATTTTAATTATTAACTCTCTCAATCTTCTTTTTAGGTTCGCCTAAAAAGCTCGAAGCTCAAGACTCGCTATTATCGCCCGCTTAGAAGAGGAGCTCGCACCAATCAAGAGCGATTGGTTGAGCTGGAATCTCGGACCGCCAATCTAAAATCCCAGGAAAACGATCTGCAGAAAAGAGAGGCCAATCTGCAAAACACCCATCGGTTGATGGAAGAACGCCGGCAAGAAATCATTAACCTCCGCCAAGTTATACAGAGTAATACTCTCGATTTTTCCTATATTCCATATTTTTCCCTGTTGCCTCCCTTTCCGACCAGTCCCACTCTAAATTTCAGCGCTCGAAAGCCTTGTTGCTGCTCACAAGAAGGTTGAAGAAGTCCTTGCTGAAAAGGCAGCCGCTCAAGAGCAAGCACTTGAAGAAGGCTCTCGTGTCGAAGAGCAACGAGCGGCTCGGATTGGAGAACTAGAAGGCGAGCTTACTGCCAAAGATAGTATTTTAGCTCAAGCACTTCGCTCCAACAAGATGCTGGAAACTGAAAATGCTCGCTTAAAGGCTGAACTAGCTGAAGCCTTAGAAGCAGCAAAATCAGCACAAGCGGACAAGGAGAGCGCCCCGAGGACCGCCCATGAATCCGCTCAACTTGCTCTCCAAGCAAAAGATCGCGAGATTCAGCGTTTGCTGAAAATCGAAGCCAAACCGAGAGAATCAAATACGAACATCAAGGGCAGATTCAGAGCTGCAGAAATCAGGCATAGACGTAAGTCCCATCTTTCTTGTTCATTCTTATGACATCCTTTTAAAGATACCGGTCTGCAGCAATATCTTTCTCTTAAATTTTTGCTTGTCTTTTCAGAACTTGCTGCACGTACAGTGCGCACTCTGGAATATCTCAATGGCGATCAAACTATTGATCCCAATGAGATAGATCTCGAGTCCGCCATCCGGGCTTTCCCTAGAAGAATCAAAGAACATTCAAAGATGGTTGCTGCTGCGGGAGGAGGACACATTGCTGCTATAATCCAATCTTAGACTCCGGTCGAAGAGTGTGATTTCAATTTTATCAAGGATGGCGCCCACCCTGAGACTATCGAAGACCGGTTCAACGAGCTGAAGAATTCACTCATTGGCACCGTTTCAGAGTTGATAGAAGATGTTCCTCTTGATCCAACAGGTGTCCCTCTAAACATAGCGCCAGCAGCTTTTGCTTTGGATCAAGATGCTCAGGATGCAGCAGCCGCCGCTAAGCAGACAATAGAAGATGCATTTGAAGATCTTGATAGGGATTTACCGATATCTTCTTCTGATTCTGAAGAAACGTTGGATGATAGACTAGAAGAAAATCCTAAGACCGGTGATACCAGTACTTCCAGCGGTCCTGCTTAGTGAATTTTGTAATAGGGCCATCTTGATTTTGTAATCAAACATCTTGATTGTCACATTGTTTATATTAAATACCAGTTACTTTTCTTTTCTATATGAATACTGGTTTCACTATCATACTTACTAACTTATTTACCTAAGACATGATGGTTATTTCAGCTGAAAAATAACTATGATCAAACTCGGCTCTAATCAGCACGAGATCACAATTCATAATTATAGCTTACTTTAACAAGATCATGTAACATAAGCAAAAAAGCTAGGTTGTATGATTTTAAGATTTCACAGACTGCCCTTAACACAACAGCCTACCAATCAGTATTCATAAGAAAAATGCTATACAATTTCCTTTCCTGAATGTACCAGTCTTAAACTTAAATTTAAATAGACCGCTCTTAACACAACAATCTGCCAACTAAATGACTGGTCTTATTATTCAAGAATAACAAAGTATCATAGACTGCTCTTAATATAGCAGCCCCCTGGCTCAATAATTTAATTCAAAATTAAAATATAGAGACACAAAAAACAAACACATTATCATTAGACAAAATAACTTTATTATAATATAAAAACTTTACAGAAGTACTTTTAAGCATAAAAACGTCGAAGCTGATCAATGTTCCAAGAATTTGGAATTTCTTCTTCCTCCAAGGTCATAAGCCTATAAGCCCCGGTCCGGAGACCGATTTAACCAAAAAAGGTCCGTTCCCGGACCGGTGACAACTTATGCCTGTTCTTGTTAGATCGAATCTTCCGAAGAACCAAGTCTCCTACTTGGAACTCCCGTGTTCGAACATTGCGATCATGATAACGACGCAATCCCCGATGATATTTAGCAGCTTGAACCAAAGCTTGGTCCCTCAATTCTTCCGCAGCAACCAGCTCAACCTGGCGTTGATCATCATATTTTTCTTCATCGTAGTATTGTACCCGAGCTGACACCATATTCACTTCGTAGGTAGCATGGCTTCGGATCCATACACCAAAGAAAAAGGAGACTGCCCCGTAGCTCGCTAACATTAGTGCGCAATCCCCAAAGCACCCAAGGCAGTTCCTTAGCCCACTTTCCTGCATATGGCTTCAATCGGTCAAAAATTCTTGGTTTAAGACCGGTCAAAATCATTCCATTAGCTCGTTCCACTTGTCCATTGCTTTGCGGGTGTGACACCGACGCATATTGTACCTTAATTCCCAAACTCTCAGCATAGTCTTTGAAAAACTCGAAGTGAATTGAGGCCCATTATCAGTAATGATACTGTATGGGACCCCAAAACGTACGAAGATGTTCTGCAAAAACTTGATCGCTCGAGCTGTAGTTGTACTAGTAACCGCTTCGACCTCAATCCACTTGGAGAACTTATCTACTGCCACAAAAATGTGCGTAAATCCTCCTAGCGTCCGCTTAAAAGGTCCAACTATATCCAGTCCCCAAGTAGAAAAAGGCCAAGTCATTGGAATCAACTGCAACTCATGAGCTGGGGTATGAGGTCGTCTTGCAAAAAACTGACATCCCCGACAATTCTTGACCACTCAGTGCGCATCATCCGTCAGCTGTAGGCCAATAAAATCCTTGTCTGAATACCTTCCCAACTAGTGTCTTTGAAGAAGCATGATTTCCGCAAATTCCCTTGTGCACGTCTTCAAGCAATTGAATGCCATCAGAAACCGATACACATTTCATCAAAATATTAACTCCACGCCTATATAATTCTCCTTCGAGAATTAAATAACTGCGGGCTCGAACCTCTAATCTTTGCTTCTCTACTTTATCTTCCGGAGTTTTACCAGATCGTAGATAGTCAAGGTACGGAGTACGCCAATCAGAATCAATAATCATAACATCAAATGACCGAATATCTTCGGCGTTGGTCTCGTTCATCTGTCTTTTCGGTAAGACCGCTTCGTCGATCGGTCCTTCAAGACTGCTTTCTCCTCCCGATTCTTCAAGACTGCTTCATCCACGATCTCCGTAATAGTAGCCTTGCGCTCCGTCTTTATGGATGGTTTATCCAACACTTGAAGGAAAACACCAGGAGGAACCGCTTGTCGTGAAGACCCCAATCTAGCCAACTCATCCGCAGCAGAGTTATTTCCGCGCAGTATATGAGAAAATCGCAAACCATCAAATTTATCTTCAAGTTTCCTAACCTCCCGACGGTAAGCGATCATATGATCATCATGAGCATCCCACACCTTGTTAACTTGGCTTATCACCAACATTGAATCACCATATATATCCAATCGTCGGACTCCTAACGAAATGGCTACTCTAAGCCCATGAAGCAAAGCTTCATATTCCACGGTATTGTTGGAGGCTCGGAAATGCATTTGTAATACATATCCGAGTGGTTCCTTCTGCGGGGTGAGAAGTACGACCCCAACCCCCGCGCACGAAAGCTGCGGGGACCCATCAAAGAACATCTCCCAATACTCCAACGTTTGAATCTCCCGCGGTACTTGCGTCTCCAACCACTCGTTATGAAATCAGCTAATGCTTGTCCCTTGATAGCCGTTCACGAAGAAAACGTAATTTCATATTAGCCAAGTTCTATAGCCCACTTAGCAACTTGGCCAACTGCTTCTCGGATTCGGACAATATCTCCAATGGCAAACCCAGTCTTAACTTCAATGGGATGCGCTTGGAAATAATGCTTCAGCTTACGAGAAGTTATCACTACAGCATATATTAACTTCAGTAATCGGAGATATCGTATCTTTGATTCGAGTAAGAACTTCACTTACAAAATATACCGGATGTTGTACCAATTGCAGGTGTCCTTCTTCCTTCCGATCGACCGCTAGAACCGTGCTCACCACATGGGTTGTTGCGGAGATATATAACTGAATAACCTCGTCTAGCTCGGCGGCACCAATACCGGAGGGTTACTAAGATACTCCTTGAGTTGATCAAGCGCGGCTTGCGCTTCATCTGTCCACTCAAACTTATCTTGCTTTTTGAGTAACTTGAAGAACGGAAGTCCACGTACTCCCGGTCTTGAAATGAAACGGTCGAGAGCCGCCATATCGCCCGTCAACTTCTGGACATCCTTCAAGCAGCTTGGGGGTTTCATGTTAACGATCGTCTGGATTTTTTCTGGGTTGGCTTCAATGCCTCTCCATGACACCGGATAACCCAGTAGCTTCCCGAACGAACTCCAAACACACACTTTCCGGGTTTAGCTTCATGGAAAAATTCCATGGATCATCGAAGGTCTCGCCGGGTCGAGAGAAGATCTTCGGTTCTCCGAGATTTTACCACTATATCATCAACGTAAGCTTCGCGTTCCTTCCCAATTGCGAATCCAAGCAACGTTGTATGCCACGCTGATATGTAGCTCCGACATTTTTCAATCCAAATGGCATAGTCGTGTAGCAGTATGCTCCGAAGGGGTGATAAACGCGGTCTTTATTTGATCCTCAACCCTCAACGGTATTTGATGATACCCCGAATAAGCATCAAGGAAGCAAAGACGCTCGCAGCCCGCGGTCGAATCAACAACTTGGTCAATTCGAGGCAGCGCGAAAGGGTCTTTGGGGCAAGCTTTGTTGACATCGGTATAATCGACGCACATTCTTAATTCTTTAGTATTCTTTTTTGGTACAAGGACTGGATTGGCAAGCCAATCTGGATGATACACCTCCCTAATGAACTTAGCTGCTAGCAACCTAGTTATCTCTTTCTTGATGGCCTCCTTGCGGTCTTGAGCAAACCTCCGGAGCTTCGTTTTATCGGCTTCGCATCGGGACGCACTAACGGTGCATGCTCAATCTTCTCCCTAGGAACACCTGCATGTCGGAAGGCTGCCATGCAAAGATATCCCTATTTTCCTGGAGGAAAAGAATGAGCGCGCTTTCCTATTTATCCCCCAAGTCAGTCCCTATATGGGTGACCTTGGAGGGGTCCGACTCATCAAGTTGTATAGTCTTGGAAACCACTGCATCGGCTTTCAATTTCTCCTTTGCGACCTTCTTGATCGGAACTTCATCCTCCAATCTTGCTTGTACTTCTAGAGCCTCAGCTGCTTCTCCGATTTCTCGACGTTCATCCTCCGAATTGGCCCGAGAGGCCAGCTACGTGCTATGTACTTCACAAGCATAAGCGGTCTTGATATCATCCCGGAAGGACAGGACCCCATTTGGTCCAGGCATCTTCAACATCAAGTACCGATAATTCCGGATGGCCATAAATTTTGCCGAGCCGGTCTCCCAAGTATCGCATGATACGCCGAGTCTATGTCGACCACCCGAAAGATAATATTCTCCCTCCTGTAGTTCTCCTTTGTCCCAAAAGTTACGGCGAGAGAAATCTGCCCCAAGGGATAAGCTGTTCCGCCCGGGTATTATACCATGAAATGGCGACACGCTGTGCTCCAAATCAGCTACGGAGAGGCCAAGCTATGGCAGAGTTTTAGCAAACAAGATGTCCGGACAGCTTCCTCCATCAATGAAAGTTCTCTCCAGTCGCACCTTGTAAACAATGGGGGCCGGAATGAGTGGATATTTACCAGCCTTCGGCAATACCTCCGGATGATCAGCCCTGCTGAATGTGATGGGCACCTCGGACCACCGTAGATATTCGGGAGTAGCGGGAGCAACAGCGTGAACCTCTCGAAACGCCAATTTTTGCTTCCGCTTTGACTCATATGCATCCGGGCCTCCATAGATCATGTTCACTTCTCGAGCCGGTTCTTGAAAGCCTTCATCATCCTCATTATCGTCGCGCTCCTTATCCTTGCCCTTGTCATCTCTCCGATTCCTGTGGGCGGTCGGGGTGCAACCTTCAAGGCAAGCCGAGCGAACGGCCTTAACAGGAAGCACTCCTTAGCTTTATGATTCCCATTATGAATCATGCACGGGCCATCTAGAAGTGTCTCAAACGACAATCGTTCTCTTGGACCTCTCTTAGGAGGTGCCGGCCGGTCTCCTCCATGAGGCTGGTCGACAGCTGCAACAAGGTGATCAGCCTTGCGCTTATTGTTGTTCTTGGATCCAGACTGGTTGCCTTGGTCATGCTTCGGTTCCTTCCCTTTGTTCCCGCGCAAATTGACCACGTTTGATTCACCAGCGAGCGTAATCGTCTGCTATCTTGAAGCACTCCGACGCCGTCATGGTAAGGTTCCGATTTCGCCTTCCAATCTTGTGAACTAATGCTTCACTTCGGATGCCAGCTTGAAACGTCACAATTACTTGCTGATCGGGAACATTGGGGATTAAGGCCATCTTATTGCAGAAACGCTCGATGAAGTCGGTGAGTGTCTTGTTAGGCTTCGCTTCGACTGTTGAGGTCGAAGTAATTCCCTGGCTTCTCACAAGTCGCCCGGAACTTTTCCACGAACTTTTTAGTGAGGTCTCCCCGAGGAAGAGATGGATCTCTCGGGTAGGGATTGTAACCACAAGCGTCCAGCCTGCTCCATGCACATCGGCGGGTAATTAGCTAGCACAAACGTATCTCCTTCTGCCGACCGAATAGCGGTGGTGTACATACGGAGCCACTCGGCGGGAGGTGCTTTGCCATCATACTTATCAATGGCCCCAGGCTTAAATCCCACAGGGTATTTGCAAATGCGTAAATCTCGCGTGAAAGCGGGGATTACGGAGTATTCATCATCTTCCGGACCGGTCCGGACCGGTGACGGAGATCGACGGCTAGGGCGATGCCGATAATTACGATCCATGTCATCGTCGGAGTAGTCGTAATAGTGATCATCTTTGTACCTATCTCCCGATCCACCACGACCATCATTATTCACCGGCTCCGCGTGTCGTGAAGGAGGCGGAGGCGGAGGCGCCGCTTGACGATCATTGTTTGCTGGTTCCTCATGCTGCAATGGAGGCGGGGGTGGAGATGCCGCTTGACGATCATTGTCATCGCGTCGGGGTTCGACGTCTCTGTCCCGATTGTCTCGCCCTCTTCGGTCTCTAGTGTCACGACGATCGTCCCTCCTAGGCCGTTCATCCCGATGAGCATGCCTATTACTATGCCCTCGATGATCATTGCGCGGATAATTTCCGCCGGGGGCGGCGCTGAAGCAGCCGGCCCATGACTTGGCGAGTTGTTCAAACGTGGGCGTGGCGGGGCAAGATCCCGTGGGTGATCTTCAACATGACCAGTCCGTCACCTCTCATCTTCTTCCTGTCTTCTACGTTCCTCCGCCCTCTCTCGCATGGCGGTCGATCGAGCACGTTTCGAATGTCACGATTACCATTGAGTGGTACGCGCAAATCTTGGTCCGGAGCCTGTTCATGTGCATCGGCGATCGGGGTGTGCCGGGGTCCAAGCCTTCCACCGGAAGAAGCCCCTTCGAGACCGAGCCCTTGCTGGCCGCTTTGAGTGGGAACGCGAGCGACTAGAAGATTCCGCTCGATCGTGGATGAGCTGATTTGTTTGTAGAGCTGCCGCGTCTACCAGATTCAGCGCACGCTGCAATCCTGGCGTGGCATTAAAGACTTCTTCCGGTATTGTCTCAAGAATCTGCTTCACGCCCACAATATTGTGGATCGGTGATGTGAAGACTCGAGCGCCATTCATCTCCACTTCCATGGAACTTAAATCCAATGCTCGCTAGAAGATCGATGGCGTCTTCCGCTCGTGACATCCCCGTCGATCGTTATATCCTGGGGAGGTTTCCTTCGGATCTCCGGACCGTATCGGTAACGGTCCGGTAGCGGGGGAGCGGTCGCAGGAACGCTTCCGCCCTCCCGATTAGTACCGACAACGTTTGCGCGATGATTAGTGGATGAAGGTTGCGGAGGTCGTTCATGTCCGTCCGCTTCATTGTCTTGGCGTTGGCGGTTGTTAGCTTCTTCTTCCGCCATCCCGGCTGCTTCGATAGCAGCATCCTCGGGGTAAGTTGTTGAAGAACCGTGCCCGTCATGAATACTTGGAAGAAGGCTGGAAATCCTTCCTCGAGGTCGTTACCAAGCTCGGTAGAGCGGCTTGTCGTCGCGAGCTCGGACACCGGTCCGAGGCGCGAGCGTTCGATGGTTCACGCTAAAGCTGCGTCGGATCCGCTAAGTTCCGAGTCGGAGGCACCAACCGTGGCAGGTGATCGCGCTTTAGAAGCTGCGGCCCGGCAACGAGTCGGATTCGTCAAAAGCAATTTTCCGGCGGAATCGGCTTCAAAGTCGAGGGATCCGAAGCGGATCTTGAAGCCGGGCTCGAAGTCGATGTCGAACGAAGAGGCCATCGAACTCGCTAGGAACTCGCCGGGACCCCTACCGGCGCGCCAAATGTCGAGTCTTAAACTCGGCACTAGAACTACCCGGTCCATTACGAGCGTGGAATTCGATGGTGCAACACACAAAACACACAGGAACACGCGATTTTAGACAGGTTCGGGCCCCTCGGGTTGAGAGTAATACCCTACGTCCTGTATGTTATGTATTGCCTTTAGCGATTTGCTAATTGCAAGATCTCGGAGACTTTTTCGGGGGTCCCTGCTCCGCCTTCGAGTTAGGGTTACATGCAGAGTCCTAGTCAATTACACGTATTACATATATGGAGTTCTATCTCTAACTTTCTTTATTGATTCGAGTCCTAATCGGACTACAAATCGTTCCTTAACTTGCTCCTCAAGTCATTCTACGCCGGTCTTGGTATCCGCCTTGTTTCCATACCGGTATACGGAATCTTCGTTATTCCGGACCGGTCAAGTACCGATCTGTTGTCTATCATCATCATCTTTATCTTGATTAATTTGTCACCATGTCTCTGCGTATTCATTCCTTCATCATCTCGTATACCCATAAGGCAAGTATACGGCGGATGTTGCCTATAGAAGTGAATGTGGTGTCAGCTAGAGTGCGGTATTATGATGAAGAGAAGTATGAATACCAGCGTCGAGTTGAGCTGATTGCTACGGAAGAGTTGCAAGATCAAGCCTTGATTCGAGCAGCTAAATATCATTAGGGGCTGCGTCGATATCATGATGGCAATGTGCGCACACGGGAATTTCAGGTAGGAGACTTGGTTCTCCGGAAGATTCGATCCAACAAGAACAGGCATAAGTTGTCGCCGGTTTGGGAAGGGCCTTTTCTGGTTAAATCGGTTTCCAGACCGGGGCTTATAGGCTTATGACCCTCGAAGAAGAAGAAATTCCAAATTCTTGGAATATTGAGCAACTTCGTCGTTTTTATACTTAAAGATTTTCTTGTAAATTTTTTTATGTTATCATAAAGTAATCTTGATGTCCGATATGCATGTGTTTCTGTTTCTTGTGTCTTGATATTTTAATTTTGAATTAACTTATCGAGTCGGAGGTTGCTTGTGTTAAGAGCAATCTGTGATATTATGATATTCCTGAATATTAGAACCAATCATTTAGTCGGAGGACTGCTGCATTGAGAGCAATCTGTTAATTTCAGCTTCGATCGGCATGTTTAGGAAGGGAAATTTTAAGTATTTCTTTTGAATATTGGTTTGTAGGCTGCTGTGTTAAGAGCGATCTGTGATATTATGTGATCTTAAACCTTAAAGACTGGTTATTTTTCTATGTCGTATGATCTTGTTAAAGTAAGCTACTGCTATGTATTGCGATCTGTGCTGATTAGAGCCGATATTCAATCATGGTTAGTTCAAGCTGAAACCACCATCATTGCTTAGATATAGAATTCAACTAGTAGGAATAAGATGGTGAAATCAGCTAGGAGGAATAAGATGACCCGTTCTTTGACTGCTTGGGAGGAAGGATCTACGAAGAGGCGGCAGGGATTTCCTTTGCAGATGTCTGTACTCTTGACTTCGAGACGCTTTTTCGATCACGGGAGCTGAAGGAGCAGAGGCGAGGATGCGCTACCGGTTGGGGCCGGGGTAGAAGGTTTATTTCTCAGCAAGCTGGCTATACTAGCTTGGAGATTGGAAGGAATTCTGCGGAAGAATTGCATATGTTACAAGACTTGAACGAAATAATCGAGAATGTATGAATGTTGCAGCAGAATTACGAAGTGGCCTTTTTAAAGCCAAAGGAGGTCTTGCTCTTCTTTGGGGGTCCTTAAGTATCCCCGCTTGAACCATCTCGCACTCCTTTTGCCGCTGGATGGACTTGCGGCATTGGAGCTGGTTCTTCGAAGCACTCCTCGAAGAACCGGTCCGAGTTCCATACCGGGACTTCTTGGGGATATTTGCGAGAGCATCTGCTAATTGAGAGGTTTCCCGAGACCCCACCCCCCCACCCCATAGCAGCTTCGAACGCGGCAAGAGCAGCTTAACGATCTCTCTCGACGGCCTCTTGCTCTTTACGCCGGTCTTCAAGTTTCTACGCTTACGTACGAGTGTCGCCCGGTACGGAAGCGGGGATTGCCGTCGGTCCGCCTATCGTCGGTGAAGTAGTACATTTTTTCGTACTTGGGGCTTGGACTACCTTTCCGGATCTGGAAATTTTTGGAGTCACCCCGGTCGGCAGAGGGAATGACCGGTCCGAAATTCCGTGCGATGGAGTGGGGGAAGGCGGACCGGCTTGAACAGCGAGAGGAGTGGAATTGGCTTCGTAATCTTCTCCCCATGTATCATTGGGAGGGAGGGGGGATGACTTCAGTAGTTGTCCATTTTCTGCGATGAATAGCAATATATAAGTAATGGAATGATGACCCAAAATACTGGAATTCAAGAAGGGGAGGAATACTTACCGAGTCTCGAGGATTTGACATGCTCGAATGCCGGACCCACTCTTTTACATCCTGTTAAGTCTTGCTTTGGCTGGAGCATCTTCTTTATGCGCTTTTCTAACCGCTTTACATCGGGAAGAGGAGTTCCATCCGATGGATTAGCGACATCTTCATCGAAGGACCATGCGGGATGCTCCTGCCTTTTCAATGGCTGAACTCCTCGCATGATGAACCTCCAAAGAACCGTCTCGGCGGTGACGCCTTTGATTTCCTTCAAGTATTTGATATTTGCCGGGAGAGCAAGGATTTCTTCATCTTCTTTGAGTTTGTCCCTGCTATCTTGGGAAGGAAAATTTTTGCCTACTTTGGCACTAAATGGGGGAAGTGCAGGTTGGGGATTGTCACGGAAAAACCATCCGTTTTTTCGGTGAGACAAGCTTTTATTCAAAGATAGGGAGAAATACTCATCGGTGCTCCAGCATTGTATTCCCACCCCACCTACTGCAGCCTCGGCGGTCCGATGAAGGAAGTGGACGGATTTGGAACAGATATTGGAAAAGCTTAAAATGCGGGCGGATTCCGAGGAAAGCTTCACACGGATGAATGAAGAATGCGATCTGAAGGTTGGAGTTTGGATTTAGATTTACCAATTCCCATCCATAGAAAAAGACTAATCCTTTGAAGAAGGAGCAGCAGGGGAAGATCAAGACCACGAAGAAAGAATGATTTGAAAACTAGCTGCTGAGAATCCTCTATTCCCCATGGGATTTGGCTAGGAGTGGGAGCGCTCCAATTCGGAATGGGTTGTGGAGGAAGATATCCATCGAGAACCGCCTCATTAAGAGATGTCTCGGTAATCCGACTACTGCCCAAATCCTATATGCCAAAGGGAAGTTGACTGCGAGGAACGAGAAGATGATGAAGACGGATTGGAAGCAGATTTCTTCTTGCCCATCTTAAGGGATGGAAAACGGAAATCGAGAGATTGGTTTATGCGGAAAGGAAGAGATATGATCGCGATGTCCGAAGAACAAGGAAATATGGTGGTGCGTACGGAGTTTCGGGAATGGGTTTGACCTAGGTCAACCTTTCGGTTTCTTTTATAAGTACCGAGCTGGGCTCGAGGGCTGGAAAGTTATTGGGCCGTTTTTACGGCCCGGTGAATTTGGCATTAAATGACTTATGTCGTGATTGTGCAATTATGACCTAACGGTCATAAGAATAAAGCGGCATGATTATTCCGATCATGAGACATATTCTGAATACAAAAGTGGTCCGAAATATGATATTTTCAGATACTAAATTAATATAGTGCCGAATTTAATTATTTGGCCATATGAAAGAGTTAGATCGAGGATGATTTGGATCTTGCCTAACTCGGTTTTAATGAATGCCCTAGGCTATGGGTGTTAATCATCCGGTTGATTATAGGCCTTGGAGATTCGAGTCGATGTGAGAATATAGAGAATAACTGGTCCGATCAACCAGAATTTTGCTTCTTAGTTAAAATTAACTAAGAAAATTAAAGTTAAGACCGACTTAAGCGGTGCTGTTACATATGGCACTACCGGTTCCATTACATATGGCATTACCGGTTCGACCGGTCCGAAAAATATGTTCTTGGCAGAAATTGCTGAGAGGAATGTGATTTGATGGAAAATAATAAAGCATAGTCTGTCAAGAAAGATTCTTGCATTATTTGCCGGTTATCGAACATGTTCGGTGCTATATTTTGCCCGGTAGCCCTGCTATTTATCGAACTTGTTCGGTGCCATTTATCAAACATGTTCGGTGCTATATTTTACCTGGTAGCCCTGCTATTTATCGAACATGTTCGGTGATATATTTTGCCTGGTAGCTCTGCTATTTATCAAACATGTTCGGTGCTATTTATCGAACATGTTCATATGCCTGCTCTTACTTGTTCCCTGGTTGCCTGTTATATTTTCTCTATAACTGAATTTTGCCTGGTTGCCTGCTATATTCAGCCTGCTACATTTTGCATGGTTGTCATTGGTTGTCGTTGGTAGCCCTTACTTGTTTGTTCCTGGTAGTTCCTGCTCATATGAGGATCGGTGATGCCACATATGACTGGTTGCGATCATATGTGATTAAGTTCCACATATTATAGAACTTCTTCCCTGGTTGCCACATATGGCTGGTTACGATCATATGTGATTAATTTCCACATATCATAGAACTTGTTCCCTGATTGCCACATATGATCGGTTGCGGTCATGCTCGCTTACTTCTTCCCCGATTCAATCACATATGACTGTTTTTCTTCGGGTGATTTCTGTTGATCGATGATTGATGATTGATGATTTATCGATATAATCTAGGTAGAAAGAATATATATATATATATATATATATATATATATATATATATATATATATATATATATATATTGTCGTATACTTACCTTACGGGTATACGGATGATAAAGGAATGAATAATTAAAGACACGGTGACAAATCAATGAAGATAAGGCTGACAGAGAGGGTCTACAAACTGGTCCCCGACCAGTATGGAGTAACGTGAAGATTCCATATACCGGTATGGAAATAAGGGGGTGTCAAGACCGACGTATGGTGACTTGAGAAACAAGGAGCAATTTGTAATCCGTGAGGACTCCGAATTGATAAGAAAAACTAGAGATAGAGTCTCCGCATATGTAATCCATGTAATCGACTAGGACTCGCATGTAACCCTAGCTCCTCCGGCTATATAAGGCGGAGCAGAACCCCCCCCCCACCCCCCAAAAAACTCTCCGACATCTTGCAATTAGCAATCTGGTAAAGGTAATATATAACACACAGGACGTAGGGTATTACTCTCCATCGAAAGGCCCGAACCTGTCTAAAATTGCGTGCTCGTGAGGGACCGGGTAGTTCTAGTGCCGAGTTTAAGACTCGACATTTGGCGCGCTAGGAAGGGGTCCCGGCGAGTTTTCGATGAGTTCGATGGCCTCTTTGCTCGTCGTCAACTTCGCGCCCGGCTTCAAGATCCGCTTCGGGTCCCACGACATTAAAGCTGATTTCGCCGGAAAGTTACATCCGACGAATCCGACTCGTAGCTAGGCCGCAGCTTCCGAAGCGCGATCACCCGCCACGGTCGACACCTCTTGCTTGAAACCTTGCGGATCCGACGCAGCTTTAGCGTGAATCATCGGACCGCTCACGCCTCGGACCGACACCCGGTCTGCGACGATAAGTTACTCTCGCGAGCTTGGTAGCGACTTCGAGGAAGGATCTACCGCCTTCTTCCAAGTGTTCATGGCGGGTCCGGTTCTTCAAGAACTTACTCCCGAGGACGCCGCCATCGAAAAAGCTAGGATGGCGGAAGACCAAGCTAACCGCCGCCAACGCGAAACAAACGAAGCGGATGGAGATGAACAACCTCCGCAACCTTCAGCCGCGAATCATCGCGCAAACGCCGCCGGCACTAGTCGGGCGGGAGGAAGCTTTCTGCGACCGCTGCGCCCGCTATCGGTCCGTTGCTCGGAGAAGTCCGGAGACCTAGAAGAAACATCTCCAGGATATAACAGCCGACGTGGGTGCCGCAGCGGAAGGCGCCATCGTTCTTCGAGCGAGCATTGGATTTGAGCTCTATGGAGGTGGAATTAAATGGCGCCCGAGTCTCCACGTCACCGATCCACAACATTGTGCGGGTAAAGCAAATTCTCGAGACGATACCGGAGGAAGTCTTCAACGCAACGCCGGGGCTACAACGCGCTTTGAATTTGGTAGATGCGGCTGCTCTACAAACAAATCAACTCGTTCATGACGAGCTGAATCTTCCGGTCGCTCGCGTTCACGCTCGGAGCGGCCTGCAAGAGCCCGGTCCGAAGGAGCTTCTTCCGGCGGAAGGCTTGGGCCTCGACACACTCCGATTGCGAGACGAACATGAAGGAGCTCTAGACCAAGATTTATGCGTACCGCTCAACGGCAATCGTCATGCTCGTAATGTGCTTATCGATCGCCATGTAGAGAGGACGGAAGAGCGCAGAGACAAGAAGAAGATGAGAGGCGACGGACCGGCCATGTTGATGATCGTCCACGAGATCTTGCCCCACCTCGCCCACATGTAACTAACTCGCCACGGCGTGGACCGATCGCTCGGTGCCGCCCCGAGGCGGAAATCCTCCGTGCAATGATCATCGAGGGCACGACAACCGACATGCTCATCGGGATGACCGGCCAAGAAGAGACGATCGTCGTGACATCGGACATCGAACGGGACGAGACAACGAGAGACAGGGACGGGGAGCCCCGACGAGGTGACAATGATCGCCAAGCGGCGCCTCCGCCTCCTCCTTCACAGCCTGCGGAGCGAGTGAACAACGACCGCCGGGATGGTTCGGGAGATAGATATCAAGACGATCGCTACTATAACTACTCCGATGATGACAGGGATCGCAACTACCGGCATTACCCTCGTCGGCGATCTCCTTCACCGGTCTAGACCGGTCTAGAAGATGATGAGTACTCCGTGATCCCCGCTTTCACGCGAGATTTACGCATTTGCAAATACCTCGGGGATTTAAGCCCGGGGCCATTGACAAGTATGACGGCAAAGTGCCTCCTGCTGAGTGGCTTCGCATGTATACTACCGCCATCCGATCAGCGGGAGGAGATACTTTTGTGCTAGCTAACTACCTCCCCATGTGCATGGAGCAGGCTGGACGCTTGTGGTTGCAATCCTTACCCGAGAGATCTATCTCTTCTTGGGGCGATCTCACCAAATAGTTCGTGGAGAATTTCCAGGCGACCTATCGAAACCGGGGAACTACTTCGACCTCAACAGTCGAAGCACGATGACTATGCTCGTTGGTGAATCAAACGTGGTTAATTTGCGCGGGAACAAAGGGAAGGAGCCGAAGCACGACCAAGGCAACCAGTCTGGATCCAAGAATAACAACAAGCGCAAAGCTGATCACCTTGTTGCAGCTGTCGACCGGTCTCATGGAGGAGATCGGCCGGCACCTCCTAAGAGAGGTCCGAGAGAACGACTTTCGTTCGAAACACTTCGGAGGGCCCTTGCATGATTCATAATGGGAATCATAAAGCTAAAGAGTGCTTCCTGTTACGGCCGTTCGCTCAATTCGCTTTAAAGGTAGCACCCTAGTCCGGACACCGGAACCGGAGAGACGACTGTCGAGTCTTAAACTCGGCACTAGTACTACCCGGTCCCTCACGAGCGTCGAATTCGATGGTGCAACACACGTAACACATAGGAACACACGATTTTAGACAGGTTCGGGCCCCTCGGATCGAGAGTAATACCCTACGTCCTGTATGTTATGTATTGCCTTTAGCGATTTGCTAATTGCAAGTTGTCGGAGAGTAGGAACTTGTCCTAACTCCCGAGAACTTATGCTTCTAGGGGTCCCCGCCCCCGCCTTATATGTCCGGGGAGGCAAGGTTACATGTAGAATCCTAGTTGGATATAATATCTACATACTTAGAAACTCTATCTTTAAGCTTCCTTATCAATTCAGATTCCTACTCGGTCGGTCTTGTACTTTCCTTTAGGATTAATCCAGTCTTGTTGTCCGCCTCTGTTTCCATACCGGTCTTACGGAACCTTCTAAAATCCTATACCGGTCGGACACCACTCGTGGGCCTACCCCACCGGTCTTATGTCTTCCATAGGCCACCATGTCCTTGATAAATCATTCTTCCGATCAATGTATACCTGTAAGGTAAGTCTACTGACAGCAGCCCCCGAGTAATTTTTGATTTGACATTGAATAAGACCGACCAGTCTTCTACATGTTGGTCCGATTCCAATGTTCAATTAAAAAGAACTCCAATCTTCTGCAATACTTCTTCTTTCTTCAAGACGCTTCAAAAAGCCAAAAAATTGGTATTTTATCCTCCATACCACCAAATTAGGTGTGCAAAAACAAAAGTATTTTCCTTCTAGTGCGCCGGTTAGGTGCACCCAATTGGGTATAGCCCCCGACTCTTGGATCATTTGAACTCCTTTCAAATAATGCAAGAGTCCACTAGTTGATTCTTCATTATTTCCTTCAATATCCAATTTCTTTAGACCGCTCCTTTCAATTGCCATCATTTTCCACTTCTCGAGATCTCTGCAGACCGCTCTAGAACACGGTGCACCGGTCAGGTGCACCTAATTAGGTATAGCCCCGACTCTTGTATCATTTGAGGATCGCAAATAATGCAAGAGTCTTTCTTGAGAGACTATGCTTTATTATTTTCCATCAAATCACATTCCTCTCAGCAATTTCTTTTCGGACCGGTCATACCTGTCGAATTTCATATCTCCTGGATATTTACACCGTTTCACATAACGGACCGCCTAAATCAGCTTGAACTCATAATCCGCTTAGTGAAATTTCACTAAGATCCAAAATTCTGGTTGATCGGACAAGGTTCCCAATTATCATACATCGACTCGAGTCTCCAAGGCCTATAATCAGCCGAATGATTAACACCCAGGGCCTAAGGCATCCAATTTCACAATACTTAGTTAGGCAAGACATAATTGTCCTCGATCTAACCAGTCTCATTATTCAATTTCCTCAAACAATCCAGTTTGATATTCCAATGTTATCGCGATCGGGCACTCCATACCTCGGACCGCTCAAACATTTGCAAAATAGCCCCGTGATTATTCGAATCACGTAGACCGTTCCTCCGTAACTCTTATCATCTTCCGCCAAGAACATACTTTTTGACCGGTCCGGACCGGTGTGAAATCTTATAGTCCTGGTGATTCGCATCGGTCATAATCGATATTTCGCTTATCGAGTATCGCTCAAATCCAAATTCCTGACTGATCAAATCGATCGCCAAAGTTCACACAATAAACTCAAATTTTTCACACCTATTATCAGCCGAATGATTAACACCCGGGGCCAAAGGTTAACCAATCGGTTAGACAGCAGTCTTCAACCCGACCGGTTTGTTGTATAAATCACTCCAGAAATCATATATTCCGGGCTAAAGATGCTTAACGGACTAAGCGTCAAACACTCGGACCGGTCATCACAATTGGCAAAAGAGCCCACGTGATTCTCCAAATCACGTGGACTTCTCCTCTGTCGTCGCCCCAGATCGGTAGCACCGGTACATCAAGTGGTGCCGGAACCTAATTCTTAGTCCATTGTATCTCGTAAAAATAATGAAAGAAGTACATAAATATGCTCATATGTAAATAAATACTCCAATGTTTTATTTACTGCAAATCTCAAATTATTTCCAGATTCTTGATCGGTATTTATATGTTTTCCTTACTTCAACATATAAGATTTTCTCCTTTCGCGCAAACTGCAGTGGTCCAGATTAATCATTATATGCCTAATGTAATTTCAACTTTAATAATCGGTCACTCCAATTTCGGAAAACTTAAATTTTACCATCCTGATTCAACCAATCAAGTCTATAACCAAGCAACGATGGTTAATTCAACACAAACCAACTATGACATGACCACTGGCTCTAATCAGCATTGGGTATAGCTCATAGCGGCGGTCTACTTAACAAAATCGTGCCGTATAGAAAAAATGAACGGTCTTAGAACTCGGGATCACAAATTATTAATTGACCGCTCTTAAATAGCAGCCCCATGGCATGGTATATTGATTCAAAATTAAGATTCCAAGATTAACAAAACCATGTAGATAAGCAAAGATTGACATATTTCATATTATCAAAAAGCTATCATGAGCATCGCATTATATAAGTTTAAACACAAAAACTAAGTGTAAAAGCCACTTAGCTGGTTTATTGGGCGTAGTCCTCGAGCCCGAGCCGAAGATGATGTAGCCAGTCGATGAGTAGTTTGGCGATCGCGCTCAGCTCAAGACAACATCTTCGTGCAGCAGCAACGCGATGAAGATGGTTGAAGGCGACACAATCGGTCAAAACTGAAGATTAGCAGCCGCATTAACGCTCAAGACCACGTCCGAGCAGCAGCAGCGCTCAAGTGGAAGCTGACGACCGATGAAAGCTGTTGAAGACGGCGCGATCGGTCGAAATCGAAGATTAGCTGCCGCGCTAATGCTCAAGACCACGTCCGAGCAGCAGATGGCGCTCAAGTTGAAGTCGACGACCGATGAAAGCTGTTCAAGACGGCGCGATCGGTCGAAATCGAAGATTGGCAGCCGCGCTAATTCTCAAGACCACGTCCGAGCAGAAGTGGCGCTCCAAATCGAATTTGACGACCGATAAAAGATGTTGAAGATGGCGCGATCGGTCGAAACCGAAGATTGGCAGCCGCGCTAATGCTCAAGACCATGTCCGAGCAGCAGCGGCGCTCCAAATCGAATTTGACGACCGATAAAAGATGTTGAAGACGGCACGATCGGTCGAAACCGAAGATTGGCAGCCGCGCTAATGCTCAAGACCGCGTCCGAGCAGCAGCGGTGCTCTAAGTTGAAGTAGACGACCGATGAAAGCGAGTTGAAGACGGCGCGATCGGTCAAAATTGAAGATTAGCAGCCGCGCTAATGCTCAAGACCACGTCCCAAGCAGCAGCGGTTGACGACCGATAAAAGATGTTGAAGACGGCGCGATCGGTCGAAACCGAAGATTGGCAGCCGCGCTAATGCTCAAGACCGCGTCCGAGCAGCAGCGGCGCTCAAGTTGAAGTAGACGACCGATGAAAGCTGTTGAACATGGCGCAACCGGTCGAAACTGAAAATAAGCAGCCGCGCTAATGCTCAAGACCGCGTCCAAGCAGCAGCGACGCTCCAAATTGAAGTAGACGACCGATGAAAGCAGTTGAAGACGGCACGATCGGTCGAACCGAAGATTGGCAACCGCGCTAATGCTCAAGACCGCGTCCGAGCAGCAGCGACGCTCCAAGTTGAAGCCGACGACCGATGAAAGTTGTTGAGGATGGCGCGATCGATCGAAACCGAAGATTAGCGATCGCGCTAATGCTCAAGACCGTGTCCGAGCAGCAGCGGCGCTCGAAGTTGAAGCCGACGACCGATAAAAGCTGTTGAAATTATCGTCGTGGCATCGATCATCGCTCGGCGGCATCGATCCTCGTCGTCACAAGATGTCGATCACTACACCGGTCGCCGTCGTCGTCGCGGCATCGGTTGTCATCCTGCACCGGTCTCTCGCTCCACGACACCAGTTGTCGTTACGCAGAGGCAGCGGTCGTCGTCCTGTGACACCGCTCGTCGTCGTCGCCGCGGCGGCGATCGTCGTCCTATGACACGGCTCGTCGTCATAGAATGAAGTCGAGAAACCCGAAGCAGATCTTGAAGCTTGTAACGAAGTCGAAGTCGAAAGTAGAAACCATCGAACTCGCTGGGAACTCGCCGGGACCCCTTCCTGCCGCGCCAAATGTCGAGTCTTAAACTCGGCACTAGTACTACCCGGTCCCTCACGAGCGTGAAATTCGATGGTGCAACACACAGAACACATAGGAACACGCGATTTTAGATAGGTTCGAGCCCCTCGGATCGAGAGTAATACCCTACGTCCCGTATGTTATGTATTGCCTTTAGCGATTTGCTAATTGCAAGTTGTCGGAGAGTAGGAACTTGTCCTAACTCGTGAGAACTTATGCTTCTAGGGGTCCCCGCCCCGCCTTTTATGTCCGGGAGGCAAGGTTACATGTAGAATCCTAGTTGGATACAATATCTACATACTTAGAAACTTTATCTTTAAGCTTCCTTATCAATTCAGATTCCTACTCGGTCGGTCTTATACTTTCCTTTAGGATTAATCCAGTCTTGTTGTCCGCCTCTGTTTCCATACCGGTCTTACGGAACCTTCTAAAATCCTATACCGGTCGGACACCACTCGTGGGCCTACCCCACCGGTCTTATGTCTTCCATAGGCCACCATGTCGTTGATAAATCATTCTTCCGATCAATGTATACCCGTAAGGTAAGTCTACGACAACGACAAAGGCAAGGATAAAGAGCGCGACGATAATGAAGAGGACGAAGGTTTTCAGGAACCACCGAGGGAGGTGAACATGATCCATGGAGGCCCCGATGCGTACGAATCGAAGCGAAAGCGAAGCCGGCGCTCGGAGAGGTCAACGCCATTGCTCCCGCTACCCCTGAATATCTACGATGGTCCGAGGTGCCGATCACGTTCGGTAGGGCTGATCATCCTGAAGTACTACCGAAAGCTGGTAGATACCCGCTCATTCCGGCTCCTATGTTCGGAAGGTGCAATTAAAGAGAACTTTGATTGATGGGGGAAGTTGCTTGGATATCCTTTTTGCTAAAACTCTGCCGAGCTTGGCCTCTCTGTAGCTGACCTGGATCGCAGCGTTTCACCATTTCATGGTATAATACCCGGTCGAAATAGCTATCATTTGGGGCTGATTTCTCTGCCAGTGACTTTCCGGACAAAGGAGAACTACAGGAAGGAGAATATCATCTTCCGGGTGGCCGACATTGACTCAGCGTACCACGCGATACTTGGAAGACCGGCTCGGCGAAGTTTATGGCTATCCCAAATTACCAGTATTTGATGTCTGAAGATGCCAGGACCAAATGGGGTCTTATCGTTCCGATCCGATATCAAGACCGCTTATGCTTGTGAAGTACATAGCACTGAACTGGCCTCTCGGGTCAATTCGGAGGACGAACGGCGAGAAATCGGAGAAGCGACCGAAGCTCTAGAAGTACAGGCAAGGTTAGAAGATGAAGTTCCAGCCAAGAAGATTGCAAAGAAGAAGTCGAAGACAGATGCGATTGTTTCCAAGACTATTCAGCTTGATGAGTCGGACCCCTCCAAGGTCACCCATATAGGGGCTGACTTGGGGGACAAATAGGAAAGCGTGCTCATTCTTTTCCTCCAGGAAAATAGGGATATCTTCGCATGGCAGCCTTCCGACATGCCGGGTGTTCCTAGGGAGAAGATTGAGCATGCACCGTTAGTGCGTCCCGATGCGAAGCCGGTTAAGCAAAAGCTCCGGAGGTTTGCTCAAGACCGCAAGGAGGCCACTAAGAAGGAGTTAACTAGGTTGTTAGCAGCTAAGTTCATTAGGGAGGTGTATTATCCAGATTGGCTTGCCAATCCAGTCCTTGTACCAAAAAAGAATACTAAAGAATTAAGAATGTGTGTCGATTATACTGATCTCAACAAAGCTTGCCCCAAAGACCCTTTCGCGCTGCCTCGAATTGACCAAGTTGTTGATTCGACCACTGGCTGCGAACGTCTTTGCTTCCTCAACGCTTATTCGGGGTACCATCAAATCCTCTCGAAAATTGAAGATCATATAAAGACTGTGTTTATCACCCCTTCGGAGCATACTTGCTACACAACCATGCCATTCGGATTAAAAAATTTCAGAGCTACTTATCTGCGCGGCATACAACGCTGTCTGGACTCGCAATTGGGAAGGAACGCAGAAGCTTATGTCGATGATATAGTGGTGAAATCTCAAAAAACCGAAGATCTTCTCTCCGACCTGGCAGAGACCTTCGATAATCTGCGGAATTTTTCCATGAAGCTTAATCCGAGAAAGTGCGTGTTTGGAGTCCGCTCCGGAAAATTGATGGGATACC
Organism: Chloris gayana; assembly: GCA_031894775.1. Lineage (NCBI taxonomy): Eukaryota > Viridiplantae > Streptophyta > Magnoliopsida > Poales > Poaceae > Chloris > Chloris gayana. Next base: position 47,868 of record JAUNZO010001231.1, on the reverse strand, counting down.
TGGTGTCATGGCGAGGCATCGAAGCTAACCCGAAAAGATTCGGACAATTAACAACATGAAACCCCCGAGTTGCTTGAAGGACATTCGGAAGTTGACGGGCGGTATGGCTGCGCTTAGCCGTTTCATCTCAAGGCTGGGGTCGGTGGACTTCCATTCTTCAAGTTTCTTAAGAAGCAAGATAAGTTTGAATGGACGGACGAGGCGCAGGCCACGTTTGATCAGCTCAAGGAATACCTTAGCAACCCTCCGGTATTGGTACCTCTAGAACCGGATGAGACCATTCAATTATATATTTCTGCAACAACTCATGTGGTGAGCACGATATTGGCGGTCGACCGGAAGGAAGAAGGACATCTGCAATTGGTGCAACATCCGGTATATTTTGTAAGTGAAGTCCTTACTGAATCACGGATGCGGTATCTCCGATTACATGAAGTTAATATATGCTGTAGTGATAACCTCTCGAAAGCTAAAACACTATTTCCAAGCGCATCCCATTGAAGTTAAGACTGGGTTCGCCATTGGGGATATTGTGCGAAACCGAGAGGCGATGGGCCAAGTTGCCAAGTGGGCTATAGAACTTGGGCAATATGAGATTACATTTTCTTCGCGGACAGCTATCAAAGGACAGGCTTTAGCTGATTTCATAATAGAGTGGTTGGAGACACAAGTCCCGCAGGGGATTCGGACATTGGAGTATTGGGAGATGTTCTTTGATGGGTCCCGACAGCTTTCGAGCGCGGAGGCTGGGGTCGTACTTCTCACCCCACGAAGGAGCCACTCGGATATGTATTACAAATGCATTTCGTAGCCTCGAATAATACTGCAGAATATGAAGCTTTGCTTCATGGACTCCGAGTAGCTATTTCATTGGGAGTCGGGCGATTAGACGTATATGGTGATTCGATGCTAGTAATAAGTCAGGTTAACAAGGTATGGGACGCTCATGATGATCATATGATCGCCTATCGTCAAGAGGTCGGAAGCTTGCGGACAAATTTGATGGTCTTCAATTTTCTCATATACTGCGCGGAAACAATTCTGCTGCGGATGAGTTAGCCGGACCGGGGTCATCAAGACAAGTGGTTCCACCCGGTGTTTTCCTTCAAGTACTTGGATAAGCCATCCATAAAGATGGAGCGCAAGGCTACTATTACAGAGATAGTAGATGAAGCGAGTCTTGAAGGACCAAGCTGAAAAAGCAGTCTTAACGGACAAGACGCGAGGATGTGGTCAAGGCCGAGGAAACAATCTCGCCGGAAGATACTCGGTCACTTGACGTTATGATCATTGACTCCGATTGGCGTACCCCATACCTTGAGTATTTACAATCTGGTAAAACTCCGGAAGATAAGGTGGAGATGCAAAGACTGGAGGTCCGAGCACGTAGTTATCCGATTCTTCAAGGAGAGTTGTACGGGCGTGGTGTTAATATTTTGATGAAGTGTGTATCGGTCTCGATGGCGTTCAGTTGCTTGAAGACGTGCGTAAGGGAATTTGTGGCAATCATGCTTCTTCGAAGACACTAGTCGGAAAAGTGTTCGGACAAGGATTTTACTATCCCACAGCTGTGGATGATGCGCATAAGGTGGTTAAAAATTGCCAGGGATGTCAATTTTTCGCCGGACAGACCACATGCTCCGGCTCATGAGTTGCGATAGTCCGATGACTTGGACTTTTTCTACTTGGGGGCTAGATATTGTTGGAGCTTTTAAAAGAGCGCCGGGAGGATTTACGCACATTTTTGTGGCAGTAGATAAGTTCTCCAAGTGGATTGAAGCTGAAGCCGTTACCAGCACGACCACTCGCTCGAGCGATCAAGTTCTTACAGAATATTTTTGTGCGCTTTGGAGTCCCGCACGATATCATCACCGACAATGGGCCTCAATTCACTTCAGAATTTTTTAAGGATTATGCTGATAGCTTGGGAATTAAGATACAATATGCGTCGGTGTCACACCCACGAGCAATGGGCAAGTGGAACGAGCCAATGGAATGATCCCGACCGGTCTTAAACCTAGAATTTTTGACCGCTTGAAACCGTACGCGGGAAAGTGGGTTGCCTTGGGTCCTTTGGTGACTACGCACTAATGTTAGTCGAGCTACGGGGCAGTCTCCTTTTCTCTCGGTATATGGGTCTGAAGCCATGTTACCTACGGAAGTGAATATGGTGTCAGCTCGGGTACGATATTGACGATGAAGAGAAATATGAAGACCAGCGTCGGGTTGAGTTGATTGCTGCGGAAGAATTGCGGGACCAAGCTCTAATTCAAGCGGCCAAATATCATCGGAGGTTGCGTCGATATCATGATCGCAATGTGCGTACGCGGGAATTCTAAGTAGGAGACTTGGTTCTTCGGAAGATTCAGTCCAACAAGAATAGGCATAAGTTGTCACCGGTCCGGGAGGGACCGTTTTTGGTTAAATCGGTCTCCATACCGGGGGCTTATAGGCTTATGACCTTGGAAGAAGAAGAAATTCCAAATTCTTGGAATATTGAACAGCTTCGTCGTTTTTATACTTAAAAGTACTTCTTGTAAACTTCACCATATTATAATAAAGTAATTTTAATATCTAATGTGAATGTGTTTGCTTCTTGTGTCTCGATATTTTAATTTTGAATTAACTTATCGAGTCGGGGGCTGCTTGTGTTAAGAGCGATATGTGATATAGTGCTATTCGTGAAAAATAAGACCAGTCATTTAGTCGATAGACTCGTTGTGTTCGAGAGCGGTCTGTTTTCAGCTTAAGACTGGTATATTTAGAAAAGGAAATTTGTTAATGTTTACTTTATGAATACTGATAAAGATTGGTAGGCTGTTGTGTTAAGAGAAGTCTGTGATATTGCGAAATCTCAAACCTTACAAGCTAGTTCTTTCTCTATGTCGTATGATCCTGTTAAAGTAAGCTACAACTATCAATTGTGATCTGTGTTGATTAGAACCTGAATTTGTTCATAGTTAGTTTGAGCTGAAATAACTATCATTGCTCGGATAAAGAAGTTAGTTAGTAAGGTATAAGATGGTGATATTTTGAAACCAGTATTCACAAAGAAAGGGAGAAGATATTAAAACTTCACCATCATCAGAAAAGATAACAAGACAAAATATAATAGCATGATGATAAAATTGTTTGGTTACAAAAGAGAGCTGGCCCTATGACAAGTATCTACTGGGCAGGACCGCTGGAAGTGCCGATATCCCCGGTCTTAGGGTTTTCAGCCAATTTGTCATCAATTGTTTCCTCGGAATCGAAGGAGTTGACAACAAATCAGCATCACGATCTTCGAAGTCATCTTCCACCGTCAGCCTAGCGGCGGCTGCTGCATCTTGAGCGTCCTAGTCCAGAGCAAGGGCTGCCGCAGCTACATTCGAGGGAACACCCGTCGGATCAAGAGGAACATCCTCTATCGGTTCGGAAACGGTACCAATGAGTGAGTTCTTCAGCTCATTGAACCGATCTTCGATAGTGTTCGGGTGGGCGCCATCCTTGATGAAGTTGAAATCACAATCTTCAACCGGAATCCAAGACTGGATTATGGCGGCAATGTGACCTCCTCCTGCTGCGGCAACCATCTTGGAATGCTATCCGATCCTTCTTGGGAAAGCCCGGATAGCAGTCTCGAGATCTACTTCATTCCGATCGATAGCTTGGCCGCCATTCGGATACTCGAGCGTCCGCACCGTGCCTGCAGCAAGTTCTGGAAAAGGATAAAGGAAAAATTGTCGGTATAGACCGTGTCAAGGAATTTACTCAATAAAGGAGAAAAAGAAGAAGTTTACGTCTCGTGTCTAACTTCTGCGGCCCCGAATCTGCCTTTAATGTTGACATTTGATTCTCTCAGCTTGGTTTCAATTTTCAGCAGACACTGAATTTCTTCTTCCTTAGCTTTGAGCGCGAGTTGGGCAGATTCATGGGCTGTCCTTACGGCACTCTCTTTCTCTCGTCTGCGCTGTCTTTACGGCTTCCAGAGCCTCAGCCAATTCAGCCTTCGGACGAGCATTGTCGGCCTCTAGCATTTTGTTGGAACGCAGAGCCTGCGCAAGGATATTATCCTTGGCGGTGAGCTCGCCTTCCAGCTCTCCGATCCGGGCTGCTTGCTGTTCTTCAATTTGTGAACCTTCCAACAGAGCTTGTTCTTGGGCAGCTGTTTTCTCCGAAAGAGTTTCTTCCGCCTTTTTATGGGTGGCGACAAGATTTTCAAGTGCTGAAACAAAAACAAGACCGATCGGAGAGAAAAGAAGGAAAATACAAAATGTGCAGATAAGATTAAAAGAATTACTTCGGACTTCTTTGCGGAGCTTAATGATCTCTTGCCGGTGTTCCTCCATCAACCGGTGGGTGCTCATCAGGTTGGCCTCCCTCTTCGACAGATCGGTTTCCTTGGATTTCGGATCGGCGGTCCGAGATTCAAGTTCGACCAACCGCTCTTGATTATGATACGCTTCTTCCTCCGGACGAGCGATTATTGCATTTTTGGCTTCGGAGTTTTTTAGAAGAACCTTAAAGGAGGAAGAAGTAAAGGATCAGACTATAATGAAAATATTATTCAAAGGAATTAGTAAAGTAACAGGATATACCCGGCCGGATTCGGAGAAGTTCTTCGGGGCTTCCTCTTCCCGAAGGGCATCCCACCGAGCTGTTGCTAGTGAACTTTCTAGCTCCACTTGAGCTGTCCACTTCAACATCTCCGACTACCATTTCGGCCGGTCTGGGCTCTCCCGGAGCTTTGCGCGTCGTCCTAGGCCGACGAGTAATTTCTTCCACCCGGATCGGTCCCAATGGGAGTTCTGGAGGAACTTGGAACAGGGTAGCCCGGGGAGGAAAGTCGCTGGTAGATGAGCCCTCGACGTTGATAACTTGTTCTTCGGTCGCTTGGGATGAAGCTTCTACACTAGAGGCGACATGGATTTCCTTTGCGGATGCCGCACTTTGAGCTTCGAAGGCTTGGCGCCGGCAAGAGATGCAGCAGAGGAGGTAGTGGAAGCACTACCGGTCGGGGCAGGAGTGGAAGCTTTATTTCTTAAAAAGCTAGCTATGCTAGCTTGGAAATTAGAAGGGATTCTGCGAAAAAGTGGCGAGCACTATAAGACCGGGATGAAAATGATTCGGAAGGGATTAGTGATGCAGAAAACTTACGAAGTGGCTTTCTTAAAGCCGGTAGAGCTCTTGATCTTCTTGGAGGGACCTTGAGTATCTTCACTGGAGCCCTCTCGTAGCCCTTTTGCCGCTGGTTGGACTTGCGGCGATGAGACCGGTTCCCCTGCGCCACCCGCTGAAGGACCGGTCCGAATGCCATACCGGGATCTCTTGGGAACGTTGGCCGGAGAATCCGTCGGTGAGGAGGTTCCTTGAGGTTTTCCGATAGCGGCTTCAAAAGCAGCCGGTGCGGCTTGGCGATCCCTCTCGACCGCTTCCTCTTCCTTCCGCCGATCTTCAAGTTTTTGCGCCTCCGTACGCGTGTCGCCCGATACGAAGTGGAAGGCGCAATTGGTCTGCCGATGGTCAAGGAAGTAGTACGTTTCTTCGTACTAGGTGCTTGAACCACTTTTTCGGATTTGGATATCTTCGGAGCTATGCTTAGGCGGCAGGGGATACGACCGGTCCGAAGTCTTTTGAGTAAGACCGGTCCGAACAGCGAGAGGAGCGGTATTGCCTTCATAATCTTCCCCCAAGTATCATTAGGAGGAAGAGGAGGGTGACTTCTAAAATTATCCATTTTCTGTATTGCACAATTAAAATTGAATAAGAGGATGAAGATTAAATGTAACAAAATTCGAAAATAAGGAGAGGAATACTTACAGGATCTCGAGGGTTTGACATATCGAAGGCCGGACCCACTCTTTGACATCCCGATAGGTCCGGCTTTGGTTGGAGCATTTGCTTGAGGCGGATTTCTAACCGCTCTACGTCGGGGAGAGGAGTTCCATCCAGTGGAATGGCCACATCTTCATTGAAGCACCATGCTTGGATGTTCTTGCTTTTTAGTGGCTGGACTCCTCGCACTATGAAGCTCCAAAGAACTGTCTCGGCGGTGACACCTTTGACTTCTTTTAGATACTTGATACAAGCCAAGAGAGCGAGGATTTCTTCATCTTCTTTGAGTTTCTCCCTACTATCCGGGGTAGGGAAATTTTTGGCTACCTTGGCGCTGAAAGGAGGGAGTGCAGGTCGGGGATTATCACGGAAGAACCACCCATTTTTCCAATGGGCTATGCTTTTATTCAGGGAAATAGAGAAGTATTCATCTGCACTCCAACATTGAATTCCTACCCCACCTACTGCAGTCTGGCGGTCCGATGAGGGAAGTGGGCGGATTTGAAAAAGATATTGAAACAACTTGAAGTGGGGGAGGACTCTAAGGAAAGCTTCGTAAAGGTGGATGAAGAAAGCGATCCGCAGGATGGAGTTAGGGTTGAGATTTACTAACTCCCATCCGTAAAAGAAAAGAAGACCCCTAAAGAAGGAGCAGCAAGGGAGATCAAAGCCACGGAGGAAAAAAGATTTGAAAACTAATTATTGAGAGTCGTCTATTCCACATGGGACTTGGCCGGGGGTAGGGACACTCCGGTTCAGGATTGGTTGGGAGGGAAGATATCCATCACGAACCGCATCATTGAGCGATGTTTCAATGACTTTGCTACTACCGAGATCTTGAACACCGAATGGGAGCTGGTCGCGAGGAACGAGAAGAGGAAGACGCAGGATTGGCGGCAGACTTACTTTTTGCCCATCTTGAAAGATGAAAAAAAGGAAATCTAAGATTGGTTTGTGCGGAAGGGAAGAACAATAATAGTGATGTCCGAAGAACAAGGGCGTATGGCGGGCGCGTATGGAGTTTCGGGAATAGGTTTGACCTAGGTCGACCTTTCGATTTCTTTTATAAGCACCCGAGCTGGGCTCGGGGCTGAAAAGTTATTAGGCTATTTTTTACGGCCCGGTGAATTTGGCATTAAATGACTTATGTCGTGATCGTACAATTATGACCTAACGGCCATAAGGATATTAAAGATTTGCTAGTAATTTGCACTAATTATCACCTAAACGGCCATAAGGATAAGTCCTCGTGATTACTACATGAGAAATTTTCTATAAATAGAAAAGCGGTCCGAATTTTGAATTTTTCGGATCTGGATTAATGCAATGCTAATTTTCATAATTTAGCAATATGAAAGAGTTAGATTTTACTTAACTCGATGTTAATTGATGCCTTAGGCTATGCGTGTTCATCATCCGGCTGATTATAGGCCTTGGAGACTCGAGTCGATGTGAGAATCTGGGAATAAAACTGGTCCGATCAACCAGGATTTTGCCTTTTAGTTAAAATTAACTAAAAATGATAAAGTTAAAACTGACTTAAGCGGTCTTAAAAGGATATATGGTATGACTGGTTTGACCGGTCTTAAAAGTATGCTCTTGGCAGAGATTGCTAAGAAGGATATGATTTAATGGAAAATAATAAAGCATAGTCTATCCGGAAAGACTCTTGCATTATTTGCGAGCCTCAAATGATACAAGAGTCGAGGGCTATACCTAATTAGGTGCACCTGACTGGTGCATCGTATTCAAGAGCGGTCCGTGAAGATCGCGGGAAGTAAAAGATAATGAAAAATTGAAAGGAGCGATCTGTAGAGATTGCATATTAAAGGAAATAATAAAGAATCAACTAGTGGACGCTTGCATTATTTGAAAGGAGTTCAAATGATCCAAGAGTCGGGGGCTATACCCAATTGGGTGCACCTAATCGGTGCACCGTAAAAAGAATATGCAATAATTCCTGTTTACCTAGTTAGGTGATATGGTGGACAAAAACACTGATTTTTTGGGCTTTTTAAAGCGCCTTGAAGAAAGAAGAAACATTGCAGCAGATTAGAGTTCTTTTTAATTTTACCATGGAATCAAGACCAACATGCGTAAGACCGGTCGGTCTTATTCAAGGTCAAATCAAAAATTACTCGGGGCTGCTGTCGTATACTTACCTTATGGGTATACAGATGATAAAGAAATGGATATACAAAGACACGGTAACAAATCAAAGAAGATAAAGTCGGCAGGGATAGTTGTCGGGTACCTAGATTAGGGAACCCTAATCGTGGTACTTAATCTGGCTAACGGCTCCGTCTTGTACGCGTAAAGGATACGTAAGTGGGGCCCGAAACCTCCGCCTCGCCCGACCCCGAGTCGGGCAAGGTCCACAACTTCCGCCTCGCCCGACTCGGGACTCGGGCGGGCTCGGCGATCCCCGCCTCGCCCGACTCGGAGGCAAATGGCTTCTTCACGAAGCCTCACAGGTGAACAGGGATCGCCATAACTCCGCTCGGGAACTCACCAATCCACGAGGATTGGGTGAGATCAGCGCAGCTCCTCTTGTCTCATCTTCACGCGTCGCCCGACACCCCCGGCACGATGACAAGACGGAGGCGTCAACACCATCTCTGCCGGAGCCATGATGAACGGGAGTGATGGATGGAGACCGCCATGCGACAGGACGGCTGCCACGGTGACGAGCGTGGCATTGACTCCGGCGCTACCAATCAAGACTAACCGTACGCCGCACGACCGGAGCGCCCAAAGCGGCCCGCATGCGAGCAGGGTAGTGCACGACGGCCCCGACCCCGCTTGGGACGATAGGTAGTAACTCCGACCCCACCCGTAAGTGGCCCGGCCCTTGGACTATAAAAGGGACCCCACACACACGCAAGAAAGCGGGGACACACAACACGGATTGAGCTAATCGAACTCATCACACACACACATCCTAGAGCACATTGCACACGGAGGCTTGGAGCAACCCTCCTCCCTCGCATCCTTTGTAGCTCTTTTTGCAAGACAAAACACGAACAATCCTCGAACCGGACGTAGGGCTTCGATCGCCCGAACCAGTATAAACCACGCTCTCCTAAAACATCCAAGGCCCATCTGAATAGTAGCGTCGATCCCCTCCAAACACAAATTTACTTGTCGGCCGGTTTCACAACACCGACGGTTGGCGCGCCGGTAGGGGACCTCGACGCGTTCGACGATCTTGAAGATGGCGAGCCACACCGTCGACCGGACTCGAGGCGCCCTCGTGACCTTCGGGAGCCCGGAGTTCATCGTGACCGGAGCCGGGAGCCCGTCGCGCGTTCTCCCGCCGACCTCCCGGTCTCCACACCACTTTCCCGCCGTGTCCGCCGGCGCGGAGCTCGCGGGCATGACGGACTCCGGCGGTGGATCCGATACCGGCAGCCACCACCCCTCGCGGGAGTGTATGATGGTGGAGGACGGGGACACCAGCGACACCGACGGCATCAACGACACGGGCCGTGCGGCCCCGGCGGCCGCCGGACTCCCGGCTGGGGTAGCGCCGCCGTCCGCGGCGGTAAACGCCGGCGGTGCAGGGAACGCACAGCCGCACGCCGCGGTGCCACAACAACAAACCCCTCCGGGAAGCCCCGAGCCCCGGGAGGAGGACGACCTAGAGCAGCCGCTCCGACGCCGACGCGAGGTCGCAGAGACCGAGCGGCGGTTAAAGGAGGAGCGCGAACGCCTCGAGTGCGAGGTGGCGCGGCGCCGAGCGCAGCGCGAACTCGCTCGCCGGCGTGGGCGCGAAGCCCTCAACATCAAGCCGGGATCGAAACCGGTCAAGCAACGACTCCGCCGCTTCGACGAGGAGAAACGCCGGGCAATCGGTGAAGAGTTAGCGAAGCTCCTCGCCGCCGGCTTCATCAAAGAAGTGTACCATCCCGAATGGGTTGCCAACCCTGTACTTGTAAGGAAGAAAAGCGGGAAATGGAGAATGTGCGTTGACTACACAAGTCTCAACAAGGCGTGTCCCAAGGATCCGTTTCCCTTGCCACGCATAGACCGGATAGTTGACTCGGACCGCGGGGTGCGAAACCCTGTGTTTCCTAGATGCCTATTCGGGTTATCATCAAATTCCGCTAAGGATTGGTGATCAAGAGGCCACCGCGTTCATCACACCCTTCGGCACGTACTTGTTACGTCACTATGCCGTTCGGGCTAAAAAATGCGGGAGCCACATACCAACGCTGCATGATCAAATGCTTCGGTGACCTCATCGGACGCATTGTGCGGGCATATGTGGATGACATCGTAGTCAAGTCCACTCGGACCAACGATCTAGTCGCCGACCTCGAAGCCGTGTTCCAGCGGGCCGAGAGCCAACGGAGTCAAGCTCAACCCCGAGAAATGTGTCTTTGGGGTCCCGAAGGGAATGCTCTTGGGATACAACGTCTCGCAACGTGGCATCGAAGCCAATCCCGAGAAAATCGAAGCCATCGCGAAGATGGGGCCGATAAAAAACGTAAAGGGCGTGCGAGAAACTCACGGGCTGCCTCGCGGCGCTAAGCCGTTTCATCTCCCGACTCGGAGAAAAGGGGCTGCCACTTTATCGTCTGCTCAAGAAGTCGGACAACTTTGTCCGGACAGCCGAGGCGCAGGAGGCCCTCGACCACCTAAAAGCCAAACTTTCAAGCGCGCCGACCCCGACTTCGCCGGTCGAGAAGGAGCCTTTGCTGCTCTACACGGCGGCAACAAATCAGGTGGTGAGTACGGCGTTGGTGGTGGAGCGTGACGAGCCGGGAAAGGCGCTCAAGGTGCAACGGCCGGTCTACTACGTCGGCGAAGTCCTCTCCGACCGCAAGACGAGGTGGCCGAAGATCCGAGAAGGTGTTGTACGCGCTGATCGTCACTCGGCGCAAGCTTCGGCACTATTTCGACTCTCATCCGGTAACAGTCGTCTCCTCTTTCCCGCTTGCTGAAATTTTGGGCAATCCGGAGGTAGCGATGAAAATCTCGAAGTGGGCGCTAGAATTAATGGACCAGGGCATAGAATACACGCACCCATCCGCCATAAAATCACACACTCGGTAGATTTCATAGCCGAGTGGACGGAGACCCGGTTGCTCGTGGTTCCGGGCGAAATGGATCATTGGCGGCTGTACTTTGACGGCTCCCTCACGAAGAGGGGTGCCGGGAGCGGATGGCAGCTCATCTCGCCGAGAGGTGCATGCATGCAATACGTCATCCGACTTAACTTTCCGGCCTCTCACAACGTGGCCGAGTACGAAGCCTTGCTCAACGGCATGAAGGCAGCGATTGATGCGGGGATCCGTAGACTCGAAGCCTTCGGCGATTCCCGGCTCGTCGTGGATCGGGTGATGAACGAATCGACTTGCACCAACCCAAAGATGGCGGCTTATTGCGGTGAGATCCGCCGTCTTGAAGAAAAGTTCGATGGATTCCAAGTCAAACATGTCCTTCGGCGGGACAATGAAACGGCCGACTCATTGGCCAAGATGGGATCCAATCGGCTGCCAACACCGGAGGGCGTTTTTGCTTGCGACCAGGATGAGCCGTCTATCAAGGAGCCAACGGCGGCCGACCCGCAAAGGGAGAACAAGAGCCGGCTCCGACCGAGGCCGCGGAGGTCCTGGTCTCCGAGCTTGGCGCCAACGACGACACGGCGGGTCCGGTCGATCCAACTCCCGACCCTGAAGGGGACTCGGGGCTGCGCCCGAGTCGGCGGATGATCGGCGGCAGCCCTACCTCGACTATCCGTTGCGGCAAAAATTGCCCTCCGACGTCGTGGAGGCGCGCCGACTCGCTCGACGCGCCAAAACCTTTGTCGTGATCGGCGATGAGTTATACAAAAAGGGGCACACCGGCGTCCTCCAACGCTGCATCCCTCTCGACGAGGGTAAATGGCTGCTTCGGGACATCCATGGTGGAACGTGCGGGCATCACGCCGCACCACGAAGTCTCGTTGGCAACGCTTTCCGACATGGCTTCTATTGGCCGACCGCGATCGCCGACGCCGAACGAGTCGTGCGCACCTGCGAAGGGTGTCAACATTACGCACGTAAAACACACCGGCCGGCCCGGGCCCCGCAAACCATCCCCATAACATGGCCGTTTGCCACGTGGGGCCTAGACCTGGTCGGCCCGTTCAAAAAGGCACCAGGAGGCTACACCCACTTGCTCGTCGCCGTGGACAAGTTCTCCAAGTGGATTGAGGCGAGGCCGATAAGCAAAATCGACTCGGACCAGGCCGTAAAATTCTTCACCGACATAGTGCATCGGTTTGGAGTCCCAAACACAATCATCACCGACAACGGTACGCAGTTCACGGGAAAAAGTTCCTAAACTTTTGCGACCACCGGGGCATCCGAGTTGACTGGTCGGCCGTCTCACACCCCCAAACGAACGGGCAATGCGAGCGCGCAAATGGCATGGTCCTCCAAGGACTGAAACCCCGGATATTCAGCAAACTCAAAACATTTGCCGGGAAATGGGCGAAAGAGCTCGGTGCGGTGTTGTGGAGCACGAGGACGACGCCGAGTCGGGCCACGGGTCATACTCCCTTCTCCATGGTGTACGGGGCTGAGGCCGTGCTACCCACCGATTTGGATTATGGAGCTCCGCGCGTGCAAGTTTTCGATCCGGAACTCAATAAGCGTTATCTCGAAGATGCGGCTGGACCAAATCGACGAAACAAGGGAAGCTGCACTTGCTCCACTCAGCCGGATACCAACAAGCACTCCGCCGTTACCACCACCGCAAGGTCAAGAAGCGCGCCTTCGAGCCCGGCGATCTCGTCCTTCGACTCCTCCGGGGGAATCAAGGCCGGCACAAGCTAACTCCGCCATGGGAGGGGCCCTACACGGTAGCCGAGGTGCTCCGACCCGGCACGTACAAGCTCAAGGACGCCAACGGAAACGTGCTCACCAACGCATGGAACATCGAGCAGCTACGTCGCTTTTACCCTTAGCTTGTTGTTTCGAGTTATCTATGCAAAAAAATATAAAGAGAAAACCTTTCTCTTTTTTCTCTTGTTTTCGACAAATAACGAATAAGTCCAAATTTGCCGGCCGCCGGCCTCGACTCTCCCGAGTCGGGGGCTCCACCCGGCGGGTGCGCAAAGGAGGCCGTGTGCGGGTCCCGGTTGTGCCCACGGCTGCGGAACTCACACGAAAATCCCTCGGTGCGGGCCCGACTTGGACAGAACCTAAGCGGCGACGATGGCTCGGCCGGTCCGACTGGTCGGCTCGGGACTCCGACGCCTCTACGACTAGGAGCGGCCCGAGTTGTCGATCACCCGAATGAAAAATCTAAAGCAAGCCGGGCGGTCCGAAAGAGAAAGGAGCCACGAAAGGGCAAGAGTTTAAAATTTTGAACGAAGTCTAATCCCATAGTGCAAGTCCAACTCGGACGGGACCTGGAACGCCAACGACTACTCGGCCGATCCGGCGGCCGACTCGGGACTACGACGCCCCGGCGGCTAAGAGCGGCCTAAGTCACCGATCAATCGAATGAGGAATCTTAGGCTACTAGACGGTCCGAATGAGAAGGAAGCCACGAAAGGGGAACATGTGAGAAATTTCGAACGAAATTAAAACAGATAACTTGTTTACAAAATAAGCGAGTTCTTTATATCTTGGCCACCTGGCCGACTCGACTACGGCCACTCGGCCGACTCAGCTAACACACTACATCATCTACTCGTCATGCGGCGACGACGGCGGCGGGAAGGCGCGCGAGGCGAGGAGCTCGGCAAGCTTGGCGGCGATCGGCGCGGCTTTCCTCTTCATGTCCTCGATCTCCTGCTCGGAGAAGCCGGGCACCATGCCTAGCCGCGCAAGCATGTCGAGGTCAAGGTTGTCCTCGAAATGTGTCTGCTCCGAGTGCCGAGTCCACGGGACCCCGGCTTCAAAACTCTCACGCCGCGAGCACCAAAGCGGTTGGCGATGGAGAGAAGGCGCGGCTCCAAATTGGTGGTCCCGGGCGGCTGTGGCACCTCCGGCTCGTTGCGGAGGAACTCGGCACCGATGCGGATTCGGTCGAGCCGAACTTCTTCCTGCCGCAGCCCGTCCGGGTCCGTCTTGAGCTCCGAAAATGAAAAGGAAGAAGAAATCATGAGACATGACACCAATCAAAAGCAAAATAGGAGGAGGGATGAGAAACAAAACTTACGGTTAACCTCACTCTCCAACGTCGAAAGTTGGGAAGTGAGCTTGGAGACCGATTGGGAGACGGCCTCCTTGAGCTTGCGCTCGGTGTCCGTCGCCTCGCGCGCGCTCGCCGCGTCCTCCTCCGCCTTCAACGCCCTCACCACTGCCGCACTGGACCTCGGCCGGCCGGGACTCGGCCACCGACGAGCGTTCGCGGCATCGGACTCGGCCTTCTTGGCCCTTTCTTCCGCCGCCTCGGCCCTCTTGATGGCTTCGGCCGAGGCGGGACTCGGCCGTCCTCCGCGCATCGTTGGCCTCGGCCGCCACCCTGGCCGCCTCGGCCCTCTCCTTCTTCGCATCCTCGGCCTCTCGGACGGCTCCGAGGGCCTGCTCGCGTGGCGCTCTGCGCCTCCCGAGTCAAGGCGGGTCCGTTCCCTTTCTTGGAAACGGATGCGGGCATGCTTGGCCCGGCTCATCATATCCGAGTCCGAAAAGGAGGACAAAATCATGAGCGAAGCGAAAAAGACCGATATTCCGCGAAGGAACGAACTCGCGCTCACCTCGGCCGGCTCCGCCGGCGGCCGACGAGATGGAGCGCCGCGCCCAAGACGTCGGCGGCCCGGCCGCGATCGCGGCGGAACGCGCCCCAAAGGGTCCGCTCCGCCGGCTCGTCAAACGTGTGCGTCCGCTCTTGGGGCCCCACAACGTGCACGACCCCCGGCTCCGGCGCCGGGCTGGTGCGGCGTGGCGGAGGAGCTCGGCGGAGGTCCCTGCGGCGGGAACGGCGCGGAGGCGGCGGCCGCCGTCACCATGGCCGTAGTTGGCGCCGCCGTCTCCGGCCGCCCCCACGGTGCTTGCCGGGCGAGGGGCTGCCGGGGATGGCGCAGCGGGGCCCCCGACCCTAGGGCCGGCTGCTTCCGAGCCCCGGCCAACGGACCCCTGCGGGATGCGCAAGTCAACAAACCGAAAGACAAGAAAGAAGGAAAGACGGAAGGAAGCAACGCTTACCGGTACGGTTGTCGTTTGGGTGGCGGACCGACCGCCGACCCAAGGCCCTCACGCTGCCTCTTGCCAAGAGCCGCCCGGGGCACTCGGCGCTGCCGCTGTCGCGGGGCCGACGTCGCCGAGAGACTCGGCGTCGTCGCCGGCCTCGGCGCCGCGGATGAAGAGGTCGTGGAGGCCGGCGCGGCCGTACTCGGACCCGACGGGGTTGCGGCCACCGCCGGAGCGGGGCCGCCGGCGGGCGCGGTCACCGGCGCTCGAACCGACGCCGGCGAAGCCGCTGAGGCCATTGTCACCGGCGCACGGACGGACGCCGATGGCGCCGCGGAGGCCGTCGCTGCCATCGCCGACGAGGTGAGCCCTCCCGTCACCGTTACCGGCGCTACGGTCACCACGGTCGACGTCACCGCGGCGGCCGAGGCCATCATCGCCCCCGCCATGGTCGTCGCCAAGGGGACCCGGCGTGTGGGCGGCGGGGCGGCGTGGTGACGATCGCGGAGATCGGGGCCGCGACCCCGGGCACGGCGGCCGGGGCGGTCGGCGTTGTGGTGGTGGTGGGCGCCGAAGTCGGCGGCTGCGGCGCCGGCATGCGCCTCGGCCTGCGGGGAGCCCGGCGCTCCTTCCTGGCTCGGACCGGCGAGCGACGTGCCGGCGTCGTCCCGGCGGGGCCCACTTCCGAGAGGGGCCGGCCGAGTCGGGCCCTGCTCGATGTCCTCCTCCTCGGCGAGCTCGCCGATGGGAGAGGACATGTCGACGAGTTCCTCGTCGTCACCCCAATCGTTGTCGTCGGAGTCGGTGCTTGCTGCTCTCGGAGATGACGATCCGGCCCGAACGGCGCCGGCGCTCCTTCTCCGCTTTCCGCTGTTGCCGCGCCGCCTTCCTAGCCTTCTTGGCATCCTTTCGAGCTTTTAGCTCCTCGGCGCGCGCCGATTGATGGCCCGGACGTCGGCATCCTCGGGCAATGGGGCCGGGAAGGAATAAATTGCAAACCTCTCCGCAACACGGAAATTAGAAAAGTAAGAGAGGTCGGCACTTAAGACCGACTCAACCGAAGGCAGAACTAAAAACTTACAAACAAAATCGCCCCCGTTGCGGGAGCATTGGTGGGTGATTGGGAACCGGCCAATCAAACCGATCCCACGCGGCGGCCGTCTTCGGCATCGCCTCCGCGAGTCGGGCCTTCAACTCCCGGAGCGAAATCCGAGGGTCCGCCCGGGGTCCACCATGCGGGTTCCCTCCCGGGCGAAGTCACTTCCCATCTCCGACATCATCCGACGCCGGGCCTGCGGCGGTGCAAGCCGGCGCAGGTGGTAGGAGCCAATCACTCCAACGCCGGTCACGCCGGCCTGGTCGAGCGCTTCGACCGCCTCCAACAGCGCGACGATCCCCCTCTTCTCGTCGCCGGGCACCCCGAAGTGCCACTTCTCCGGCGCGGCGGTGATGAGGTTGCCGGTGAACTCGGGGAGGGGTGTGGCAGCGGTGTTCCCGAGGTAGAACCACTCGCTCGTGCCGGCCCTTGTTGGAGTCGGTGAGGGCGATGGAGATGTACTTCTGGACCGGCCGCCCCGCGATCGGAAGGCGGCGCTGCCGATGGGGACGGCGCGAGGGTTCCCGGCCGTGTCCTTCTTCGTCACCAACCGGCAATCGAAGAAGTGCTTGAACAGCCTGAAGTGGGGGCGATCCCCAGGAAGCCCTCGCACGGCGCCACGAAGGCGGCGCGGTGCTTCGGACGGAGTTAGGGTTGAGGTGCTGCAGCTCCGGCCCGTAATGGTGGAGGATGCCGCGGAAGAAAGGGTGAGGCGGCATTCCCAAGCCGCGCTCGTGGAAGTGGCGGAAAGAGACGACGTAGCCGTCCGGCGGCGCCGGCGGGGCCTCATTCCCCGGCACCGGCCACTCCATGGCGTCGGTGCGCGGCATCGAGAGTCCACGCGCGACAAGGGCCTCAAGGGACCCGACGGTGCAGCGGGACGGAGTCCAATCCGCCATGGCGGGGCTCGGATCGGATGCGCGACGGTGGATTGGGGAGAAGTGAGGAAGGCGGCGAGCGGCGGACGCGGCGAAGAAAGGCGAGTCGACGGAGCACGCGAGAACAAAGGAAGGGGATGAGTTTTTGCGAGCGCAAGGTGAGAGAGAGGTAACCGGATGCGTCCCCCTTTCCTTTAAATAGCGGTCATGTCAATTGCCCCCGCGGCGCCTCGACTCCCGCACCTCTACTGTTCCGCGATTTAACCAGGTGCGGGAACCGAAGAGGCCGCCGCACGCGCCGACGCGGAGCCATAATGCGAACGCAAATTTCGCATCTACGGCGAACCGCCGCGAGATGCGCGCCGTCATGGGAGGCGAACCGTTGCGCTTCGACGGCGCCCGATGACGGGCCGATTGGGCTTGGAATCCCATAAGGCCCGCGAGTAAATAAGGCTAGGGGATGAAAACGCCACGATGCCCGGTTTCCAACCCGGGGGTTCGAAGGGCGGCCCAGCGAAAGGGTTCGGACGCCCGCCCTTGGACAAAAGTAAGTGAGGGGTTGTCGGAGAGGGATCCTTAGCGATCAACACCCGTGCACCGTAGCACAATGGGCCTCTACCGACGGCGTCCGAGTCCGAGTTGAAAAAGCCGTGATCTTGAATCCCGCGAAGGGAGGGCAACGAGCCCGCCGACCCCAATCGAAAGGGGTCGGAAATCACAAAAGACGAGGCACTCGGATATGAATGAGGCCGACTCCCGCTAGTCTCCGTCGGATCCCCGCTAAGGGCAAGCCGAGGCCATCACTCGGACATTCCCGTTTGGAGCTTAAACGAGCACCACGCATCGAACCATCGAGGAATGACGTGGCCGCTCACCGCACGCCTCATCTTATCGCAAAGATGCGCGGGTGTGAACGAAATAAAAAGACGAAACAGCCCTCGGACGGATCCGAGCAACGAGCGAAGACTCGGGGGCTCGCTTTCGCGAATAAACGATAAAACCGCTCAAAATCGTTAACCCTCGGCGCAAGTATTCTACTTGCCCCGAGGCTCGGGAAGCTACACCGGCGGGTGCGCTCGCGCGCACCCACCGGAAAAACAAACGCACGGAAAAATCTAAGGATTTGTCGGGAAAAGCCTCGACGGCGACCATTTGCCCCGGCCGCCGCCAAGGCTCGGGGCTACTGTCGGGTACCTAGATTAGGGAACCCTAATCGGGGTACTTAATCCGGCTAACAGCTCCGTCTTGTACGCGTAAAGGATACGAAGTGGGGCCCGAAACCTCCGCCTCGCCCGACCCCGAGTCGGGCAAGGTCCACAACTTCCGCCTCGCCCGACTCGGGACTCGGGCGGGCTCGGCGATCCCCGCCTCGCCCGACTCGGAGGCAAATGGCTTCTTCACGAAGCCTCACGAGTGAACGAGGATCGCCATAACTCCGCTCGGGAACTCACCAATCCACGGGGATTGGGTGAGATCAGCGCAGCTCCTCTTGTCTCATCTTCACGCGTCGCCCGACACCCCGGCACGATGACAAGACGGAGGCGTCAACACCATCTCTGCCGGAGCCATGATGAACGGGAGTGATGGATGGAGACCGCCATGCGACAGGACGGCTGCCACGGTGACGAGCGTGGCATTGACTCCGGCGCTACCAATCAAGACTAACCGTACGCCGCACGACCGGAGCGCCCAAAGCGGCCCGCATGCGAGCAGGGTAGTGCACGACGGCCCCGACCCCGCTTGGGACGATAGGTAGTAACTCCGACCCCACCTGTAAGTGGCCTGGCCCTTGGACTATAAAAGGGACCCCACACACACGCAAGAAAGCGGGGACACACAACACAGATTGAGCTAATCGAACTCATCACACACACACATCCTAGAGCACATTGCACACGGAGGCTTGGAGCAACCCTCCTCCCTCGCATCCTTTGTAGCTCTTTTTGCAAGACAAAACACGAACAATCCTCGAAGCTGGACGTAGGGCTTCGATCGCCCGAACCAGTATAAACCACGCTCTCCTAAAACATCCAAGGCCCATCCGAATAGTAGCGTCGATCCCCTCCAAACACAAATTTACTTGTCGGCCGGTTTCACAACACCGACAATAGTCAACAGTATCGGTTCCTAACCGGTCCGGAATAACAGAGGATTCCATATACCGGTATGAAGACATGGCGGGTATCAAGACCGACGTATGTTAACTTGAGAAAAAAGTAAAGGAGTAATTTGTAGTTTATTAAGACTCGAATCAATAAGGAAAGCTAGAGATAGAGTTCCCATATATGTAATCCGTGTAATCGACTAGGACTCTGCATGTAACCCTAGCTCCCCCGGATATATAAGGCGGAGCAGGGACCCCCTGAAAACTCTCTCGAGATCTTGCAATTAGCAATCTGCTAAAGGCAATACATAACACACATGACGTAGGGTATTACTCTCATCGAGAGGCTCGAACCTGTCTAAAATCGCGAGTTCTTGTGTGTTCCGTGTGTTGCACCATCGAATTCCACGCTTGTAAGCGACCGGGTAGTTCTAGTGCCGAGTTTAAGACTCGACAATTCCCATCCGGAGAGAGATGGAAAAGAAGAACAAATTGGAAGGGAAGCATGATCCATTGGAGGATATCGAGGAGCGTGCCGGGAATTGGGTCTATGTGCACTCCAATCAAACCGAGGATGGAATCTTATGAATGACCCAAGCAGTAGAAGAAGTTCTGCAAAATTTGAAAGGTCGTGTCAAGGTGGAGATACAAAGTGGGGCTCTTAGATCCGAGTATCGGAGAGATCAGCTCACACACGCACTTAACAGCAAGGAGCATGGTGGGCGGGTTCGAGGAGTATCCTCGTCGGCCACGTAGAAAAAATGATTCTCGTCTTCTTCTTCTACTCCCTCGCAGTACAACAAGCATACCTTGGACAAGAAAGACATGGAAGAGAAGGCGAAGATAGAGTGGAAGAGATAGTATATGATGTTCATTGCTGAAAAGTATCCCAACCTCCTCGGTATTCCAAGTTCATTCAATCTTGCCGACCCTATGCCTATGCATATGCCTAGTGCTACGCCTACCTCCAGCCTCCGTGCCATCGGGGCCGCTTGACATTGCAGATGATACCGCTTGTGAACTCCATGTCCCGTTTGGATATAAGGGAAAGAAGAGGAAGGTTCCAACAGGCAGGGCATACACAACAGAGGCGGACAATCCACCACGCTGAAATCCTAGAGGGGTACGTGCGTGTCTCGCGTCCAAGAGGTTGTCCCGGGACATGAGGACGAAGAGCTTGAATAAACTATACCCGACGCGGGGATCGAGAGTCTGCGAGACGCCATCTCGGACATTCATTATTTAGAAAGGGAGTGATATTGTCCTGTCCACCTCCGGCTTCGGACACGGATCAGCCCATGCAAGCCAACACGCCGAATATGGACATAGACAACCATCTCCTCCGTCTGGTGCTGCTTCGACCTCTAGAAAGAAGGTTGACATAGCGGGAGAAGTTGTTGTTAGTCCGATCCTCCCTACCTCCGAAGAGATCATGCTAGACGGAGTTGAGCATCAAGTAATGGCGATCGTCTCCAAGGATGCGACGCCTCATCGGTGACGAAGGCGGTGACTCTCTAGCGGTTACAGTCGAGTAGCCTCAAATCATCGAGCCAATTCGAAGATTCCTCTAGAAATCTCGGAGACTCATGAGCCTGTTCGCAATATTGCATCGCCACAAACTCAAGCGAACATCAAAGCGTACTTGGATTCATTGAACAGGAGATGCAATCCATAGCTTCCTAAGCCGCAGATCGTGTCGTAGTCCCGTCAATTAATCTCGTACGATGATGACCTGTTTAAGGATGTGATCATGTCCTTATATCTCGGGGCCTTGTATCGAAGAATGTGTACAAGAACCTGCCGGGCTCGATACGTAAGCTGCACGACCGATACATGCAGCATCTCAGCTTGGAGTCGATGTCATCACGTGCAAAGTTCCAAAGCACGTGTTCAACGATGAAGCCGACTCGGCTCTTGGACTGTATTTCAATGATCTTCACACTATGTTCCGGCTTGGCAAGGTAGACACAACCTTTATATCCCTCTCGGTGCTTGTAAGTAACCACATTTATCTCGTATTTCGAATATTAATCTCGTCCATATTCTCATATTTCAAGTATTAATCTCGTTCACTTTCGACTTATGCTTCTTTTAGGATGAATTTGAAATTTTAGAAAAAGAAAATGAATAGACCAGATTGGAGGGTCGAGTAACTCAACCCGGACATGATTAATCAATCCGCGATCAACCCACGGATAAATGAGAAGGACCCGAAATATAAGGACATGAAACCCGAGGAGCTAGATCAACTCAAGGCTGAGATGACAAACAAAGTTAAATCGGATGTTGCAACCTACATCAATAATCGCTTCATCAAGTAGACAGATGTTCTATTCTCGCGCCTTACAACTACAAGTAAGTTTCAACAAGTCTCTTCATCTTCTGTTCTATTGAAATGCTTAGTGGAATACTAACTCATACGATCATTCTTGCAGTGATCATTGGATCCGCTTTGTTCCCATGCTAAAACATGTGTGCCCAAATAATGTAGAAAAGCTGGAAAGGATGTAACATGGATGTTTATTTGGCCCCGATATAATCTATTGTACAATTTCTATGCCCGAATAGTTAATCCGGAATTCCCGGTCGCTGAAGCTTCTAACGATGGCGATCCGACCGAGACCGTCGACAATGGCGACGAGGAGGGAAGCGAAGCCTCCACCGGTGCTGCCGGCGCCGGCGTGGCCCTAGCGTGAACACTTTGCACCGTTGGCACGCCAAAATTGGGAAGATCCCCAACCCGAGGACCTTTCGCATTGAGCCGTCGAAGATGACCGACGAGCTCGCCGAGAGCTTGTTGGGCTGGGCCTTCTTGAAGGGTACCGCCTTCCGGCCGGTGAGGAGGTGAGCCCCGAGGCGGACGAGGTGGTAGTCTTTCGCGACTACTTCATCGCGGGGCTAGTTATCCCCTACCACCGGCTTGTGCTTACTCGTCCTTGAAAGGTACTAGGTCCAGCTCGCACAACCTGTCCCCTAGTGCCTTCTCGAAACCCGAGCAAGTTTATCCGGAGGATGATGAACTACAGCGGCGACCTCGACATCGAGGTGTTCACCCAACACTTCGTGCTGCACAACCAGCAACGCTATATCAAGATCGATGACATGCAGCACGATTGCAACTACGGGTCTTTCACTTTTACCCCCGACGAAATGAGAACAAGGAGGTCATGCACAAGAGCATGAACAAGTGGAGCCAAAACCGGCGTCGCATCGGTTCTACGCGAAGGTTCCGGCATCAACGTGATCGAGGCCGGGGAGACGAGGACAGCCTACCTCTTCGCTTCGCGCCGGTACCCTCCGACCCCGTGAGAATGCCCGACTACTAGCGGCAAGGGCATGACGCGGGTGAGGAGGTTTGTTTCTGCGCGTATCACACAACCAGCGAGTCGTGACCTAGAGGAGGAATTTTGCGCCTCGGCGTTCGCCCCTTGCTTCACGGAGGGGGTCAACGACGCGATTACTTGTTCGTTGTTCGACCTCGCCCAACGAAGAACAGTGGTCGGGGCCTTCATTCGTGACATCGAGCGGTGGGCAAACCTCTACCGCGGTAGCTACTTCGCGGAGGAGCATCGAGTCGTCGTCTCCCCGACGACCACTAAGGGCCGCTTCAACCGGGTCCTTTGTGCCGCCGGGATTCCTTATCCCTCGGGCGAAGTGCCCTAGGCCGGGCCGGCGAAGGCGGCTCGGCCGGCATGGGAGGAAAAGGAAGCGAGGCGCCGGAAGCGGGGCCGACGCTAAGTCCCACCGTCACAAGGGCCTTTTGCATGTGAGCACCGACCCCGGGTCTTCTCTAGAGGCGGCCTCGACCCGGTCGGCGCCTCTACGGCCCACGGGGCACCATCCCCCTAATTCGACCCTTTGGTCGATGATGATGCATGACCCGCCGACGAGCCACTTCCTCCCCTTAAGAAGAAGAAGAAGAAGAAGAAGAACATCAAGAAGCCTCGGGTCGAGAGGTTCGAAGTGGCTCGCTCCCCCCGCTCAAGGTAAGCGTTGTCGTTATGACTTGCCGTGTGGCGGCGTTTTACGCTCGAAGTTCCTAGTCCGATTTGTCGTGCCTTCGCTTTTTCCCCGCAGCGAACCCTAGCTCCGCCGCCGGTGCGTCCTCGGTCGAAATTAGCGTCGACCGGCAAGGTCGGCCTTGACTTTTCCTTTATTATTTTTTTTAGCCAAGATAATACCTCATGCTTCGCTTTCTTTGACAGCTTGTCCCGTGCTCCGCCGCCCTTGCGGCTCCCGGGGAATAACTCGCTTCTCCCGCTCCTTCGTCCGAAGACCTCTCCGTCCGACCGTTCCGACGAGGCGTTGATTGCGGAGCTACATGGCGTGTTCCACCAAGGACAGGACTTGTCCGCGGCATCGACCGACCACCTATTGCGCCATGAGAAGGTGGCCGCAGAGCTTGCCGTGGCGAAGGAGGCCAATGTTGACGGTCCTTACGATCCATTTTTTACCGTCAACTTTATGCACCTTTCGGAACCTAGCTATCACCAAAAGTAGACATAGGGTTTATTCCTAACAAATTCCACTAGTCTTGGTGAAATTATGAGTGCAGGTGCATTTCATATCAAAAGAAGGGAAAACACATCAAGAAGCCCACAACTTATCACTCCGAGAATTCAGCATCGGCAGCCCGACAAGATATGGATCAAAAGTCATACAAAACTCAACCAACTTGGGCCCATGCATGAGGATCATTGAACAAGACATCAAGGAGGACCCCTCGACCAAAGCCCAAGGCCATAGGGGCCAATGGGGTTCGGCCGAACCGCTACGATGGGTTCGGCCGAACCGCTACAGATGCCCAACAGGGCCCGGCTTTGGCCTGCGGCAGCTACCGCCTTCCCGATGTCGGTTCCACCTGCATTCAATGCATTAAGGCGGTGGAGACCCCCAAACCGACCTTCCAAGGCTATAAATAAAGGGCTACACCCCCTCTCTCAACACACCACCAACATCAAGATACAAGACAAAACTCTCATCCTTAGGCCAAGGGCCTCTTGTATTTTAGTAGAATAGGAGAGAGGGCAAGGAAGAGGAAGGAGTGTTCCTCCCTTTTAAAGTGGAGTAGTATTTCCTTTTCTTTTACCTTGGCGTGTAAACACTCTTTTTGGTGATTTATACGTGGTGATCTACTTATCTATCGTGACATATCTTTGTGTTAGACGTAATTCTTGTTATACTTGTTTACGGGATCATCGCTTCGCAAGAAGTGCTCTAGCTTTCGAACTCAGTTCTAGGCCGAGGCTAGAGTAGTGGTCAATAGCATAGACGTGGTGTCTAGGCCGGAGATCGCCTTTGTTTGCTGTGTGCCCCACGGTTTGTAGAGGTAGGTGGCAGGAAGTGACAGCCCTCGTCATCCAAAGGAACCCTCCACGTTCGGGTACATAGTAGAGCTTTCGTAGACCGGAGTGGCTTGGCGGACCAAGCCTAAGACGGTGCCCGAAGTGAACAAGTCTAGCTTGCGTTCGTCTACCTTTAAAGGATAAATAGATAAGAGTCACCCTCTCGACCCTATTTTGCTACGTTGTCTTGGTTGTCCTTGGGTAAACTAACCTTGTTGCAGAAATACTCCGTTCCCTCGCGGATATAAATACGATACCTTGGAATACTCCCGGTGAAGTGCTACAACGGTATTCCGTGCGCTTGCGGATTCATTCGTGACGTAAGAAATACCAACAAGCATTTCCGGCGCCGTTGCCGGGAACGGTTGTTATCTTTGTAACGAATCAGGTTTGCCCTCGTAATCTATCTTACTTACCGTTCTGTTTTTATTTTTTCCTTACATTCAAAATTTCACAAAAACATATCATGGAGTCACACCCAACCATCCAATCTTTCTCCACTCCACGGGGTGAACTCTTAGAGCCACCATCATCATCACAACCTATTTCTTCACCTGGCTATGAGTTCTCCCCCGATTACATTTCGATGATTAGAGGTTTATCCTTTTCGGGTTTTAAACATGAAAATCCTTATGAACACTTGCGAGAGTTTGAACATTTGTGTTCATGCCGATTGATCCATGGCATGACACAAGAAACTTTGAAGTGGAAGTTGTTTCCCTTCTCTCTCAATGAGAAGGCGAAGCAATGGTACACTTACACCGCTAAGAGAGTGAACGGTGATTGGAAGGAATTGCGAGAAAAATTTTGTCTAGCATTCTTCCCCGTATCTCGTATCACTTCTCTAAGAGCGGAAATAATCAACTTTCGGCAAGAAGAAGAGGAAACCTTAAGTGCGTCATGGATCCGGTTCTATTCATTAACGGACTCCGGACCAGAATTGTTGCTCCCCGAACCGGTTTTATTGCAACACTTTTATTCGGGATTGAGCAGCAACACCGCACTTTATCTTGACACGGCCGCGGGTGGATCTTTTTCTCATAATACCATAGCGGAAGCACACGAGCTTTTGGATCGAATTGCGGAAAACACACCTTTTTCCGCTGATTTACCGATTGAGCCGGAGTCAAAAGATGAGGAACTCGTTGTGCAAGAAACACAACAATTGGGGCCTACAATGGTAGACCCAACACTCGAGTCCTCATCTAACACAAGAGCAATGATAGAGGAAGATGAACCTCTTGAGTTCCCTTTTGAGTTCGAGGAAGAAATTTTTGAAAATTTTGGAAACACCTCGAATTACACATGGGTAAAGACGCCACCTCCTTCTCCTCCCGATCCTCCTAAAAACCCTTTTCATAAGGAGGATATGACGGAAAATCATGGGAAAACCGTTTTCACCACCACCACCACTCAAAATCCTTTGGAGAATCCTCATCACAATCATGAACCACTTGAGCAAGTGAAGTTCGTATCCCGAACCCAATTGCTCGAGCCTTCATTATATGAGGATGCAAAGTTTTCCACCCATGAAGAGGATGAGTTTGACGAAACCTTTTATGCCTATGAACCCAAATGGTCCTCTTCACCATTTGAGCCTTTTCCCTCCGGCCTTTCACGCACCGTTCTTGATGATGATCAAGAACTTTTTGAAAACAAACCTTGGGCCATGGAATTTCATGAGGCATCGACTCTAGAATCTAAAGAGGAATCTTTGAATGAGCATAGGAGCTTCTTCTTTGAACAACCATATGACACATGCTCACATCATGAATCTCTAGGGTCAATGCCTGTTAGTGCCAACACCACTTCTGCTGCCCACAACCACCTTGGTCCCTTGTTTTGCTATATGTTCTTTAGGATGGTTGTAGATGCTTTTGTTTATCATAAATATTGCAAATATCGTGCTTGTATATTGTTGGCACTAACCTTGCAGGTCCTTCTCCGGGACTTTATTGACAAATCATGATGATGGAGAAAAGTCTTGCTCATCGGACTTAAAATGATGATGCCCTTGCCGATAGGATAATCGGTAGTTATCTCATATTTGTTTCCTCCATATTTGATTTCTCCTCAACATGCATATTCGGATTTTTCTGATTTACATATGAAAAAAATAATAAAAAAAAATGCAAATCATTTGTTTTTCACATGCATGTTTGTTTTCCCACTAGACACCGCATTCCTTGCATATTTGCTTTCTGCATGTTTGAATTGTTCCAAACCATTTTGGGATTCTTCAAACCTTTTTGCATTAAAAAAAAAAACTCTATTTTAGAAAATGAGTTTGAGGCAATCTTTTTATGGAAAATGCTTTGAGCAAAATTTTGGAGGAATTTTGGGCACAACTCCCTCCGGCTCTCTAACACATAGCCATCATGGGGTTGTTAACCAAAAAGAGTGCTTCGTGCCTTCACTTACATTCCACTCAAGCACTCTTTCTCCAAAATTCTTACTCTTGCACTTCCCGAGAATTTTAATTGTTTGCCCCAAGTTCAAGAAAAGAAAAGATTTTGTTTCTTTCTCCTTTTGGTTTTTCCATTTAAATAATTGGAGTTTTTCCAAAATAAATTCCCTCCTTGTTGGAATCATTCTCCAAACTCTTATTTTGTTCTTTTTTCTCCTTGAAAAAAAAAATCTGAGAGAATAAGTTTGGTAAAATTTAACTTGAACCAACCTTTTGGAAAATGCTTTGAGCAAAAGTTTTAATGGAATTTTGGCACAGCCCCCTTGACTTTAAGCATATAGCCATTGTGGGGTTGTTGACCAAGTTGAACTTCATTTCTTTTTGGATGCAAGGGTGTTTGAATTCTTCAATTTCATCCCTTCCGCATTCAAGAACCCTTAAAACAAAATTCTTGCTCTCACATTTTCCCAATTTTTCATGATATTTTGTCTCAAGTTTAAGAAAAAGATTTTCTTTTTTCTTTGGTTTTCTTATTTTCATAGTTGGAGTCTTTCGAAAATAAACTTCTTTGATCTTCGATCGTCTCCAACTCTTCTTTTTTATGTCAAAAATTATTCTCAAAGAAAAACAATTTTGAGACAAACCCTTTTGGCTTTTTGTCTTGAAGTTAAGAAAAAGATTTCTCTTTCTCTTCTTTTTTATTTGTTCAATAAATTGAGTTGCGAAAAAAAAAGGACATCCTTGCAAAGGCAACCGACGGGAAATCCATTTGGTTTTCACTAACGTAACCCGTGCTCGAGTTCGCTTTTGTGTTATTGCTCTTATGTGCAGCCAGGAAAAAGGACAATAATCAGCTCATCAACACATTGAAGAAGGCGACAAGTTCAAACACAAGTCACCCCCGACGTGACACATACTCGTCCCCCTCCATTGAGCTCATGCCTAATGTGAGAAGGTTTGCGTGAAGAGCCTCACGAAGATCCCATGGAGGAGGACCTTGATGAAAACAACACGTCAAGACTCCTTTTCGACACCAACCTTGTTGTGGTGTGCGAAATGAAGGAACAAGCCTACAACTTCAATTTGATATCTCTGCACAACAAAGGTATGACCACATTCTTTGCTAATAATTGGAAGCCCAAGGGTGATATGGTTTTTATTCGTGTGGATGAGTATGGCTCCCACCTACTTACCACATGATTTTCCATGCATCCTTGTAGTAGTTAGGCAATGGTACTACCCTTTGGTTCTCCCATAGGGAGTATCACCCTTCATGCATACATCCTTGCTATCTACTAGGCTTTCATAAGCATTGCTTATCAAACTTTGAGCCTACAAACTCCCGATCTTCACAAGCATGCTCATTGGCAATGAATCATATTCCTTCTTGTGCTTGATGCATGGTTGGCTTGTCATGACTTGTGTTCCTTAGAGCAATCATAGACATATCTTTATGAGGAAAGAGCTTAGAATCCTCTTGCCATGGTTAACAATATCAAAATCCCTCCTATGCAATGCATGAATGGTTAAGAACTTTCCAAGCAATTAGGACTTCTTGAGTGCACCTCGTTGTTTTATCATATCACTCCTAGAGTTGGGGCTTACACTGCTTCAAATTTCCATATCACTAAGCCCTAAAGTTGTTTTTATCAACGAGGATTATCTTGCCCATGGTCGCACTCAAACATAGTCCATATGACATGCTTGTGCTTTTTCTTCCTCGGCTGTACAAATGAGGACCGGTCATCTAACCCGGGACCTTGTTTGTATGTGCTCCGAGAACTAACCATGCCTCTCCAAGTTGGATGGAAATTACTTGTAGGAGTAGTATTTTTGGCAGGATTCTCGGGAGCGAGAGAACAAGTGTGGGGGAGATCTCTCGAGTTTTCATCACGCACATGTTCGAGATCTCCCCACCAAAACATTGCACCAACATCACAGCCACACCGCACAAAGGCCTTCCACAATCACATTGGGTTCAACCCCAAATCAAACGCCATGAGCAAAAGAACAAGTGTGGGGGAGGTTCCCTCCCCCACAAAGGTAACTTGTATCGCAACTTGCATCCTTTTTCTTCCACCTTGAAAATGTCAAAATAAAATAAAAATTATAAAATGAAAAATCGAATAACACTTGAAAAAGAAATAATAAGTAAGGTGCTTCATCTCTCTTTTGTTTCAAACACATAAGGCACCTAGAGTTTAATTTAATAAATCTAGGCTCCCCGGTCTTTAACCCCGGTAGAGTCCTCTTTGTCTTCGCTTTGTTTTTGTTTGTTTTGAATAAATAAAGCAGCTACAAGAACAAGTGTGGGGGGAGATCTCTTGAGTTCTTCATCACGCACACATTTGAGATCTCCCCCACCAACACGATGCACAACATCGCACCGATCGACACAAAAGAAGGTGGAGCCATCGGGACAAGAAAGTAAGGTTTGGCCGAACCTTTGGTTCGATCAAATATCCTATGGTCCACTTGGCCTCCACTTCACCCAAGGCGATGGTTTGCGCATTCTACCCCACTACTCTATCTCTCCAATTCATGAGTTAAAACAACCTTTTAAGCCAATCACTAAAATTTAACTCAAGAATAAAATGAACGTTGTTTGGTCCCTCAACTTACATGCTTCTAGTTGGTTGGCCTGCATACTCTTTATTCCTCGCATCATCTACTCGCTGCTTGTGAACACCAATCTCATAGTAACCCGTGTTTATCTAAGTTGTTGGCGAATGTGATATGGTTGGATGAGATGAATCTTGCTCCTCCTGCATAGAGTGCTTGGGTATTTATCTTGAAAAAAAAAATTAAAATTTATAGCTTCATGCTCCTCAATGATCCTATATTCCCACCAAAGCCATATGTTGATCACATTGCAAAACCTACACACATATGCTGCTTGTCATTGCATTGAGCTTTATCAAAATTGTGTGACCCTAGTGAGAAGCTTGTTATACTCTCATGATCAAGATCACATACACTCCACCTCACATGCTAAACTTCTACACTGGAAGTTAAGCAATACGCCCATCCATCCACCAAAATAAATACTCCACATTATTACCCTTCTCTCTCAAGTTATCATCGGAGACATGGCTATGCAAAAGAAAGAATAATCCCTGCTCATACAAAAGTAGAGCATGTTGAAAAAAAAAAAGAAAAGAGGGATAATGTTAAAAAAAAAATGCTAGCCATGTCCTCCTCAAAAATCTGAAAAAAAAAAAAAGAGAGAGAGAAGGAATACAAAAAGGAGTATGCTTTCCACCTCGCTACCATCATACACACACGCACATCTTGATCAGGATTGTATGACTTGCATTCTCCATGGATCCACTCTTTTGGTTCAGCAAAATATGTGATGTGAGTATGCCTCTCTTTCATTCCCTACCAAGCTCCACATAAAGCCTTTTGTAGAAGTAGGATGAAAAGAGGCAATTCCAATGTCTCGGTGAGGAATCATACACATTGAGCGATTTGAGAGTGATCATTCGAGGAGTATGAGCTATGTTTTCACTTTTGAAAATTATTCAAAAAAAAAAAAAAAAAAAAACCAAGTGACTCAGCAGAGGTGGCTACGATGACTCGAATCACGACCGTTCCATTCCTCAACCGCCCAAGATTACATGGTAGACACATCAAAGTTCACAGGTGCAGGTATGGCTTGGAATAACTTGTATGCTAGCATCATACCATGAGAAGTATGCTCCCGCCTTATGCTCACAAGCTTTACTCGAGGACGAGCAAAGAGCTAAGTGTGGGGGATCTTGTTGACGGTCCTTACGATCCATTTTTTACCGTCAACTTTATGCACCTTTCGGAACCTAGCTATCACCAAAAGTAGACATAGGGTTTATTCCTAACAAATTCCACTAGTCTTGGTGAAATTATGAGTGCAGGTGCATTTCATATCAAAAGAAGGGAAAACACATCAAGAAGCCCACAACTTATCACTCCGAGAATTCAGCATCGGCAGCCCGACAAGATATGGATCAAAAGTCATACAAAACTCAACCAACTTGGGCCCATGCATGAGGATCATTGAACAAGACATCAAGGAGGACCCCTCGACCAAAGCCCAAGGCCATAGGGGCCAATGGGGGTTCGGCCGAACCGCTACGATGGGTTCGGCCGAACCGCTACGATGCCCAACAGGGCCCGGTTTTGGCCTGCCGGCAGCTACCGCCTTCCCGATGTCGGTTCCACCTGCATTCAATGCATTAAGGCGGTGGAGACCCCCAAACCGACCTTCCAAGGCTATAAATAAAGGGCTACACCCCCTCTCTCAACACACCACCAACATCAAGATACAAGACAAAACTCTCATCCTTAGGCCAAGGGCCTCTTGTATTTTAGTAGAATAGGAGAGAGGGCAAGGAAGAGGAAGGAGTGTTCCTCCCTTTTAAAGTGGAGTAGTATTTCCTTTTCTTTTACCTTGGCGTGTAAACACTCTTTTTGGTGATTTATACGTGGTGATCTACTTATCTATCGTGACATATCTTTGTGTTAGACGTAATTCTTGTTATACTTGTTTACGGGATCATCGCTTCGCAAGAAGTGCTCTAGCTTTCGAACTCGGTTCTAGGCCGAGGCTAGAGTAGTGGTCAATAGCATAGACGTGGTGTCTAGGGCCGGAGATCGCCTTTGTTTGCTGTGTGCCCCACGGTTTGTAGAGGTAGGTGGCAGGAAGTGACAGCCCTGTCATCCAAAGGAACCCTCCACGTTCGGGTACATAGTAGAGCTTTCGTAGACCGGAGTGGCTTGGCGGACCAAGCCTAAGACGGTGCCCGAAGTGAACAAGTCTAGCTTGCGTTCGTCTACCTTTAAAGGATAAATAGATAAGAGTCACCCTCTCGACCCTATTTTGCTACGTTGTCTTGGTTGTCCTTGGGTAAACTAACCTTGTTGCAGAAATACTCCGTTCCCTCGCGGATATAAATACGATACCTTGGAATACTCCCGGGTGAAGTGCTACAACGGTATTCCGTGCGCTTGCGGATTCATTCGTGACGTAAGAAATACCAACAGCCAACACACGATTGCTCGAGCGAGGTGGCGGGGCTAAAAGAGGCCGCCGAGGGCGACAAGAAGGCCCTTGTCGCCGCGAGGGAGTCGGTCGAAGCGTCCCATTTAGCGTGGCATCGCGCCGAGAAGAAACTCAAGACTGCCAAGGAAGACACGGTAGAGGTAGACCTGTCGGCGACTCTTGACCGTCACGAGGCCTTTTTGCTCGGAAGGGCGCGAAGGGCGGTGCTTCTCTTGTTGAGCCGCTAGGGAAGTGCGGCGCTGTTATTCCTCCCTTCGAAGTGCCGGACGGTGATGACGCGGAGCGGACGTTCTTCCAATGGCTCGAAGCCCGGCTTCCAGCGCCGACCGAAGTCTTCGAGAGGAGCCGCAACTTCGCCATGCTGTTTAGCGTAAAGGCGTGCTTCAACCTGCTCGAGAGGCCGGGTTGTCGGCATGTGGAGGGCCTAGCCAATGCGGAGGTCGTGATCAGCTCGGATGCTCACGAATGACGCGAGCGAGTAGTCAAGGTGGCGGCTTGGCGCGTCGTGGCCGAGTATCGGGATGAGCACGGACGCGGCCGTGCGTGTTGACTCCGTCGCTCGGGTGAATGGGGTAACGTATTTTTGCCGTTAAACCTCTCGTTTTCCTCTCTTTTTTCGCGATTCTAACCCCATTTTTCCGCAGCCTTCCGAGGAGCCAGCCGAAGAGAACATCGGGGAAGAGGAGGAAGGGGATGATGAAGAGGAAGGACAGGAGGAGGAGGAGGGAGCTAAGTTGTTCGCGCGCGAAGGCCGCGATGTTGAGCCTTCATCCGCCGCCCGGTTCCGGTGAAGAGGTGGATTAGATAGGGTCTTTATTGGAAACTTGTATTGAGGCTTCGTGCTGATGTCGTGTTGAACCAATATTTTGTAAATGACTTTTGAGCTGCGCAGGTTTTGTGCGCATGGCATACACAGGAATCCGATAGCGATACTTCGAGTTGATCCGAACTCGGGGCTTCCCGGTGAGTCCGTGCAAAGTGACGGCGCGGCTTCGAGTTCCGAAGCCGATTTGAGTTTCTTCGAAACCCTTGATGGGGCGCACGGCGAGGCCGGTGGCTTGTCGAGAGGACGTGAAGCATCATCTCTAGGCCCCGGATTCCCCGGGCTGCTGTTCAAAAGATAAGCGTGAGGCACGCGGCGATCGAGTTCGGTGCCACGGCCGGGACTTCTTCATCCCGCGGCGCCGGACCTTCAACTCAAGTAGGTTCGACGCGCTTAGAGTCTCTTGTCGATGTCGAGGATGGTAGCCTCGCGAGTCACTCTACTTGCCCCGAATCGTTGGAGCGGAACGAGTGGGAAATTATAAAACCCGTGTTTTTTTTTAGTCGGGTATTATCGTTAAAAGAGAGCCGGAATAAAACCTTACGGGACCGTATCCGTTGCTTTACTTCTCGCCGATCAGTTCCGGAGACATGTGATTTTGCGCCTCGCGCTACGGTCGATATCGTGCCTCTTGCTTGGCAATAGGATTACTTGAGGTTACCCGGGGTTACTATGAGCGGTACCGTGCTTTGAAACCTCGGGGTGACCGGACCGACTTCGGAGAATCGCCGGTGTTCGGTATGCTAAGGGTCGGTACAAACCGACGAAATTTTTCCGAGATCGACCCTTGTCCTCGTCGCCCATTCTCCCGGATGACGCGAAGGTGAAAGTGGAAATCCCGCAGTGCGACCCGACGGAGATGTGCTTCGCATATGACACTCGCTTTACGAAGGGGATAATATTGGCGTAGTCGTTGAAATTTTTTGATCAATTATGTAATTCAGGCCTTGTTCGACAGCTTTCCTCGGCTGAATGCTTATTTACATGTTGTGATGTTCGCTTGAATGCTCCTTTGCTTTGTTCGGGGGAATGTGGAAGGTTTGCATTTGGTTCGAACGAAGACGCGAGTCCCTTTGCGGCTCTACGCTTCATTTTGTTTAAAAAAAACACCACTCCCCTCTTAGTGGTAAGGGGTGAAGCTTGGTTTTTACTTTGAACGAAAAAGCGAGCCCATTTACGGCTCTACGTTTCGTCTTATTTAAACAAAACGCCACTCCCCCTCTTAGTCATAAGGGGCGAAGCTTGGTTTTACTTCGAACGAAAACGCGAGCCCCTTTGCGGCTCTACGCTTCGTTTTATTTAAAGAAAAGGCCACTCCCCCTCTTAGACGTAAGATGCGAAGGCTGGTTTTTACTTCGAACGAAAACACGAGCCCCGTTGCGGCTCCGTACTTCATTTTGTTTAAAGAAAACGCCATCCCCTCTCTTAGTTGTAAGGGGTGAAGCTTGGTTTTTTACTTCGAACAAAAAAGTGAGCCCTTTTGCGGCTCTACGTGTCGTTTTGTTTAAAGAAAGGGAATTACTCGTGGAGCCAACTCGAATGTCCAACCCTCGTTCCAACTAGATGAATATATGTTAATCGAGTGTTTTAAATTTCCAAATAGTGATATATAATTTCTATAATAGCTTGTGTTGTACATGAGTAGGACAATCGGGTTGGACCCGTAGCGGTACTCTTAAAGAAAACGTCACTCCCCCTCTTAGTCGTAAGAGGCGAAGCTTGGTTTTTACTTCGAACGAAAACGTGAGCCCCTTTGCGGCTCTGCGCTTCGTTTTGTTTAAAGAAAATGCTGCTTCCCCTTTTAGTCGTAAGGGGCGAAGCTTGGTTTTTACTTTGAACGAAAATGCGAGCCCCTTTACGGCTCTGCGCTTCATTTTGTTTAAAAAAAACACCACTCCCCCTCTTAGTGGTAAGGGGTGAAGCTTGGTTTTTACTTTGAACGAAAAAGCGAGCCCATTTACGGCTCTACGTTTCGTCTTATTTAAACAAAACGCCACTCCCCCTCTTAGTCATAAGGGGCGAAGCTTGGTTTTTACTTCGAACGAAAACGCGAGCCCCTTTGCGGCTCTACGCTTCGTTTTATTTAAAGAAAAGGCCACTCCCCCTCTTAGACGTAAGATGCGAAGGCTGGTTTTTACTTCGAACGAAAACACGAGCCCCGTTGCGGCTCCGTACTTCATTTTGTTTAAAGAAAACGCCATCCCCTCTCTTAGTTGTAAGGGGTGAAGCTTGGTTTTTTACTTCGAACAAAAAAGTGAGCCCTTTTGCGGCTCTACGTGTCGTTTTGTTTAAAGAAAGGGAATTATCGTGGAGCCAACTCGAATGTCCAACCCTGTTCCAACTAGATGAATATATGTTAATCGAGTGTTTTAAATTTCCAAATAGTGATATATAATTTCTATAATAGCTTGTGTTGTACATGAGTAGGACAATCGGGTTGGACCCGTAGCGGTACTCTTAAAGAAAACGTCACTCCCCCTCTTAGTCGTAAGAGGCGAAGCTTGGTTTTTTACTTCGAACGAAAACGTGAGCCCCTTTGCGGCTCGCGCTTCGTTTTGTTTAAAGAAAATGCTGCTTCCCCTTTTAGTCGTAAGGGGCGAAGCTTGGTTTTTACTTTGAACGAAAATGCGAGCCCCTTTACGGCTCTGCGCTTCGTTTTTTTAAAAGAAAACGTCACTCCCACCTCTTAGTCGTAAGGGGCAAAGCTTGGTTTTTACTTCGAACGAAAACGCGAGTCTCTTTGCGGCTCGCGCTTCGTTTTGTTTAAAGAAAACGCCGCTCCCCTCTTAGTCGTAAGGGGCGAAGCTTGGTTTTTTACTTCGAAAGAAAACGCGAGCCCTCGTGCGGATCTACGCTTCGTTTTGTTTAAGTCTGCAGTTCTTGTTTATACCCAGCGGGAACTTGATTGTCTTCGTTGGATATGATATATTAAAGAACTACTCTCTCCGTCTCAAAATATTTGTCATTTTAGCTCTCTACCAGGTTCATCCAAGATGCTATGAATCCGGACATAGTGTTAATGTCCGGATTCATTGAAGATGCTATGAACCCGAACACACTGAAAGAGAGCTAGAATGACAAATAAACCGAGACGGATGGAGTAGTTACTAGCTGCTGATTTCTAAAAGAAGTTTCGTTCAAAAATATAATTTTCTCTTAAATTTTATTTGCTGATGATGTTGTTTATTTCTCATCAAATTTTAGCTTGTTTTGTTACACTTTCCATTTGTCTGTTCAGACAAGCAAGCTAGGGGTTTCTTGTGTGCGTGTGAATAAATGTGTAACTCTTCAAAAGCTTAGAATGGGACTGGGCAACTTTGCAAAGTCATTTGCGGCCCCAAAGGCAGAGCAAAAACAGATGGGACTGGTCAGCTATTTTAAGACTTCTACAACTGTGAAAGCGCATGAAACAGAGGGCTGAGAGTATAGCACTCCCAGAACAGTACTTCTGTGGGGCATAACTATCTAGCTGATGCCTCACTATTCCTATCGGACATAGCTACCTAACTTGATGCCTGAATTCAGCTGCTGACTGCACGTTCAGCAACAGCACTGAATGATTCTGTAGTCTGTTGCCTACATTCCTACAAGTTGAGTTTGACAAATGTAGATTTTAGTACAAGGCTACCGCCATTCGATTAATATGGCATGTTATGGACGGTGATATTTTGGATGGCAATATTTTGAAGGCAAAAGTCCACTTTACTCCCCTATTTTACTCAAAGTCCACGTACCCCCTAAACTATCCTTTGGTTCATATTCTCCCCACGATTTGCTAAATCACATTTAATCAGGTTTTTAATCCCAATCCAGTGATGCGGCCCGGTATTGACACCTAAGACTGCCACATGAACAGTCCGATGTGGCTGATGAATCATGGGCTCTATGGTTGTATTAAATTAGTCTTTCTCGGCCAATTCTGTTCGCGCGCCCACTGTTTCCTTCCTTTGTGCCGCACGGTTGCAGGATCCATGCCTTCCTTCCCACCAACGGAATCAAGGATCGACAGACATAGAATTCCAATAGGAAGGTTCAGATTTCTGTTCTTATAGATTGTGTTGAACGGAATTGCCTTCCTTCCCTTCCGATGGAGTCATCTAGTGCTGGTT
This sequence comes from Chloris gayana, assembly GCA_031894775.1. Taxonomy (NCBI): domain Eukaryota; kingdom Viridiplantae; phylum Streptophyta; class Magnoliopsida; order Poales; family Poaceae; genus Chloris; species Chloris gayana. The sequence continues at coordinate 11,120 of JAUNZO010001231.1, read as the reverse complement.
AATGTGATTGGTTGCAGAACCACATGGTCCGATTTAGGTTTTGGCTTGCCCGTACTTGCTTTGTTTAGAGATATTAGGATGTATTACTTATGTTAGATCAGTGCAATGTGTAAACATGCATGGTTTAATCTTGCATATATATTCTTTAGGGAGTAAAGCAGACTTTTGCCTATTTTGATAATGGGGAGCTTGAAACGACATCAGTGGAGAAATAGCAGCCGGTAGTAATGCTTCAAATTCTTTTTCTTTCTACCACGAGGCTAAAATGTAAATAATTCAACTCAGCACAATAAATGTTAAGTTCAAACCTGTTTCATGCCAATAGAATGGAAATATGCTTCGTACTTTTAAATATGTTTGAAAATCATCTAATTCAAACTAAGGTCTATTACCCATTGGATTTATCATGAAAATTTTCACGACTTAGTAACTTTTGGTAAATCATTTTTCATACAGAATCTAAGCACCTCTTGACATAGTGTGGGGACCCGATTTTCACCGAAGCGAAATCCGAGCCCTTTGTACCTCATTGCTACTCCCAGGAGTGTGGCACGTACATCCAACACAAGTTAGTGCAGTAAAACCATAAATAAAGGAAATAACAAGGCAAGATAATAGAATCTCCAAGTACATAATTATTATGCATAAGTCTCAATCTCAAGAGTACAAGAGCGTGGCACGCAGGCCATCGCGCCAAAAGGGTGGCTGGGGTGGTTGGCGAGGGCCCGGGTTGGTTGCGGCGCGAAAACGCCAAGCGTCCGAGGTGGCGTCGCTCGCGAGTGCCGCGCGCGGTTGGGCGGTGAGCTGGAAAGGGAAGGAAGAAGATGCTCCTGTTGGCGCTCGGGTCGGGCCGGTCCGGGCTGCGGGGAAAGGAGAAGGGAAGGGAAGTGGGCCGGCGGGGAAAGAAACGGCCCACGACGAAGATTTTCAAATAAAAAGCTTTGCGAATTGTTTCGTTCGTTTTTCCTTCGATTTGAATTCAAACTTTTACCAAATTCCCTTGAATTACTTCCAAACTTTGCTTTTATTAACACACGAATATTCGTTACAGTTTGGGATGTTACGTACTCCCCCTTACAAGAATCTCGTCCTCGAGATTTCACTCCTCATCCTCAAACAAGTGAGGGAAGTCCTTCCTCAAGTTATCCTCCATCTCCCAAGTAGCCTCTCGCTCGGTGTGGTTACTCCACAACACCTTGCAGTAACTTGATCTTGCGGCTCCGCGTTTCCTTGAAAGCCACATCCAAGATCTTGGCAGGATACTCCAAGTACTCAAGACCGTCCTCGTAGATCCAACACCTCCGGTGCAACCTCGCTCCTCTCGGCACACGAAGACACTTCTTGAGCTGCGAGACATGGAACACATCATGCACTCCGGCAAGGTGTCCCGGCAACTCAAGCCGATAGGCGAGATCTCCAATCCTCCTCACCACACGAAAAGGTCCAACAAACCTTGGTGCCAACTTGCCACGCACGTGGAATCTGCGAGTCCCACGAAGTGGAGAGACCTTGAGATAGACATAGTCCTCAACAAAGAACTCCAAAGGTCTCCTCCTCTTATCCGCATAGCTCTTCTCGCTCGCTCTCGAGCAACTCGGATATGCTCTCTCACTTGCTCAACCTTTTCCTCAGCCTCTCTTACAAGATCCGGTCCATAGAAAGACCTCTCTCCAACTTCTGCCCACATGAGAGGTGTCCTGCACTTCCTTCCATACAAGAGCTCATTGGGTGACATCTTGATGCTTGCCCGATAGAAGATAGGGAACGTAAGGAAAAGAGAGTGAAGGAAGTTAAAAGATAGAAATGAAGAAGACATCTAGAGACTTGCCCGGTAGCTGTTGGTGTAAGAGAACTCAGCAAACGACAGTGCTCTCCTCCCAATTCTTGCCGTAGGTGAGCACACAAGCTCTCAACATATCCTCCAAGGTCTGATTCAGCCGCTCTTTCCGACCATCCGTCCGAGGGTGATAAGCTGTGCTAAAGTCCAAGTGAGTGCCCATAGCTGCATGCAAACTCCTCCGTAACTTAGACACAAACCGAGATCCACGATCCGATATAATGGTGAGAGGTGCCCCATGTAGTCTTAGAATGTTATCAATGTACAGCTTGGCAAGCTTCTCCACACGGTAGTCTCGTCCCGACAGCTACGAAGTGAGCGGCCTTGGAGAACCGATCCACAATCACCCGGATGGAATCATGACCCTTCGGCGTGCGAGGTAGTCCAACAATGAAATCCATGCCGATGTTCTCCCATTTCCACATAGGAATCTCAAGAGGCTTGAGCAAACCGGCCGGCTTCCGATGCTCCGCCTTGACCCTCCCGCAAATGTCACACATCCCCACAAACCGAGCAATGTCCCTCTTCATGCCTTCCCACCAGAACTCGGTGCGGAGATCCTCATACATCTTTGTGTTCCCCGGGTGGATCGAGTAGCGAGAACAGTGAGCCTCTCGCAAGATCTCATCTCGAATCCCTGCACCTCCAGGAACCACAATCCGATCCTTGTACCAAAGTACACCATCACCATCCACTCGAATCCAGGTGCCTTATCCTCCTTTATCTTTCCCTTGATTGACTCCACAAGACTCGTCAACCTTCTGCTTTTCCTTGATCCGATCTCCAAGAAGACTCGTGATCCTCAACTCATAGAGATAGCCCTCAGGAATGAGCTCCACTCCATCCCTCATCATCTCCTCAAACACCTCCGATCGACTCGTCATGAGAGAAGTGCAATAGGCCTTGCGACTCAGCCGCATCCGCAACAACATTAGCCTTGCCAGGATGGTAGCTAATGCTCGAGTCATAATCCTTGATCAACTCAAGCCATCTCCTCTCGCCTCATGTTCAGCTCTCGATCGCGTGAAGATATACTTGAGGCTCTTGTGATCCGTGAAAATCTCACATCCGCCACCGATGAGATAGTGCCTCCAAATCTTCAAAGCATGAACAACCGCTGCAAGCTCAAGATCATGAGTGGGATAGTGCTTCTCATGTGTCTTCAACCGCCTCGAAGCATAAGCCACAACCTTCCCGTTCTCGCATGAGCACACAACCAATCCCCCGAGTGGAGGCATCACAAGACACCCGGAAGTCCCGACTAAGATCCGGCAAGGTGAGCACAGGTGCGGTGGTCAACCTAGTCTTGAGCTCCCGAAAGCTCCTCTCACGCTCTCGGGGTCCACTCAAAGGTAACCTTATCCCGCAAGAGCTCCGTCATGGGACGAGCTATCCGAGAGAAATCCTCAACAAAGCGACGGTAGTATCCAGCCATTCCCAAGAAACTCCTCACATCCTTGACACACCGCGGTGACTTCCAACTCACAACCGTCCGCACCTTTCCAGGATCCACACATACTCCCTCGGCATTGATGACATGCCCTAGGAAAGCCACTTCCTCAAGCCGAACTTGCACTTGCCGAACTTGGCATACAACCGATGCTCCTTCAGCCTCTCCAAGACAACCCTCAAGTGATGTGCATGTTCTTCGGCGGACTTCGAGTACACAAGAATGTCATCAATGAAAACCACCACAAACTTATCCAACTCGCCATGAAGACCTTGTTCATCATGTTCATGAAGTAGGGAGGGGCATTAGTCAAGCCAAAGGAAGCAACAGTGAACTCAAACTGCCCATACCTGTCCAGTAAATAGATAAGAAGTAAAATTCAAGGAAGGGCGATCCGGCATGATAGATATCAATAGAATTGACAAGGCGGTAACAAAGATCCATACCTACTCACGAAGGCAGTCTTAGAAATGTCGCTCTCTCGGATTTTCATTTGATGATAGCCGGATCTCAAATCAATGGAGGAGAAGTACTTTGCACCCTTCACCTGATCAAACAAATCATCAATCCGCGGCAAGGGATACTTATTCTTGATGGTGACCTCGTTCAAGGAACGATAGTCAACACACATCCCGTCGCACCATCCTTCTTCTTCACAAACAGAACAGGGATCCCCAAGGTGAGGCACTTGGGCGAATGAACCCCTTACTCAACAAATCATCAATCTCCCGCTTCAACAACACCAACTCATCGGAAGACATGCGATACGGCCTCTTAGCAATAGGAGCCGTGCCAGGAAGAAGATCAATCACAAACTCGACATCTCTATCTGGTGGATGCCCCGGCAAATCATCGTGAAAGACCTCGGGATACTCACAAACCACGGGTATCCGCTCAAGTGACAACCCCCGCAAGTGACAAAGCTGTGCCGGCAACATAGGAGCAACCGGTGTGAAACACACAGCCACTCCTCGGTGGTTCACCAAGGTCACAATCCTCTCATCACAATAAATCACCCCCTTGTTCCTTGTCAACCAATCCATCCCAAGAATAACCTCAATCCCGTAAGACGGCAAGAGAGCCAAATCAGCCAAGAACCGAACACCCTCAATCGGAATCCGAACTCGACGGCAACCCGTCACACACTTTGAAGCACCAAGTGGAGAAATAGCGAGCACAGGAAAATCGAGCAAGACGACAGGAATCTTAAGCTTCGCAACGAACGCAGAAGACACGAACGATCTAGTCGCACCCAGCATCGAAAAGAACGAAGCTAAACAGAGTTAACCAGAAACTCACCAAGGACGACGTCCGGTGCTCGCCGTGCATCCTCAACGAGTGAGGTGGTGAAGTCTAGCACGAGAGGCACTCGCTGCGGCCGCCGTCCGGTCTGCCGATCGCACGGGACGGGGAGCACTGCGGAACCGCTGCCGCTGCGGCGGCCGTGCTCGCTGGCCTCGGGGGTAGTGTAGGTAGTAGGAGCTCTTCGACCCATGTTGGGACACGCGTAGTACTTGTGTCCCGGCTGCCCACACCGGAAGCACCCGTTGGCGAAGGGCATCCCACCGCTCGGGGCCTCCACCCCGATCGCCGTGGTGCCGGAGCACGCCGGTACTCGCTGCCCCCGTGGTGCGTACTACCTCTCGCCCAGGATCGCCAAACCGCCCTCGTGGTGGACGGGCGGTCTCGCTGCTGCTGCCCTCCAAACCTCGGCCTCCGCCGACCTCCGTAACGGTCTAGCTGTCCTCCGCTCCTCTTGTGTGCCTCAACCCTCCCGATCTTCTCGATGCTCGTCCTCAACCTCAATAGCCTTGTCCACTAGCTCCTTCAGGGTAGAGCACCCCGCCACGTGGGGACCAATCTCAGCCTTGAGACCCCGCTTGAAGTAATAGATCTTATCCTCGCTCATTGGAAAGATAGAAAACCACGAAGGGAAATGAGATGAAGAGATAGCATCATAGAACGTGTTAAGCACAAAATCATCGGGAAGAGTAGATAGTGATTAATTGAGATGAAAAGCTGGATAAGAGATTTCGACCTGCTCGATGGACACGTCACGAGGTGAGTAGCGGGACAGCTCAGTCCACCCGTGGTAGTACTCGTGCACACCCATAGATCCCATCTTCAAGTTACGGAACTCGTCCGCCTTCCCCGTCCATCACTCCCTTGGGGATGTGCCGAGCTCTAAACTCCCGCTCAAACTCATCCCAAGAGATACCGTCTCGGGTCCTCGGGTCCTCGTGGTTGGCCACGTAAGTGTCCCACCACGCGCTAGCTGCGCCTCCGAGCAAGTAAGTAGCAAGTGACACACACTCAGCATCGCTGCAATCCATCATCACTAGCTGCTTGGACACCGTCCCGAGCCAGCTGTCGGCGTCCGCAGGGTCGGTGCAGTGAGAGAACGTCTCGAGCCGAAGCCTCGCGAAAGGCCTCCTTCCTCGGGTCCGACCGACCGCGGCTCGCGAAGCGCTGCGGCCGCCGCTGGGGAACCTCGCTCCCGGTGCCGCTGCTGCCGCCGCTGCAGCATCTCGCATCGGACCTCCCAAGATGTTGGTCCGCACAGCCATCACCTCAGCAAGAGTCCGAGCAGGGGGTGGTGGGGGCACCTCCCGCCGCTCGCCGCCCTCCTCGCTGCCCAGGAGCCTCCTCGCTCGGCACCCTCTCGCCTCTCCAGCCTGCGGGATCCGGTGGTGCCTCTCCACCGCGACCACGCCTCTCGCCACGAGCACCCACAGCCTCCTCCTCCACGGCCACGGCCTCTCGCACCGCGGCCTCGCGCAGCTGCTGCGGGCGCGGCACGACCTCCGCCACGACCACGACCACGCCCACGACCTATGGGGGCCGGTCGTCCACCTCCATCGCAGCCTCGCTCGAACCGCACGTGTACCCCTTCCTCTCGGCATCCGTTAACAAGGCACAATTCCAACAATTAGTACGGGTTATCCAACACTTTCTTCAAATCTTGAAAGAATCTTCATGAGTAACAGAATAGTATGCAAATCATCTATCCATGCAAACACAACAAAGTCATCATCCATTCAGTCATATCTTACGTTAAGATCTTTAAACGATGAGACAGATTTCAAAGTTTGATGAAAGGAGTTTAGCAGATTAGAGAACTAGATCATGTCCTTATGGTTACGTCCAGCTTTCTACGGGTCTCGTTCCTACAATCAAGTATGGCTCGATACCAACCGTGGGGACCCGATTTTCACCGACGTGAAATCCGAGCCCTTTGTACCTCATTGCCACTCCCAGGAGTGTGGCACGTACATCCAACACAAGTTAGTGCAGTAAAACCATAAATAAAGGAAATAACAAGGCAAGATAATAGAATCTCCAAGTACATAATTATTATGCATAAGTCTCAATCTCAAGAGTACAAGAGCGTGGCACGCAGGCCATCGCGAAATGAAAGTAAGAAACTAGCGGAAGCGAAGCGGAAGCAACTCCGATGATGATCGTCGATGAAGTCCATACCCACAAGCAACTCGAGTGTAGGCGAGACCGTCACTCCTCTCCGTCGCCTCCTCACCGGCGCGGTCGGCTCCTCAAGCAACGGCGTCCGAAAAGCAAAGTGGAAAGCCGTGAGTACATAGAGTACTCAGCAAGCCGCAAACTACCTAGCAACAATGTATGCATGCTCGGATATTCCAAGGAAAGGCAAGGGCTAGCACCTAAAGCATTAATCCTCAAGTCTATGTGATTCACATTTTATTATTAGTCAAATTTTATAAGTGGCCTTGCAGGAAACAACACAATCCCGCAAGGGTCAAATTTTATGTCCCGCACACCTCCACGGAACCACAGCTCGAAGCCGAAGTAAAACACCTATCGTAGGGGAGAAGTAGTAAATGCTAATCAAGTGGATTTCTCTCGGTAGTGTCCATACTTTGGGCTAGACTATACGTATAGATTTATATATCTCTCGCAGAGAGTAAGCAACCGTACCCACGTGAAGAGGTACTCAAACAAAAGACCACCGTCGTGGCCCAAGCAAAGCAACACTCACAAGATCACTACTCAAAGCATCGAATGGGTGGCGCCCGTCCCTCGTGTCCGGGATCCTCTAACCACAACATAGGAAAAGAAGGGCCTCGAAGGGTGTGACAAGGCGTACCACGGGCCAGGTGGGATATCCTCTCGCTCGCGGGTCGAGACAAACGCTCCAACACCCGCTACCACTAATCTCTACACCACGGCGGGCCACCCATTCCTCCGATAAGTATCATGATCCAGCCCGCCCATACAAGTCACGTGGTATGCTAGTAAGACCAAGAGAGGCATACGCACAAGAACCGGTCCTTAAGCCGCCGGGCGAGTCACCATCCCTCTCCTCAAAACAACGAGCCTCAACAAGTGTCACCACAACAGGGGTCCCATAGCCCAAGACCCCTACACAACCGTACTCGCAACATGTACTCTCCAAGTAGGGACTCCCCGTAAGTCTCCCAAGCACCTAACCACCTACACACTCGCCCCCGCAAAAGGTCCTACAGGGTATCTAGTACGTAAACTCGACACCTAAGAAACACCTACAATTTATTTTACACAAAAACATGTATAGTCATCATGGGGTTCAATTAAGCAACTAAGCAACATACTAAGCATGCGAGTAACAGTAGAACAACCTATGGCAAACAAGTGGCAAGGATGGCATAATATGGCATAGGTAAACTACAAGTGCAAATATCCATTAATCATGCATGGTTCAATTTAATGCAAGTACTAAATAGGAACAAGAGTGGTCAAGGATTGCGGCTTGCTTGGATAGGGCTGCTCCCAGTGCCGGGTCGGGGTACTCGTACGGCTGCTCCGGCGGAAACTCCTCAAACCGCGGCTCGACGGGAACTCCTCGGCACCCTCCGACGTACGGATCGTGAAACAGGGGTTAGGCACGCTTATCGAGACAAAAGGAAAAAGTACGGAAATAACGACGGAAATTACGGTACTAGAACATGACCAAAAGCTACACTAACGCGTAGAGAACGTCGCTACGAGTCCAACGCAACCGACCGCGTATTTTTCTCGAGGCTCCAGGAAAAAGATATGAATTTCCAAAGATAAATGAATTATGGAAATTCAGGAAAATCCAATAAATAGAAATGGAATATTCCCTAGAATATTCCCTGACACGTGGGCACCACGTCAGCGCCACGTCGATGCCACGCCAGCGCCACGCAGACCAGAATCTCTATGAGTCGGCACCACGTGGCAATCTTTCCGCCACGTGAGCTCCACATCACCGCCACGCGGGACGACAACTCGGCGCCACATCCGCACTCCTACGTTACGTGGCGCCACATCAGCAGAAAACCAGGACACGCAAGCAGCTACCACCTCGCCACCTCGGCCGCCACCTAGGCGCCACGTGCGCACCATCTCTACCACGTGGCTGCCACTTGGCCGGATTTTCTCGCCACGTCGCCAGCTTTGCCGGCACCGCCGGAGAGGGGCGGCGCCGCTCTCGCTCCGCCACTGGGATCGCCGAATCCCTTCTTCCCGGCGATGCAGCTCGCCGGCGGCCAAACCAACAGCGCCAGGGTACGCGGCTCCTCTCCGCGCACTGCCGCGCCCCGAAGCTCGGCCCGGCTACTCCCAACGGCGACGAGCGAGCTCGCCGGAGTAGCGGCGGTGGCGCGGCCAAAAGGGAAAAACACCGTAGCTCAACCAAACCCACTTCGCCGCCTACCAAAACAAAGCTCGAGCTCGCGCGGACCAAGCGGACCCGGTCCCGACCGGAGAAAACGGCCGGAACCTTGCCGGCGGCGAGAACCGCGGCGGCGCATGACACGCCTCCGATGAATCCTACGAAATCTTGCTCCTTCTTCACAACAAACACGCGCACGAGCATCTACGGCTCACCACACGACCTCCCGAAGAGCTAAACCGACATGAGCAAGCGTCGACGGGGAGCTTCGCCGGCAGCCATGGCGCGGCAGTGGCGGAGCTCGATGCTTGTCATCAATTCGCGGCTAACCTCGAGGAAAAAGAGAGGAAATCGGGCGGTAACTCACCAGGAGACTTTTTACGGCCAAGGTTTGGACGGGTAGGCGATGGAGACGGCGGCGGCGAAGGTTGTCAATGGCGGGCGACGGGCGACGCGCGGAAGAAGATGGTGACCACGCCGTTCTTCGTTCCACCGCAACCCAAGTACCGTGGCGTGGCGGTTAGCGCCGAAGAGAGAGCAAGCGATGGGGATCGAGGAACGAAGCAAGAGCTCGCGGAGAGTCTACCGGTGAAGACGAACGACGGTAGTGAAGATGACAGCTCGAAACTTCTCGCGCCACGTGCTCCGTCCTCCGAGCAGCTCCCGCGAAACGAAGAGCACGGGCGGACTCGGCGTCCCACGCCGCGCATGAAGAGTAGCATGAGCTCGGTTGGTGCGGAGGTTCGCCAATGGCGGTGGGGAAAACCGCAGCGGCGGCGGGCGCTAGGGTTTGAGAGATTGGGGAGGGACGGGGCGGCGCCGGGGCGTTTTGTTGAGCCAAAAGGGTGGCCGGGGTGGTTGGCGAGGGCCCGGTTGGTTGCGGCGGCGAAAACGCCAAGCGTCCGAGGTGGCGTCGCTCGCGAGTGCCGCGCGCGGTTGGGCGGTGAGCTGGAAAGGGAAGGAAGAAGATGCTCCCGTTGGCGCTCGGGTCGGGCCTGGTCCGGGCTGCGGGGAAAGGAGAAGGGAAGGGAAGTGGGCCGGCAGGGAAAGAAACGGCCCACGACGAAGATTTTCAAATAAAAAGCTTTGAGAATTGTTTCATTCATTTTTCCTTCGATTTGAATTCAAACTTTTACCAAATTCCCTTGAATTACTTCCAAACTTTGCTTTTATTAACACACGAATATTCGTTACAGTTTGGGATGTTACACATAGAAAATACCGAAAAATTCAAATTGGACCCACAAAATTTATGCTGGATACCAAGTTAAACTTTTCTGAAAAATAATTTCAGTAAACAGCTGACACAAAATCTCGATTGCATATACCTTTGAAAGGAGGGGGGGGGGGGTGATGTCAACATACAAAGTATAGACTACGGATAATAGACCTCTGGGGTAACTTATACATTTTTTTATGATTATTTCCCAAAAAAATGGTCTGACCTCTGAAAATTGTCACGGTAACAAAAAAACAGGCAAATTTCCTCACAGATCGAATCTACCAACCCAGTAAATTATCAGCAACTATCAAATAGGTTGTACAACTTTTGGACACATATGTCCTTAAGACTGAACGGCCAGCCTTTGAAGGTGCTCACAGAAGACCTGGAAGCTGACATCATCGGTGAATATGATGTCAGAACCTGGAGCAACATCATGTGTTGAGTTATATGTGGCCGATGGATTCAACTTAGCCAACAAGAACCTTGCCTGCAAAGAATGTTAAGATACACAGCAAATTAAATATCATATCAAAGAAGTCGTTATTTTCGTCATGATCTATATGAAACATAGTATAAGGATGACAAGGGCAAAGCCCATGAAAATTTATGACACGGTTTTTTTTATAAAAAAACAGCGGTGCAGCTTTGGTCTGTCTAAAATCTGAATTAAACTTGCAAAACATTGGCTTATGCCTCTATAATAAATAATTAAATACCGATGCTCATTCAGAATATGTGAAACATTTGACCATCCCTGTAAGTACCTGTGTGTGTCCTTCCAAATCTTTGACCCAGTGTGTCCAACCAAAATCCTAGACAGCAAAAAAAAATGTATTTCCCATGCCTAGTTCATTCTAAAAAACTCGACCCGCAGGGGGTAAGACAGCCCCCAGAGCTTTCTGCTAAGACCTTCTCATGCAGGGCGAGAAAACCCCCGAATCCCCCCCCTCCCCTACAT